>CAWUFW010007731.1:0-600000 GCA_963921515.1 Calotriton arnoldi
CCCCGGACAAACAAAAAATACAAAGGCCAGAACCCCAGACACAACACACCTGAAAACAACAGACCATGAGGACACACCCACATAGGTGAGTACAAAAGCAGCACTCCCACAGACCACAACCCCTTGCTACATTGCAAACCAGAGAGGAGAGGAGAGGACACAGTGACACAGCAAGGACAGCAGCACACCACAGAAACGCACACATCACAACCACCACCACCACCACCACCACCACCAAACACCTGCACCACAAACCCCCTGCACATTACACAACACACACCGCACCAGCACCACAAACACCATGGCACCACAAAGAATGCCCAAGTACATGCCCATTGAGCTGACGGTCATGGTCGACGAGATCATCAAGGTGTACCCACAAATCTATGGGAACATGGTCCAGCACACACCACTAGCCACCAGAAACAGAATGTGGAACCGGATCGTAGACCAGGTCAATGCAGTCGGGACCCTGCCCAGGAACAGAGGAGAAATAAACAAACGTTGGAATGACGTAAAGAGCCTGGTCAAGAAGAAGGAGGGCAAAAACAGAGAGCTGGCTGCCGTCACTGGCGGAGGGAATCCCGCGCTCTTCAAGACCTTCAAAGCGTGGGAGGAGAAGGTGCGAGTCATAATACATCCGGAGATCCTCGCCGGATTAGCAGGGGAGTGGAGGCTGGTAAGTACAAACTAATGTATACCAGCACACCGCTATGTACTCACATGCACTACCACCATGCCACAGCTCCCAGGGACAAACACCCCCATGTCCAGCACACAATACACAACACATCACACACACATGCAACAGACACCACCACACACAGCCCAAACCGAACAACTGTAACATACGTGGGGACATGTGTACACTCAGCCAGCCACGTAACCACCAACAGGTCCCCAAATATGCCAGAAGCGCCACAACGAGCACCCACCACACCCATGTGTCCGCCACAGCTGCACTAACCGACAAGTAACAGGTAAGTGGCAGGAACACAAAGTGCAGTGGGTGGGACGGTGGACTGCCCAAGTACAACACACACCAGGCCCCTAGTCCCACAGCACAGCAAGGAGGAGCATCCCCCACACCCCACAGCCACGTGTCAGCCACCGCAGTGCACAACGACAGCCGAAAGGCAGACATCACGGTCCACAGCAATCGGTGTCAGTGGGTGTCCAGCCACCCCACGACCCACAACACCCCCCACCCCCACAGACCTGCAACATGGAGCACCCCCGCTTAGAGCCATGTGGCATCCAGTACAGTGCACGCACGAACAACTTGCAGGTGGGAAACTGGACAGGGCTGGATTACTGGAGGCATGAGGACCATAACACGACCAACACATGGGACATGTCACGTAGCAGACGAACACGCAGCACCGCCCACCTTCACGAACAAGTGAACAATGTGCACACGGACATGAACAACAGACTCACACCCCACATGACCCATCACAGACATAGCAACACCCAAGGAGCCACGTCTGCATGCACAAGCCACACTGAATATAGTACCACACGGCAGCCACTGTGCAACTCATCACACACAACCGAAACACCATTGAAGTCCTGTCCATGTAGCCCCTACTGCCTGTCAACCACACACCCCACAACTACGCCTATGTAAGACAAACAACACTAGACGCAACAGAGCGGAACAACATAAATGCACACGAACACCACTGAACCCATCAAACACACAGACACACCATGCACATACAACATACCATCCATCCCATCCGTCAGCCCCAGTCTCATGAAAGGCATGTCATCCGCACAGCTGCCACACATACAGCAGTCACGCTAAGATACATGCCCATGACCAACCATGTGCCAGAAGTCAATGAAGCGCACGACACACTGTGAGCAACAACACACAACATGGGCCACACCCCCCGAGCACTGCAGTGATGCACATGGCACAGGGCAGCACGCACACCAAGGAGATGGGACAACTGCAATACGTTGGCTGGCACACAACCATCACTCACTCATAACGATGCGTCCAATGCCATGTCCAGTAATCACAACAGACAGCAAATATGCAGGCCATGTCAAGCATGCACACACCTCAAACCATGCACTGTCATGCTGCCACAACACATGTCACGTTCGGCACCCATGGCTCACAGCATGTACCCCAAAAGCATATTCCCTCCCAAATGCGAATCTGGGGCATGGCCCCCATGTTGCCATATGCGTTCCTAAGCGTTCCATTTGAACCCCAAAAGCATATCCCTCCCAAATGCGAATCTGGGGCATGGCCCCATGTTGCCATATGCGTTCCTAAGCGTTCCATTTGAACCCCAAAAGCATATTCCCTCCCAAATGCGAATCTGGGGCATGGCCCCCATGTTGCCATATGCGTTCCTAAGCGTTCCATTTGAACCCCAAAAGCATATTCCCTCCCAAATGCGAATCTGGGGCATGGCCCCCATGTTGCCATATGCGTTCCTAAGCGTTCCATTTGAACCCCAAAAGCATATTCCCTCCCAAATGCGAATCTGGGGCATGGCCCCCATGTTGCCATATGCGTTCCTAAGCGTTCCATTTGAACCCCAAAAGCATATCCCCTCCCAAATGCGAATCTGGGGCATGGCCCCCATGTTGCCATATGCGTTCCTAAGCGTTCCATTTGAACCCCAAAAGCATATTCCCTCCCAAATGCGAATCTGGGGCATGGCCCCCATGTTGCCATATGCGTTCCTAAGCGTCCCATCTGAACACCAAAAGCAAAGTACAAACCAGACCCAGGATGGGCCAGGAGCCCGCATACACCAGAGTCACAATAAGTAGGGGCACAGCAACACACCCATCGGCATGGCCAATCCGTCCCATGCCACATGTGCACAGCACACAGTCCCATTGCCAAGCACACACAACTACAGATGCTACAGCCACACACACGCCTCCGGGAAACCCATGTACGAGATTGCACGAACTGTTAATGTCAGACGACAAATACATACTTCGCCAGGTGCAACACAATAACAGATCTCATTCTCTCCACAGGTGACGAACTGCTGGATGCTGGGGATGGAGCCAGCAGCCAGCACAGCCAGCCTACAAGCCCCCAACGAGGACACACGGATCTGGAGGATCTGTCCTCCTCTTCGGACACGGACCACCAAGCAGGCCCATCTGGTGTGGCAGGGCCCAGCCGCTCCCCAGGACCCCTCCTACCCACCAACCCATCATCCAGGGCTGCTGAACATTCCCAGCCCCCTGCTGCCACTGTCGTTGCGGCCACACCCACGGTCATTGTGGCCACTACCACTGCCGCAACCGCCACCATCGCCGCACCGACCACCACCGCCGCCACCACCACCACGTCTTCGCTGGCACCAGCCCCAGCGCAGGTGGTGGCCCGGCCGACTGGATCCACCCTGGGAGCCACAGCGAGGACCGTGGTGAGCAATGTGGCTAGTGGGCAGGCCGGTGGCAGCAGGACTGGTAGGAGGAGCAGGGTCAGGGAAACGCCAGCCTCCCCTGGGAGCCATGCCCTGCCTCAAATGGCCAGAGTCCTTGGGGCCTATGAAGAGGCCCAAGGACAATGGGTCCGGTCTGCTTCAGACACGCATGAGGTGCTGGGGGTGCTGAGGTCCATGGACGCCCGTATGGGCCAACTCGTGGACCTCATGGGCCAGCTGGTGGTGGCGGTGAGGTCACAGCCAGGGACAGCAGGTCCCCTCCGCCACCACCTGCCGGGGCGCAGGGTGGAGCAGCAGTGTCCAGTTCCCCTGCGTCCACAGCCAGTGAGCACACCTCAACCACCAGCATGTCGCAAGCAGGCACCCCCTCGCAAACGTGGAAGGGGCCGTCCGGAGTGGAAACAGATCTCCCGGGAGGACTTCGCACGCTCCAAACGCAAGTGAGGCAGCCAGCCAGCCTTCCGCCAGCCTTCCTTGACCAGCCACTGCATTGACTTGGACTACGATCCCACTCCACACAGCCATCTGGATGGCATGTGTGTGTTGGACTATGGACATAGAACCAGTGGGTACACCCTGAGCATCACGCAGCCATGACCGACAGCTCATTGTCACTGCACGCACCACTTTTGTCATCACCTTACACACAATCACATGTCACAGTTTGTAATAAATGCACCTTTTACACTAACTGCTGTTTGTGCCCTGTGTTTTATTTGTACGGAATACAACGGCCACCTTGGGCGGAAAGGCACCTGATGCGTGGCATGGCAATTGAATCCGGAGGGCCTGTAGGGACCTAGGGGTGGGAGACAGAACAGGAGCACATTCAATGAGTGTGTCACACACCCATCACACAGTACATGTCAACAACTACAAGCAATGTACACACATCGCACAGAGCAATAGGGCACAATGCCACAGCCACCAACAGTGGCATACTACCCTGGCCATGGAGCGTTGACACACAGCACGCAGTGAACAAACGGCCACCCTGACACAGCACACACACACCTGCACAGATACAGCCACATCAGCCGTCGTACATGGACACTCACCGTCAAGTGAAGTAGCGGGCGATGAGCTGCTGCCGCACATTACCAGCTTCCTCCTCTCCGCTGTCCTCCTCACTCGAGCTGTCCTGGTCTGCGGGCTGGGGCCCTGGTTGATCTCCGTCATCCACGATGAGGGGGATCTGCTTCCGAATGGCCAGATTGTGCAGCATGCAGCACGCCACCACTATCCGGCACACCTTCTGTGGGGAGTACGCCAGCGCACCCCGGTGCGGTCCAGGCACCTGAACCTGGACTTGAGGAGGCCAAAGGTACGCTCGACCACACGTCTGGTCCTCCCATGTGCCTCATTGTAGCGATCGTCTGCTGGGGTGCGAGGATTCCTCAATGGACTGAGCAGCCATGCCCCATTCGGGTACGCAGAGTCACCTGGGTGTGAGGGACACAGAGAACCGTTGCAATTCCAACTGGACAGGGGACAGCATCGCACAACCAGCACGCTACACCACTCCACATACTCACCGACAATACAGGCACGATCCTGTTGCATATTGGACATCAGTCGTGGCAAGATGCTGTTGCGCATTATGTGTGCGTCATGGGCCGAGCCTGGGAACTTTGCACACACGTGGGTGATCACCATGTCCGCAAGGCATACCACTTGCACATTCAGGGAGTGCGTGTGCTTCCTGTTGCGGTACAGGTGCTCAGTGGCCTGTGGTGGAACAAGGCCGACATGTGTGCAGTCAATGGCTCCAACGACGTGTGGGATTCTGCCAAGGGCATAGAATGCACCCTTCACTGCCGCCAATTCACGAGCCCTGGGGAAGCGGATGTACCTGTTTCGGTACAGCATCATGGCTGCCAGTACATCCCTCAGCACCTTGCTGAACATGGGCTGGGACATCCCTCCTCCAATGCCCACTGTGTGCTGGAATGACCCAGTGGCGAAGAAATGCATGGCGGCCATCACCTTAGCCGTGGGGGTGACAGCAGTCGGATACACCCTGCGGGGACGGAGATGGGGTTCTAACATGGCACACAGTCGATGCAGGGTTGGCCTGTCCAGCCGAAACTTCCTAATAACCTCTGTATCGTCCATGTCCGCCAGCAATTGGTATGGGCGGTCAATGTTCGGTCTCCGCCTAGGGACAATGGCAGAGGACACATGTCAAAGCAACACGACACATAGCAATTTCGCATACACATCACTGACATGACTGAGCAAGCACATGAGCCACAGCCCAGCTGTCAAGCTGGGACGGCACGGCCACAATACACTTACACAGGTCTCCCAACAATGGCAATGGCTAGTGATACAAACCACTGCCATGTGCATGCACATGGGGATCTAGGCCCCAATGACTTGCGGGGCGTGCTGATGGGGACTGACTGCATATCCGTCAAGCGGCAACGCCACGGCAACATGAATGTCTGCTGAGCATGGAACTGCTTCCGCGGCTGGATGAGTATGGCACACGACGACGACGATGTGGGCACAGGCTGAGCGGCCAAAACAAGTGGGACCTGTGGCACGAGGGGATATGAGACAGTAGTAGGTGTCAGCACTGCACCCTATGTACAGCACTGTACGGATCACACCTCCCGAAACATTGACAGGTGTCCACATTGACAGCCCCATGCCAAGACGGCTGTGTGCTTGCAGTCACACGTCACAGGTGAGAGGTTACATTGCACGTGCCAGGTGGCAGACGTACATAGTGGGAGCTGGCATGTGTGTGCATGTGTCTCCTGTTCAGGATCCACCAGATGGGCGCTGACTCTGTACTGACCATTGGACACAGCATGTTCCGTGGAAGGCTTGTGTGTGTGGGATGGTGGCACTGGATGTGCCTCCGTTGGGTGAGGGGCCATGCACAGGGCGGGTACGTCGATGATTGCGCATTGTTGGTCACGGTGGGTGCACCAACTGAAGATGTGTTGCCCTGTGTTCAATTCCTATGTCCGCATGATGATGGACTGTAGATGTGGGCAGACTACACATTGGTCGATGTGCTGTCTATATGCATGTGCCTTCACACCAGGCACAGCTGCCCCTGCACATGTGACCCCTGCTGGACTCGCTGCTGGGTCTGTGGAGCTGATGCACCTTCTGCGCGTGGGGCGGACAGCTCTCCTCACTTCCCTCATTGCGCATGTCATGACTTTGCCGCAGGTGACATGGATCATGGAGGGCCCACATGTACGCGTGGGTAGGCTACACATGATTGTACACTGGTCGCCACCCCCAGTCAGTGTTTCGAATGGGAAGGTTGTCGTGCTGGTGGTATGTTCGATGTGGCGGATGGGCGGGCCTAGGTGCGGGCTTACATTCCGGACATGGGGGGTAGTTGGATTGGCGACTAGTTGCAGTACACACAGGACACGTCTCTTCCTTTCCACATCTGGGTCATCCCTTGTACTTACTGACAGTGATACAGTCATCTTCGCCCCAGCCCTCATGTCCTCCCCTCGCTCCCCCAATATGCATGCTCACCTGCGAGGCTAGCGCCTGCACAGGCAGCCCCAAGCTCGCACCAGAGAGGGCAAGGAGTGTATGTGTGGGTCCAGTTGCACGAGTGGGCTGTCTCAGGGTATGATGTGTGGCGGGACGCCGTCCACCTGCGTGGTGCCCCAAATGGAGACCCGGCCTGCATGGACTATGCATCACAGTCTTCGCCTTCCGGATCCGCCACCTGCGACACCCAGTGGCTGTGGCTGCCCTTGCGGCCAGGCCGCGTCCGTCTGTGGCTGATGGCCCACACATTCACTCTTTGGCCTCTCTGGGGAGGGCTCGGGGGTGGTGGCGCACGCGCTTGCACTTAGTCGCAATGGCATGTGGTGTGGTTGGTATGATGGGCAATGGATGGGATGGTGCGAGCCACCTCCCGTGACGTCAGTGCTGCTCGTGCTGTGGTGCGTCCCCCTACACTTCCATTTGACTTGTGCCATGCTAGACGTTGAGGTTCTATTGCCTGCGTGATATGACCAGGAGGAGCGCGAGGAGACCTCTCACACACCATGCTCCACTGCCATCCCGTGCCCTGTATCGCCTGTGCGGATTGACTATGTTGGGGTTACACCTGGTCGACTGGGGCTGTGTGTGCCTTGTCAAGGGGCATGGCGGGCGCACAACAGGATCCAGCTTGTCCACAGAGGGTGGGCTGAGGTGCGCCTGGTACCGCTTTGTACGTGTGCCCGGCTGCTGTGCACATACGTGTTCACTCCCCCCCCCGACAGGTGTCCTCTCACAATGCCCAGGGAAGCGGTGGTGTACTGTTCATGACCCCTCCCGACACGGCGTGCTCCAACTTGGCATGTGCGCATCTACCCGTCACACCCACCCACCTGAGCACTGCGTCCATACGACTTCACACGACACATGTGTGTCTTCCACAGTTGTGCTACTCATTTGCGTTGACATCCAATACCAGTGGACTACATGGTCATGTCACGACTGCCGTGTACTTCACATACTCTCATCCTCTCTCATTCGTACTTGTGAAATGAGTCAGCGGAGACAGTTTTGGTTTCAAACATTATATTGAGTCTTCTGTCCTCTGTGATGCAGTATAGTGGACACTACTGGCAGCGGAATACATGTTGAGGATATACTGAGCATGATTGCAAATGGGATAGGGTGTGGGGTTACATGTGATTGGCTGTTGCATGTGGGATGTGGGCTTCAGAGTGACATCTGCTTGGCCAAGGCTGTGCTAATGTACATTTACGTATAGCTGCGGAGCTGCGGACTTTGACACAGACGGTATACATGTAGCCTACCAGACCGCTTGGCATCATGGGCACAGTCCATCTCAGTTCCATGTGACAGGTTTGCTGCGGTTGTTCCTCATGCACGCGTGCATGTGAGATGACATCAGGGCATGTGCTTGCGTGCATGCAGCGGCGTGCCACTTGTTGTTGCACTGTGGTGGTTACTGGACATGTCACAGTCACTGGGGTCGTGTTGTTGTTGTATGCACTTGTCGTCTATGCAAAGGTCCTGGTATGGGATTCCCGGGGCGGGGGTGGGAGGGGTGCAGCACCCACAGACTCCAGGCGACCTATTCATGTCCACTGAGCGGTGTGTGTGTCCATGGGCGCTGGATCCATGTCGTGTCCTGGTTGTTCGTGCAGTTCCGTCCATGTGGGTGCGATACACAGAGCCCATGCCACTGCCTCCCACGATGCATGCGGTGTTCCTGGATGTGATGGGGAACAGTGTGCATGTCCCGGTCATATCCGATGTCATGTCGATGTCGTTGATGGTGTGGTTACAGTTGCCGGTCGTTTGGTATGGCTGTTGTGGTGGTGACTGGCCAGTCCGTGCGGAAGCTAAGCATGGGTGCGGGGTTGGACATCATAGGTCAATCGGGGAACCTGCGTTGTGGTCCGACGAATTTACAGGTTGTCAGGTATGCGATGCCGTCCAGCAGGGCTTCCATGTCATTGGTGGTGTACATGTTTGCCAGCCAATGTAGCGGATGGTGGCTGTCAAGGTGTTGTTCGTAAGTTGTCCCTTGGAGGACCATGATGGGGCATGCTGGGTGACATTCGATGTAGCTGTTCTCGATGATCCGTCGTGTGGAGGCACAGTGGTCCCATTTCAGTGCGGGTGCGATGTTGGCCACATACGCCATGCCCCCATAGGCAGAGCAGGCCCTGTCGTGTGCGTCCAGAGGGAGGAGTAGTGGTAGCAGGTCCGCCTTCAGACATGCCGGGTTGGAGAGGCATATCTCCACGGGATGCTGGTAGGGACACCTCCGACAGTAGAAGACGGGCATGACGCAGCTGAACAATGTGATGCGGTAAGTCAGTCGGTAACTTACGTTCAGCAGGGACAGGAGATCGCATCCCAATGTATGAAACAGGTTGGTTTTGTACAGCTTGAGCTGTTCGGCGTAGTTGGGTAGGTGTGTTGCGGTTGCCATTTCGCAGCGGTGCGTTGTGGTGGCGTGCTCCGGCTGTGTATGCAGTCTGCAATGTGCACGCTCCGAGGTTGCTGTGAGCTCTGTGTAGTCGTAGGGAGACAGGACTTGTGTTCTGTTGGCTTGTTTGGAGGACACGGGCCCTCTTCCCACATGCTTCTCAGACAGTTCAAGGTCAGTGATGTGTGACTCCTTCCAATTAACTTGCATGTGGCCGACATGGGGGAGTGTTTTCTTCTTTCTTCCCCGTCCGTTGTGTGCTTCTGTGATATGCGCTATCTGCCCTGTGGTCGGTCTCCTCGGCATGCCTGTGTTGGTCTATTCTCGGACAATGGCTGTATTCACCGGCTTCTGTCGTAGGGCTGTGGTTTCGGAGTTGGAATGGAAGGTCATTCAGTGCTGTCTGCTCTCCCTTGTGTGGGCGGCAGGCTGCCTTTCCGCTCTGCGTTGGGCCTTGTGTGTGGATGTTATTCTTGGGCCACCTGTTGTCGGTCCCCGGGCTCTTTGGTGTTCCGTTTTATATGTCTTGTTCATATGTGCAGGGTGGTATGGGTGTTTCAGTGTGGTACTGGCGTTCCTCTTCCCGAAGGGGCCCTGCTTCTCCTAGTTGGTGTTGCCGCCGCTGTGTGCTACGCCATGTTTGTTACACTGGGGTGTGTCCTGCTGTTGCGTGTCTTCACTGACATGTGTGCGTCGGTTGTGTGGCGTTGGGTGTTGTCCGTGAATTGGGCGTTGGGGACATGTCTGTGGCAGGCCTGTCACGTGTCATGTGCGTTCGGGGTGGGGCTGATGTGTGTGCTGCTTGGTTGTGTCCCTGTGTCTGTGTGCGACGCATGCATGGCGCTGCGGTTGGCCTCTGCGTTGTGCGCATGTGTGGCGGCGTCATCGCCGCTTTGGGGCCGTGACGGGGTCGTTGGTTCCTAGTCCCAGGTGGTGTGTACACATGTGTTACGCGATGTTACGATTTGGCCTGTGTGTCATATGTGGATGCAATGGTGGATGTGTAGTGTACACGCGCTGGTGGGGGTTGTCCGCTTTTTCCGCCCTTGCACTGTGTGCGCTGTTTGCGTGCACTTGTTGTGTGTGTGCCTACCTGCGTCTCCGCGGTACGTTGCGTCCTTGGTGGTGCATCAGCAGGAGCATGGGGAGGGCCTGCAGTGCTGGATTCATGCTCGGGGAGCCGCTTCTTCGTTGTCCGTGCTCGGCGTCCGTGTTACCGCTTCGGTTTGTCGTACGGTATCTGTTGGCCGTGGGAGCCGTTTGTTTGCGGCATCGTAATTTATGCGCCGGGCGGGACGTGTTTCGTCGGACGGTGTGTGTCAGTTGTGCTGCGCCGCTACGTGTACGGGCGCACTTTGATGGCGGACGGTGTTGCTGGCTTGCCGGCGGTGTTTGGCCTACTTTTCGCATCGTAATTGTGCGGGCGTGTGGACTGCTGCGTGCCGGCGGTAACTGGTGGTTTTTGCATCCGCCAGCACGGCGGTTGTGCTTCCGCCCGCCATCGTAATGAGCCCCTTAGCTCTTGATAGCTCTGTTCTTTTTTGATAGCTTCTATTAGTTTGTGTAGGGTTGGTTGTCCTCTTCCTATTGTGGCTTGGAAGGCATTATGCTATCCTTCCACTGCATTGTTAGTTTTAGCTTTTTGAGCTAGAGTGCTATTGTAGACGTTCCACCAGGGGATTTGGAATTTTGGTTGTCTACGGTGCCCTGACCTGTGCAGCCTTCCTACCCAAGTGTCTTCAAAGTAGTCTAGGAAGGGAGTTAGTTTAGTTTTGTTTGCTTGATAGAAAGGGCTTTCAAGAAGTATGTTATAATGGTTGGCTACTTCAGTTGTTGGTACATAGGCCAGGGCTATTAATTTTTTTATTTGGTAGGCAAAGTTGCTATTGGTGGCGTAATCTATACTTAGGGCCTCATTAGGATGGCGGCCGGACGAAAGTCCGCCCGCCACCCTAGCGGTGCTGGGACCGCCCGCCAGACGTGCGGCGGTCCTGCATCACTGATTAGGATGCGACCGCCACCCTGGCGGTCGCATCCTGCATATTTGACATTGCGACGGGTGCTGCTGTAAGCAGCACCCGCCGCAATGCCAAAATGGCATGTTGTGCATTGCCATGCACAACGTGGCAGGCACCGCGCGGTGCCTGCCACCTTGTGCATGGCAATGCAGGGGGTACCATGTGTAAGAAAGTGGCTCTGTATATACTGCACCAAAGTAAGGTTCAGTGTGCACAGAGTCCACAGTCCCCAGAGGTTTGGCAGAGGCTAAAGTTAGATATAACCTTACTCTCTAAAGTGGTAGCTTGGTCGAGCAGTAAGGCAGTATCAGAGGACAGTGTAAAGCATTTGTTGTACACACTCAGTCAGCAAATGGTCTCACACACTCAAGAACTGAACTCTAGGCCAATTGTTTTGTATATAAAAATATATTGTTGTTTTATTTTAGAAATATTATTGACACATTATAATATTGACACAGGGGACCATGTTAAGCTTAAATGTTTATACATGAATGCTAGATCAGTGCCCAAACATTCTTTTGAAATTTGGGACACTATTAATGAGTCTCACCCCGACATGGTTTTTATCACTGAAACCTGGCTGGGAGATAACAACTGCCCCGACATTGCCCACTCCCTACCCCCAGAGTATAAAATCCTGAGACAAGATAGACAGGGGAGAAAGGGTGGGGGACTTGCTATCTTATTCAAAGACCACTTAACCTGTTCACAGTTCTCTGTAGCACAGCTAGGGGAGCATGAAATACTCCCTTTTCAAGTATCCAGAGGAAACCACACCATACTGGGAGGAGCTGTAATCTACAATCCCCCGGGCTATCATGTTGAATTAAGTGCGAAGTTACTCACACAATTCTTCCCCGCCTGGCTAAAATACAGACATTTTCTAATGGTGGGAGATTTTAATGTGCACTTTGAAAAACTAGACCATACGGAGGTTAAACACCTACACAATGACATGCAGATTCTCCAACTTAGACAATGGATTGAGGGACCTACTCATTCTGCAGGCCATACTCTGGATCTTTTATTTTCCAATATAGCATCTATTACTATTGAGGAGATTAAAGCTGTCACTTGGACTGATCATTCGCTCATTACCTTTTCATTTACTCAACCTGCAGCTTCTATTACAAATTATGCACCAACACATGAATTTTATCGCGTCTGGAAATCTATCACGCCCGACCTCTTCCGACTCCATTTTTCCTCTAACAGCCTGGAGGCGTTAGATTTGCTCCCCACGGATGCGGGAGCAGCATGTCTCGAAAAAGAAATCTACAATTCCTTAGATCACTGCGCCCCCAAACGCAGGTCAAAGCCTACGGAAAGACGTGTATCAGAAAAATGGTATTCGACTGAACTTAAAGCATTTAAAAAGCAATGTAAAACACTGGAACATATTTGGAGAATGTCCAGATCCGAGACGGACAAACTTTTATTCAAATCCATGCTCAAGAAATACCATAATGCCATCAAAGGAGCGAAACGTACCTACTTCGCACACAGAATAACTGAAAGCAAGAATTCAGCGAAAGAATTGTATAAAATCATACACGACTTATGCAAACCCGCATGCATGTCACAAACTTTACATCCCTCCCCAGACTGCTGTGAAATGATCAGTGATTTTTTTATAGATAAAATAAATTCTATCTACTCATCTTTTAACACAAATGACCCAACTGACTTTAACAGCTGGGTAAACACGGATCCTTGTCCTAACACCACAGCACAGTTGGGCAGTTTCGTCCCTTTCTCTCAAGAGGAAGTAGCCAAAACTATGGGGGAAGTCAAGTCTGGCTCTCCCCTCGACCCCTGCCCACACTTCATCTTTTCACAAATTATTCCCACCCTCTGCTCCTATGTTACGGAACTCTTCAATAGATCACTTGAGACAGCAGTATTCCCGGAGGCCTGGAAACATGCAATAGTCACTCCCCTGCTTAAAAAAGCAGGTGTAGATGTGACAAATCCAGCAAACTATAGGCCAATATCTCTACTCCCATTTCTCTCTAAAGTAATGGAGAAAGTGATCAACAGACAGCTGTCTGTCTATCTGGAATCTAATGGCCTTTTGGACCCATCTCAAACAGGCTTCAGGGCTACAAATAGCACGGAGACAACCCTGTTGGCCGTGTTTGACAATATAAGAGCACTTCTGGATCAAGGCAAGGTAGTTGCCCTGATCCTATTGGATCTGTCTGCAGCATTCGACACGGTCTCCCATCAGCTCTTACTTCGCAACCTCTACGGAAAAGGAATACACGCCACAGCACTCCAATGGCTCAATTCATTCCTCAGCAATAGGAAACAAACAGTACAACTGGGTGCGTTTTCTTCTAAACCAAAAACTCTGAGCTGTGGTGTCCCACAGGGAGCTTCTCTTAGCCCCACCCTTTTTAATGCTTATGTTTCACCACTGGCAAAAATTGGCTCTAAATGGGGTTTTGATATTTGCTCATATGCGGATGATACGCAATTAACAATAGCCATTGGTAATGACCACGTGAGCACAAGGACCAAGCTTAATGACTGCCTTACTGAAATGGCAGCCTGGATGTCCGATCACTGTCTCAAGCTCAATGCAGACAAATCTGAGATCCTGCTTTTCGGTGGAGCCCACCACATTTGGGACGCTTCATGGTGGCCCCATTCTTTAGGACACGCTCCAGAGCCCAAGAGGTGTGCTAAGAACTTGGGCGTCCTTATGGATGACAAACTATCCATGCAGGATCACGTACGGACCCTCTGCGGGAAAAGTTTCGCTTTGCTAAAACTCCTAAAAAGGCTCTTTCCTTGGATCCCTTTGGACGATAGGAGGACAGTTACTCAAGCACTGCTTGTTAGCAGAATGGACTACGGTAATGCCCTGTTTGTGGGCATGCCAGACTACCTGTTTAAACGTCTCCAGGTGGTACAAAACGCTGCAGCTAAATTGGTCTGCAATAAGGGCAGACTAAGCTCAGCTACTGAATGCCTGAAGCAACTTCATTGGCTGCCGGTGCGCCAAAGAGCACGATTTAAGCTCCTGGGGCATACCTTTAAGGCATTACACCGCATTGGTCCTAAAATTCTCCAAGATAAAATCCGATTCTACAACCCCTCCAGATGCTTACGGTCACAGCATCTTGCGCTTGCAGAATCAAAAAGGATCAAAAAGGTTAAGACCGGGGGACGCACCTTTTCGCACCTCGCGGCCTTACACTGGAATGGGCTGCCAGTCGAGCTTCGACTTATCAATGACTATAATACCTTCAGGAAAAAACTAAAAACATATTTATTTCCCACCTAAGCAGACTCTTACTTCCTCCTGCCCTTCTTTTCAGTACCAGACCCCGCCTCCTTAGCGCCGTGATATCCCGTTGGGATGAATGTAGCGCTATATAAATAAATAAATAAATAAATAAATAGAACCACAGGTAGGTATAAAAATACTTTCTCAGAATGAGATGCTTTAGTTATATACTTTCAGTACACAATAGACTGTTGAATGCAATAGCTACAGTTGTTGCAATAGGCAACACAATTCAAACACAATTATAACATTGAGCTCAATGGGAGTGTTTAAGTAAACGCAGTTTCAGTTACTTTACGTATGATTTTCTTACTCAGGGTTGGATCGTGGATTCAACCCTGGTGCATTTCCTGTAAACAGTTGAAAGAAATCGTTTTTGTTACACAGGCGATTTTTAAGGAATATTTGTTTGTTTCAAAAATCGACACACAAGAATTTCTGGAGAAAACCAGGCAATGTTATCCTATGGAGGAAAATCATGTTATCGGTAAGTACAGTTGTATTTGCTTTTCAGGGTCAGTGCTGGGCACCAAGATCCAGCACTGGGATCTCTCCTGATAACAGGTGAGTAATTTCGTTTTCGTTGATCGGACGATTTTTAGTGATTATTTTAAAGTTTCAAAACCCGACACTTGGAAGAAATTTCAGTGTAAACCAGTCAATGTTACCCTATGGAGAAAATGCAGGTTATCGGTTTTCAGGTAAGTACTCGACTGGCAGAGTTAAGGTTCTGGGCATAGACTCAGGGGTCTCCCAGGGTCAGGTAGGTACAGTTGGTACACCCTCAGCGGCACAGGGGCGGCCGGGTGCAGAGTGAGTTAGGCCCAATGTTAGCCTATGGCGGGCAGGGGGCCCTTGGTTGGTGGCTGCTGGCAGGCAGGCCATGCGGCTGTGGGAGCTGGGCTCCTGGTCACTTACCCAGGGCAAGTGGGGAAGAAAGATAGGATAGGTGTTGCACTCCCAGGGGCACTCGGGCGGCTGGGTGCAGGGTGCTTTTGAGCCGTCGGGCGCTCAATGTATTTCAATGGAGAAGCTGGAAGTTGAACAAAGGCTGCAAGCTCGGGACGGAGATTCTTCAGGTGCGACCACCACTTCGAGAGGTAAGTTGGGTAGTTGGAGGATAGGTAGGCACCCCGGAGTTGGGCACAGGAGGCCGCAGGGCGCCGGGTGCAGGGGTGTCTTTTTGCGTCGGGAAATCTTACCCTCTGCTGGTCGCGTTTGGAGGGGTCCCTGGTTCTGAGGCTGCAGGCATCGTCAGGAGCGTCGAGGAGGGTCCTTGGGTGCTGGATTCTGGGTCACAGTCGCCGGGGGGACGCCCTCGTGGTCTTTGTCCACTCAGGCACAGGCCGGGCTCGGTGGGTGCAGCGTGTGCAGGAGTCGCGGTTCCTGGCTGGCACCAGGGGTTTGTTACTTGCTTTGAGCAGTACCACTGCTCGTGAGAGTCCCAGTTCTTTTAGAGTCACAAGGCAGTCAGGTCCTCCGGGGTTTTCGAGGTTGCTGACCACTGGAGACGCCGGGGTTTAGCAGGAGCAGGTTCGAGGGTCGACAGGCCTGTAGGGCTGGGACCAAGTCAGTTGGTGTCTTCCTCTTGTGAGCAGCTCACAGCAGGTCTTCTTTCTTCTTGTTCTTCTTGCTTGTTTCGGCTTCGGGATCTGAGGAAGGAAGGTTCAGGGTGCCCCTAAATACTAAATTTAGGGGTGTTACAGGTAGGTAAAGGGCAGGGACCAATGGGTCCCTTCCCATGTGTGGGTACACCCCCTATCTTGCCACTCTCCAGTGGGAGGGGGGCAGGAGCCTAGTCCTGATTGGGCAGGGCTCCCCATCTTCAAGATGGCGAGAGCCCGGAGATGTGCTTCACCTCGCCTCCCCCACCTGAGGGGTGGGGTTGGCAGAGGCTGGCACACCCCCTTTCCTCACTTGGGGTTTCCCGCCAGTCTTCCCGCCAGAGTGGGGGCTAGAACCGGTGGGGACCAGTTGCTGAGTACAGCAAGTGGTCTGGGGAGGCTCACAAAGGCGGCATGCCTTTGAAGCTTCCCCCTGCCCATCCAGGGGGAGGAGACCTAGCACCTCGCCCAGAACGTGCATTGTTGCAGGCCCAGGAGAGCGGATGGCCCTCTACCCAGGGGTCCAGCAACATGTCTGCTGGGTGGCAGCTTAGGCAGCCTCTCAGGCAAGACGTGGATTGTGGGTTAGGTTCAGGGGGCAACTCTAAGTTGCCCTCTGTCGTGCATCTTACATTAAATCCCACACTGGCATCAGTGTGGGTTTAATGTGCTGAGAAGTTTGATACCAAACTTCCCAGTCTTCAGTGTAGCCATTATGGGGCTGTGGAGTTCGTAATGACAACTCCCAGCACCATATACTCTTAATGGCAGCACTGCACTTACAGTGCCCAGGAATGGACCTGGGTACTGTAGGGGCACAGGGCTCATGCACCTGTACCCTCACCACTGGCATAGGGCACCCAGCTAGAGGGGTGACTGATGTATGCCAGGGCAGTGGTTTGTGGGCATGGCACACAGGGATGTGTGCCATGCCGACTCTTCACTTTGTTCTGCACCAAGACACGCAGTCTGCAAAGGCAGAGTGTGAGTGTCAGGGTACAGGGCCTCTAAGGGTGGCTCAATAAGTGCTGCAGCCCTTAGAGGTCTTCCCTGGTCACAGTGCCCTGGGTACCTGTGGTACCATTTACCAGGGGCTGACCTGTGGCCAGACATGCCAATTGGGTACAGTTTTGGGGAAAGAACACAGGCCCTGGGAACCTGATTGGCAGGGACCCAGGGCACATCAAGTCAAAGTGCATCAGTGGTCTGGCAAAAAGTGGGGGGGTTACTCCAACATAAACCCACTTCCTTACACCATGGGTACCCCCCAAGTTCAGCGCCCCAACCCCCCACCACCCCGGGGGCCCGCAACGGGCCCCCAAAGCGATTCCCGCCAGCCTTTCCATGGCGGCATCGCCGCCATGGAAAGGCTCTGAATACTACACATCCTAATATGGATGGCGGTGCCTGCTAGGCACCGCCACCATATTAGGCCCCCAGTCCGGCTGACCGGCAATCGTAACGATTGCCGTCCGGCGGAAAAGCGGCAGACGCACTTCGCGTCCGCCGCGATACCCCCAGCCATAATAATATGGCGGGGGTAATTCTGGTTACGATGGCGGGTGGATCGCCACTGCTGCCTGCCATCGTAATCAGCCCCTTAGAGTAGATTTTTGGAGGTGTATCCAGATAGTTTGGTTGAAGTGGTATTAGCAACCTTGTATTGCAGTGCGTGGGTATATTTTAAAAATTGACTGAATCATTGCTTGTTCAAAGTCAATGAATATTTTTTTAGGAAAGTAGTTGTCGGTGTATTGTTTTAGTATTGTAAGAAGCTCTATGTAGGTGGTGTTTTGCTTATTAGGGAGTAGTGCGTATATGAAGGGGATGTTAGTGTCTTTATATTCGACGTGGATGGTATATAGTTGGTAAAAAGGCTTGAAGCTAACTTTAAATGTGCCATCCATAATCCACGTTTCGCAGTTTTTAAGTTTTTGTAAGTTGTTGTTGGTGGCAAAGATGATAATTCGTGTTTTCATGACTTTTATTGTCATGAAGAAGAAATTTGCCATCTTAGTGGGTGATGGTGAATTCCGGTAATATTTCTATTTCTGCAAAAGTTTGGGGGGTGGGTGGTGTTTGAGCTGTAGCTCTTTTAGTTCTGGCGCTTAATCTTTTTAGAGTTGGGATGGATGGTAGTTGTCCTGTGACATGTTCGGGAACCCTAGCTAACAAGTTTTTTAGTATTTGGGTACTGGTCTGTTGGGAGCTGGTACTTGCTTCTCTGATTGTTTCTAGAGCATCTCTGACCTCGATTTCAGTCACATTGGCGGGATGATTGTGTTCTTTGACATTACCTACATTTGTTTCTACTGTAGTGGCTCTCCCATAGCAAGAATGGAGTAATATTTACTGCATTTCCAATGGGTTTTGTTTCCAGTTACTTTTTCTTGTGTTTAGGTGTAGCCAATGTAGCACAGAAGTAGTTTTCCCTTTTGTGAAGTAATGAATGTTGCTCCTTCTGCCATTTTTTTGTCTATCTGTGAATATTTGTATATATATTTATTTATTAATTATACGATTTTGAACAGTAAATATGTTTGTATAATTATTATTTTTTTAAATAAACTTACATTTGTCTTGCTTCAATCTTCTTGATGGACATTTTATCGATGGTCGTGGTTTATTCACTGGTTTTTTTCTGTTGGTTGAAAAGCAAATTGTTATTTTTATTAAAGTGTTACATTTAATTTTATTATTTTGATTTTTTAATCTCTATTTTTATCTAGTTGGAAATAAAAATAATACTTACTAATTGTAGTTGAAGTTTATTTTGTTGATGTTGTATTTTTAAGTTTGTAGAAGCTGTGAAGAGAAAAGTATATGTTATTTATATTTGGTTTTTTATTTAATTTATCTGTTTTTTTAGTTTGCTCTATTTGTTGGTTAATTTATATACTAAATTAGTTTTATATTTTTCTTTAATATTGATTTTGCACTTGTTTTCGAAGTTAATGTTTGCTTTGAGTTTTTTTGGTGGAGTTATAGTGAAGTTTAATCTGTGAAATATAAAAGACAACGTGATAGTTTTTGTTAATTCGATTACTTGGATCATTTAGGGGCTGATTACGATGTCCGCCCGCCACCGTAGCGGTGATTGGGACCGCCCGCCAGACATGCGGCGGTCCCCCCACTGCTGGCTGCAGCACCGTCCGCAATGTGAAAGGTGCTTGCACCGCATTTCGCTGCACCACATGGCAGGCACCACACGATGCCTGCCACTTGGCACAGTGAAATGTATGGTACCCCCCAAGTGCACCCCACCTCCCCCCAACACAAGGGGGGCCCGCAACGGGCCCCCGAACCCAATCCCCGCCAGCCTTTCCATGGCGGCCTCGCAGCCATGGAAAGGCCTTTATTTTCTCACATCCTAATATGGCGGACGGTGCCTGCTAGGCACCACCACCATATTAGTGGCCCTGCTCTGCCCGCCAGGCAATCGGTGCGATTGCCACCGGCGGTAAAGCGGCGGACGGACTTTGCGTCCGCCGCGATACCCACCGCCATCCTAATATGGCGGTGGGTAAATCTCATTGTGATGGCGGAACGATTGCCACCGCCGGCCCGGCGTTGGCGATCGTTCCGCCATCATAATGAGCCCCTTAGTCTCTATTTTAATTTATTTGTGAAAATAAATATACTGAGGGCCCGATTCCGATCTCGTTGATAAAGCCTTCCCAATGACTTGGATCGGGAATGCCTTCTAGACGACTTGTACACGCGCAGTCCGACCAACGGAGTATGATGAAATGCGTGTGAAATCCAAACGACTCGCACTGAGCACAATATGGGCGACCGACTCGTACGAAACACAATCCGTCCTAGCGAATCCTCCAGAAACAAGCCCAAATGTGACCGACTCGTACGCGAACGCTGCAACATAGCTTAGCGTGAATGGGACAGGCTGGGACCACCCCGCAAATACATGAACAAGCATCCGGTGCGGTCTACGGAACGTTTCGGTTATGCTCAATAAAGTACAACAGAAACAGACAGAAAATGGCCAAACAAGAATTGTCAATGCCAAAAAAAAATAATAATAATATAAGCCACACCTACAACTCCACCTATATAAAGGGCCAAAATCATGACCATGATCCTTTGCAAATTTTCCACAACTGCCAGGACATAGCCACTGACACACTGCTCTCTGCTACATACACTCACACCTCACCCCCCACACAACCTGCACACATCTAGCACCTGTGATCTACTACACTCTCAAACACACACTCATTTACTCATACACACTCACCCTCACCTCCATCTCCACCACCACCCCTCACCATGCCCCCAAAGAAGAATCCAAAGTTCACAGAGAAGGAGTTGGAATTGATGGTAGATGACATTGTCAGAGTAGAGCCACAGTTATTTGGGAGCTTAGTCCAACAGACCCCCCTGTCCCAGAGATATAAGATGTGGGACAGGATTTTCAACAAGGTGAACCCTCAAACACCTTGCCTGAGCACAATGGATGATATCAGGAACAGGTACTATGATGTGCGAAGGAGGGTCAACAAGCTGCTTGCCAGAGACCATGCACTGAGTCGGCGGACCGGCGGTGGCCCTCCTGCACCACCCGTGCACTTCACTTCCTGGGAGGAGAAGGTGCGGGCCATCCTTCCTCCGGAGGGCGACTATGGAATAGCAGGAGCACCAGAGCCTGGTGAGTACATACTCAAATAGCCAATAATGTTAACAAATACACAGCCACAGACATCACTGTCAACGAGACATTGATACTAAACACTGTTAACAAAGCTATAAAAAACTAGAGCAAAAGAGCATTTAATGTGTATGCCAATTTGACTAACAACAGACCTGCAATGTAACAGGAAATCTCACCATTTCCAAAGATGTACATACTTAGCACTAACTCACAGCAAAGCTATGGGATCCAAACATCACTCACCTGCGGCAGGCCATTTTGTCTGCACACATTCACTCCCAGGAAAGCTGAGTCACAGGAATGGTGTTTGGGATGGCTGGGAAGGTGGGTGTGGCTAAAAGCATGATGGGAGTCGTAGTCACACCTAACACTCCTCCTCACACATAGTCCAACAAGCCCACTAGGAACTGTGCTTACCTCACAGTCAAAGGAAAAGTACTTGCAAGATGGCTGACACTGGGGACTGGTGTGAGGAGAACAAGGCAAGTACTTTTCCATTGACTGTGAGGAAAGCATAGTACAAGGTGGTCTCGTTGGGCTATGTGAGAGGAGGAGTACTTTCACTGACTTCAACTACCATCATGCCCTGCCCTACATATACCTTCAAAGGCAGCCAAAACAGCACACCTGTGACTAGGCAGTCCCTGAGAGTGAAAGGAAATGTACTGTCAAGATGGCTGACACAGGGGCCTGCTGTTTGATTTGCCCACAACTTCCATCCAGGCCTTGGGCTCCTCACACCAGTCCCCACTCTCAGCCATCTTCACAGTACATTTCCACTCTCTCCCAGGGAATGCATAGTCCCAGGTGTGCTCCCTGGGCTGGCTGGGAAGGTGTGTGGAGGACAGGGCATGATGGGATTTGCAGTCACAGCTAACACTCCTCCTCCCACATAGCCCAACAAGCCCACCAGGAACTGTGCTTACATCACAGTTAATGGAAAAGTACTTGTAAGATGGCTGACACTGGGGACTGGTGTGAGGAGAACAAGGCCTTGATGGGAGTTGTGGGCATACAAACACCAGGCACCAGTGTCAGACATCTTGACAGTTCATTTCCATTCACTGTGAGGAAAGCATAGTACCAGGTGGTCTCGCTGGGCTATGTGGGAAGAGGAGTACTTGCACTGACTTCAACTACCATCATGCCCTACCCTACATATACCTTCCCAGGCAGCCCAAACAGCACACCTGTGACTAGGCAGTACCTGAGAGTGAAAGGAAATGTACTGTCAAGATGGCTGACACAGGGGCCTGCTGTTTGATTTGCCCACAACTCCCATCCAGGCCGTGGCCTCCTCACACCAGTCCCCACTCTCAGCCATCTTCACAGTACTTTTCCACTCACTGTCAGGTAAGCACAGTGCCTGGTGGGCTTGTTGGGCTATGTGGGAGGAAGAGTACTTGCACTGACTTCAATTACCATCATGCCCTACCCTACACACACCTTCTCAACCAGAACAAATAGCACTCCTGTGACTAGGCAATCCCTGGGATTGATTGTATATGTACTGGAAAGATGGCTGACACTGGGAACTGGTGTAAGATCAGACCCCAACTCCATCCTGGCCTTGTGCTCCTCACACCAGTCCCCACTCTCAGCCATCTTCACAGTACATTTCCACACACTCCCAGGGAATGCATAGTCCCAGCTGTGCTCCCTGGGCTGGCTGGGAAGGTGTGTGGAGGACAGGGAATGATGGGAGTTGGAATCATAGCACACATCACTACCCACACACAAAGCAACCCGTTCATCAGGGCCAATGGCTACCTGACAGTGAATGGAAGTGCCCCAGCAAGATGGCTGACACTGTTGCAAGGTGTCATGTGCACAAGGCATTGTTGGGAGTTTCATTCAAGTTCTACATCATGCAGCAGTGTCAGCCTCCTTGCCACTACACTCCCCTCACTGTCATTGAGCCTTTGTCTACGAGGAGTAAGCTGGGCTGGGTGGGAGGAGGGGTGCAAGTTCCAGTAGCATAACACAAGCCCACAAATCTCTGTACCTCAAAGCTCCGAGCCAGAAAAAGCAACAAAGCAGACTTGGTGAACTCATCTGTCCATGGAGGACAAGGACAATATACATGATGTGATGAGGCACAAAGCAAAGCAGTAATACAATTTGTTACTGACAGCTATTCCCATGTGCGCAATGAGAGGAGGACTAAGAGCACATCCCTCAAAATACTATCCAAAAATGCTCCCATACATTCCAGACTGTGAGTGTGTAGGTAGCCACACCAATGTGACTGCAAAAGACATGCACAAAGCCCAGCACACATGCACAAATCTTGCAACACATCGTTAGAGGAAGAGTACGTATGTCATTCTCAAAGCACAGATGTAGGATATACCAACACACCTGTGTCATGCACAGGGTGCCACTTAACAGTCAATGTCTATGTACATGTAAAGTCAAATAAACACAACCTGCCCATGTATGCAGAGAGGTGGACATGCTCAGCAAACCCCATCTTATCAAAATTACAATGTCCTCAGAAAACATAGGCCTGCATCTGTGCCGATGGAGGACTATCTATGTACATACACTCATCCTAATGTACAATAGCAAATGTAATGTGCAAAAACACAACAAACATTGTGTCTCTCATCTACCCACAGGGCATGCTGGGAACACTGCAGGAACCGAACAGGACACCCAGTCACAGACTCTGGCTGACCCTGAGCTCTCCGGCGTTGAGGTCTCTCCCCCCTCTTCGGATGACAAGGAACTACCTGGCACCTCCGGTGTGGGTCAGCCTGCACTGCCAGCAGCTGTAACATCTGCATCCCGTGCAACCACTCCCACAACTGCAGAAAACACCCAGATGGCCACTACCCCCACGGACACACAAAGCCAACTAAACAACGAGAGCACAGCAACACAGGGCACTCTGGAGTTGGCGGACAATGACACCACTGTCAATGAGGAAGCAGGCTCTGTGTCATCTGTGCCTGCAACAACTGGTCCTGCTCGTGGGGGTAGGGGCGGTGGGAGTGGGCGTGGGGACAGGTGCCGTCATGCAGCTGGTGCTGCTGCTGAAGTTGACCCACAGTTATCCAGGATTCTGAATGCATATTAGGATTGCACCAGAGACTTTGGCCAGGTAGTCAGGATCCTCAGGACCATGCAACACCAGCAGGCTGCACATTATGCAAAAATGGACGCCCACATGTCCAAAATGGACTCCCACATGTCCATAATAGATGACCTGACTGCGGTGCACAGGGACATACTCACCTGCCTCCGCCAGATTGCCAACAACATGACCACGCCTCCCTGTGTGCCCAGTACACCTGGTGCATCTACATCTGCAACTGTCACAAGGAGGGATGTGGACTCTGGCGGAGAGTCCCCTGCACCGCTGCAGCCTGCACCTAAGTGTCCCCCCGAAAAACGGAAGAGGGATCATCCAAAGAAGGACACATGAGAGACAGATGGCAGCGCATCACCCCATGAATGAACAGCCTGCTTCTGATATCCTCCATTGTGTGCCTAACCTTCACTTTGTTGACTGACACTGAACTGTCCACATTGGATGGAGGGTCTAAGTTGGCCCTTGGACTCAAATGACTGTGGACTTGGCTCTAATGTGTGTTCGTCTGATATTTAATACATACGGTTGTACACTGACATGTTGTATTTTAGTTTAGGCAGAAATATGCCTCATGATCTGCAGGGGTAGAGGGGCTTGTAGTCACACCTTCGTCAAAGCACTCCTCTCGGAAAATGACCTGATGGCACCCCTGGAGTCCGCATCTTGGTGTGCACCCCATTGTTTCCTATTCACAGGATTCTTTAGGAGTGGTACGCACTGGGCTGGCCCTCGTGTGGTCCTGAGGAAGAGCTTTAGGGGAAAGCTCGAAACATGTCGACCCAGTACTAGGGACACCATATTCATTACAGTTAGGTCTTTCCCTAGTATTAACCCCTGATTTCAAAACATACCGACTAGGAGCAGGAATAAAATATTTGCTCACTAGCTAGGTATTTTTAACCTATTTTTCCCTCTCCACATCACTGCACCACACATATTTTTTCAAAAACGAAGTGCTCCTACGTAGTTCGCAAGTCGCAGCACGCCTCAATCCGCAGCGGATTGAGAGGACCCCAATGATGAAGCATGCCACCTAGGGGTTACCCTGGTGGGTGAGGGGACTCTAGAAAAGAATTTTTCTTTCTGGAAAGAGGGTTTTTCACACATGTTCAGTGGAATCCCTATTCTTCCTATGGTTAGGTTTCTAATTCCGGTATTCCGGATTTTGTGGAACTGCATTCAGTAAGGAGGGTGAACCTAACCTTAACCTCTACCTCCCCCTGTTTTTTGATTGTTCCCTAGAGACTTCACTTGCCTGCACTAGCTGCAACTTTCCTGCACCTCCCCATCTCTCAGCTGCTGTCTCTACATCCTCTGGGAGATACCATGGCACATACTGTGGAGAGGGCCCCTGCATTCACAGAAGAGGAGAACCAGGCCCTGCTGGACAGCCTCCTTCCACAGTACAGACAGCTGTATGGCAAACCAGGAGAGCAGGTGAGTGGTGATTACACTGCCTTTTTATTAGACATGTGTAGAAACATGCACTACTAGCATTGGGATTCCCAAGGACAAGCATGCAAACATAGTTCATGTAAGTTTTTCAGTGTGTAGATTTGGGTTCCGGACAGGTACAGTGCTGTAGAAGTGTGTACTGGGTTTGACTTCTCATCACTGTTCTTATGGTTTTGAGGGATAATTGCACACAGGACAACTGCCCATGATGACACTTGTATAGCACTTAGGCATACTTGCCATTCTGACCATGACCTATGTGTACAAGTGTGTGACGCAGAAACATGTAGCATGTGGAGTAATGGTGTGTCACCATGTCATCCTTACAGGTCGACTCCCATCAGAAGGCCGAGATCTGGCAGACCATCGTCCGGGCAGTCTGATCCGTGGGGGTCTTCAAACGCCGCACCCGCCACTGCCAGAAGAGGTGGCAGGACCTCCGTGGTTGGACACGGAGGATTGCAAGGATCCAGCTGAAGCTGTCACCTCCTCGCAAAAGGGGTGGACGACGGACCCTGACCCCCCACATGCTTCGGATACTGGATGGGCAGTTGAAGGCCAGACAGCAGCAAGGAGGGGGTGAGTATGTGCCATGTTGCAGAACTATGTTTTTTTTTTTTTTAAATAAATGAGTTTTATTAATTTTAACAAAATGGCATCCAAAACATGTGCATAATGATCAGGATATACTAGAAATAATACAGATCAATAACAAAATCGAATGGCATTAGGTAGGGGCAGAAGGAGATTCAATATCATTCAGCATTCCTGTACTTACTGGGCTGGGCGGCTCACTGCTTCACTCCGCAGCGCCACACAACCAAACATATATAAATGTACAATAGAAGTATCAAAAAGGAGAATCAGGCATTGCTCCATGCGTCCGGGCCCGTTACATATAGTACATCCCTGAAGAAGACAATATAATTTCGGACACAAAAGGCACCACAAACGAAAACAAAAAGCGAAAAAGAGAACAAAAAGAAATTCACATGTGGCCCAATTAAGAAAACAAAAGCCGATCTCTATGTATATATGAAGCCCAGTACGATCACAAGTGCTGGTCTGGTGCATAAGAAATATAACATAAACAATAAATAGTAGCATAGGGACATGATGGAGTGCGTGCGGTCATGTCAAGCACCTCAGGAAGAAACCTTAAGAGTAAATGGACGGGGGAGGGAGGGGGGACAGGAGTAGGCGCGCGTGGGCCAGGGAGGGGGTAGCAGGGCAAGCGGGGGGTCTCCCCACCGATGTGTGTGAAGGGGGGTTCAGGGGGAGGAACGCCCTCAGCAACTCTAGCCTCGATCGCCGTTAAAAATTCTTGCCACTGTGCAGGTAATTGACGCGAGGGGAGCGGCGCCCGCGCCTCAGCCTCGCGTTGATTCATACATTCCGAAACCAGTGCCCTTCGCAGGTCCAGTAGCCACACAGCGATCCCGGGGCCCGCCTGCGCCTTCCAGGCCATGGCAATCCTCCGTTTAGCCAGGCCCAAAGCGAGGTCCAAGAATTTGTTCATACTCTTATGAGCCGAATTACGCCTCGTGACTCCCAACTTGAAATGGAGGGGTTCCACCTCCACCCGCGCATCCGCTGCAGCCGTAAGCACTGCAGACACCTCTAGCCAGAATACGCCAATGGTAGTGCAAGTCCAGACCATGTGAGTAAAAGTAGCAGCCTGATTTCTGCATCGAGGCCAGACGTCCATGGTAGTAGGGTACATACGTGCCAATCTATGAGGGGTGAGATACGTATGGTGGAGATAGTTAAATTGAGTGTATTTCACTCTGTCGTTGGTCGATATAATTTTGGGGTCAGTAAGACATTGTTGCCATTGTTTATCCGACAAGGTAATAGAAAGCTCGCCATCCCAATACGCTCGCAAGGTAGTCAATGGAGGGGGATCATCCAATCTAAGGGAAATGTATATGACTGTGATGGCTTGACGCCCACGGCCGTGTGTGAGCAAGGTATGTAGCAAGTGTGAAATAACAGGTTCCCCTCCATCCACACCCCAGGACTGCAAGGACAGGCAACGCAGTAGGGCATATAGTAGGAAGGAGCCCTGTGGCACGTCATACGTTTTCACTAGGCCCTGAAACGTCAGCAGCTGCGAATCCGCAAACATATCCCCCCATGTGTCCAGTCCACTCTCCCTCCATGCCCTCAGTTCCGGGCGTCCATGGCATGAATACGTGCCAGGGAGCAGCTCCAGAGGTAGACTCGGGGCGTAAGGCGGCGGCCGGCCTTTGGGCACCACGTATCTAGCCCAGTGTCGTCGGGCTGCAGTCATCAATAAATTGCCCTGTCGTCTCTGGGTGGGCGTAGCAGTTCCCGATAGCCACTCTAGGAGTGTTGAAATATCCCAGGACACGGCGCCAGAGACCAACTCAGGGAGGCTACTTTTGGTCAGCCACCGCATTGGCCACTGTAATTGTGCCGCCGCGTAGTATCACTCATAATTGGGCGCCGCAAGGCCACCATCTGACAATGGTAAGTATAACTTGTGGAGGGCCACCCGAGCCCGGGAAGCACCCCATATCAGCGACACCAGCAATGACTCCAGGTCTCGGAAGAGTTTTCGGGGTAAACGATATGGGAGTACACAGAAAAAATATAAGAGACGGGGGAGAACTAACATCTTAGAGATTGCTACATGACCAATTGGAGACAAGGGGAGACTCGTCCAAAACGAGAGGGTCGTGCGCACTCGCGTAATGGCTCGGCCTAGGTTCCCGTCGATCGTGTCCGATCCCAAGTGGTAAATCTGCACTCCCAGATATTTGAAGGTGTCGAACGCCCATTGCAGCGGGGTAAGTGGCGCTAGCCGCCTCTGCGCCGGAGTCATTGATGTCATCGGGAACACCACCGATTTCGCCCAGTTAACCTGGAGTCCAGAGACGGTCGCGTGTTCATTTAAAAGAGCCATGACTGACTGCAGGGTCACGGCCTCGCCACGAAGGTAAATCAGCACGTCATCGGCATATAGCGAGGCGATATGCCATCGCTGATCAACCCGTATACCCCAATCTCGCACCCGCAGCCGCAACCTGCACGCCAATAACTCCATGGCCAGAGCAAAAAGGATCGGGGACAGGGGGCAGCCCTGCCGCGTCCCCCTCGCTATCGACAGGAGCGGCGAATAAGTGCGACCCGTTTTCACCCTGGCCCGCGGACCACTGTATAACAATCGTACCCATAGTAGGAAATGGGGACCCATGCCAAACCCTGTCAGGGTCGCCTCGAGGTAATCCCAGCTTAAGGTGTCAAACGCCTTTTCTATGTCAAGCGAGGCGATTCAGGGCCGCTCCTCCCCACCCCGCGCCCACTCCAGGAGCGCAAACAACCGCCGCAGATTCAACCCCGTATTGCGCCCTGGAATGAAACCATTCTGGTCCTCATGGACCAGCAGAGGGGCAGTAACAAGGAGCCGATTAGCTAATAATTTCCCCAGGATCTTATAATCGACATTAAGCATCGACAGGGGGCGATAGGAGGCCATGAGAAGGGGGTCTCGCCCTGGTTTAGGCAGCACAACCAGCGTCGCCTCTCTCATAGTTGGTGGTAACTCACCCGCCTCAAGGCCTTGGCATACACCTTGGCCAGCCTTAGCGCTAGCTGTGCAGAGAAGGTACGATAAAATTCTGCCGGCCACCCGTCCGTCCCTGGCGTCTTGCCCGCCGCTAGCTACTGGATGGCATCCGTGATCTCATCAAGCGCAATGGGCTGTTCCAGAGCGGCCCTGTGAGCCGGAACAATCTGCGGGAGTCGGACCCCCTCCAAAAACTCCTGAATACGATCAGGGTCAGGTGGTGCCGGGGCTGCGTACAACGCGGTGTAATACTCATGGAAGGAGAGATTGATAGCTGCCTGCGTATTCACTAAAGTCCCAGCACTCGTGTATACGGCAGTAATGGGAGGCTGGGTATTATTGGATCGGAGGAGCCACGCCAGAAGCTTCCCAGCCTTGTCTCCCTCGCTATACCTGCGCGCCAAATATGTTCTATAATCTAAGACGCACAGGTCATCCATCGCCTGTCTGTACGCCAGTCGCGTCTGGGCGAGTAAGGGGGCAAGCAGGGGATCCGCCGGAATTCGCCGCTCATAACTCCGGATCTCGGACTTGTGCGCATCTAGTGCCGCAGTGAGGGTTGTGCGAGCCCCATACGTGGTCTTGATTGCATGACCTCTAAGAACAGACTTGAAGGCGTCCCACTCCAACCCCACCGATGACGCAGTCCCCTCATTCTCCGCAAAATAGTTGGTAATGGACTCCAGTAAAGTGGCCCGGTAGGAGTAGTCAGCCAGCGCCGCCCCCGGCAGGCGCCACGTCGAGATCGTAGGGCGTTGCGCGCCCCAGGTCAGGTTCAATTGTAAGGGTGTATGGTCAGAAAGCGCGCGCGCCAAGTACGCAGCATGCACCACACTATGCAGAGCATTATCCGAACAAAACACCATATCAATCCGTGTGTGTAAATCGTGCAGAGCCGAGTAGTGAGAGTATATGCGCCGGTGCCAGACATCGTGGACCTGCAGTTGTAGCGCCCATTCCCGCATGTGATGCGCCAGTGTAATGGACTGCACCCCAGAGAGAGGTGGGTGGGAGCGATCCGAGGCAAAATCCCATACCCCATTGAAATTGTCCCCCCAGTATGTAGGGACCGTGGGGTCCGTAAGCAGCGAGGGTGTGAGCAGCCGCAGGAAATTGGATTGGCCCGAGTTCGGGGCATACAGGGAAACCAGCGCCAGGTGGGAACCGTTCAGCACACCTTCCATGGTGACATAGCGACCCTGCACGTCCACCCTGGAGTGTGTAATTTGGAGACCCAGATAAGCGCCCCCTAGCGTAACCCGAATACGTCGTGCCCAGGACCATGCCCGCCATCGTTTGCGGAGCGACGCCAGCGTCTGTGTCGTGAGGTGCATCTCTTGGAGTAGCGCAAACGTAACCTTGTGGCTGCGCAGGTATTGGTACACTTTGTGGCGCTTGGCGCATCCCGCCAGCCCCCTCACATTCCAGGTCAATAAAGAATAATCCCCACTAGCCATTTATGTAGGTGTATAATAAAATTGTGCGAGGATCCCCCCACCACGTGGCAGACCGCATTCCCATCGCTACACACACAGTCCCAGACTACCGGACACAGGGGTATATCGGCACCAGGGCTCGTGAATTGCAAACATAAAAGAAAAGAAAGAATGACATCATCAAAAATATCCCAACTTCCCACCCCAGGCCTGGTTGTCAATGGACAATGGGCCATTCGCACTAAACTGCAAATCCAATAACACAACAATTAAAACATACAGCAAAAGATAAAGAATGAAATAGTGTGCTGTATCAGCTACTTATCACTCGGTGGGGAAGGTGGCGTAAAGACTGTATGTAATGTCCGTGCCACCTCCCGTGGATCATCCTGGCAATCATCAGGCATACACCAGCTGTCCGGTCACTTCAACAGAGAAACAAGTTCCAGGCGCAGTAATTTCAACCTAGATCAGCTGCTGTTTGCGGGGTAAGGAAAGGGCCCGTCCCTGCCATTGCCTCAATCTGTGAATCCGTAAGCTGCAGTGTGCGATCCATTTGTGCATCAGAGTCCGAGTCCCGTCTGGAGGAGGATGAAGGGGAGCCCAGTTGTTCCACCGTCTTGATGGCTTGTGCTCTTTCACGCGTGGCTTGCGTCTTTGTTGGGCGGCGCGATCTGTTCCCGCCTCGGCCTCCACGTGCTGGCACCGCGGTCCATGGTCGTGTAGAATTCGACTGCATCACAGGAGGGTTGTGCGCCAAACCCTGTTGGTCGACCCAAGTCCAGGCATCGCTCGGCGTGTCGCAAAAGACCGTGCCCTCCTTATGGTGAATACGCAGGCGCGCCGGGTATTGCAAGGAGTATTGAACATCATGATCTCGCAAGCAATTTTTGACCTCCAAAAATGAGGATCGGCGGCGTTGCACAGTCAGGGTATAATCCGGGTAGATGTGGACTGTCGCGTTTTCGATTTGCCAGGGGCCCTTGGTCCTGGTGATCTGCAGCACGTGATCCCTGTCACGGTAGTTGAAGAATCTGGCCACCACTGGTCTAGGAGGTGCGCCAGGGCGCGGGGAGCCCCCCGGGACCCTATGAGCCCTCTCAATAGAGAAGAACTTAGACATTTTGCCCTGTAGGACCTGACGTGCGAACCAGTCTTCCAGGAACAGTTCTGTGCTGGGCCCCTCCGCCCGTTCGGGCAGGCCCACGATTCTCACGTTGTTGCGTCGTGAGCGCCCTTCCTAGTCATCCACGCGGGCCTGAAGGTAGTCCACCTCCTGTTGGAGGGTTCGCAGCTGGGAAGTCGTCTCAGCCACTGTAGGCCGCATGGATGCCAAGGCGGACTCATTTTCGTCGACCCGACCCTTAAGCTTCTTGTGGTCTTCTCGTAAGTATCCCATGTCGATACTAAGAGAGTCAATTTTAGAGCCCAAGGTGGTTTTAATATCCAGAATCGCCGCTAGTATTTCATCAAAGCGGTGCGTTTGATCAGTGTGGTCTCCCTGGCCGGATGTCCCTGGGGGATCCACGGTCCTGCGCTCCGAGGACGCCGGCTCCACCTCCGCAGGTTGCGCCTGGGATCTGTCCGGTCTGGGCTTGACCATAATGTCGCCCCTGTGCGCCCACAGGGCAGGCAATGGCGGGCGCGCACCCTCAGAGGTCAGGAGCAGTCAGGAGTCGAAGCAAGAGGAAGAAGGTGCGCAAGATAGATCGCCCAAGCTACAGAATGTTCTCACTCACGCCCTGCGGGGCACCAAGGGACGCAGGACTAACATAGAGTTGATCCCACTGCAGGATCAGAGACACCGCCCCAGCCGAAGTTTACTCAGGCAGCCACTGTCGTCTCCAGATGCATCCCGCGCATCCACTTATGGCACACCGGGGTACGCTTTCCCCGCAAGGGCACTCACCCCCGTGTCATCACACCCGCAGGCTCAGCTCCAGCGCGCCGCTTCCGGTCCACCAGCCAGGGCTCAGGGATATACTCTCGGCCGCACCCTGTGGGTGAGGCTATCCACAGCCAAACACTCGAGCTCCAGGGGGGCCCCCCACAACCGAGACAATCCACCGGGGTCTCACTCGCCACAGGGCGGGCAACGCGGTTCCAGCTGCGCACTCGCAGCACCCCCACTGTCCGTAGATGTCGCAAGGAGTATAGAGGAGGAAAGGGGCCACGGGGGTCCACTCACCGCTGCCAAGGGACGTCGTTCGCTCATCCGCCAGATGCAGCAATCTTGTAGCCGCACCTCACTGGGCCCGGCCGCCTCCGTTCGCCAAACACAATATGGCGGTCCTGGGCGGTCAGTCCATCAGGAACCTGGAGCCGTGGACAGCGCCCGCCAGGTTCTCGGGGCACAGCACTCCTAGCCCCCAAATGGGGGAGGGGGAGACGGGTCCGCACCTCCTCACCGCCGTGCCCAGGGGCCTAGTCACCACAGGCCCCTCGTCGCAGGATGGCCGCCTCAGCCACGGAGGTTCGAGCAGGCCAAAGGGGGTCACAGGCGGTGCCACAAGAGCACAGGACACAGCACCCCAGGCCTCAGGCACTCCGGGCCCCCTGATGTAGAGGGGGTGGTGAATTCGGGCACCGCGCGGCCGAGTCGCGGACCACGCCGAGGTGCCACCGTCCTCTTGCGCTGCTCCAGGCCTCGGGGGCACTCGCGGTCACGTAGGCAGAGATCGGAGCCCGCAGCGGGCTCACGAGGAGCCGACGAGTGCCGATTTTTCCCTCCAGCGGGTGCCGGTCATCTCCCGCATCAATCACCGGCAAGGATCTCCGGCCAGGCGAGGAGAAAACAGGATTTTGCTGGCGGGCATAGAGCGGAGCTCAGGGCTCTGCGTCCGCTCTATCCGCCATCTTGGCCACGCCCCCCCATGTTGCAGAACTATGTTTAACATGCATGTTGCACTCCCTCAGCCTGCTAACCCTATCACAGGTCGTCAGTCTGCCAAAACAACACTTCTGTCTCAAAATGTAACTATGCCCCATGATCATTTGATGTCAAGGTGTTCCCCTTTCCATCTGTGACATGTGTGTCACTTAGGTCCTGTTTATTGGCTGTAGTCCAATGTTCATGTGATCAGCACAATATACAACATGTGCATGGAGTCGACCATCATGAGTGATGTAATTGGTAGACATGTGTCAGCGCATTGACTGATGTATGACATGTTTGTGTGTCAGGCAACACTTCTTTTTTTAACACTTTATTTTCCATTTTTCAAATACAAAGATATTATACATATGAAGTCGTTCACCAACATTTCAGTATACATTGTCAACCACATTTCTGTCAGTGATTATCCTAATTGGCAATCCTCAAGATAAATACCAGGCAATATTAAACTACAACATTCACAGTTTGACGTGCAAAGATAAGGAGAACAATAGAAGGATCCCGGTGGAAAACCTATTCCCAATCAGGAACAGCCGTACTCGTGGTCCGCACCTGCTAGATAAATGTACATAGTAATGTCACACAATATCAATAAGGCATTATAACAGAACCATTTGCGAATCATCTCTATCCCACACCTTCTGGGACAAAGCCTTTTTCCACTTGCGAATTTGAGTCTTGGCGCTGCTTCTCAATGTATAATCGATACGGCCCCATATATCTTTGGGGCGGGAGGTGCTGGGCATAACACTTGCGTACACTTCACTATTGACATTACAGTACGCCAGACTATGCAGCCAGCTCTGGACAGTTGGGGCTGTCTTGCGCCCCCAATGGATGGCCACTTCTCGCTTTGCCAACAAAAGGCCCAGTGATGCAAATCGCCGAATCTTTTTAGGGAAGTTTACTGTATAACCCAGCAAGGCTACTTCGGGGGTTGGAATCAGAGAAAGATTAGTCATTTTCCCTAGCGTGTAATGTATGCCTTCCCAATAGCGTTGCAGTTTCGGACACGTCCAGGTAAGATGTGCAAAATCGGCATGGGGGCCGAGCATTTGCGACAGTTGTGTGGTTTGGAGGGGTCTATCTTATGTGCCAATGTCGGGGTGAAATACATACGGCGTAAGAATTTAAAGTGTATGAGTTTGTGTCTGCTGTTGAGTGAGATGTCACGTGTAACCGAACAACAGTCAGCCCATTGCTTATCCGTAATTGTCGTGCCCAAGTCCACTTCCCATGCCCTACGGATCTTACTGTCATCAACCGGTTTCAGTGCCGCACATGCTTTGTATAGTTTTGAAGTGAGATGTATGTTGTCTGCGTTTTCTATCACCATAGTGAGGGGGGGGAAGGAGGTGGGCTCAACTGGAAAAGTTGAGAAAGTAGAGCGTAGGGCAGAGCGGATGCGGCCCATGACGAACCTATCCATTATGGTACTTGTTTGGAACCGGACGTCTTCCATTAGGGAAAATATGTGGCCATCTGGATAGAGGTCTCCTATCCGTGAGATTTCAAATTTGGCTAGTGTGCGCTGGACCAATCGTTCCTCTGTTCACGATGGGCAGGGCCGACGAGTAAAGTATGGCTGTACCCATGGCCCGGCAGAGTTTCTTCCATGCCCAGCTCGTTGAGGAAACAGTTTGGATATCCACTGGGTCTCTAGAGAACCCCACTGGTAGATTGGCCGAAAGCTGGCCAGGCAAAACGAGATCGGACTCCGGCCGTAAATATGGGATTCGAGCGTCAGGGTGATACATTGGGCAACCAAATAGTACAATTGGAAATCTGGAACATTATATCCCCCTCTTTCATAAGGTAGCGTGAGGACAGCCCATCGGACTCGCGCGGGTTTCCCACCCCAAATCAATCTAGATAATAGAGTACGCACTGTTTGAAAAAAGCCATTAGTAAGAGGAATGGGTATATTATTAAAAAGATACAAGAATCTGGGGAGCACTACCATTTTTAGAATCGACACTCGACCCGCAAGTGATAAAGGGAGTCTCAGCCATCTTTCTATTTGAGTTGTGAGTGCGTTGACTGCTCGTCCATAATTCAGACGTAGGATTTGGGCGGTGTCTAAGTGAATATGGATTCCTAAATATTTAACTGAGTCTGTGCACCATTCTAAAGGAAATTCACAATCCCATTTTTGAGTAGAGGCTGTCAGCGGAAATATGATGGATTTATGCCAATTTATGCCCAGTCCCGAGAAGCGACCGAAGCGGAGGATTTCTCTGATTAGTTCATGCAAATTAGTGTGAGGGTGTCTAACATAGAGGATCGTGTCGTCGGCATACAAGGAAACCAGGAGGGGGCCAGTGTTGAATTGTAGGCCCCTGTGTAAGTGACGCTCCTGAAAGTGACGTATCAAGGGGTCCATAGCCAGAATGAATAATAATGGGGACAGTGGGCAGCCCTGTCTGGTTCCACGGGATAAAGAGAAAGGACTCGAGAGTGTACCGTTGAGACGCAGCCGAGCGGTTGGTTTGTTATATAATAGTGTGGTCGTAGCAATGAAACCCAAGGGCATACCCATGCGCTTCATCACAGATAGAAAGAAAGGCCATTCTAAGGAATCGAAGGCCTTCTCCGTGTTGAGAAGAATGGCGGCTGCTGGAGTGTTTGGGTTTATCCGATGGATGACCGAAAAAAGTGTTCTAAGGTTCAGCGAGGTGGAGCGATGTGGTACAAAACCGGATTGAGCCGGTGAGATGATGAATTCCATCAGTTGGGACAATCGATTGGAGATAACTTTAGCTAGGATTTTGTAATCTAAGTTGAGGAGGGACAGCGGTCGGTATGAACCGCAGTGTGCGGGGTCCTTACCGGGTTTGGGAAGGAGAATTATGACTGCCTCTCTAAAGGTGGGGGGTAGAATTTGTGACTCCAATGCCTCTGCATATACCTCTATGAGCTTCGGAGCTAATAGCTCTTTGTATTCTTTGTAAAAATCGCCGGAAAATCCGTCGAGCCCAGGTGCCGATGAGCCACGAATGGTCTCAATGGCCAACAAGACATCCGCAACCGAGATGGGCTCCGCCAAAAAATCCTGCATGTGTTTCTCAAGGTACACAAAGGCTATCTCATCTAGATAACCTTCTTGGGCTGTATAGTCGCTCCCTATAGTGGTGGAGTATAGAGCAGAGAAATATTCCAAAAATGTGTTCCGAATGTCTACAGTGGAGGTGTATGTGCGCGCGTCCGCAGAATGTATTTCAGTGATGTAGGTTTTGTGATATGGGGGGCGGAGTAGCTGGGCCAGAACCCTGCCAGGTCTCTCACCCTCGCCATAACGTCGGGCCGTCTGATACTTCCCTAAGTATAGAATTTCCCGGTCTGCTGTTTCCCTATAGTCTTCCAGTAGCACCAGTCTCCTACCCTCATAGGTGGATTGTGTGTGATCTGTGGAGGCTTCATCTAAAGCCTTAAGGTCACGCTCTAGGCGTGAGAGTGTATTACGCAGATCTTTAAGAACACCTGCGTGTTTAGCTATGGATGTACCCCTGATGACTGCCTTAAAACCCTCCCACAAAACCGCCCATGTGTCCACCGAACCAGTGTTGAGAGCAAAATTTTCCTCTATGGCGTCCCGTATTTCTTCTTTGAACACCTCGTCATGTAAAGCACGACTAGGGAAACGCCACTGACGTTCAAAGCCCTCTGGGCGTGGTACCCTAAGATGTAGCGTCACTGGGGAGTGGTCTGAATAAGTCCTAGGGAGGGTCCCCACTGATGTGCACCAACCATAAATGTCGGGGGAGAGTAGCCAATAATCAATCCTCGTCCAGGTGTTGTGCTGGCCTGAATAGTGGGTGTATTCTGTGGTGCTTGGATTGCGTTTGCGCCAAATATCCAACAACGCGAACCGATCGCACAGCACATGAAGTGCTCTGCAGGCGCGCGGTTTGGTGTCTGCCAACTTGGAGGTACAATCTATGTCAGGGTTGAGTAATAGGTTAAAATCTCCACCTACGATCAGCGTCTGCGACTGCAGCTGAATGAGGCGTGTGTGGAGGGAATGAAAAAAGTCGGGGGCATCTGTGTTGGGGGCATAGACACAAAGCAGCGTAACATTCCGGCCCAGCAGAGTCCCGGAAACCGCTAGGTATCGTCCCTCTTCATCACTAAGCATGGAGCCAAAACGGAAGGGGACTCTTTTGTGTATTAAAATGGCAGTTCCCCTCGCGTAGTTACTGTAATTAGCAAAGTATCTATGTGCCCCCCAGCTGGAGCCGAAATGTGCCTTGTCTGTTTTGGGAAGGTGAGTCTCTTGTAAATAAGCAACATCTACATTGTGTCGTAACAGATAATGGAGCACTTGTCTACGCTTTATGTTATCATTAAGGCCCCGTACATTCCATGAGATTAGGGAGAGGTCCGAGGGACCCTCTATGTTACCAATTCTGGCCATCTATCCGGGAGAGCAATTCCAACTGCACGATGTGGTGACAATTAACAAGCAGCAATAACAGTGAACGACCAAACATGTCCCTTGAGACAAGACGTTTGAAGTTAAGCACCCCCCCACCCAGCCGCACCCCGTCCGGGACGCGGCCAATCCCAGCAAAAAGAATAACGTGAAGTACCAAATTATTGCACAACAAAATGCAGATCTCAAATAACAGTACCCCAGAGTTAACCAAACCATTCTCAAAGGATACACCATGAGGGGCGGCAACGCCCCGGTGAGCAACCAGCTAAATGCAATGCCAATATAAGGAGATCAGAGAACATATTCCTAGAATCACATTGAAATTAGTCCCATGAGAGTAGATGCAGAGTCAACCTGTGCCCGCACTCGAAAACAGTTCGGCGCTTGCTTCAGACCCGCTGTGTGGGGGGAAGGGCCTGATCTCGCCCTGTTAGAGGGAAGATTGTTCTGTTTATAGACACGGCAAAACTCCTGCGCCTCTGTCGGGTTTTCGAAGATCCGAGCTCTGCCATCCACGTCGACCTTTAATCTTGCAGGGTACAACATGTCATACCGTAGTCCCAAGTTTCGTAGAGCAGCCTTGACTCCATTGAATTTACGCCGTGCGTCCTGTACCATGGCCGTAAAATCTGGGTAGAAGGACAGTTTTGCGCCCTGCCAGGCGATGTCCCCTTTGTCTCTAGCCAAGCGGAGCGCCGTGTCCTGGTCCCGAAAGTTCATTACTCGTGCCACAATAGGCCTGGGAGGAAGGCATGGGTTGGGGCGAGGGCCCAAAGACCTGTGCGCTCTCTCTATGACAAAACCAGCGGTGAAGGAATCCTTGCCAAATAACTCAATTAACAAGGTCTCCACAAAGAGATCCATACGGCCAATGGGGGTCGTCTCCGGAACGCCAAGAATGCGTAGATTGTTGCGGCGGCTGCGGGCTTCGAGGTCCTCATTTTTGATGGCCACGTCCTTCAAAATACGCTTGACCCTTTCTAGGCGCTTGGCGGATTGCGCAGTCCCATCCTCAATGTTGGAGATGCGTGCTTCAGCCACATCAAGCCGTCTGTCGTGTGCTTGGATCTTGGCACCCAGATTCGAAATGGTTTTGTCCAGTAAATCAAAGTGAGTGTCTAATGCCTCAAAGCCTGCGCGCATCTCTCGGAGCAGGGAAGCTGCCGTGTCCGATAAGGTATCTTCTTGCCCCGCTGTTTGTGCAGATTCCGCCATGGTAGGGTCCTGTTGTGGAGCTGTTGCACCCAGTTTCTCAAATGGCAAAGTCCTTTGCTTCGGGTCTTTACCGCCCATGCCGTGCCGGAGAGTCTTTGCCTTGACCACCCAAGCCTTGGCAGGTGTATCACGTATCGGTAGCCCCCCCCTTGGTGCTATGTAATGAGGCACTCAAGAAGAAGATGTACGGTAAAGAAGGACTCCAGAGCCGCTGAGCGGGATGTGACGCAGGCAGGAGAGTTGTCTGGTCTTATGGGGGAACAGCAGGCATCGCGGGCAATAGCCTTGAGGGCAATAATTATCTGAAGAGGGGCTCCCTGATGGCGTGGGGCCACACGCATGAAGCTAGCCGCCAGACACTGCGCACCAGTGCAGAGCAAGGACAGATTACGTTACAATGAAGAGGGGACTGCCCTCGTGGAGGCAGCAGACCCCGATGATGGCGTAGGTTATCCTCCTATTTGCCTCAATACATGGGGGCACAGCACTTTTCAGGCCTCTCCAGTAGTGTCCTCAGGCCGATGCGGTACAGAAGGCGGGTCGTGGGAGTCTCGCTGCAGCAGGAAGAGTGGTATGAGGCCGATCGCGCCGTGGCCCGGACCCCCGATATGCAATGTAGCGCGTCTCGGCCGGCTCTCCAGACTCGGGCCAGGCCACGGCAGATGGCGCTTCTCAGAGGGAGGCAGTCGTCGATCGGGGCTGAGCACAGGTCTCGGCAGGGGTGAAGCGCCTCTCACCTTGTCCGCGGCCGACGCGAGCCACAGGCCCCAACAGCATCCCCGGCCTCAGGTAGTCTCTGTGCCCCACCCGTCCGGAGGGAGGCCGGTCCAGCAGTCGTCCCACGTCGCTGCTCCCGAATGCGGGCACCCAACGGGACCGAAGTCAGCTCAGAGGATGCAGCATATCTTCCGCCGCAGCGTGCAGCAAGATTTTGGGCTCATTGACGGCATTGAGTGTAGGAATATGCCAGTGGGCCGGAAAGCTCAACGGAGCTTCAGAGCCAGGCGGCCATGTTCGTCTCCGGCTTGGCCACGCCCCCCCTGTCAGGCAACACTTTCACCATTCAAATGTGAGAATCCATGGGTCAGACTCTGTGACAGTGAGTATATGTGCCAATCTTTGAAAGACACAGGTGGTCTATGTTGGAAACCTGGCCAAACATCAAATGTATGTCTTTTGTCTCACAAACATAACAGTTGACATGTGTGTATCATCCCTTGACTGCATACTGGTGGCTTGAACATCCATGTGTATGCTGCATTACTTTCAGCTTGAGAGATGTAAAATGAGCATAAACACATCTGTTAGTTCACATATTCTGATGGCTAACTAGAGCAATCTGAGCCTGTCAAAGGGTTAAAATTGTGTCTAGCACGTACAGTACATGTATACTTGACACCTACAGATGTGGCTTGAAGCAGTATAGACAGGATTGTGACACTGTGCTGACTGTAACCTTGAGATGTACAGGTCCTGTACCAAGAGTCCGTACAGACAGTGCAGCCAGACAGGCCAGTGCCATAGTGTGCCACATGAAGGTTTGTGATGATGCAGTATTTGTACTTGGAACTGTATTGAATATTTGTCACATTGGTAACTGGTGAGTTGGATACAATGTGCATGACATCAACAGTAATCACCCTAACACCCTCCATAGCTGAGACAAGACATTGGGCCATTCAAGTCTCACCCTGGCTAGGCCTGCAACCTTGGGGTATCCAAAGTAAGATTCAGATGTCTGACCTGACAGCAGTGGACCAAAGACACTGGACACATGCACACAATCACTGTTATCTGTGTGACATGAGTCATATTATGACTATGGAAGTTTGGGGTACTGCATGCAGACCATTTGACCATTGACGTCCGAGACATAGGTGCACATCATGATGACTGGGGATGGAAGAATGTTTACCATTTCATATTTCAAATGTGTGCATCCCATTTGCAGTGTCAGCTCAAGACTCCCTTGCATGAGATGAGACAGGTATGTAATGACACTAGACCGTCAGGAGCATTACAGATCAAACCACCTGCTACATAGTGTAGTAGTTGACATAGTGGTTGTGGTATTTGACATTGATCTAACCGATGTTGCACTTGACATCATGTGTCTGGGAACCATAGTTTACTGGCAGACTGACAAGTGCCATGTTCACATATGTGTAATAATTAGAAACCTGCGGTCAAAATGATGCATATGCCTGCTCTGTGATGTGTTGTAATGATACTCATGTGTGACGTCTATGCAGATGACTCATGTGAATCTCTTTCTCATCGTTGTTCACAGCATCAGAACCGGCTACTGGAGGAGACAGTTCCACTGACCAAGGGGAAGCGGCTAGCCAGACTGGGTCCAGTGTGGAGATGGAGGAGGGACCCAGTGGTACGGAGGGTGAGGGGAGCCACACTGAGGGCAGGTCGGAGACTTCGACAACAGCCAAAGACTACTCCAGCTCCAGTGATGACTCCCTTGTGGTGTGGTGGTGTTCCCAGATCGTATCACACAACATCGGAGTCCGCCCCCACCACCACCAACATCTCCACCCTCACAGCTGCTCCCATTTAGAGTGTCCCTGGACACTCCCATGTTAGGGAGCATGTCTCCTTCAGACCAGGCACCGCACCCCCTGCATCAGTCTCCCCTGCTGCCTTGAGTGTCAAGGCCGTGGATTTACTGAATCAGATCCATGTGGGACAGACATCCATGCTGAATGTCCTCCATGCACAGACCTGTCTTTTGACACAGTTGGTGTCATACATGGAGGGTATCTCTGTAGTGACATCAAACGCCAAACGATGTGAATTTCCTGAAGGTAAGCTTTATTATTAACAGGGACTGCATAGCAGCCAGCTCAGAAGCAGCGTAAGACAGCAACTGACAAAGTATTCAAACCCACGACTTCTATTTTCTGAAGTGGAATGCTCACCTCCAGAACAGCCATAGCGTGAGCATTCCAAACAGAGGTAACAACAAGGAGAGATCACTACATTATCCTCCCCCTTATAAATGAATTAAAAGAAAAGAAGGACAGGGGAAAAGAAGAGCAACTAAAGAGAAGAAAAAAGAAAGTAAGAAAGAGGTAAGAGATGAGGGAAGAAAACAAGAAGGAAAAATTAACGAAATCTACTTGGAATAGAACGTTGTCTCTCACTCCTGCGCAAACACACAGGTGAAGGAACATTAGAGGGAACACCATCAACAACATCAGAAAGACCGCAATGTAAGTTTTTGTTGTTAACATGCCCAGACAATTTCACGACTCTGGACACATTCCACCAATGTTTGTTGTTCACCCTGACAGCATTTCCACAAACTCTATCCACAACCATGGGATCAGAGAATTTCAAATCTCCCTTCTTGCTGTGTACAGGGATCTTCACATGCACAGTGTCACCAACAACAAGCGTGTGAGGAACAGATCTTTTCCTAGCATCAAAATATGACTTTTGATGAGATTGAGCTCGAGAAGCGTTATTCCTTTCAAGACCATCCACATCAATCACAGTATCCATTTTCACCCACTTCGACATCCACCCAGGACACACCTTGGAACACGACTTTCTTCCACGCAAAAGTTCAAAAGGGGACACTTTGGTAGACGAGTGAGGTGTGGTACGGTAAAACCACAACATAGACCGAACGGCATTCTGAACATTGCACTTACCAGCCAACGCCCATTGCACACAGTTGTTCAAAACTCTATTCATGCGTTCCACAAGACCATTCGTTTGCGGATGATAGAGTGAGCTCTTGGAATGAGTTATCCCCCCCTGTTGCAAAAAAATTTCAAATTCTTGACTGACAAACTGTACCCCATTGTCGGACACAATGGTGGAAGGAAAACCTTCACGCAGGAAAATATCTTTTAGAAAATCAATGACATTTTTAGAGTTCGGATCAGCAATGAAACGTACCTCCGGCCATTTTGAAAAATAGTCAATGGCAACAACAGCAAACCTTGAGGAAGTGGGAAGCAAATTGAAAGGACCCACAAGGTCAATACCAATCTTCTCCCAAGGTCTTGCTGGAAGATCAATAGGTTGAAGAGGAGGAGTTCTCAATTTAAAAAAATTCTGCATTGGAACACACGACACACTCACCAACGTAAACATCAACATCCTTCTCCATTTGGGGCCACCAAAAACATTCATGCAACCTTCGTTTGGTGAGTGTTTTACCCAAATGCCCTTCATGAGTTCCACTGACCAATCTCCACCTCACCTTTTCTGGAGGAACTAATCTATCTCCACGCACCAATAAACCATCTTCCTTAGAAAGCTCCATTGAGACTTTAACAAAAGTTTGTAAAGAGTATGGTGCAGTTTTCTCTTTTGGCCAACCATTCTTGATACAGTTAACGACTTGGCGGAGTAAGGCATCCTTAGACAATTCATCCGTCCATTCCCCTTCACTGACAGCACACATATCATTCAAAACCAAGGAGGCAATGAAACAGTTGTCCTCATCTTCATCATCATCATCACAAGAAGGAGAATCAACTTCCACAATCGGAAATCTCGAAAAATAATCTGCTCTACCATTCTTGTTGCCAGGAAGATACGAAATTTCAAAATCGTACTGAAGCAACTTAGTAGACAAATGAGCAATCCTTGGGGTATGTTCTTTAATCTTATCCCCTGAGAGGATAGAAACAAGTGGACTGTGAACTGTACGTAGCTGGAAATGATTTCCCCAAATGTAAGGATTGAATTTTCTGATGGTCCACCAGCACGCTAAAAGCTCTCTTTCAATTACAGCAAAATTCAACTCAGGTCCACGTAACACCCTGGAAGCATAACTCAACGTGTGTTCAGTACCATTTATGCACTGGGTGAGAATTGCACCTAAACCAACACCACTGGCGTCCACAGTGATAGTGCACATGGCATTAGGATCAAATGGTTTAAGGATCCTTGGGCTAACCAATTGGGTCTTGATCCACTCAAAGACTTCTTGACAGCAATCATCCCAAACAAAAGCTACACTCTTCTTTAACATGTTAGTTAATGGTTGCACCCTTGAGGCATAATCAGGCACAAACCGTGAGTAAACTCACAGAGACCAATGAAGGATTTCAGACCAACCTTATCCGTAGGAGCAGGACTGTCGACTATAGCCTTGACAAGACCGGGCCTGGGTTCTACACCATGTTCTGATAACACATGACCTAAGTACTCCACCTTCTGTACCTTAAATATGCATTTTTCTTTCTTTAAAACAACACCCTTATCTTGCATGATGTCCAGGACATGATACAGAGAATCATCATGAGACTCACTAGACTCACCATAAATCAAGACATCGTCTTGGAAAACGGCAACACCTTTGATCCCCTTGAGCATTAAGCACATGATCCTTTGAAACACTGCCACCGCACAGGCAAGCCTGAAGGGCATTCTGCAGAATTGAAAAGAGCCAATGGGCGATACAAATGCTGTGAGATGCCTAGAGGAAGGATCCAAGACCACTTGGTGGTAAGCCGACGCTAAGTCTAACTTACTGAACCATTTTGAACCATTAATCATGGACAACATATCAGAAATTTTAGGAAGAGGATGAGAATCTACCCAGATATTTTTATTGAGACTGCATAAGTCAATGCAAAAGCGAAGTTCACCATTCTTCTTCTTTGCCACAACCAATGGAGAAAGCCAGAGAGAAGACTCAATCGGCTCAATTATGCCTTTCTGACACAATCCATTGAGTTCCTGTTCCAACTGACCCCTAACACTAAAGGGTACATTCCTGAGTCTGTGCTTGACAGGAATGGCGTCATCCTTAACCCTAATTTGATGTGTAAAGCCCTTAATCTGACCTAAGCCCCTACCAAAAACAGAACAATAGTGTTCAAACAGATTTACATTAAAATCATCCGAGCAGACGATAGATACTTGATCCCTGGTCCCAGGTCTAAGCACCATTTTGAAAAGTCCTTGATGAAACCATCTTAGAATGGACAACCCCTTGATTGCCACATACACTTTCCCATGAATTTTTCTTCCCCTGAATTCAAGGATGTCTTCAAAAAAACCTGCAAGCTCAATTCTACTCCCTTCATATGAGACAGGAGACCTATCACGAGGTTCCAAAGGTCGAGAGCCCCAAACCTCACTAAACAACTATTGGGTGATCATGGTTATTCTTGCTCCTGAGTCAACTAACAAACACACCCTTTTATCACCGATGCTGATGTCAACGTACGGATCCACATATTCAGAAATATCACCCTCTGTAACATTTTCCTCCCCAACAACCACCACCATGTCTCTCAGCTCATCCTGGATATTATTGTAATTGTCACCAACACACTCCACCACAGATTTATTGGCAACCGAAGAAGAGGAAGAAGAAGTGACCTGTTTGCCATCTTGAGTGGACACCACCACGTTTCCCACTTTGGCACACTTTCGCAAAATGACCTAATTTACCGCACACTCTGCAAATAACATTTTTGGCCGGACACCCTCTGCCCGACTTGATGTGAGAAAGGTTCCCACAACGGAAACAATCATTGGTTTGTTTGAAGAACCTATCATCAGATCGTGGAGTTACAATGTTCTTAAAATCCTTGGATCTAACAACACCCACTGATTCATTAGATTTGTCCTCTAACTCCTTCACAGAAACCTTGGACAACTCAATGCTCTTCGCAGTGCGAATAGTTTCTTCTAGAGAAGGATTACCCATGGACAGTAACTTTTGTTGAATATTCTTGTCTGAACATTTACAAATGTACTGGTCTCTGATTAATTGCTCCGTGAATGTTTCAAATTGACAATCTGCACTCAATTTCCGCAGAGCAGAGATAAAAACATCAACATCCTCTCCAGGTCTCTGTTCCCGTTTGAAGAACTTGTGTCTGATAACTACCAGACTAGGTTGAACATCAAAACGTAACTTCAACTTCTTAACAGCCTCTACAAATTCATCAATGTCTCCCTCATTTTGGGCTCGTACCAACGCTGGCAAATGTTTGAAGATAGACCTCCCTTCGAAGCCCAATGAATGTAGAAGGAGGTATTTCTTTCTTTCAGCTCTATAATGAGATGCACCTATGGCACCTAGATAAGTGTCGAAAGCATCATACCAATTTTTCCACAAAATGGGTGGATTTCCAGGCAGTTCTAGAAAAGGTGGTGGTGGAGATACTGACTGCATTTTAATTTGAAAGATATTCTATACAGAACCTGAGTAAATAACATTATAAATGTATATTTAAAGTTCTTTTCCTAGACAATTAGAAAAACAATAAATAATTTCTCACAATTTTTTTTTTAACTTTCCAAAATGACTTGTATAATGGATACACAATGAGTGTGTATCACCACAAAGGAGAATTGTACATCCAAAAGAAACTGAAGTGAAAACAAAAACACAATAATGAATCAATTGTTGTAAAAAAACAAAACAATAAGATTACACTGTATTCACTCGATATAACATTGACACACAAGGTGAGAGTGTCACCGTACTTTCAATTCTTGTCAAAAAAGTAAGGTACCTACAAACATTGTATAACTCGTTGACACGTCAGGTGTGCATGTCACCGTTGTAATTGAATGCGTGTTTAATTCTGTAGACAGTGCGCACTAATGAATAAACTTATAGTATAACTCGTTGACACGCCTGGTGTGCGTGTCACCGTAATGAATAGGCGTGTGTTTAATGCTGTAGACAATACGCTCTATTGGTCAAACTTGTCATATAATTCGTTGACACGCCAGGTGTGCGTGTCACCGTTATAAGTTGAAGCATGTTTAGTGCTGTACATAAAGCACTCAGCCATCCAAACTCCTTGCTTCGTTTTTTTTTAAATGTTTGAACTACTGCAAACTTTACTTGTATTCCGATATTGTAAACTCCCAACCAATACGTATTGGTTATGGCCTTAGTGATGGAGATTCAAAATGCCCGCAACTTTATGTACATATGCTTCCAAAACGAACTTGTCTGTGGCAGACAAATTCATTAACACCAAAATGGCCGCTACTTTGCTTCAAACGTCATGTAAGTAACGCACTATCTAAACGCTGCTTGTAGTACTTCTAAGATTTTCAGATTTCTCAGGTGGAAGCCATGCTTAGTACGGCGAAATCCGGCTCTCCTCTAGATGTGTTGCCAGCTCATAAATTTGCTCTGCTTGCTCCTCTTTTAGCCGCCCCAATGACTGAGATTTTGAACACCTCTTTAAGCGAAGGTATTCTGCCTCTTGACTGGAAGTCCGCTCAAGTACTCCCTATTAAAAAGAAAGATCAATTGCCCGCTGATGTGCTATCTAATTACTGCCCCATTTCACTCCTCCCGTTGATGAGTAAAATGGCAGAGAGGTATATTAACACTCAGCTATGGGAATACCTCGACAAACACGCCATTCTTGATCCTTCTCAGTCAGGGTTTAGACCCAACCACTCCACAGAGACAACCCTTATTGGGGTTACGGATCATATTAAAATGGCTTTGGATGCTAATAAAGCAGTGATACTGGTATTATTGGACCTGACAGCAGCCTTCGACACGGTCTCTCATCAGAAACTGATTTTGCAACTGAGAGAGGCCGGTCTGCAGGGACAGGCACTTAATTGGCTGGTCAGTTTCCTTGACCAACGCACCCAGACCATCAATTTTGGCCCTTTCCGTTCCCTAACCTCGAAACTCACTAAGGGGGTGCCCCAGGGCTCTTGTTTGAGCCCAACTTTGTTTAATATTTATGTGGCCCCCCTTGCCAAGGTGATTAGGGAGTACGGTTTCACACACTGACGATACCCAATTGCTCCTGTCCTTTGATAAGGACTCTGAGTTTGTTGATCAGCGTTTTACTAAGGGGATGTCAGCTATTGCAGAGTGGATGACGAACCACTGTCTGCAACTAAATGCATCCAAGACAGAAATTTTGTTGTTTGGGTCAGCCCAGAATTTCTGGTCCCCTGGGTGGTGGCCTGCAACTTTGGGTTCTGCTCCTACTCCTACCTTGGTGGTAAAAAACCTGGGAGTACGCTTGGATGTGTTGTTATCCATGAAGGACCAAGTGATGACTACAGCAGGGACTTGTTACCATACACTAAGGGGCCGATTCCGATTCCGGACGGAAATCTCTCCGACCGAGCCGGACCCGGAGAGATTTCCGACCGAATCGGACCCTAGCAGTCCGACCGGACGAGTACGATGCATTCGCATGCTATCGGACTCGATTCGGTCGGACTCCCATTGAAGTCAATGGGAGCCGGTCGTACAACGCGTACGCGGGCTCCCATTAACTCAATGGGTGCGAGGCGAACAAGGGCGCCCCCTACAGCGGGTACGCGTCGAAGCGCATCGTGCCGTACAAGCACAGGTAGGGGGGACCCATGGGTCCCCCCTGTGTGCGACTCGCGCGGCTACGCGTACAGGGGGGTCCGACGCGGACCCCCAAAGTCCGGCTCCGACAGCTCTTTCGAGCCGGACGGCGCGAGTCGGTCGGACTGCTCGCGGTGCGCATCGTACTTACCCGGCCGGGGAACGTCTCCATTGCGCGGTGCGAGTTGTGTCGGTGCGAGTCGGTCGGAGCGTGTTGAAGCCGCGTTCGAGTCGGTCGCCGATTACGCGGGCGCTTGCATCGTACTTGCTCGGCCGGACCCGCGTACGATTCGGTCGGGAAACAGGGCTCCGAATCGGATCCGGTAATGCCGAATCCGATTCGGAGCCCTACCGGCCGAGATCGGAATCGGCCCCTAAGCCTTTTGCGCAGAGTTTTTCGAAGGCTGCCTCTCTCTGTTCGAAGAACCCTGATTCAGGCTTTGATCGTTGGCCGCTTAGATTATTGTAATGCATTGCTGGCATCTGCAAATGAGTCCCTACTAACCAGATTGCAGATTGTACAAAATGTGGCGGCTCGCCTGGCCCTAAAAAAAACACCTTGCACCTCCTCAGGTCCATTGCTCCAACAACTTCACTGGCTCCCCATCCACCAGAGAATTAATTTTAAGCTTTGTTGTCTCACCCATAAAGCTTTATATGGTGCGAGCCCCAGCTACCTGTCAGATAAATTTAAAATCTATTGTCCGAATCGTCTTCTTAGATCGGAAGGTAAAGGGTTGCTGGTGGTTCCCCGGTTTAAGAAGTTTAGAACTGGAGGCAAAACCGTTGTCCATCTAGCCTCTAAATTGTGGAACACCCTGCCCAAGGAACTACGCAAATGCTCCAACTTACTCGCTTTCAGGAAACTCCTGAAAACAGTATTGTTGAGCGTAAACCTGTCTGCCCATGTTTATCTGACTTACCTGCTTCTACAGCGCGGAGATACCCCTTCGGGGGTGATTCCTGCGCTTTACAAATCCCAATACAAATACAAGATGGCGCCTACATTGCGTATGTTGCGTGCATCAAACAACTAGCAAGCGCCTGGCCTGGAAATGGTTTCCTTGATTATGTCACACCAACGTTGCGTTCGCCCTTGAATCTCTTTTTATGCCGCTGCTGCTTTTTACGCGCATTTCGGTAACAATACCTCACAGTCCGGAAACGATGCGAAGGACTCTCTCTTAGCTTGAAAGCAATTTTAACCTGACGAGGTTTCCTCCGTCCATCGGAAGACAGCACAACACGAATTCAGCTCCCGATGTGTTTCGTGTGTTCTGCAGTCACCTGTCGATCGTTGCCATCAATAAAGTAGTGACATCAAACGCCAAACGATGTGAATTTCCTGAAGGTAAGCTTTATTATTAACAGGGACTGCACAGCAGCCAGCTCAGAAGCAGCATAAGACAGCAACTGACAAAGTATTCAAACCCACGACTTCTATATTGCTCAGAAGACTAAAGGAGATCAGATTAAGGGACTCTGCCTTACAATGGATGACGAGCTTTCTATCTGCTTGCTCCCAAACTGTCAACTTAGGCCCGTATCGCTCCGCACCTATGGAACTGTCCAAGGGAGTACCTCAGGGCTCCTGTCTGAGCCCCACACTGTTCAACATATATGTTGCTCCCTTGGCCAATCTCCTATGGACACATGGGTTTATTCCCATATCCTATGCGGACGATACGCAGCTACTTTTCCCATTTGACAAATTTGATCCATCTGTACAGTTGGCCTTCTCTTCTGGGATGAGAGCCATCTCGCACTGGATGAAGAGTAATTTCCTCCAGTGTAATGTGGGGAAAACAGAGATTCTGCTCTTTGGTGAGGCCCCCTCCTTGTGGACACCAGAGTGGTGGCCGACCGATTTGGGTGCCTATCCTGCCCCCAAATCTACTGTGAAGAACTTGGGCGTTCGATTGGACCAAGCCCTTACAATGAAGGAACACACTGCTCAGACAGTGGGTTCCTGCTTCCACACAATGAGCCTGCTCCGTCGAGTCTTTCCTTTGCTCCCTGACTCAACTTGGAAAACTATAACACAGGCCCTTGTACTAAGCCGCTTGGACTACTGTAACGGGCTGTTGATCTCTGCCAATGAGGCCTCGCTCAGCAGACTACAGGTAGTCCAGAATACGGCAGCGCGATTGGTCCTCAATGCCCCCCCCAGGACTCACTCCCGCCCTCTGCTTCTGTAACTTCACTGGCTTCCTATCCGTCAACGGATAAGATTTAAAGTCTGTTGCATAATACACAAGGCACTGTTCGACCTGGGTCCTTCTTGTAGGAAGGTGGAATCTGACTATATGGTTGCCCCCACTTTTTTTTATGGTGTTTTGCTGGTTTATGACTTAGTTGGACTGGGATCCTGCTATTCAGGGCCCCAGTCTATCTGCCTTCTCTGTAAAATGGTTTCCATGTGCCTTAGGCACATCTCTGATTGGAATCTGGAGTGCCCTTATAAGTCCCTAGTATATGGTATACTATGTACCAAGGGCATAGTTACCTCAGAGGCCTACCAGGGGCTGCAGCACGTATTGTGCCACCCCTGGAAGGCCATCCAAACTGACACCACAGGTCTGCTACTGCAGCCTGGGTAAGGTGGTGCATGCACCCCTTACTGTGATATAGGTTACCTATATCACTAAATACATACACACATATAAACCTATAAGTCACTCCTAAGGCAGGCCTTATCAATCCTAAAGGCAGAGTGCATGGTTCCTATGTGAGAGGGTGCCCCTGCATGAGCAGGGCCCCTCTGCAGCGTTCGGAGACCATCTCTGATGCTGTTTGTAGTGCAGCCTGACCATATACTCTTAAGCGCATTATATCCTCGCGGTAAAATGCTAACTTTAGAATGGCTGCACCTAAACATGTCGTGTTTGGTGTCAAACATCTTGGAATACTACCCCCCGCCAATCCTGGCGGCGGGGGTAGCATTCCACCCTTCTAGAGGGAAAGACATGTTAACTCTGACTAACCCGGTAACTTCCTTCTGAAGCCCTGGCATCACAAAATGGATGCTGCTGCCACAGACACAAGTCTGGCCTCCTGCTGCTGGACGAAACTCCGGCAGGGGAGGCCTGGACAATAGGTTTCCTGTTGCAGGGAGGTGTGACCACCTCCCCAGACAGGATAATGTGTATTGGGGCTGGGTGGGTGCACTCTTAGAGTGCTTTGAAGTCCTGCACTGGGGGAGCAAAAGGCTCCTCTGTGCATATGCCAGTTCAAACCGGCTCAGGGGCTACCTGCCCCTGCTCTGGCGCGAAACTGGACAAAGGGAAGTGGGTGTAGCCACCCCTCCCTTGACCCTCCCATAGGTGGGGTCATAGAGTTAGTCCCTCCCTGTTTTACTAGTTAAAATGGGGAACCCTTGCCACAGCAAGATTAGATTATACCTGGACGAAACGCTGAAACAGAATCCTGGACCTTCGACGCTCTACTCACGATTAGAGGACTGAAGAATCTCCCTTGGGGTCAAGGAGTGACTCCCCTGCTTGGCAGGCACCAAAGAAGCATCTGTCCGGTTCGCATCACTGAAGCTCCCGTCGGACGCCGAAGTCATCGCATCACCAGAGGTGGATTTTCAGACTTCCCGAGGCTACCCTGAGTCCCCAGCAAAGCTGAGGCCCGTGGCTATCGTGGGTGACGTGAGACCGTGACCCCTGGACACCGAGCACATTTGCAAGTGCACCTTCTTCTGGGTCTCCCAAGAAGTCGTGCTTTGGGCTCCGAGTAGCCCTAGCCTCCAGCACCACCTGCACCGAAGATCACTGGCCCCCACTCCACGAGTGTCCTGTAAGCCAGCTCCACGTTCGGCGTCATGAGGCTCCTTCGCGGTCGCTAGCCCGTTGGCTAGTAGCCCTTAACGAAGGCCAATCTTTTCTTTACTTGGCAGTCTGGTTGCTCCAGGCCTGCCCTCACTTACCCTCGCTGGGTGAGTTCCCCAGACCTTGCTGGTCTGCATCATCGACGATCTACATCTTACTCGAGACTTGCCGTTGCCAAGGCTTGTTGGGTCTAATCTGGTCGCCGACACCTCTGCACTCGACAGACATCAAGCAACATCCCGAATCCTGCTCCTGGTCGCCGACAACGCCTCCCAGACCTCGTGGCTGCAGAAACGAGACGACCGTCAACGCACCTGAAGCACTCGACATCGGTGGGCATCTGTCCATCGCCTTCCTGGTCACTGGCTAGTGACCCAGACTCTGTCCCCTCTGCTTTCAGGTTCACCAGAACTCCGATCCACTCTTGGATCCACCCGGACACTTTTCTCTTGGCCGCCAGCAGCACTTTGCAGCAGATCGCCATTCGAAACGACGACGAAACCCGACCCCGAAAGGCACCTATGCACCCGGCTTCCCTGGGTGAGGTAACACGAGTACTCCGGTGCTCCCGTGGGTAGAGACTCTTCAAAGTCCTAGATCTCAAAGGGTTTTGTCCTAGTCCTCTTTAAAGTGTCCCTTTCCTCTATTTTCCCGATCCCGACTTTCTCCATAGAAGTTAACGGCGTATCGCGGTTGTGTATTTACACTGCATGCGTCTCCCGTGGGTCCCCTGTGTCACTACCTTGGGTGGTTCCTTGTGGTCCAAGCACTTCTAGAGGCTCTAGGCCTAGTGTCTAGTTCAGTCGTGGTTCGCATACCACTTTATTGGTATATGGTTTGGTACGCCCTAGGGCCCAAACGTGTATTTGTGCTATTACTGTGATTTAAGATCTTATAACCTATGTATTTCGAACTCTAGCCTCATAAAGAGACTAGAGGGGTGTGTTTAGTAATAAATACATATATTTTGAATATATACCTGGTGTGGTGCTCTTTCATTTGGTCACTCAAGAGATTATAGACTGGTAAAACAAGCTGCTTTACATTCCTTCAAGACTTAGCCTGAAGGCTGCTCTCCACAGCTACCACTAGGATAGCTTTCAATAAGGTTGTCTTTAACCTACCTACCATAAGAGTCGATTTGGACTGGTGCAAGGTGCCCACTATAATTAGTGGACAGCATATGCCAGGCCAACTTCTCACATTGGTGTGCAGCGTGTGGGATTCCAGCTTGCTATTGTTTTACCAGATAATCTCAATTGAATTGATCAACTGAAAACCACTAAAGGTACCTAAGGTACATATAATTTAAGCTTAGAATATCAGTAAGTTCTACTGAACTTAGAGTTGTGTGTTAAGGGATAGCACAACCCTTTCTACAACTCAAGAGAGTTTAGTAGGCCACACTAGAGTAGGTAGTGCATACACCACACCACACTAGTAATGTCTTTAAAAGCAGGATCCAAAGATGCCTTGCAGGAAGCCATTGAGCTTCCACCCTCCAAGTATGACACACTCCCATTCTTGGAATTGAGAGCTTTGTGTAACGTGAGGAAATTAAGGACAGGCCAAAGTCCCACCACCCAACACCTCCAGGAGTTGTTGGTTGCTTATGATCTTAGTAAGTCCTCAGAGACTGAAGGGGTAGGAGCAGAGGGTGGGCCAGCAGATGAGGAAGGGGCCAGGGGTACCACTACCCCCAGCCCCCCCTCTGAAACTGACCAGGAGGGTGACAATGACCCTGACCTGGAGAACCCAATCCCTTCTGGGGAAGATGAAGATGAGGATCTAGAGAACCACACCTTTGTCCCCCCAGGAAGGATTATGAGTGTGCTCAGAAAGTCTAGGTCTCGTTCTCAGGAGTCTAACCACTCTGGAACCTCAATAGGGAGCTCTGTTTCTTCTCACAGGAGGGAATCCTCTCATGAGAGAAGAAAGAGACTGGTCCGGTATGAGGAAACTCAGCTGGAAATCAGAAAAAAGCAATTGGCTTTAGATAGGGAATCCCTAGATCTCCTTAGAGAGAGAAGAAAGTTGGGACTAGAGTCCCATGGTGGCAGCAATATCCCTAGAGATAGGGAAAGGTCTTATGACCATAGAAACCTAAACAAGATTGTCCCTCCCTACCAGAGTGGGGATGACATCCACAAATGGATAACTGCTTTAGAGAGGGCCTGTAAAGTACAGAGGGTCCCTCAAGAGCAGTGGGCAGCAATCTTGTGGCTCTCCTTTGCTGACAAAGGTAGAGATAAGCTCCTCACTGTTAGAGAGGAGGATGCTGATAATTACAAGGTCTTGAAGAGTGCTCTTATTGATGGGTTTGGCCTAACCACTGAACAGTACAGGTTGAAGTTCAGAGACACCCAAAAGCACAGACTCAAGACTGGGTTGATTTTGTAGATTGTGCTACAAAGGCTCTGGAAGGTTGGATACATGGCAACAAAGTGCATGACTTTTTAGGATTGTACAATTTGATTATGAGGGAGCAGATCCTTAATAATTGTCAAAACCAGCTTTTGCACCAGTATCTGGTGGACTCTGATCTGACCTCTCCCCAAGAATTGGGAAAGAAGGCAGACAAATGGGTCAGAACCAGAGTAAAAACTAGAAATCAGGGTGGTGACCAGAAGAAAGATTCTACTAAGTCCCAAGAGAAAGGTGGGGATAAATCTAAGGATAAGTCCCCTACAGGGCCCCAAAATTCCTCTTCTGGGGGTGGGTCCCAAACTCCTTCCTCTCCTGAAAAGAAACCATATTGCCATGTCTGTAAAAAGCCTGGGCACTGGAAAACTGATCCCAGTTGCCCCAGGATTGGCAATAAAGAAAATGTTCCTCCCACAACTACTACCACCCCTCCTGGTACTACCAGTAGTAATCCTCCAGTTGGGAGTAGTGCACCCAAAAAGTTGGGTGCTTTTGCAAGAGGAACAGAGGTGGGCCCTAGTTTAGACAGGGACCCCTCAACAGACTCCTCTGACTCTGATGGTGGTATAGGATTTGCCACCTTTACCATGGGTCCCATAGCATTGGGCAGGTACAGATTGGAGCCAATAATTAATGGTCAGAAAGCTGTGGCATTTAGGGACACAGGGGCTAGTGTCACCATGGTGGCAGGGAAACTAGTCCCCCTCACCAGCTTTTACCTGAGTTTAAATACCAGGTGACCAACATTGATGGTGTCAGAACAGATCACCCCATGGCCATAGTCAATCTCAGCTGGGAGGGGGTCACAGGCCCAAAGAGAGTGGCAGTGTCCCCCACCTTACCTGTAGATTGCCTGATGGGCAATGATTTGGAAATTTCAGCCTGGGCTGAAGTTGAACACCAAACCCATCTTAGGATGTTGGGCGTCCCTGTAAAGGTTAGTGGGGCTGTGATGGCCACAGCCCCAGCCCAAGAATTTGGAGAGATGGAGCCTGAAAGAATGGCCCACTCTCCCCCAAAAGAGAGCACAAGGGTTGAAGAAAAGTCTTCTTCCCTCCAGACAGTAGGTAAGGGTCAGCCTCCTCAGGGAACTGACCCTACCCCTAGTGAAGGAACTGCCCCAGAGGTAGTCAGGCCTGGCCTGGCCACACCCCTGATGGCAGAGGACCCTTCCAAGGCGGTACCCAGTCTGGAGCAGGTAACCTGCCCCTCTCTACCCTGCCTCAGCCAGCCCAGGGCGGCAGAGGTCAGGGAGGTCAGTGGACCCCCAGGGCCCCCTGTCCAGAGGAACCCCCCATCAGCAGATTAGGGGCACCCAGTCTAGTAGCCCTAGCCAGGTGAAAATTCCTCTACACACTGAGGGATCCCCCATACCTTTATGTAGGGACCTCCCCAGAAGGACTCTGGTAGGCAAGGGCAAACCTGGGACCAGAAGGTTCCAAACCTGCCATGTCCCTCCAGTGTTCCATCCAAAGGGACCCAACCCCCAGCTGTAGGCAGCCAAAGGTTGACCCTTAGAGCAAAGTGCAACTCAGTCATGGAAAGACAGGCATACATGGTGACCAGTGATCTGAGGAAGCTGAGGCCAACATTCCTAGGGCCTCACTTCCCTACTCAGACACCTCACCAGCCTTGTACTTTACCTAAGCACACCAGAGGTAGTGATTCCCCATGGTGGAGACCCTCTCATACCCTTAGGGTGAGGGATTGCTTAGTGGACCATAACATAGGGGGCAACCATGCTAGTGCAGGTGCTTCCTTATATGGCCACTTAGTCAATATAGGCTCAACTGGCCAAGGTTAGCCTTATCTCCTTTCGTTTGGGGGGGTTATGTAGGAAGGTGGAATCTGACTATATGGTTGCCCCCACTTTTTTTTATGGTGTTTTGCTGGTTTATGACTTAGTTGGACTGGGATCCTGCTATTCAGGGCCCCAGTCTATCTGCCTTCTCTGTAAAATGGTTTCCATGTGCCTTAGGCACATCTCTGATTGGAATCTGGAGTGCCCTTATAAGTCCCTAGTATATGGTATACTATGTACCAAGGGCATAGGTACCTCAGAGGCCTACCAGGGGCTGCAGCACGTATTGTGCCACCCCTGGAAGGCCATCCAAACTGACACCACAGGTCTGCTACTGCAGCCTGGGTAAGGTGGTGCATGCACCCCTTACTGTGATATAGGTTACCTATATCACTAAATACATACACACATATAAACCTATAAGTCACTCCTAAGGCAGGCCTTATCAATCCTAAAGGCAGAGTGCATGGTTCCTATGTGAGAGGGTGCCCCTGCATGAGCAGGGCCCCTCTGCAGCGTTCGGAGACCATCTCTGATGCTGTTTGTAGTGCAGCCTGACCATATACTCTTAAGCGCATTATATCCTCGCGGTAAAATGCTAACTTTGGAATGGCTGCACCTAAACATGTCGTGTTTGGTGTCAAACATCTTGGAATACTACCCCCCGCCAATCCTGGCGGCGGGGGTAGCATTCCACCCTTCTAGAGGGAAAGACATGTTAACTCTGACTAACCCGGTAACTTCCTTCTGAAGCCCTGGCATCACAAAATGGATGCTGCTGCCACAGACACAAGTCTGGCCTCCTGCTGCTGGACGAAACTCCGGCAGGGGAGGCCTGGACAATAGGTTTCCTGTTGCAGGGAGGTGTGACCACCTCCCCAGACAGGATAATGTGTATTGGGGCTGGGTGGGTGCACTCTTAGAGTGCTTTGAAGTCCTGCACTGGGGGAGCAAAAGGGTCCTCTGTGCATATGCCAGTTCAAACCGGCTCAGGGGCTACCTGCCCCTGCTCTGGCGCGAAACTGGACAAAGGGAAGTGGGTGTAGCCACCCCCTCCCTTGACCCTCCCATAGGTGGGGTCATAGAGTTAGTCCCTCCCTGTTTTACTAGTTAAAATGGGTAACCCTTGCCACAGCAAGATTAGATTATACCTGGACGAAACGCTGAAACAGAATCCTGGACCTTCGACGCTCTACTCACGATTAGAGGACTGAAGAATCTCCCTTGGGGTCAAGGAGTGACTCCCCTGCTTGGCAGGCACCAAAGAAGCATCTGTCCGGTTCGCATCACTGAAGCTCCCGTCGGACGCCGAAGTCATCGCATCACCAGAGGTGTATTCTCAGACTTCCCCGAGGCTACCCTGAGTCCCCAGCAAAGCTGAGGCCCGTGGCTATCGTGGGTGACGTGAGACCGTGACCCCTGGACACCGAGCACATTTGCAAGTGCACCTTCTTCTGAGTCTCCCAAGAAGTCGTGCTTTGGGCTCCGAGTAGCCCTAGCCTCCAGCACCACCTGCACCGAAGATCACTGGCCCCCACTCCACGAGTGTCCTGTAAGCCAGCTCCACGTGCGGCGTCACGAGGCTCCTTCGCGGTCGCTAGCCCATTGGCTAGTAGCCCTTAACGAAGGCCAATCTTTTCTTTACTTGGCAGTCTGGTTGCTCCAGGCCTGCCCTCACTTACCCTCGCTGGGTGAGTTCCCCAGACCTTGCTGGTCTGCATCATCGACGATCTACATCTTACTCGAGACTTGCCGTTGCCAAGGCTTGGTGGGTCCAATCTGGTCGCCGACACCTCTGCACTCGACAGACATCGAGCAACAACCCGAATCCTGCTCCTGGTCGCCGACAACGCCTCCCGGACCTCGTGGCTGCAGAAACGAGACGACCGTCAACGCACCTGAAGCACTCGACATCGGTGGGCATCTGTCCATCGCCTTCCTGGTCACTGGCTAGTGACCCAGACTCTGTCCCCTCTGCTTTCAGGTTCACCAGAACTCCGATCCACTCTTGGATCCACCCGGACACTTTTCTCCTGGCCGCCAGCAGCACTTTGCAGCAGATCGCCATTCGAAACGACGACGAAACCCCGACCCCGAAAGGCACCTATGCACCCGGCTTCCCTGGGTGAGGTAACACGAGTACTCCGGTGCTCCCGTGGGTAGAGACTCTTCAAAGTCCTAGATCTCAAAGGGTTTTGTCCTAGTCCTCTTTAAAGTGTCCCTTTCCTCTATTTTCCCGATCCCGACTTTCTCCATAGAAGTTAACGGCGTATCGCGGTTGTGTATTTACACTGCACGCGTCTCCCGTGGGTCCCCTGTGTCACTACCTTGGGTGGTTCCTTGTGGTCCAAGCACTTCTAGAGGCTCTAGGCCTAGTGTCTAGTTCAGTCGTGGTTCGCATACCACTTTATTGGTATATGGTTTGGTACGCCCCTAGGGCCCAAACGTGTATTTGTGCTATTACTGTGATTTAAGATCTTATAACCTATGTACTTCGAACTCTAGCCTCATAAAGAGACTAGAGGGGTGTGTTTAGTAATAAATACATATATTTTGAATATATACCTGGTGTGGTGCTCTTTCATTTGGTCACTCAAGAGATTATAGACTGGTAAAACAAGCTGCTTTACATTCCTTCAAGACTTAGCCTGAAGGCTGCTCTCCACAGCTACCACTAGGATAGCTTTCAATAAGGTTGTCTTTAACCTACCTACCATAAGAGTCGATTTGGACTGGTGCAAGGTGCCCACTATAATTAGTGGACAGCATATGCCAGGCCAACTTCTCACACTTCTTACCTCTCAGAGAAATTCACTCCGTATTTACCTTCCAGATCTCTGCGCTCAGGTTCTAAACATCTTCTGGTGGTACCTCGAGTCAGGAAGGCTAGATTGGGAGGAAAGGCCCTCTCACATCTTGGTCCTCGTTACTGGAACGAACTCCCACTACTCCTGAGACAATGCACAGATTATTTGCATTTATGGAAGCTGCTTAAGACCACCCTCTTCTGTCTTTGTATCTCCTGTCTTTGTCTCTGATTTAATTAAAGCCGCATTCCACCCATGCTGCCCGCCCAAAGCGCAGAGATACCCCTTCTGGGGTCGATTCAGGCGCTATACAAATAAATAAAATAAATAAAAAATATATTCTGAAGTGGAATGCTCACCTCCGGAACAGCCATAGCGTGAGCATTCCAAACAGAGGTAACAACAAGGAGAGACCACTACAATCTCATCAGACATGTCTGCCCTACAGAGATCTAATCAGGCCATGGTCTCCTCACTGACAGCAGCAGTGCCCCTCATGCAGCAGTCCCTCACCCCACCTTCCTCTGCCCCATCCACAGTCCCCACTAGCCTACCTGGCCCAAGCACACTCAAACAGGCATGTGCACACACAGCAACAGACACATGCAGCACACAAACACCCAAACAAAAGTCAAAACACACACGCACGCACACCCAGGGGACTGACATCACACACACACCGGGGAGAGGGCAAACAAAGACAAACACGCATCCACAGCCACTCCGCATTCCACAGCTACCTCTTCCTCCACAACCCCTACCCTTGACTGTCTTGAAACCCCCTCTTCCCAGCGGGTCTTCCTCTATGACTGTGGCCTCTTCCACACTGAACATAACAACATTGGAGCGAAATATCACTCCTTTCCAGACGCACAGCTTGAGCCGTTATTCAGGACAAATATACCACACTTTTATCCACGTTCAATTAGCTTTATTCCATGTACTCCAATCTTTCATGTTTCTCATTTCTTTTTTCTTGTCACATGTGAGGTCCTTGTGTATTTCAACGTTTCTACTGCGACAGATATGCCAATCCAGACCTTTTTCTGCAGCATGCAGCATACATAAATATTCCTCAGTCAGTTGATCTTTAATACCCAATGCATTTCAGACTATTCTTAGTCCTTCGTCAGGGGTCACTACAAGTTTAAAACAATGCCATTAGATTAAATGTTCAGACCTATGTGCTTTCACATTAAAAATACACCAACAAATTCATGCCGGCCACACGCCGGCCACACGCTTGACCCCGTCTTCTCGTCCAGCAAGCACATCTCCTTCAGCCACGCCACCGGACTCCACTGGACCGACCACAGCTGCGTCCACTTCAGCTTCAGAAAGACTGCGACCCACCACCACCCGCAACAGGCTCCCCGCCGGAGCTGGAGCAAGATCACCGCCGAGCAGCTCACCGCCTCCCTCAGCCAGAACACACCCACCGACACAACGGACCCAAACGAAGCAGCCAGCAACCTCGCCAAGTGGCTGACCGCCTGCGCCGACGACCTCGCACCACTAAAAACCCTCCCAGCAGACCCGGAAGCAAGAAAACCCCTTGGTTCACCAACGAACTCAAGGAATCCAAGAAGAACTGCCGCACTCTCGAGAAAACCTGGCGACTCGTCCAGACCACAGACAACAGGACCGCCCTCAAGCACGCCACCCGCAAACACCACCAGCTGATCCGTGCCACCAAGAAGTCGGCACTCAAAGAACGACTGGACAACAACGCCCATGACAGCAAGGAACTTTTCAGCATCGTCAAAGAGTTCTCCAACCCCAGCGCCGGAAACAACGACATCACCCCCTCGCAAGACCTCTGCAACTCACTCTCCGCGTTCTTCCACCGCAAGATCACCGACATACACAACAGCTTCGACGCACAAACAACGCACCCTACCGCCGAACCAATGCCCGCCACCACCACCCTCTGCAACTGGACCCCGATCAACACCGAAGACACCACCCGCACGATGAACTCCATCCACTCCGGATCACCAACCGACCCCTGCCCACACCACGTCTTCAACAAAGCCGACGCCACCATCGCACCCCATCTCCGGGACATCATCAACTCCTCCTTCCACACCGCCACCTTCCCGGAGAGCTGGAAGCACGCCGAGCTTACCGCCCTCCTGAAGAAACCAACGGCGGACCCCACCGACCTCAAGAACTACCGCCCCATCTCGCTCCTTCCGTTTCCGGCCAAAGTCATCGAGAAGACCGTCAACAGACAGCTTGCCGCCTTCCTCGAGACGAATGGATCCCTCGACCCCTCGCAGTCCGGGTTTCGGGCCAACCACAGCACCGAGACCGCCCTTATCGCAGCCACCGACGACATCAGAACCCTAACCGACAACGGGGAAACAGCTGCCCTCATCCTCCTGGACCTCTCCGCGGCGTTCGACACCGTCTGCCACCGCACCCTAGTGAAGCGCCTCAGCAACATCGGAATCCGAGAGAAAGCACTGGAATGGATCATCTCGTTCCTCGCCGGAAGAACCCAGAGAGTCCGCCTCTCCCCGTTCAGATCCGAAGCCACCGAAGTCATCTGCGGCGTTCCACAAGGATCCTCACTCAGCCCGACCCTCTTCAACGTCTACATGAGCCCCCTCGCAGCCATCGCACGCCGACACAACCTCAACATCATCTCCTACGCCCGACGACACCCAGCTGATCCTCTCCCTCACCAACGACCCCACCACCGCCAGAGCCAACCTGCACGACGGGATGAGAGACGTCGCCGACTGGATGAGGAACAGCCGCCTTAAACTGAACTCAGACAAGACGGAAGTCCTCATCCTGGGCTCATCACCCTCCGCCTGGGACGACTCCTGGTGGCCCCCGGCCCTGGGCACCGCACCCAAGCCAACGGACCACGCACGCAACCTGGGCTTCATCCTGGACTCCTCCCTGTCGATGACCAGACAAGTCAACGCCGTCTCATCTTCATGCTTCAACACCCTGCGCATGCTCCGCAAGATCTTCAGATGGATCCCCACTGAAACCAGGAAGACCGTCACCCAGGCACTCGTCACCAGCCGACTGGACTATGGGAACACCCTCTACGCCGGAACCACAGCCAAACTTCAAAAGAGACTCCAGCGCATCCAGAACGCCTCCGCACGACTCATCCTGGACATCCCCCGACACAGCCACATCACCGTACACCTGAAAGACCTGCACTGGCTCCCCGTCAGCAAGAGAATCACGTTCAGACTCCTCACCCACGCACACAAGGCCCTCCACGACCTGGGCCCAAAGTACCTCAACGACCGCATGTCCTTCTACACGCCCACACGCCAGCTACGATCAACCAGCCACGCCCTCGCCACCGCACCACGCATCCGCAGAACCACCGCCGGAGGAAGATCCTTCTCCTACCTGGCGGCCAAGACCTGGAACTCCCTCCCCACTCACCTTCGGCGAACCCAGGACCATCTCGCCTTCAGGAAGCAGCTCAAGACCTGGCTGTTCGAGCAGTAACTTACCCCCTCCCCCAGCGCCTTGAGACCCTCCCGGGTGAGTAGCGCGCTCTATAAATGCCGTGATTGATTGATTGATTGATTGATGCCATGTTTTGCAACTGCCCCATAATCAGCATTTTTCCCTCTATGCGCAAAACTGCACACTGTAATTATATGCCCAAACAAGCTTCTTCCAACCGGCTTAGACCTCCCCGTTTCGCCTCCACATTCTCATGTAGAACCACCAGTAAATGTTTCCCATCGCCTCATGATCAATGTTACTCCAAGTTAACCTATGCCCATAATCAAAATAACATCCACATTCTCCCATACCTTAATCGTCTGTTTCAATGTAATCGGTTCCCGATGTTATCCTCTCCTTCCATGCAAGCAGTTTTCCCCTCACTCCTACCGTCTCCCTTATCACTTGTTTAACGTGACCCCACCCCTTATGTCGTCCAATCATGTTGAACCAAGCTTATTCGAATCCCGACCTTCAAAACTGCAAAACCCATAACCCACTGCTTCGAACACCTCCTTACCCCCAACTTGTTGTTTAACCACTAATTTCCGATTACATTAATTCACTCTCTGTTGGCAGAAACTCCTCAAGCAACATACTAGAATACCCTGCCCTCCCGCATTTGTTATCTCGAACGCCGATTCTGAGCATGCATTTCTTGCTTCAAACATGAACAGTATATTTACACAGTATTTTACGATGTTCCCAATGCACATGTTCTCGCACTAAATATGTTTGTATAGTCCAAATATAAAATCCTCTGTGTGTCTATAAACAGTTTGTGAACTTGTCCTCCTGAGGTCACATGTGACAGAATTTGGTTGATCCTATTTCGCTGTTAATCCTGTGGGTGCAACTTGCCGGCAGGGCAGTCAATTAATACTTGTCACAGAAAAAGTGGTCAAGTGCACACCGGTTTCTTCCAAACGTTTCTCTCTTGAAATTATTTTGTTGTTCTTTCACTTATGCGTGCAGCCTGGAGAGCATGTGCATTGGGAACATCGTAAAATACTGTGTAAATATACTGTTCATGTTTGAAGCAAGAAATGCATGCTCAGAATCGGCGTTCGAGATAACAAATGCGGGAGGGCGGGGTATTCTAGTATGTTGCTTGAGGAGTTTCTGCCAACAGAGAGTGAATTAATGTAATCGGAAATTAGTGGTTAAACAACAAGTTGGGGGTAAGGAGGTGTTCGAAGCAGTGGGTTATGGGTTTTGCAGTTTTGAAGGTCGGGATTCGAATAAGCTTGGTTCAACATGATTGGACGACATAAGGGGTGGGGTCACGTTAAACAAGTGATAAGGGAGACGGTAGGAGTGAGGGAAAACTGCTTGCATGGAAGGAGAGGATAACATCGGGAACCGATTACATTGAAACAGACGATTAAGGTATGGGAGAATGTGGATGTTATTTTGATTATGGGCATAGGTTTACTTGGAGTAACATTGATCATGAGGCGATGGGAAACATTTACTGGTGGTTCTACATGAGAATGTGGAGGCGAAACGGGGAGGTCTAAGCCGGTTGGAAGAAGCTTGTTTGGGCATATAATTACAGTGTGCAGTTTTGCGCATAGAGGGAAAAATGCTGATTATGGGGCAGTTGCAAAACATGGCATGAATTTGTTGGTGTATTTTTAATGTGAAAGCACATAGGTCTGAACATTTAATCTAATGGCATTGTTTTAAACTTGTAGTGACCCCTGACGAAGGACTAAGAATAGTCCGAAATGCATTGGGTATTAAAGATCAACTGACTGAGGAATATTTATGTATGCTGCATGCTGCAGAAAAAGGCCTGGATTGGCATATCTGTCGCAGTAGAAACGTTGAAATACACAAGGTCCTCACATGTGACAAGACAAAAGAAATGAGAAACATGAAAGATTGGAGTACATGGAATAAAGCTAATTGAACGTGGATAAAAGTGTGGTATATTTGTCCTGAATAACGGCTCAAGCTGTGCGTCTGGAAAGGAGTGATATTTCGCTCCAATGTTGTTATGTTTAATAGTCCGTGATACTGGGGCAGATCGCGTTTCCAGGCTGCACGCATAAGTGAAAGAACAACAAAATAATTTCAAGAGAGAAACGTTTGGAAGAAACCGGTGTGCACTTGACCACTTTTTCTGTGACCACTTTTTCTCTTCCACACTGAGCCATCCGACCACCCTTGCAAGGGGAAGAGGAAACCCCCCCAAAGCAGAAAGGAGATCCACACCTGCCCGCACACCCTCCCCTAAGAGGAAAACCACAGAGCCCCCTACCCGTACATCCCCCTGATCTGCTAAGTCAAAAACCCCACCACCAACCCACACTTCCCCCACAAAATCCACTTCCTCCCGGTCCCAGGCCCCCCTCCCAAAGGGCACACCTCAGCCCCCATTCCTGTTTTCCCCACCCACCTTTACACCATCCCCAAGAAGGTCAAGCCCTCCCCCCCTACCATAAGCACGTCCCCTCCAACAGCCCCCCCTTCAGTCTGTTCCTGACACTGCAGTGAACCCCCCCCCTCAATCTGGCAGTCCATTGCAGTGGACCCCCCCCTCAATCTGGCCAGTCCACTGCAGTGGACCCCTCCCTCAATCTGGCCAGTCCACTGCAGTGGACCGGCACAAAACACAGGATCCCATCCCATCCCATCCCTCCCAAAACCCAAACCAGTACCCCCTAGTCCTGTCCCTGCGGTGCCTGGCATGCCCCCATAGATGCCCCTCCGAGGGGAGGTGTCCCCTTGTGGTTGCAGTGCAGGCAAGCGATGGAGGGTGATTAGCCCTGACCCCCTCCAGGACTCTTACAAATAGACTGGCCATTGGCCTTTAATTTTTTTTTGAGGAAGTATTCACATTTGTGAAATGCTGAATAAAGCATGTTATGTTCTTTTAACTGTTGCTTTCGGTGTCCCACAACTTGGTAATAAGTCAACTGTCATTAATGTGCAAATCTTGTCGTGGTTATACAATGATGTTGTGATGTCATGGACTGCATGTGGTCCATGGCATGAAATGAAAGTAGCATTTATAAAGCGCATGGTTACCCGTAGGCATCCCAGTGCATATGTGACCTATTACAGTATGTATCCGAGTCCTCATTGTCTGCATTTACAGGGTGTCATCATCCACATCATTTTGGCCCATGAGGGTGACATGCATTTACCAACCTACCATCTTTGACTTACACTTTTGCACATAGGTCGTGCTGACATTTGTAGACATTGTGCAAGTCTTTCAAAGTGCAACCATCTAGGATGGCCATGAAGTGTATCGCTGTGATGTGCGACAAGTCAACTGTCTCATCAGTACAACTGGGTACGCATGAAGTTTGACTACGTGCAGGTGACTTTGGACACACCCATGTAAACAGGCTGATGGAACCAAAGTATTATGTGACTTGTAAGTGTCAGATCAAAAGGGGCCAGGTTCCACACGGGCAACCTGGACTCAAACGTGCACAGCTGGGGGGTTAAATACTCACTAGGTACAAATCTTTCCTTAATTTACACAAATTATCAAAAGAGGATCTTTGTATATACAGTATGCAATTTATTCCTCATTGCATAATACATAAATGCAATAGAACTTTACAAAATTCAGTTATTGCCACTATGGCTTATCATAATTCAATGTACAATGCATAATTGTAAGGCGATTGAGGTTAAAAATGAAATGCATTTCGGGACTGCCTGTCCCTTCGTCAGAGGCGAACCTGTGAAAATGTATATAATGATGAAATGTTTTTCAATGCACAAAAATTGAGCCATCTTAATCATGAAATCAGCTAAATGATTTGAGCCAGTGGACCATTTAAATGTTACATGTGTCGTCCATGTGAAATGGACAAATCAAACTACACATGTCAGAAGTCTAGTATCGTGGCAAAAATCATGCAAGCATCATGCACACCAAATGTGAATCTGAATGACAAACCGAACAAATATCCCAGCACCACTGTGGTGATCCTACAAGAAAACTGTCAAGTGTACACACCTAAATGCAAAAAACTTACTCGTATGATGTTGATTGGATATAACACACCACACTGAGAATTATCAATCTCTAAACGATGAACCTCGGGCGAGGTTATCCAACGGTCAACTAACGGTCACTTCGTGGCTGTAAGTAGTAACAACATGCGTGTTCATCTAGAAGTTCAATATGCCTAAAAGAATCAATAACCACCAATGCCACCAGTTCTTACCATGAAGTTTCAAAGTTCCTCAAACAGTTCGTAATCGTCTGAACAGCGTGTATCACTTAAGCAACAAGCAAAACAATATCATAATAATGTCCAAGTTGATACTATTGCACTGGCTTCGTGCTTCAGGAAACTAAGGCTTTCGATGCACAGAGTGGAACCATCTCACAACAGTTGAAACAACTAGAATTTCTGACCCGCAGAGAACTAAACCAGCGCCTACATGCGGCAACTTTAATCCAATACCATAAAGTTAAAAGGATTCCTCGCGGTCTTAGACTGGCCATCAAACCAATGCTATTCAGACTACAACACAACCACATCTTCATGGAAAAGTGGTACGCGATTCTAAATAAATGTTCTCTCGACTTGATTCTGCTCCTGATAGAAGAATTGTCGAAAACAATAAAGGACTTGGAGGAAGAAATCTTTAATATCAAAAGAGAAATGTCTACAAGGATGGAGGATTCAGCTTGGAAGCAATTTTTGGAGGAATTGAATGATACGGCAAAGAGCTGCAAGAAATGAAGTCAAGGAAATTTAAACGAGACACAATAGATTACAAGCTTAACGAAGCGTACACGTGGGCGGAAGTATATGCCCAAAAACGTTACACAAGACGCAATAACATGGGCTCATCAGAGGAAAGTGTGGCCACAGAGAAGGACATAGACACCAGAAGAACTCCCATGAACACGACAGTCATACAGAGCCAACCCATCAATATTGAGGATAATGAGGTAGCCCAGGGATGCTCTTCTTCGGTTTCTTTTTTAGTCCAGGCGGGAGATCTGGGAGAACCATCGGACATTGGAGCAAAACAACAACAAAAAAAACTCGCAGAGGAAAAAGAAAAACAAAAATTGAAAACAGGCTTGAGGAGCCAAAACTAAACCTCATAATCAATATTTCATCAGTTAGTTTGACAAGATCTGAGGAAAAAGTCTTAAACAGAGGGACATCTTTTGTTCCTTCGTACACTAGCACTAAGCTAGAAAATGAAATAGCCTTTTTCAAATTCATGCGCATTTTAAGATTAAAAACTTTTTCACCAACATAGTACCACCAACAACCACCCCAACAGAGCCTAAATTCAAACCCAAAAGCACATTTGTGGCCCTGGTATCACACAAAACTTTGGATACCTTTGAGACTTTAGTGAAGAATGATCTTGACAAAATCAATTACTCCAAGGCAAACAATTGTAAGAAAAATTTGAGTCGTGCTGAACACAGCACATTACGGAACTTAGCGAATAACCTCTATTGTATTTCAGAAAGCTGATAAAGGTGGAGGACTGGTGATGATGGACCGCGATTTTTATGAAAACAAAGTTAACGCCTATGTCAATGATACTAACATCTATGAAAAACTCAATTATGATCCCACTATGGAAATAAGCAATCTTTTGGCACATATCCTTAAAAGAGTCGTGGATTTATCATTAATTGATGAAACAACCAAACAATTCTTGACCACACGTTTCCCGAGACGACCCAAACTATATATGTGCCCCAAGGTGCACAAGAGTATGACAGATCCACCCTGTAGGCCGATAGTTTCCGGTTGTGGGTCCGTATTTGAAACTCCTGGACGTTTCATTGACGCACACTTGCAACCGTTTGTGAAAAACTGGGATACATACATCGAAGACACAAATGATTTCCTTAGGAGCATCCAATCACTTACAGAGGATGTGAGCGTAAACTGGTGGCTATGCACTATCGACGTGGTGTCATTATATACTTCTATACCCTATGCACTTGGTATTGAGGCTGTTGAATGGGCTTTATTGCAACAAACCACCAAAGATGATCTAAGTTGCTTTGTGATAGAACTCCTCGAGTTCTGTCTACATAATAGCTACTTTGAATGGAATAATGAATTCTTTGTACAATTGAATGGAACTTCGATGGGCTTTCCGGGAGCCCCATCTTATGCCAAATTTGAATATGACCATATCTTGAATAACAACAGGCGGAAGGTTTGCTTCAGGCGCTACATTGATGATATTTTCCTTATATGGAAGAACACGGAAGAAATGTTGTTGGAAAATATCAGAGCTTTGAATTCGATAGATGGGAGGATTCAATTCACAAGTACGATCAAGAAGAGTGTTATTGCTTTCTTAGACACTTGGATAGAAATAGATTCTAATGCCATCATTACAAGGGTCTATAAAAAAGAAACCGATCGGAATAATGCTCTTCAATTCTTAAGCTTTCATCCGTCATCACTTATTAAGAACCTTCCGTACTCACAATTCTTGAGGATTCAACGCATCACCACCGATACAGACACCAGTTTTGAAACTATGGAGATTCAGAAGAAAAATTATATAGAAAGAGGCTACCCAGAAGCATTACTGGATGCACATTTACAACGGGCGAGTTCACGTTGTAGAACAGATTTACTCCAGAAACAACTCAAAAAGACCACGAACAGAAGCGTGTTCGTTTCTAAGTTCTCCACATTTTCCACTCAAATCAAACAGATTATCCTCAAACGATGGGAATTACTGAAAGAGGAATCTGAGTTCAACGGTTTATATGTGGATAAACCTCTGTTTGCGTTCACAAGAGGGCGTAATCTCAAAGAGATACTATCGACTAGGAAGTCTAAGAGAGCGGACAACAAGTTCGGAACGTCGAAATGCGGAAATTGCATCCATTGCAATAATGCCATAGGTGGTGACACATTACTACATCCCAGAACTGGAGAAAAAATAAAAATCAAACAAGCTTTTGATTGCAACTCCACACGCATAGTCTATTCCATTAAATGCCCTTGCGGCTTATTATATATTGGCAAGACCGACAGAACAATGAAGACCCGTTTAACGGAACACAAGAGTCGGATCAGGAATAAAAGCACCACTTCAAGTTTAGCCCTGCATTGGGAAGAAGCTCGCCATACCATTGCACAAATTAAATTCCAAATCATTGAGCACATTTCTCCACGTGATGGCATAGACAACTCTAAACTGCTTCTACAAAAGGAGATTTATTGGATTAAGAGACTTAACACCTTAATGCCGTTTGGGCTAAATGACAAATTGGACATGTCATGTTTTTTATGAAAGGTACATATGGCAGTGTCGCATCTATGCAGATCTACATTGTCTGATTGATTTTCCATTCACAACTTATCATGTTTCATATTCTCAGACACATATAACAAGACACATCCAGTTGTTCCCTCACAATAGAACACTTAATGTTCACCGCAAAGATTCGCATTACATAAGAAGTTGTACTTAGCAGCAGGGATCCTTATCATGTTGTCATTGTTCATATTGTTCATATCGCTATGCACATAAAGTTTTTGACATATATGTTTATTGATCACGAAGCACCCTTGGAAAATATTTTGACACCTGCTAATCTAGTAAAACTTGTAAACATGTCAGAGGCCTAGTATTGTCATCATCGAGCTGATTGTACTCCGTGTGATTTGATTTTGGCATTCCAGCATGTGCACATGGTTGAGGTGCAGTCTGTTTCTTTCGAGTTTATTGAACTTAGTGAAGCCTGCCCAATCCATGATGGCGGCGAGGTTGTTCCATCTCACTCGTACTATAAAGAGTTACGGTATTATTATTTACATAGGGAGTGCTTTTTGGTTTTTAAGCATTTTGCCATTAGGATCAAGTTTTCTGTGAGACAGGTTGTCGACAGTATTGGCCAGAACACCAGTTTCACGGCATGATTCTTAGTTTTATTTTCTTTGGGTCCATTTCAAGATGGCGCTCATGATGGGACGTGTACTCGCGAGAGTACATGAAGGTAAATGATGGTTGCTGAAAGACCGGAGCTTGCTGAAACCGGCGGTATTGCGGCTTGTGACTAACAGTGTGGATATTGGATAGTACGGACATCCTGTGGGGGTAAGACCTTAACCTATTGAAATAGTTTGTCAGCACGTAGCCAGTGCAATAGTATCAACTTGGACATTATTATGATATTGTTTTGCTTGTTGCTTAGGTGATACACGCTGTTCAGACGATTACGAACTGTTTGAGGAACTTTGAAACTTCGTGGTAAGAACTGGTGGCATTGGTGGTTATTGATTCTTTTAGGCATATTGAACTTCTAGATGAACACGCATATTGTTACTACTTACAGCCACGACATGACCGTTAGTTGACCGTTGGATAACCTCGCCCGAGGTTCATCGTTTAGAGATTGATAATTCTCAGTGTGGTGTGTTATATCCAATCAACATCATACGAGTAAGTTTTTTGCATTTAGGTGTGTACACTTGACAGTTTTCTTGTAGGATCACCACAGTGGTGCTGGGATATGTGTTCGGTTTGTCATTCAGATTCACATTTGGTGTGCATGATGCTTGCATGGTTTTTGCCACGATACTAGACTTCTGACATGTGTAGTTTGATTTGTCCATTTCACATGGACGACACATGTAACATTTAAATGGTCCACTGGCTCAAATCATTTAGCTGATTTCATGATTAAGATGGCTCAATTTTTGTGCATTGAAAAACATTTCATCATTATATACATTTTCACAGGTTCGCCCCTGACGAAGGGACAGGCAGTCCCGAAATGCATTTCATTTTTAACCTCAATCGCCTTACAATTATGCATTGTACATTGAATTATGATAAGCCATAGTGGCAATAACTGAATTTTGTAAAGTTCTATTGCATTTATGTATTATGCAATGAGGAATAAATTGCATACTGTATATACAAAGATCCTCTTTTGATAATTTATGTAAATTAAGGAAAGATTTGTACCTAGTGAGTATTTAACCCCCCAGCTGTGCACGTTTGAGTCCAGGTTGCCCGTGTGGAACCTGGCCCCTTTTGATCATTGATTGCATGTTAGGCAGACATTGGCCAAACGTAGCATGCTACACAGTCTGAAACATTCTGAAACTTCCACGTTTACATTATTTAAAGCAAGTGTGCACAATCCACTCTTCCATTGTAAGTGTCAGAGCCATGTCTGAGTAGACCCCTGCCAAGAACAAGTTTGCCACAAGTGGCCTTCCACTGTAGGGAATTCCCCTCAGGGCAGTGTGTTCATCTGTGACATATCCTGAGCCCATGGTGTGTGTGAGGTGAGCAGGAATCTCCGTCTTCAAACCCCCTTAACTCCAAAGACTCAAGTCCCTGCAGATGTTCCTGTTTGAGAAGCTTTCTATGGGCTGACTAGTCCAGTGCTTTCTCAACCTATTGGGAGTTGTGCCAGCCTGCTTTGGTCTGGCTACATCATGTTGATTAACTGTTTTGTCAGTGTGTGCTTTGACTTCATGTATTCACCCACACCCCTCATGTAATTGGGCATAAGTACCTTGTGTGGGTTGTGATTTGTGCTTGACCAATAATGTTCTCCTTTTGAGTTATGCATGATGCTGTACCTGGTCACAACTAGCTGGCATAGAGCTGCAGGGATGTATGTGGTTTGGCCGTGTTCGACATGTGCAGAATGGAGTTATGGTGCACAAGTGTGTAGTGTGTCCATCTGTCATGCAAACGCCACTGGAGCCTGTGTCACTTCTATGCTCTTCATTGGCACACAGGGGAGTGATAGTAAATGTATTGGTGCACCCTAGCTGCTGGTGTAATTAGCAAGGTTTATGTTGCTTGTGCTGAGCTGGCACACACAAGGGTAGAGTTGATGGAGACTGGTGTATCGTAGGTATGCATGCAGTGTAGACTCCTATGTGATGGCAGCAGGACTATTTGAGATGGTGTCAGGAGGCGTGGTGTGTGACTTCAGTTCATTGTTATTTGTTGTGTAGGAGACATGGAGTGTGCACATTGTCCCTATGTGAGTGCTTGTCATCCGGGGGTGTGAATCAGAGTATGTGAGCTTGATTTAGTGCTTCCACCCTGCACAAGGTGTGGTAGAAATGTGTGGATGTGATGAGGGGATACCCCACCGGAGAAGGTTGTATTGTGGCATATGATGAGAGATGTGGTCTGTTGCACTAATATGCGATTTGACTGTAACGGCGCAGTTCTGGATGAGTGATGTTTGTTGATACTGTGCATAAGTCCATGGGGATATTGGTTATGGAAGTCATATGTAGATGTGACAGGGCAACATTGAGACAAGGTCTGACTAGTCATATGGGTCAGAGTGAATTTGTGAATGTGTAGGTATGTACACCAGTAATGTGATCATTTGTGCCGGATGTTGAAATGTGAGGTGTTATCCAGTTGTAGTATGTTCTGTTTGAATGTGTGTATGCATATTTTACGCAAGTGACAATCCTCTGGACTTGTGCTGTTTTGGGGGATTACGCGGTGATATGCAAATGACTGAGTACACAGCCATCGCACTATGTATGTGTCTTGTTGTGAGATGTGGTGATGTGTGGAGTGTGCATGTCTGGGTGTGCTGTGATGCTGCACAGTGTGGCTTGAGTGCAGTCCAAGGCATCACTGAGTGTGCGGCTGGTAATGAGAGTGGTTCATCTGATATGTAACGTTTGTCATCTGCTGATGAGGGAATGTGTACTCTACATTGTGTGCATAGCATGTATCTGAGAGATGCTGTGTACATGGTGATGGAGAGTGGTGCTGCGAGTGTAGGTGTGGATGTGATGAGGGCCACACACGTGTGTTTGTATATCTTGGGTTGTAGTGGTATGTGTACTGGGCTCGAGCTCATGGGGCAGACATGCTTTTCCATCTAGATGCACCAGAGGTGGCTTATGACATGCTTGTGTGTTTGTAAGTTATGAGCGATGGACATGTAGTGTGACATGGGTGTTTGAGGGATCATTCCTGCATTGGCTGATTTAATGCATAACTTGTGTTGAAGTTGACATGTGTGTATGTGTAGATCATGTGCATGTGTGTGGGCAGTGAGAAATCCCAGAGTTAATCTGTGGCTGTGTCACGTATCTGCTGAAGCTTGCTGTCTGCCAATGTATGTTCATGTATGCTTTTTGTGATGGTCACCGTCAGTACACTGGTGTGTGCAGTACCTATTCGCATCACAGGAGGAGTAACCTCTACCTAGCCTTGGCTTGTGTGAGTCGTGTGTGGGCATAAGTGCAAAGTAGCACTTTGTAGTCAGTAGTGGACAATGATTGTTCCTCAATGCCCTGTGATGGTGGCCTTAGATGGAGGTGGTGGTTGCTTCTGATGTTAAGTCATGATACAGGAACATTGGCTGGCAGCACATTGCTCAGGGGGGTATTGTCCCCTCAAGTGAATATGCATGTATGTGTGTTGATATGCCACCTGTGATCTAACTAGTCCAGATATGCATCCATGCACTTCCCAGTAGACTACACACACCTGGGTAATCATGGCATTGTGATTTTGACCGGCCAAGGTGTGGGGGCACCAGGAGAGTGGAGTCATTGTGATGACATCCCTGGTTGTGCTGAGAACAAGAGCCTGTGCTGTGTGCAGACTCACATGTGACACTGAAACATTTCACCCAGTTCCATTTGTGTTAGCATCATCAGCATGTTTTGAATCTGTCATCTGGTTTGTCAAGTGTGGGCCTTGTAGGTGTCAAAGAGTGCTCCCAATCAGCACATTGTACCCTGCCCTGGAGCCTGAGGGCAACATGTCTTATTTGTACGTCTCCTTGACGGATTTCAGGATTCAGCGACAGTGTTCAAGTGTCAAATGTGGCCAATGCATATTCCATTCTGCACATGTACTCCATCCTCACCGGATGTGCACATTTCCCATGGCTTGTGGCTAGCTATGTGTATTGGGTTTGTGAGCCACAGATTGACCCCCCACCCCGGCGTTGTCACCAGTGCAGGCAGATTATCTTACACATTTGGCTGTGCATTGGAGCCTACAAACCCTGTTGTTGTATTCTCTATCTGGTGACTCATGTGTCTTCCAAGTCTTCTGCAGTACACACTTTGCATTGGCAAAATGGCATTAGTAATGAGCTGCACATACTGCAGCTTTTGTATTTAGATGCAGAGTTGCTGTGATAGACATGCAAACAAGTTGACAGTGTAAATGTTCTGATCTTGAGTTGTATGCAACGCCCCCAGGCCACACATGGTGACTGTTTCCTACATTGGTCCATGCTTTTCTACACAGCAAGTAGGAATGTGGTCTACACATGTAGCGCTGACAGCTGTGACACAACCACTTCTGGTTTGTTGTAGTGGGAGGCAAATGATTCTATTTTATGTGTCTGTGGACTTGTGTGGTGTCGGGGCCAGTCTCCTCTGTGCTTCATTGTACACCGACTCATCACAATGTAATCCTTCTGTGAGTAGGTGTACTCCTGTTGCCCTGCAGGGTTTGAGTATGTGTTGTGGTAGACAGATGCTGTGACTTTGTGTCACATACATATGTGTGTCTGGCACCTCTTGTTCCACCATCAAATGTGTGTTTGCCCTAGTATGTGGCGTGCTGGGTGTACCTACCTGATGCTGAGATTCCCCCATTGGTCGTACACAACAGTACATGGACCCATGGTTGTATTGGAATTACAATGATGGCTGGTCAATATTGGATTCACTGTCATACATCCAGTGATCCACGCTGTCATGGTGGCCTCTGCAATGTCACCTGTCAAGGGAGGTTTTGGTGAGGCACGAGGCTGCTGATCAAGGTGGGCGGGGTTTAGGTTGGCCAAATGTGACTTGGCTCCCGGCAAGGCCCCTACCTACAATGCAGCCTCACTGCACCGGCCATGCCCTAGGAGTCATGTTTAGGTATGTGAGATGACAGTGCGTCTGGCAAGGCACGCGACACAGTGCGCAACAGTGAGTCTGCTCAAACGTCTGGCCCCCATCCTCAATTTGCATCACAGCAGCTCAGCAGAAAGGATACTGGCACCACAGTGCTGTGGCCTGGAGGGAACTGTGGAAGTGAGTCAGTCTCTTGATGTGGTTTTTGGTGGTCCCCCAGGCTTGGCCCGCATGTGACTCTGGTGCACCCGCTCATCAACCAATGCCTGATTGCCCACATTGCCAATCCAAGCCCTATATGACATACTTCCTGATTTGACTCAACACGCATATGGTCAGTGGAGTTCAGCCCCCCGTTGTGTGTGTCGGCCCAGGCTAAGCCAACTTCCACACTCACACACATGTTCTGTTTGTTCTGCAGTGTGTGGCTGGTCGTTCTCTTTGTGCATCTTCCCCCGTGTATTTCAACTGTCTTTGAAGGGCATTGAGTGGATGATGTGCTTTGTTTCTTTCTCTACTGGCCCTGGGCCTCCTACATCTACACTCTGCACATTCCTTAGGCTTGACAGTTAAAGTTGCTGCCACAGTGTGGGACTGGATCGCATCAAAACAGGACTTCGGGATCGAATCCTTTGTATTTGCCGCTGCTCGTACCCGAAATGTGTGTTGATGCATTTTGGATGGTCACATGTCACATTGTCCTGGCTATCTAGCCTGGTTGATGAGGGCTGTTATCCCGAAACCAGTCCCAGGATGCTTGTTTCTGGTCCAGGGAAGACATGGCTTGGCAGTTCGGGCTGGACTGTTCCCATGAGGCACAGGGTCAAGACTGATTTGCATATAGCTGTGTCTAAACTGAGATGGCGAAGTGAGCCAAAGAACGATGATGGATTCAACCCAGATCTGTGACTGGGGGTGAGTGTCTGAAAAGTTTCAGCGCTCCGTCCATCATCTCCTTGTGTTTGCATTGTTCACCCTAAGTTGGCAGGGTTTGCCCAGACGTGGGTCCCTTGCTCACTTTGCCACTGGATTCAAGCTAGCCTGGCTGATGAGGGCTGTTAGCTCGAAACCGGTCCCAGGATGCTTGTTTCTGGTCCAGGGAAGACATGGCTTGGCAGTTCGGGCTGGACTGTTCCCATGAGGCACAGGGTCAAGACTGATTTGCATATAGCTGTGTCTGAACTGGGGTGGCGAAGTGAGCTAAAGAAAGACGATGAAGTCAACCCAGATCTGTGACTGGGGGTGAGTGTCTGAAAAGTTTCAGCGCTCTGTCCATCATCTCCTTGCGTTTACATTGTCCTATTAAATGTTGCTGAGAGTGTTAGCCCCCAAAAGCACAGATTGGCTGCACATGGCTGAGGGTATGTAACCCCCCCAACAATGTTTGCCTCAACTGTGCTGTGGGTGTTTGGCCCTCATCCCCCACTTTGTCACTACATTGCTCTATGGGGTTAGCCCCCCAACACCCTAATTGCTGGACCATGCGGGTACGTTAAGCCCCACAAGCACCTTTTTGTCACTACAGTGCTGGGGGGTTAGCCCCCCAAACCCCTAATTGCTTCACCATGCTGGGGGGTTGAGCCCCACAAGCACCTTTTTGTCACAACAGTGCTGGGGGGGTTAGCCCCCCAAACCCCTAATTGCTTGACCATGCTGGGGGGTTGAGCCCCACAAGAACCAATTTGTCACTACAGTGCTGGGTGGGTTGGCCCCCATACCACATTATGGGTAAACATTGCTGGGTGTTTGCACCCGAAACCCAAATTTGGCATGACAATGCTGGTAGTGTTAGGCATCCACCCCCCCTATGGGGTGAACAACGCTGGTGTGTTAGGCATCCACCCCCCCTATGGGGAAGACGACGGTGGGAGGGATGGGCATCCACCCCCCTATGGGGTGGACAATGCTGGTAGTGTTAGGCATCCACCCCCCTATGCGGTGGACAATGCTGGTGTGTTAGGCATCCACCCCCCCTATGGGGTAGACAACGGTGGGAGTGATGGGCATCCACCCCCCTATGGGGTGGACAACACTGGAAGTGTTAGGCATCCACCCCCTATGGGGTGGACAACGGTGGGAGTGTTAGGCATCCACCCCCCTATGGGGTGGACAACACTGGAAGTGTTAGGCATCCACCCCCTATGGGGTGCAAAAATGCTGGTAGTGTTAGGCATTCACCCCCCTATGGGGTGGACAACACCAGGAGTGGTAGGCATCCATCCCCCTATGGGGTGGACAACAGTGGGAGTGTTAGATATCCACCCCCCTATGGGGTGGACAACGGTGGGAGTGTTAGGCATGCCCCCCTATGGGTTAGACAACAGTGGTAGTGATGGGCATCCACCCCCTATGAACTAGACAACGCTGGGAGTGATGGGCATCCATCCCCCTATGGGGTGGACAATGGTGGGAGTGTTAGGCATCCACCCCCCTATGGGGTGGACAACGCTGGAAGTGTTAGGCATCCACCCCCCTATGGGGTGCACAATGCTGGGAGTGTTAGGCATCCACCCCCCTATGGGGCGGACAACGCTAGGAGTGATGGGCATCCATCCCCCTATAGGGGTGGCCAAAGCTGGTAGTGTTAGGCATCCACCCCCCTATGGGGAAGAGAACGGTGGGAGTAATGGGCATCCACCCCCCCTATGGGGTGGACAACGGTGGGAGTGTTAGGCATGCCCCCCTATGGGGGAGACAACGGTAGTAGTGATGGGCATCCACACCCCTATGGGGTATACAAGGGTGGTAGTGATGGGCATCCACCCCCCTATGGGGTGGACAATGCTGGGAGTGTTAGGTATCCACCCCCCTATGGGGTGGACAACGCTGGGAGTGATGGGCATCTATCCCCTTATGGGGTGGACAATGGTGGGAGTGTTTGCCATCCACCACCCCCCTTGCCTCTACATTGCTGCAAGAATTCCCCCCACCCCAATATTGACTGTGGTTTATCACAAGCTGTGTATTATGTTGCCTTTCGCGGGGTAATGACGTTTTTGTGTGTGACTTACCGTCTGTGAAGAACACGTCGGTTAGGGTTGTAGTATCGACCGTAGGTGTACAGGATAGGGATGGCATGCACGATAGGATACATGGCTGCTCCGTCTTGTTCGCAGGGACTGTGTTGTGGCACGAATCGGAGCTGAAATACTGCTCTTCCGGAATGCTCTGACGTGCTGGAAGTGGCGACCTGTTCGGCGCATGGGAAGTGTGCATCGTCCTTGGCCGGCCGGAATCTGATTGGGAAATGCCTCCGGACAACTCCATTCAGCGTTTACGGAGCCTGCTCGTGAGGAAAATGGAGCCAGAATCAGAGCGTACGAGTCGTTTGGAAATTTGAGAATTTTGTGCATCGTACTTTGACTTTTGGATGGCCCGGCACCCGTGACGAGTCGGTCGGAAGGTAAGGCTACGGATGGCTCTGGTAGGACCTTCCGGATGAGATCGGAATCGGGCCCTTACTCTTTTTAGTTATATGAAGTGTTTTTCTTTGATGCTGTGGTTTTGTTGATTTCTGTAGAAGCTGTTAAGAGAAATGTATTTATTAGTTATGTTTTGCATTTTTATAAAATATATTACTTTTAAATACTTTACTTTATTTGTTGGTTAAATTATATACTTACTTTGTGATATATTTTCTATAATGTTGATTTTATTGTTGTTGTGTACTTAATCTTTGTGTTGAATTTTCTAGGTGGATTTTTAATGAAGTTTAATCTGTGATATGTAAAGGAAAACATGTTATAGTTTTCGTTAATTTTTTAAAAAAAGCTAATTTTATTTATTTAGTTATAAAGTTTTGTTCTTACCTTTATTGATGGATTTTCGGAATAAATGTTTGTGTAGTTGTTTGTCGTTCTGTGTTCTCTCTCACAAAGGTTCGCTCTTCCTCCATGTTTGTCCGATATACTGTAACATTTGTGTTAATTAATTGATTGTTTTATAGTGTTTATTTAATTAGTTAGAGTTTTCTATTGGTTTGTGTTGGTGTAGTTTAAATTTATTGGTCGAGATAGCTTTTTTGAATTTTTTAGCTGTTCCCTTTTAATGTGTTAGGCATCCACCCCCCTATATTTATTATGTTTATTTAATGTTTGTTTTTATTTTGTTTATTGTTGTTATTAAAATGAATGTGTAGATAAATGTGATATATTATTTTATATATGATATATATTTATGTTTGTTTATTTTCTGTAGTTGTGATATATTTTTAATGTTGTATTGTTTATTTATTTATTGGTGTTTGGATTTTTAGTGTATTTGTTTTAGTTAATGTTATTAATTTTGTAATTATTTTTATTGTTTGTTTAAAATATTTGGTATATGTTATTGTATGATATCATTGTAAATAGTCTATTTTTATGTATACATTTTATTTTCGATAAAGTTTATATGTATTTTGTCGATGTTTGTGTTGTCGATATTGTTTTTATCGATGTTTTTGATGTGTTTCATTTTATTTTAATGTTATCGATATTTTTGTGTTTTTTATTTTTGTTGTCAATATTTTTGTCAGAAGGTATTTTTAAACAATATTTTTTTATCAATGTTGGTGTCAATTCTTTTTTTTATTGTGTATTGTGTGTCGATATTTTTGTACACGATATTGTTGACTAGATATTTTTGTAGTTCGATGTTATGAGTCGATGTTGTATCAGTGATCCGAGACAAAGGCCTTGAGTGTGGAGAGAAGTTTACCTTCCCCTGAGAGGATGACATGGGGGCTGTGTCTAGCCCAATGCTAAATTTGGATAAAAAGTAAGTGCCAGATCCCTTCTTGGAATAGCCACTGCGGCCTGCACCACCCATTACTCCTCCAGTGCTGCCAATGACATTACCAGCACAACTAATAACCATCACACTCCTACAAGTGTGACCATTCAGACTATTCCAGGCTACCAAAAGCTATAATAATGGCGTGAGCGGCAGGTATTATTAATTTTTTATGTAAATTGAATTAATAAACACAGTTGTTGTGCTCATCTTAAAATTAGCCAGGCAGTGCCACCATGTGGTGGACTGTCAATAGAACTGATGCTGACAATTAAGTGGGTGCCCAGTGCCAGAAACCAACGGTCTAGCCCCTTGCCTATCTTCAAAGGATGCCTGCCCGGTCACTAGCAGATGTAGCTCACACTTGGGCCTGCCTACCTTTTGTCTTACTAGGCAGCCATGCACCAATGCTAGTAGGAGAGCGGCGGTCTCAAGAACTGGTTCTGAGCAACGACAGAGGAGGGGTTGCTAATTTTCCTCGCCACACCTCTAGGGTGCGTACAGGAGCTCTTCACAGGGGATGAAAGGTTCTACCATGTTGGATTTAGGTAGAGAGGGTCACCCTGGGATTGTTTACAGTAGGGCACATAGGAACTGCTGCAAAAGTGGGCAAAGGTACCATTGGTAACTTTTTCTCCTATTGGTTAGAGAGGGGTCAGGAGTCACCTCCACCCACAGACTAGTGGCCAGCATAAATGTGGCATTCCTAGGTACCTTCTTCAGAACAAAACTGGGCCTGTGGAAGACAGATGAAAGACTGCACCTGCTGCTGTGACTTGTGGGGGAGACCTGAGAGGCTGGACCTGCTCCCACTACTAAGCTACAGGGACACAAAAGCTGCAAGAAGACCACTTTCCTGAAAAAGCCTAGTTAACCAGTTTCAACTGGACCTGCCCTGGATCCTGCTGGTGGCTTCTGATGGAGGGAATCCTGACACCTAAGCGCTGGTATTAAGGTCCTGGAACCCCTGGGTGGTGTAAGAGTGTACTCTTCCTGCTCAAACTGCAAAAGCTGGGACTTAGAAACGTTTTGCCACTTTTCTGACTGGAGAACTGATGGAGACCAGGGTCATCGTTGAAGCGGCAGCCATTGACATTGAATCACCAATCTGTCTCAACTTGCTGGTTTGACCTGCTGAAGGAAATCTGGCTTTCAGAAAGTTTTCTAAGTCCAAATGTAGAGGGCTTCGCTGGAACTGGTGCCGAGCAGCATCCGATCGGTGTAAGGCCTTTCCGGGCATGGACTTCAGAATTTGTCTGCTTGGAGCTTTCCCACCTTCCCCTGCAACTGCACTCACCCCACACTTCAGCAGTGCAGGGCCATCAAGTCCCGATTTCGATTCTGCTTACAGCTTGCTCTGCCGGCGACTTGTCGATGACAACTTTTTCTGCATCAACGTTGCTAAGTCTGATGGTAACTCTTTGATCGGGACCAACCAGGTTCTCGTAACTGACCTGCGTTGTATCTAGGTCAACCTCAAACCTTACTCATGTCCAGGTCTAGAGTGACTAGGTGCCTGTGCTTTGCACTTTTTGGCATTATTTTTATTTAAAAATCCAAAAATTCATTTCTCCTGTTCCCCTTAATGGATTTCTGTTGTTTTGGTCTCATCTTGTTCATTAAAATGTTCTCTATTTATATCAATTGGAGTGGGATTTTTATTGTGTTGTGTTGTCAACTTTATAACTGTTTTGGTACTTCTAAATGCTTTCCACATATGCTTAAATTAAGCCTGTCTGCTTGGTGCCATAGCTGCAGGGGTTGAGCGTAGGTTTATATTAATGAAGCATTTACTGGATCTAATAAGAAAAGTGACATTATTACTTGTGGTGGACTACCATCCACCCCAAGTAATAATCCATTTTCTCACACTCAACAAGAGAAACGAAAAGCCCGCCTGAAAATAATCTCGACAAAATCAAAGACAAATGGAAAAAAATCAAGTGCAACTTAAATCAACAGCACATATGTAAGAATAAAACGTAAAACATTTGACAGCTTGTTTAAATTATATAACAAACATAATAAACATTTTGTTTTATGTACAGCCAGGAAAGTGCAAGTACTAAGAACGTGAATTGGAAATGTGCTCATTAATATTTAAATGTTTGTTATGTGAGGGCTACAATGAAAAACAATATTGTAATTAGCATCAGAGAACATAAACACTCCTCACATGCAACAGAGATAGAAAGCACATGTTTCAAGATTTAAAAGAGGCAAGCACCAGTACCCAAGAGCCCACTGCTACAATTTTAAAAGACATACTCCCTAGAGTACCTGAGCCATTACATGTCGGCATCCAGCATTTCCTACTCTTAAACAACTAATATCGCAGACTGTCAACCCTCTGCTGTCCCTAGACAATACCAAGACATACAGATTCCTGAACTCCTAACCACTACTCATAACCATGAACTCTTCCTGCACGACAATCACAATAATGACAGAATAATCATATTTGCAACTGAAAACAACCTCCTAAGACTAAATCGATGTGAAATGTGTTTGATAAACAAAACTGTTCAAATGTGCCCTCCACACAGATAAGCAGCATATATGATTAATGCAAACACAAGGAGATGATGGATGGAGCGCTGAAACTTTTCAGACACTCACCCCCAGTTACAGATTTTAGTTGAATCCATCATCGTTCTTTAGCTCGCCACCTCAGTTCAGACCCAGCAATATGCAAATCAGTCTTGACCCTGTGCCTCATGGGAACAGTCCAGCCCGAACTGCCAAGCCAGGTCTTCCCTGAACCGGAAACAAGCATCCTGGGACCGGTTTCGGGGTAACACCCCTCTTCAGCCAGGCTAGCTTGAATCCAGTGGCAAAGTGAGCAAGGGACCCACGTCTGGGCATACCCTGCCAATTTAGAGCGAGCAAAGCAAACACAAGGAGATGATGGATGGAGCGCTGAAACTTTTCAGACACTCACCCCCAGTTACAGATCTGAGTTGAATCCATCATCGTTCTTTAGCTCACTTCACCACCTCAGTTCAGACCCAGCTATATGCAAATCAGTCTTGACCATCTCCTTGTGTTTGCTTTGTTCACCCTAAGTTGGCAGGGTATGCCCAGACGTGGGTCCCTTGCTCACTTTGCCACTGGATTCAAGCTAGCCTGGCTGATATGGGCTGTTAGCCCAAAACCGGTCCCAGGATGCTTGTTTCCGGTCCAGGGAAGACATGGCTTTGCAGTTCGGTCTGGACTGTTCCCATGAGGCACAGGGTCAAGACTGATTTGCATATAGCTGTGTCTGAACTGGGGTGGCAAAGTGAGCTAAAGAACGATGATGGATTCAACCCAGATCTGTGACTGGGGGTGTATGTCTGAAAAGTTTCAGCGCTCCGTCCATCATCTCCTTGTGTTTGCTTTGTTCGCCCTAAGTTGGCAGGGTATGCCCAGACGTGGGTCCCTTGCTCACTTTGCCACTGGATTCAAGCTAGCCTGGCTGATGAGGGTTGTTAGCCCGAAACCGGTCCCAGGATGCTTGTTTCTGGTCCAGGGAAGACATGGCTTGGCAGTTCGGTCTGGACTGTTCCCATGAGGCACAGGGTCAAGACTGATTTGCATATAGCTGTGTCTGAACTGGGGTGGCGAAGTTAGCTAAAGAACGATGATGGATTCAACCCAGATCTGTGACTGGGGGTGAGTGTCTGAAAAGTTTCAGCGCTCCGTCCATCATCTCCTTGTGTTTGCCTATATGGTTAATATCATAACACTAACATATCCCTCATTTATGCACTGCTGGCTAAAAAGTGCTACTTACTATGAACTTTTAACCCACATCAAAGTAAAAACAAACAACTACTCTTCACAGAAATAATAATACACTTTCAACAGAATGATGCACACAATACTTAAACTATACCCACATGTAGCCATACAAGGCTGCTATTACCACTTCAACAAAAGCATTTGGAAACATCTGAAAAAATATGCACTAATTGCAGAATATGCAACAAAGAGCCAGTTTGCTTTTGAAATTAAAAAGTTTGTAGCCCTAATAAATGTATCAGTAACAGATGTAGCTAACCACTAAAACATGCAATCATAGAAGCTCTCCAAAAAGAACACAGCTACTAACAAATTAGGTCAAACAGTTTGTTAACCCAATCCAACCTAAAATAACTAAACAAACCAGAGAAATTTATGAAATTTTATAATTCAAAGTCAGACTCTTTGTAAATGACAAAGGAGTAGACTACCTAGAAATAGTAGCTAAATTAGTATTATAAATCATCTACCTACTAATATACTCACAAGTAAAATACAACAAAAAACACCACTATAAGATAAGCAACTTTAAATAAATATTTAACTAATTACTTTTATAAATCAGTCTATAACAAAAAAAGCATTAATAAAGTAAAAATAAGACTGACAAAATTGAAATAATTTATTGTACTATTTAAGTAAAATACCCATAGGCAGACCAAAAAGAAGCAATACAAAAAAATATGTAAAGAAACTCATGGGTTAAACAACACACATATAAAATGAAGGTTTTAAATTGCAGTAAAGGCAAAATACATACAGAAGTTAACATATAACTTTTCCAACCCAAATATTAATAAAAATGCTGTGCTTAAGTTACGTAACTGCTGTTCTTTATACAACTCCACTTCTTAAAAATCCAAACAAGAAAAAAAGTCAAAAATAAAAACTAAGAAACACCCCAAAAAATTTGAATATGAAATCTCCAAATTAAATCCACTAAAGTAATCCACACTCATTGGAAACCATAAGAAACAAAAAAAATTCAAAGTAAGGAATACTCCAAGAAATCCAGAAAATCAAAAAAATTAAAAAATAATATTGGTTTAAATCAAACCAAATTAATTCCCTTTGTAAAATACTAGATTAAAAATATCTGCAAACATTGCACTCAAAAACATAACATTACAACTCTACAAACATACTATAAAGCATGGCTATATCTACAATAACATACTACTATTAACAAAGTATATTGAGGCTTACAGCACTATACTACATAACAATGAAACACAAACTACCACTGAACAACCTTACCAAATAAAATTAACCCCGTAACCCACACAAACTAGACCTACTCGCATCCCCTACTGCGAAATAAAAACTTTAAAAAACCTTATAAAATAAACATTTGCAAAAGCTCTTACCTTGTCCGTCGAACAGAATAGAGTTAAAAATACATGTAGAAGTAAAAGATAATTGCTGCAAAATATAAATAAAAATAGTATTTTCCTTCAGAAATAAATAGAAATGCTACAAAAAGTTATTAAAAAGTGTTAAAAACATTTATGTAAAAAAATTGTTAAAATGTTCAAAAAATGTTAAACAATGTTTTGAACAAACCCAAATGTATATGTAAAGTATAAATTAAATAGTCAGACCCTCCGAGATTTCACAATTTGCAAAACATTAGCTAAATCTGCAGTTTTGTAAAAAGGCAGTGCATTGTACAAAAGTGCCCACAAAATATGGAGAGTGAGAATAATCCCTGCAGAGTATGTAAGGGCACTGAGGGGTGCGCACTGTAAGTGAATTTGGGATTTGGCAGCGCTATTTCTTAGCACAAAATGTATCCTCACAGCCTTTTTTTAGATGTAAGAGTGCATCAAATTCCGCCCAGCCCTCTTCTTTAACCATCAAACCACGATGAGCGGCTGCTGAGTGTTCTGAAGACACACAGTAGAGATGCGATGAATAGAGCGACTGGTGGAACCAAGCCAGGGGGGGATCAACCTCCAGGAAGGGGAAGGAGGGCTTAGGAAACGAGCTAGTTGCTGACTTTTCAATAGGTGGGTTTTTAATGCCCCTGGTGTGTTTGGAGGGCAAGAGGGAGGGAGCCATGACAGCTGAGGGGCTCTAGCCAGAGGCTGCATTTGTTTGTATCAGTGGAGACATCGCCAGTCGCCAGTCTGTGTTAGAGGCAGGCACAGAATAAGACAGGGAATAAGATCCTTTGTCAGGCAGGGGCTTTTGTCATTGATTTTCATCCCAAAACCAGTCGAGTTGCCCCATTGAACTAAACGAGCCCCATGCACACCTGCTGGCATTCCATCCTCCATATCTACATGTACTGTGTTCTCTCCATTCACATGTAGTGTGTTCTCTCCAAATGTATTGTGTTCGCTCAGTCCACATGTATTGTGTTCTCCCCAAATGTATTGTGTTCTCTCCAAATATATTGTGTTCTCTCAGTCCAAATGTATTGTGTTTTTTACGAAAGTATTGTGTTCCCTCAGTCCAAATGTATTGTGTTTTCTTAGTCCAAATGTATTGTGTTCTTTACAAATGTATTGTGTTCTCTCCAAATGTATTGTGTTCTCTCAGTCCAAATGTATTGTGTTCTCTCCAAATGTATTGTGTTCTTTCCATTCACATGTATTGTGTTCTCTAAGTCCAAATGTATTGCGTTCTTTATAAATGTATTGTGTTCCTTCAGTCCAAATGTATTGCGTTCTCTCAATCCAAATGTATTGTGTTATCTCAGTGCAAATGTATTGTGTTCTCTCCAAATATATTCTGTTCTCTCAGTCCAAATGTATTGTGTTCTCCCCAAATGTATTGTGTTCTCTTAGTCCAAATGTATTGTGTTAGCTCAGTGCAAATGTATTGTGTTCTCTCCAAATATATTCTGTTCTCTCAGTCCAAATGTATTGTGTTCTCCCCAAATGTATTGTGTTCTCTTAGTCCAAATGTATTGTGTTCTCTCAGTCCAAATCTATTGCGTTCTTTACAAATGTATTGTGTTCCTTCAGTCCAAATGTATTGAATTCACTGAGGCCAGTTGTATAGTGTTCTTTACACATGTATTTTGTTCTCTCCAAATGTATTGTGGTCTCTCAATCGAAATGTATTGTGTTCTCTCCATTCACGTGTATTGTGTTCTCGCAGTCCAAATGTATTGTGTTCCTTCAGTCCAAATGTATTGTGTTATCTCAGTTCAAATGCATTGTGTTCTTTACAAATGTGTTTTTTCTCTACAAATATATTGTGTTCTCTAGTCCAAATGTATTGTGTTCTTTACAAATGTATTGTGTTCCTTCAGTCCAAATGTATTGTGTTCGCTCAGTCTAAGGGGCCGATTCCGATCTCGGTCGGAAGCTCCCCGAACGGGATCTGGCCGGAAAAAGTACGAGCCGTACGAGTTTTTTCCGACCGACTCGTACAGCTGTCCGAGCGAGTACGATGCGAATGTACGCGTGTGTTCCGACCGAACGGTTTCCGGATCCGAACCGCTCCGACCGACTCGTACGGACACGAATCGCACCACGCAATGGAGACGTTATCCGACCGAGCGAGTACGATGGACGCGTCGGACAGCCGGATCGAGTCGGAGCGTCAGGCTCGAAAAAGCTCCCGGAGCCGGACTTGGGGGGTTGGTGCCGGATCCCCCTGCACCCGTAGCCGTACGAGTCGAACACAGGGGTGACCCAAGGGTCCCCCCTACACATGCATGTACAGTGCGAGTTGCACCGACGCGTACACACTGTAGGGGGCGCACTTGTTCGCGACGTACCCATTCAGTCAATGGGAGCCCATGTACGCGTCGTACGACCGGCTCCCATTGACTTCAATGGGAGTCCGACCGAATCAAGTCCGGCAGCATGCGGCCGCATCGGACTCGCACGGTCGGACTGCAGGAGTCCGGCTTGGTCGGAAATCTCTCCGGATCCGGCTCGGTCAGAGTTTTCCGACCCAGTTCGGAATCGGCCCCTAAATGTATAGTGTTCTCTCTGTCCAAATGCATTCTGTTCTCTCAAAATGTATTGTGTTCTCTCAGTCCAAATGTATTGTGTTCTCTCTGTCCAAATGTATTGTGTTTTTGCTGTCCAAATGTAATGTGTTCTCTCAAAATGTATTGTGTTCTCTCAATCCAAATGTATTGTATTCTTTCTGTCCAAATATGTTGTGTTCTGTCAGTCCAAATTTATTGTGCCTCTCAGTCCAAATGTATTGTGTTCTCTCTGTCCAAATTTATTATGTCCTTCCCATCCAGATGTATTATGTCCTTATCCTCCTTGTCAAGATATATGGCACGCTCTCCAGACATTCCCCAGTCCAAATGTATTGTGTCCTCTCCATCCAGATGCACTACATCCTCCTTGTGCAGATGTACTGTGTCCTCTTCGTTATAAGTCTTCCCTCCTTCCTGTTCAGATGAATTATGTCCTCCCGCTATAAATGTATTTCATCCTCTTAGTCCAGATGTATTGAGTCCTCCCCATCCAAACGTATGGTGTCCTGCCCATCTTGATGTATTGTGTCCTCCCCATCCACATGCGTAGGGTTCTCTCCATCCAGACATATTGCATCCTATAGTCCGCACATATTGCGAACTCCACATCCAGGTGGATGGTGTCCTTTCCACCTAGATGTATTGTATCCTCTCAGTCTACATGTATTGTGTCCTCTCCATTGACATATATTGGGTCCTTCCCATCCAGATGTATTGTGCTCTTTCCATCCAGACGTTTTGCATTCTTTTCACCACAATGTAAGGCATCCTTCCATCCAGATGTATAGCGTCCTCCCTCTCCAGGTGTTTGGTGTCTTTTACATCCAGAAGTATTGTGTCCTTCCCTTCCAGACATGTTGCGTCCTCCTTGTCCAGATGTATGATCCCTTTCTTGTCAGGTGTATTGCATCCTCCTCTTCCAAATGTAGTGCATCCTCCTTGTCCATATATATTGTGTCCTCCCCATCTATATGTATTGCATCCTCGTCGTTCAGATGTATTGTGTCCCCTCGGTCCTAATATATTGCATTCTCCATGTCAGTTGTACTACATCTCCTCCATCTAGATGTATTATGTCCTTTCCACCTAGAAGTTTTGCATCCTCCGTGTCCAGGAGTGCTACACCCTCTCCATCCAGATGAATGCTGTTCTTTCCATGCAGATGTATTGTGTCCTCCCTGTCCAGGCGTATTACACCCTCCTCCATCCAGATGAATGCTGTTCTTTCCATGCAGATGTATTGTGTCCTCCCTGTCCAGGCGTACTACACCCTCCCCATCCAGATGAATGCTGTTCTTTCCATGCAGATGTATTGTGTTCTCCCTGTCCAGGCGTACTACACCCTTTCCATCCAGATGAATGCTGTTCTTTCCATGCAGATGTATTGTGTCCTCCCTGTCCAGGTGTATTACACCCTCCCCATCCAGATGAATGCTGTTCTTTCCATGCAGATGTATTGTGTCCTCCCTGTCCAGGCGTACTACACCCTCCCCATCCAGATGAATGCTGTTCTTTCCATGCAGATGTATTGTGTCCTCCCTGTCCAGGTGTATTGCATCCCACACGTCAAGATGAGTTGTGTCCTCTCCATCCACAGGTGTTGGGTCCTCTTCATACACATATATTGTGCCCTTTCCATCTAGATGTTTTGAACCCTCATGCCCAGATGTGCTACATCCTTCAGATCTGACTTCCTTTCAGTCCAGATGTATTGCATCCTCCCAGTCCATGTGTATTGCGTCCTGTGTGCATTGTGCTGTCTGCTTCCGGCTGCATTGCATCCTTCCCATCCAGAGGTACTGCATGCTCTCATCTCGGATTTACTGGGGTCAGTCAGTCCACATTTATCTTATTTTCGGATGTTTCATGCCCTGCTTGCCCGAGCCTATTCCATCCTTCGTACAGATGTTTTGTGTTTTCTCTACGAAGATGCATTGTTTTTTTCTGTCCAGAAGCATTGCTTTCTCTCCGTACAGATGTGTTGTATACTTTCCATTGATCTTTTCCAAAAGGTATTGTGTTCTGTATTGTGACCGTCCAGATGTATGGAATTATGTCCATCCAAGTCTACTGTGTTCTCACAGTGATCACATGTATTGTGTTCTCTCTGTGCAAATGTATCGTATTCTTTTGAAACATATATAACGTATACTCCCTATGTATATATATGTACAATGTTCTTTCAGAAAAAGGAAGGAATGTTTTGCCCCTTTCTCTCCGTCCTGATGAATGGTGTTCTGTCCATCCAGATGTGACATTCTCTCCATCCAGATTCCATTTTTTCCCCCTTCCGATGCACTGCCTCCTAACAATCTACACATACTACGTTCTCTTCCTCCAGATGTGATGTGCTCTGTCTACGTAGATGTATTAATTATCTCCGTCCAGGTTTACATTATTTTACCGCAGATTTGTGTTCTCTTGTCCATATGTAGCATTTTCTCTACGTCTCGTGTTATCCTATTCTCCCAACCTTTCTAACGTGTTCTCAGATAAAAGGACTTATGTAGTAAAGATATCATGGATGATAACAGCAGACAGTTTAAGAGTCCTTTATTCAAGTTGATAGGAAGAGACAAGAGCGGACTCTGCACCACGGAGGCTACAAGTAACCCTGGGCGAAGTGCTACGCTACGCTCGCGTAGTTTGCGAAGTTTGCGCTACTTCGCACAACGCGAATTGCACGTAGCACAGTGCAAACACGCGTAGCGTAGCGCCGCGGTCATTTTTTGCTTGCTCGCGGTCCTCAACGTCAAGTTGGCGACCGCGAGCAAGCAAAATGACATCCCGGCGAGACTTTTTCCTCGTTCGCGATCAGCAACATCAAGTTGCCGATCGCGAGCGTGGAAAATAAACCTCCCGGCGAGATTCTCAACGCGGGGAGGTCAGGTTTCTCATTGCGAGTGGTCGCGTATGCTCGCGACCGCTCGCGATGAGAAACTACCAGTCCGCGTTGAGAAAGCTGCCGCTCAAGTAAAAATCTACTCGAGCGGCAGTAAAAGACAGCTCGCACTGTGCAAGTTGCCGTTTTCAATGATTGCACAGTGCGGACAAGCATCCGGCACTGTGCAATCATTGCGAACACGCACTACGCAGTTCGCGTAGTGCTACGCGAAGCTCGCGTAGTGCGAACTGCACTTTGCGTAGCTTCGCGAAGCACTACTTCGCGAACTACGCCCAGCCTTAGCTACAAGCAACTGCCGTGGAATAGAACCCTAACTTGAGCGCACACATAGAACAGAAACATAAGAGCATTCTAAGAGTACAGTAATGGCATTCCACAACGCTAGAGCTAAGGCTTAAGACTTATGTTCTACACATCTTCTTCCTTTCTAATGTTAACGAACATGAAGAAGCAAACAAAACAAAAATGAGAACTGAGGAAGGAACAGCAGGATAAAAAAAAAATTAATTTAGCATAAAAAATCTTGCAAATAAGTTGGTGGTCTGCGAACCCTCTGAGCACGAGGCTGAGCAACCTCGTTGGAAGGATGGTCTGACACCTGCACAGAGACATTCCCGGACCTGAGAGAATCACCTCCCCCCCACCCTGAAGTTCAACCAACGGTGTTGAGGGAGCTTCCTCAGGGGTTTGAGCTAGAAGATAACCACTACAGCTCAAAGAAGAGCCGGACATGTCCTGTGGTGAAGTTGCAGCCCCCCTTTGATATAAGGCAACTCGTCTAAAATTCCAACACTCACTGTTATTAAGAATGACACAATGATCAAGTACTTTTTTTACCTTGAAGGGCCCTTTGAATTTTGACAACCCTCCTCCCACTCTGCCAGTTTTGATCTTGACGAGATCACGCACCTTGAAGGGACGAGGTCCACATGGAGAAGACGGCAGGTAAGGACAGCCACTCTGCAAAGTAACAACTTGCGTCATCCAAGAAGGGACCAATTTCAAGCCCGGGGCCCGTCCCTCATGAGTTGGAAAGGGGAAGGTTGACCATCCATAAGGGAGTGGTCCGATAGGCCCACAGCATTTCATTGACCATTTTCCGTACCACAGACCCATTGGCTGTAGCCATCTGTATGATTCCTTTAACTACTTTGTTAGCTCTCTCACACATTCCATTGCCCTTGGGATTATATAGTGAGGTGCGATGATGAGAGAGACCACAACTCTTGAGAAAAGTTTGCATGTCTTTAGAGACGAGTTGAGTGCCGTTGTCAGTGATGAGCACGGAAGGAATGCCCTCATCCTTGAATAAATTTCCCAAGAACTTAATGGTACTCTCAGTGGTGACAGTGTTGGTGAACTCAACTACTACCCATTTGGAGAAGACATCAACTACAACAATAGCAAATCTGTCTTTTTCGTGTAGCTCCCCCATAGGACCAATAAAATCAAGACAGATGCTATGCCAGGGTACGCCTGGGTTCTGTATATGAGCATCATTGGATTTGGGACCAACCTTAAGTCTCTTTTCACCCTCTTTACAAATTGAACAATTTTCCACCCACTCAACCACTTGAGAATCAATGCCTGGCCACCAGAAGTGATTCTTGAGACGACGTTGTGTGAGAGTTTGGCCAAGATGGCCTTCATGCGCTAACGCAAGAAGTTTGTTCCGAATGCCATAAGGAGGAATACATTTTTCCTCTTTGAGTAAAACACTGTTATTAATAAGAGAAAGGTCATCCAGAACCTTGACATAAGGTCGGACAGCAACAGGGACACAACTTTCCCTCCTGGAACCCAATTTTAACAGTTTGATAACTTCTTGCAGAGTGTGATCACTACTCATTTCGCGTTCCCAATCAGAAGCCCCAAAAGTACCCTCACCAACAAACACGGCATCTTCAATAGAAGCCACAGCAATGTCATCAGCACATCCAGAAACACATGGATCCAGAACAGTTCGCCAGTCCAGAGACATTCTAGAAAGACAGTCGGCCTGCCCATTCTTCCACCCCTGAATATACTCAATCGAATACTGAAACTCCTGAAGTTTTGAAGCAAGTTTGGCAAGTCTTGCTGACCCTTTCCCAGTGCCACCCGGGGAAAGAACTTTGACTAGCGGCTTGTGATCAGTCCTTAAGAGAAACTTCATGCCCCACAAATATGTTCTAAAATATTCCACAGCCCAAGATGCAGCCAACGCTTCCCTCTCAATAACTGAGTAGTTTTCCTCAGCATCAGTTAATGTTCTAGAAGTGAAGGCAACCGTGCGTTCAGACCCACCTTTGGACTGAGAAAATGTAGCTCCCAAACCTGTAGCACTTGCATCCATCGTTAAAATAGACTTATTGTTTACATCGAAAGGAGTTAGTACATTAGCATTGCAAATTTCCCGTTTGATACAATCAAAACACTCTTGGTGTAGAGTCCCCCATGAAAAGCTCACACCCTGCTTAAGTAAAGAACGCATACATGATGTTTTGTCTGAGAAATTTTTAACAAACTTTGAGTAGTACTCAATGAGACCCATAAAGGAACGTAGTTGGTCTTTATCCTTGGGGTGAGGCGCTTATTGAATGGCATTGCACAAGTCTCTCTTGGGTTTGAGGCCAGAAGCACTGATACTGTAACCTAAATAGTCAACTTGATCGACTAAAAACTTGCATTTTTCCTTTCGTAATGTAAGACCTGCTGCAGCCAACTTGTCTAGGACAACTTTGAGGGTAACATTGTGTTGTTCCACTGACTCACCATAAACTAATATGTCATCTTGGAAAAAGATGGTATTACCTACACCTTCAAAGATGTTCGAAACCATTCTTTGAAAAACACTAGCCGCAGAATTGAGGCCAAAAGGAAGGCGTGTAAACTGGTAAGTGCCTTGAGGTGTGATAAAAGCAGTCAAATGCTTCGAATCCCTATGCAAGTCGATCTGGTGGTAAGCACTTCTAAGGTCCAGTTTTGAGAACACCTTGGCACCCTTTAAGGTAGTGACCAATTCTGTAATATTTGGTAGAGGAAAGGTGTCTGCGACTACGCATTGGTTTAAGGATCTCAAGTCCACACAAAAGCGGAGTTTGCCGTCAGCCTTCTTGGTGACGACAATGGGCAAAATCCAAGGAGAGGCCTTTACGGGTTCGATGACTCCCGTTGCGAGCATGTCCTGAATGAGTCCTTTGACTTCTTCTTTAACTACAATCGGGACACGCCTAACCTTGTGCTGGACAGGGATGGAACCTTTTTTTAGTAAAATGCGATGGTAGTAACCCTTGAGATGGCCCAAACTCTCCCTAAAAACACTGCCAGCTTCGGCGAGAATTTCATCTAAGCCCTCATCTTCAATGACCATGACCTGTGTATTAGCTCGAGGATTGACAATGATCCTAAGGTCGTACTGATGAACCCACCCAAGAATGGCTAGCCCACTTTTAGACACATATACTTTTCCCTGAATGTGTCTGTGAGAAAATGTGATGTGTGCGTCGAAGAATCCAAGAATGTCAATAGACTCCCCTTGGTATCCCCCTGGGGAAATGTCCTTAGGAAAAAGTGGTTTGTCGTCTCCCCAGGTCCCTTCGAACACATCTCTGGGAATTATAGTGTACTTTGAGCCGGTATCAACCATGAGGCATACCTCTTGACCATCAATTGTGAACATGGCTTTGGGTCTATTTCTACGCTTGTCTTCATCTTCTTGAGTTGTGGGGTCTGACCCAACAACCAAAATGTTGTCACTCTCATCAACATCTTGTGTTGAACAATGCACACTGGCTACGCTAGAGCGAGACTTGCCTCGACAGACTCTAGCATAGTGACCCATACGGCCACACTTCAGACACTCTTGTCTGGATGCGAAACAGAACTTCGAATCAGAAGTGTGTACTGTACTTCCACACCTACTGCACATTCTGGTACTAGCAGACCTCACATTGCTTGTAGGTCTAAATGGAACAGTTTTTTTTGAGTACTCCTTATTTCTAACCGCCGCAATTACATTGGAATCATCCTCATTGTGGACATAGTCTGCTAACTCATGAGTTGGCACTTCATTGACATCATTACAAGTTGACCTTTTTTCTAATTCCTTCATACATCCCTCAGACTGTTCCACCACTTTAGCTAAATCTATAGCTGTTTGAATATTGGGGTTCTTCGCTGCCCAGAGACGTTCTTGAATCTTCTTGTTGTTGCACTGGACTATGAGTTGATCTCTGATCAATTCATCTGTCATATTTCCAAATTTGCACTTGATAGACATTTTCCTCAGTCTAGAGACAAAATCATCTATTGATTCCCCCATTTGTTGGCTTTTGGTGTAAAATTTATATCTATTCATGACTAGGCTTTCTTCTTTCGAGTACCTAACTTCTAATCGACACACCGCTTCTTTGTATTCATCTGGAAGTGCTTGTCCATTGGCCTGGAGTGCTTGAGGAACAAAACGAAATACACGTTGACCTTCTTTCCCAAGAGTACTTAAGAGCAGAGCTTTTTTCCTTTTCGCCGAAAAATCTTGACCATCTAGGGCGTCAAGATAGTTGTCAAACATGGGAAACCAATCTTCCCACGATATGCTTGGTTGACCCGAGTTGGGCAAAAAACTTGGTGGAAGGACAACGTTGATATTTTGTGAGGCCATGTGGAGATGCAATAAAAGTGCTGAGTAAAAGCTCACCAGAATGCTCAAGTGCTCAAGGAGCTAACCCTAGCTGTGACAGACAGCCCGATATACAGGCGTGTATATCGCCGCAACTAACTGTAGGAAACTGAAGTACCTGACTCGGTTGAGCTGACAAACAATGCGATATACCGGCGTGTATATCGTCGCATCAAAATGCAAAAAAAAAACTGCAGTACCTGACTTGGGAGAGTCTACACACTCTGTGGGCGTGTGTATCGCCGTTGAAATTGGTAGCAGCCAGGCGGTAACGGCCTTCCGGAGCTAAAACAGGGCTCCGTGGTGTAAGGTTACCTAGGCAACCAATATTGACCAAAGCAAAATGGCCGTCGACGTGAGGACGCTTCTGTGAGACGAGATGACGTCTTAGCAGCGTGGTGACAGGAGAAGTACTGACGTTTCACTGAGATGTGAAGTGCGTCAGGGAAGCGTGGATTTTCAAAACGAATACGTCACCTTCCGACGTGCAGCTTCTCCGCTATTCCCCCTGGAAGTTCCACCACGTCATCAGAGAGGAGGCAGGAGCTGAATGGGAAGGATCACCTGGTACAGCAACGGAAGCAACGCCTCGTCCAAGCGCGGTGAGTGAAACACGCTCGTTAGACTTTCAGAAGCAACGTTGGCTCATTCACAGCAAGTTGGCGTCGTGAAGACATCCACATCTGACATGAGTGGCTGACATAACTCTGACATGACGCTGATGCCGACTTGCACCAAAGTACTGCACTGCGATCACGACGCCCTGGTAGGAAGAGTTTACAGCTGACGACTGATCCTCACGAAATACGCCGACCTCTGTCCGCTCTTGTCGTCGAGGGGCACAAGACTGTCACCTCGAAGTCTCTACAGGAGATGCTTCCTTCGTAGACGTTATTTATAGTAGGAGCACTGCTGAGATGTGGATGAGGTTCGAAGTATCGTCGCCAAAATGTAGTAAAGATATCATGGATGATAACAGCAGACAGTTTAAGAGTCCTTTATTCAAGTTGATAGGAAGAGACAAGAGCGGACTCTACACCACGGAGGCTACAAGCAACTGCCGTGGAATAGAACCCTAACTTGAGCGCACACATAGAACAGAAACATAAGAGCATTCTAAGAGTACAGTAATGGCATTCCACAACGCTAGAGCTAAGGCTTAAGACTTATGTACTACAACTTACAACCAGGTTCAGGTTCTGGGCATCAGAGATATCCCCTACTTTACACATAGAAGGGTCATACATCTGATAGCAGAGCTATCCTTGGGTTACATAGATCCAACTCTGACAGCAGAGCTATCCTTGGGTTACATAGATCCAACTCTGACAGCAGAGCTATCCTCAGGTTACATAGATCCAACTCTGACAGAAGAGCTATCCTCGGGTTACATAGATCCAACTCTGACAGCAGAGCTATCCTCGGATTACATAGATCCAACTCTGACAGCAGAGCTATCCTCAGGTTACATAGATCCAACTCTGACAGCAGAGCTATCCTTGGGTTACATAGATCCAACTCTGACAGCAGAGCTATCCTTGGGTTACAAAGATCCAACTCTGACAGCAGAGCTATCCTCAGGTTACATAGATCCAACTCTGACAGCAGAGCAATCCTCGGGTTACATAGATCCAACTCTGACAGCAGAGCTATCCTTGGGTTACATAGATCCAACTCTGACAGCAGAGCTATCCTTGGGTTACATAGATCCAACTCTGACAGCAGAGCTATCCTCAGGTTACATAGATCCAACTCTGACAGAAGAGCTATCCTCGGGTTACATAGATCCAACTCTGACAGCAGAGCTATCCTCGGGTTACATAGATCCAACTCTGACAGCAGAGCTATCCTCGGGTTACATAGATCCAACTCTGACAGCAGAGCTATCCTTGGGTTACAAAGATCCAACTCTGACAGCAGAGCTATCCTCAGGTTACATAGATCCAACTCTGACAGCAGAGCTATCCTTGGGTTACATAGATCCAACTCTGACAGCAGAGCTATCTCTCAAGATGCATAAATCTGGCTTCTGACAGCAAGGTTAGAAGTATCGTTCAGGCTCACGTGTGTCATTTCTCAGGTTACAGGACTCACATCCTTGGCATCAGACCTATGACAGCAGACTCGTTCCTGAGGTTACACAGGCCTTACAGGCTGTGGATTGTCATGAGCAGAGCTACCCTTTAGGTCATAGAGAGCATGTATGACCAGGCCTGTGACAGAAAAGGAACCCCTCAAGTTACAGAGGATCTACATGTCTGACATATCACAACAGGAGCATCACTCGGGCAACAGTGAACTTACAGGCGAAGTCACAAATCTGACAGCAAATCAGTCGGTATACACAGACCTTACAGTCTCAGGTCAATTGCAGCAGAGCTGGCACTCAAGAGTACAGGCCCTTTGCAGCCTGAGGCATCTCACAGGAAAAATATTCTTCATTTTATGCGGGTCATATGGGTTCAGGCATACGATTGCAAAGCTACCTCTCGGGAAATAGAACTCTTACAGGCTCAGGAATAAAGCTACCCTGCAGGTTGCACAGATCTTGGAGGCTCACACACTGTGACAGCAGAGCTAGCTGTCTAGTTACAAAGCTCGTACAGGCTCAGGCACTGGCAGTAAAGCTATCCTGCAGGTTGCACAGGTCTTGGAGGCTCACACACTGTGACAGCAGAGCTAGCTGTCTAGTTACAAAGCTCTTACAGGCTCAGGCTCAGGCACTAGCAGTAAAGCTATCCTGCAGGTTGCACAGGTCTTGGAGGCTCACACACTGTGACAGCAGAGCTAGCTGTCTACTTACAAAGCTCGTACAGGCTCGGGCATTGGCAGTAAAGCTATCCTGCAGGTTGCACAGGTCTTGGAGGCTCACACACTGTGACAGCAGAGCTAGCTGTCTACTTACAAAGCTCGTACAGGCTCGGGCATTGGCAGTAAAGCTATCCTGCAGGTTGCACAGGTCTTGGAGGCTCACACACTGTGACAGCAGAGCTAGCTGTCTAGTTACAAAGCTCGTACAGGCTCAGGCATTGGCAGTAAAGCAATCCTGCAGGTTGCACAGGTCTTGGCGGCTCACACACTGTGACAGCAGAGCTAGCTGTCTAGTTACAAAGCTCGTACAGGCTCAGGCATTGGCAGTAAAGCAATCCTGCAGGTTGCACAGGTCTTGGCGGCTCACACACTGTGACAGCAGAGCTAGCTGTCTAGTTACAAAGCTCGTACAGGCTCAGGCACTAGCAGTAAAGCTATCCTGCAGGTTGCACAGGTCTTGGAGGCTCACACACTGTGACAGCAGAGCTAGCTGTCTACTTACAAAGCTCGTACAGGCTCAGGCACTGGCAGTAAAGCTATCCTGCAGGTTGCACAGATCTTGGAGGCTCACACACTGTGACAGCAGAGCTAGCTGTCTAGTTACAAAGCTCGTACAGGCTCAGGCATTGGCAGTAAAGCTATCCTGCAGGTTGCACAGGTCTTGGAGGCTCACACACTGTGACAGCAGAGCTAGCTGTCTAGTTACAAAGCTCGTACAGGCTCAGGCATTGGCAGTAAAGCTATCCTGCAGGTTGCACAGGTCTTGGAGGCTCACACACTGTGACAGCAGAGCTAGCTGTCTAGTTACAAAGCTCGAACAGGCTCAGGCACTGGCAGTAAAGCTAACCTGCAGGTTGCACAGGTCTTGGAGGCTCACACACTGTGACAGCAGAGCTAGCTGTCTAGTTACAAAGCTCTTACAGGCTCAGGCACTGGCAGTAAAGCTATCCTGCGGGTTGCGCCTCTGGCAGCAGAGCTATCCGTTAAGTCAAGCTTTTACAGGCTAACACATCAGTCAACAAAGTATCACTCAAGTGTCAGTTCTTATATGCTCATGCATTGGGCAGCAGCTAGGCAGTGCCGCAGGGTGGGAAGGAACACACACAGGATAAGGTCTCCGAAGATACATTTCTTGTCAGATGACAAAGATCTTACAGGCCAAAGCTAAAGGCAGCAAAGCTACAGTTTATGTTACACATATGTCTCAAAATCGGGCATTTTACAGCAGGTCTCTTTTTATTTTACAGGCTCAGATGCCTAACCTTTCGCTACGAAAGCTGTCACTCAATTTCCACAGACCTTACAGACTCATGCCTCTGACAGCCATGATATCTCTCAGGTTACATAGATCAGATCCGATAGCAGAGCTGCCCTTCATGATCTGGAGATCTTTATACTCAGGCATCTGACATCAAATCCCTCAGGCTACACAACACTCACAGACAGGCTCTCGCTTCTGGCATTGGGTGCATAATATAGGTTATAGAGGCCTTACAGGCTACGGCCTATGCCAGCAAAGCTACCCTTACCGTTACACACACCTTAGCGACTGTGGCCATCACAGAAGAGCCGTGGCTCAGGCTACAGGCCTCTTGCAGACTCAGAGGTCACACAGAAGAGCGAGGTACTCAGATCTACCTCCCGCCTCTTGTTGGAGACCTCACAGGACAAGGCTTTGGACAGGAAATCACGCCTTGCTGCACAGAGATCTAATTGGCTAAAGTAAAACAAAAGAACTGACTATCAGGTTAGTGTGACCTTACAGGCAGAAAACAAAGAGGTTGAAAGAAGGGGTCAACCAGTTAATCATGTGACAGCCATTCTCACACCCAAGCAGACCTCTTCAAACAAAGGCATGTCTGGAATTCGTGGTATGTTTCCTGGGAGGCCTGAGGACAGGGCAGTGCCAGGGTATTTTAATGCTCTGGTTAATCTTCCGGGCGGGGGAGGGGTGTTTGAGGGAGGAGGGGGGGCAGAGTAAAGGAATGCCACAGCCCTCTATGGATTTCTAATAAGGCGGAAGAGTGAAGGTGCACAGAGCACTCCACACAAATGGACCCACTTCTCAGCTGTCTTACTTTAGCAGAGTTCAGGATCTGCAGGTATTTCAGTTATTTTCCTCCTCAAAGTCCCTGTGCTGAAGGTTGGAGGTCATCGCTTTCTATTTGCAGAGCTCGGGGAGAGAGAAAGGAAGCCGGTTAAACAGCCACTTGGCATTAAGTACTTCGGAATTCAGATTCGGACCAAATGTGTGTGGACAATTGCCATTCACTGTTACCCGACTTTAAAAAAACTTTTGTTTTTATTGATTTCAAACAGGTAAAATTACAATTGCGTGCCCAGTCATTGAGTGAAATCCGACCTTGTGCTAATCAGTGCGCACAATATTTTTCGACAATATCTCACTTGTTTTCCAATACACAAAAAACATAGAAATAAGTCCCAACACCCCTTAAGAAGTCACGAAGCAAACACCATCCCTCCGCCCCCCCCCCCAGATCTCCTGCACCCCATATGTCTCTCTCTATTCACCGACTCATGGAAGATGCCGCCTCGATCCACTGTGGGATGAGTGTTTGAGTAAGAAGGAGCTACTGCCAGGTCTGGAGCTTCCCCACCTATCCCTCAGGCACGGCCTCTCTCAGTGCAGCCCTACTGGGGTACTTTGGGCTGGTGAGGTCCCTCAGGACCAGCCCCTTGCTCTCCTGACCATGCCTTCCCTTGACAACGCTCTACAAGTTATAATCCTTCGCTGGTTGGTTCTTTACAGACGGAGTGAGAGTCACCTTGAAGGATTCTCCCCTACTTACGCGGCTCTATCTGAGCCCTAAACGCCTCTCTCTACGATGTTCCTGGTGGTTCTCTCCATGGGATGTGACTTGAGAATTTCTAACATCAGACCAGTCGTGCCAGTCTGGGGCAACCCTTGCTTGCTCTCCCTTACAAATATTGTAGGATCTGAGAATATAGCTCTTATACGTGCATCTGTGATCCCTATGTGTATTCGGTGATCTGTACGGGCATTCGATGATCTCTGTGGGCATTCAGTGATCTCTACGGGCATTCGATGATCTCTGTGGGCATTCGGTGACCTCTACGGGCATTCGGTGATCTCTACGGGCATTCAATGATCTCTGTGGGCATTCGGCGATCTCTATGGGCATTTGGCGATCTCTACGGCCATTCGTTGATCTCTACGGGCATTCAGTGATCTCAATAGGGATTCGGTGATCTCTACGGGCATTCAGTGTTCTCTACTGGCATTCGGTGATCTTAATAGGGATTTGGTACCCAAAATCATCTCTGCCCTCCAGTGTGATCTGCATGTGCTGGCATACGAACTCCTCAAATGAACATCTTAAGATCTTCTGAAATGGTCTTGACACTCTTCGACTGACCCCCAAGAACACGCTCCTTCTCAAAGTTATTGCGGATGCCGAGGAGGACCAGAAGATGAGTCCCACATTGTATACTACAATACAGGCTGAGACCTGCCTCATCCTCCCCTAGTACCGAGCAAGTGGGAGCAGGACATTGATGGGTCAATGACCGTTGAGGATGGTCACAATTCAGCTGAGTGTCTCAGCAGACCCAGCTTAAGTTCATCCCCAGGGTACATGTTATGCCAGTGAAGCTACTCTGTATGGGCCCACTGTGTATGAGGGTAGTTGATCACTTGCCATCCTTTCTTGAGATTACATGTAGGATGAATCCTGCACAGCATTCATGCCGCTTGCCCTCCTGAGGGTCAAACGCTTAGCGGCACAGCTTTGACTCCCTATCACTGTGCCAATATATTCCCAATGGCGAGATACATTGACCGCAAACCCCGATGTCCTAGCTCGAATTGCTTACTCTAACCTATTGTGCAGAGAAATGTCTGGACACAATTTTAAGACCAAGTTAATGAGAGACCATTTGTAGACCACGTCCCACTATGTCCCAGTGCCAAGGGACACACGAGGACACATCTCACTGGATGTCTGTAGGGTTGGGGCTCCAGAAGTCTTCCTTCCTAAACATGCTTGTTGTATGCACTTGTGACGTGTTTCTTTCCCTCTTTTTTGCTTCATTTTCAGGCTTACCCCTCCATCTCTTTGCTCTAGGTGTTTCTGATTTATTGTTTGTTGCTACTTGATGCCTACTTATGTTTGCTTGTTCTATGTTTATTAGTTGAAACTCAATAAATATAATTTACAAAAGACAAGATACTCTGTCCCTGATATACACCTCCAGCGACAGTCTACTCCGACTCTGTCGCTGATATACTGCTCCGACATCCGAACAGAGTAAGGGTCGTTGGAGGTTTGGCCATTCCACCGCCCATTCGGCTTAGAGTAAGCGATCGAATGGCCAGTCTTTATTATTCCTTCCTGCTGTGAAAAACCTGCTAATAAGGGACAGTAAAAACATTTAAATGACCCCCTCCACACCACATCATTATTTTGTATTTTTTTCAAAACCAACATTACGCTTTGGTTGTTCGTTTTTGAGAGACAAGAAACAGTCAAAGCTTTAACAGGTGGCCATCATGTTTGATGCAGCTTCCTGTCGATGACTAGACATGTCCGCTGGGCAGGCGGGCATCTATAAATTCAGTATACGACTACTCCGAACTCTAACGTAGGCCCTTATTTACAGTCCATTTAAAAGAGTGAAACATTGTTGCTTAGTCTGGTTAGTGTCCAGCCAAGGGCTTGTGATGCATTTCATTAAAATCAGATTTTAAGTGATAAAACGTTGTCAAGGGATGTGTTTGTTGTGTCTGATGTGGTTAGTTGATGGTGCACTAGTGAAAAGAAGGAAGCACACCGCAGCTCAGTGAGGTCAAAAAGTGTTTGTGGGTTCACTGTGTAAATGATGCAGGATATGGGTAGTTTTTACTGTCATAGCTCAGGGAACTTGCCAAGGCAGTGGGGAAGCTGACTAGTCTTGAAACCACGTCATATTGTTTTCTCCCACTGCCCTATAATTCCTATCTCTTTATTCTAGTTTTAGAGGATCCTTACTTTTTCCCTTTGTCACTGTTGTCCCGCTTCTCTTCCTCATTTTATTTCCCTTTTGTGCCTTTTTAGGTGTCGCCTGCACAGCGCTTGCACTGTGCTTGTGAAATCTATTGTATTTAATATAAATCTTAAAGGGGCTTAGATCCCGCCACCTTGCTTTCCATGCTTTTAATTTTGTCCTGTGCTTGCCACTTACTTTCGCTCTGTTTCTATTGGCTGTAGCATTTGTTTACTGTTGTTCCTCGTGTTGTACCTCTCTTATCAGTTTTCTGTGGCCGAAATGCTGTTTCCATCCTCTTTTTTGGAACTATTTCTTTAAGGTTTTTAACTATTGTTTTTCCCACAGCTCGTGGGAAATAGTCATTTACTATATTTGGGATTCCCACCGTCTGTGCAGCGCTGCCCGAGTGCAGCTGTCTCAGCATGCTGCTATTTTCATTGTGGCGATTCTCTGACTTACCTTTTGTCGTTTTCCCCGCTCCGGACAAGCGAGCATGACCTAGTGCCCCCGGGGCACATTCAGGGACCTACTTGAGGGCTTTCAGGCTAGCGTGCACTAAGTAGTACTACCAGGGAGAAAGTGGGCATTCACTTCGACGCCCTCTTTCCTGGCCCAACGTACAGTGTGTTCTGTTCTAAAGCGGATAGGTGAGCATACACATGCACACCAACCCGCACAACCACATACGCTCACAGGCATGTAACACAGATGTGCAGGGACACATCGACAAACACACGCACATAGAATAACGCATGCGCAGAGGTGAGCATCAATATCAAACTCACACACAGTCTAATACTCACAAGCACACATAGGCATCAAACTCGCACACAAGCAAACCAACACACCAATATGAACATGCATAGAGCAATAAAAATGGATAGGTGGGTACAACGCATACACACACAACCACCCACACGCTCACAGACATTATCACAGATGCGCAGTGACACATCTACAAACACATACATAGAAAAATGCTTGCGCACAGGTGAACTCCAGTACACAGTGATACACTCACAAGCACACTCACATTAAACTCAAGCATGAGCAAGCAAACATACACATACATAAACACACATACACAAGAAGGGGAATCACCGCCAGGCCGTGGTCTCTGCCTCAGCCGAGTTCAGAGCCCATATGAGTGTCTAGTACCCAATCCAGAGCTTACCACAGAGAGAACAAAACGTGAGTCCCCTGCACCTTCACAAAGTAAAGTGGGGATGTCCAAATGGTGTATGTCTGATCCCGTATAAGGTACCAGATTAGCGTCTCCACCTCAATTGAGGAGGGGTGTTACTTCATAGATGTACGGGAGGAACCCGACCACTGGAGGGACCACCGAATAGAAGGTACGGGCACTGCCGGTTCACCTCTGTATCCAGACGTCGGGGAGACGCATAGGTGAACCAGCACCTAATCTGGTACCTTATACGGGATCAGACATACACCATTTGGACATCCCCACTTTACGGGGAGTCCCCCCACGGTCCTCATCCTCTGGGGACCCCATCTTTTCATTTTATGGTCCTGAAGATGTGCTGCTCGACTTTTGAGCTCTGAAAGCCCGAAACATGTTGACCACATACACATAACCGCTACCCTGGTACCTTAAGACCTCGTGGTAGCCCCACTGTTTTTACTTAGTCCTGGTCCCACTTTTTGAATTAAAACGTTCATGGGTCCGGTGCCTATTTTAAGTCACCTAGTCACTTTGCACACACCATTGATCACTGATTTTTAGCCCACATACACCCTTCACATACGGCGTCCTCAGATCAAAAGAACTCCGCCAAAGAAGCCACCAGGCCCGTCAGACATTGCAGCGCCGGTCTGACGAGGAGCGCCCTATGATGAAGCCTGACACCCTAACAGGTGTGTGAGGGCATTACGATCTGAAATTGAGATCTCCCAGCGACTTGAACACTAGTCAGATAGCAATCTGAAGTGCATCTGCTCATTAGAGGAACTGACTCCTTTCTGTGATTTAGATGTGTACTTGAAGGAGCACAGGAGTAGGACCTCTCTAAATAACTAGCTCTTCTGTCCCCTTTTTGATTTAAGGTCTTTGGACACAGCCATTGGCTGCTGTATTGTTGTGGGCTGGCCTAGAGAGGATATGAATGAACATTGTGGTCTGAAGCCCCTCATTCTTAGAGCCGGCTCTTGGCGTCAGGTGCGTGCACTCAGGCACTTTGGGGAGACCTGGTGAAGGCGAGGCAGCATTAGATGTCACCATATGTTGTTGCGGTGAAAGGTATGGTGACCGGCTTTAATGCTGGGGGTGACAGGGGCGAAAATGTATGTAGGCGCCTCACCCCCAATGACCTCCTTCTCAACGGATTCCCTCATTACCACCCTTCAACAGGGACCCTCAAGTCTCCTTAACCACACCCTGTCACATGCATTTCTGCATGCAGCGCTTGATGACTCTTCATTATTAGGATTTGACCTTATAAACTGCAAGTAACCAAAGAATCTCTCTGACTAAAGCAGTAACCCACTGACCTATTTGCATTATATGCACTTTGTGATCTGCATAGTACGCGTGCTTTTCAGCAGGCACATTAACCCTCTGCGCTATCTTACCATGAGTCAAAACTTCACTAGACAAAAGTCCGATCTCTCTGCAGCAGGTACATTATTCACCAGAGTTATCTTGATATTTTTATTGCTGTCCGAAATTTGCTGGAGGCAAGGAGCGGGGTAGCAGGTGCTTTCAATTAACACCATAATATATTTGAAATAAGCATTTGCAATGCAATAGGTCTCGCATTTCCGAGCGTTTGAGCTATTGGCATTGTAAATGACAATGCCAATAGCTTAAACCCTCGCAATGCGAGACCTATTGCATTGCAAATGCAATTTTTGGAAAAGCGCCTCATGACGTACTTTCACGTTAATGTTGGCCACGCCCCTTTCTTTAGACGAGCTGCGTCTAAAGAAAGGGGCGGGCTGCCATTAAAGTAAAAGCGCGGTATGGGGCGCTTTTACAAATAAAAGCATCTGTTTGTCAAGTTGACAAACAAATGCACTTTTTTTTGCAAAAGTGCCCCATGCCGCGGTTTCACTTTAATAGCAGCGCCCCTTTTTAGGTCTCGCCTACGCAGCGCGCATGCGCTGCTTAGGAGGACCTTTAGCCGTCGCTCTGCTCTTTTTGGAAGCACACACTCGTGCTTGTGGCGGCATCCAGCTTGCGGGAGCGAGCAGGGGCGCGCCACAAGCACGAGTGCAGTGCTTCCAAAAAGAGCAGACTGCGCGCGCACGCACGCACCACTCCCGGGCTTGTTTGCCCTGATACCACATTGTAGGACTGCAGAGTGTGAATGGCGAAATGAAGGTAGTTCAGTAATCAAAGTTAATTTATCAGTTATGGGGGGATTAACATTTACCAACGTGATTATGGAAGCTTCACAGACTACTGTGGCGGCAGTAACATGAAGTTTCCCGTGGAGAGTGGCGTCAGTTGTCACGTTTAATAAATTACCAATTTCAATGGTAAAACCTTTTTCAAAGCTCTGGGTCGGAAGTAAATGCGATTTCTATAGCGCTAACTACCCCTGTCGTGAAAAGTTCCTTTCCATTAACCCTTCCTTACCTGATTGTTCGTACGGATATTTTGAGTGTCAAGGAAAGTGGAACAACCCACTGTTTTCTAAACTGTTCAGCCCTCGCAACACCGTTCCCTTTCTTTGGTTTCCTTTTAGGAACTTCCCGTCTTTGCCGAGCACTTTGCCCAGTCCACATCGAGTCTAACTTTCGGTCTGCTCCGCCTTCAACACCTCGCTAGTGGCGTGAAGCAATATATTAATCCAATGCACTATGCTTGCCAATTACCAATCCTCGTGGAATAGACGGACACAGCACCAAAAAAATAACTTTCTTCCACGCCCAACCTCTGCCCACCCATGTTAATGGGTAATTTGCGGAGGCACTGATTACAAATAGAAAGAGGACAAACTGGTAAACGTACCTTAACTTTGGTATGCTACCTTTTTCCTCCAAGCTCCTGCTCTGTCTTTTTTTTTTTGCAACTAAATTTAAGGCATCTTAACGCTGTAGAGGCAGGCCCTTCTACTCGTTTGTTAATTTCTGTTATTTCAAGGTGGGTAGGTGAGATGGAGCTCCCCTCTGCCTTTGTGTTCCATCTTGGCTTTATCAATGCTTGCTCAGCTAAGGCGGTCTTCATCATCTGGAGGCAAATGCATATATTTTTTTCACTCTTTACTATGTCTAAATTATGTGGTATTTTTCACTCTTTCCTTTTTCTCTTCTTCCCCTCTTATTTTTCCACCCTTTAGTCTTTCTTCTTTTTGTTTGTTTCCCATATTTCATGTGCTTTCTTCGTCTATAGCTCTAATAGATACCCTTCTCCACCCTTTCTCTCTCTACTTCCTTTCTCCCTCCATCTTAATTATTGTTTCGCCACCAACTGCAGTTGCAAAATCTTTATAGTGCACGAATGTGCCTCTGTTGGGCTTGTCCATTTTTGTGTTGTCTTTGTGTGCATGTATATCTGTAGGTCTTAACTTATAGGTCTTGCTATGTGCTGCTTGTTTCTGTGTGTGCATGCTAATACGATTAGCTTTAATTTTGCAATGCATGCAGTCACAAACATGAACAATTCTGTTTTCTTTACATGATCACATTAAATCCAGACCTATTGGCTTGCCAATTACTTTTTTTGTTCACGTTGCTGTTCAGAATTGGCAACAGGAATTTGCAAAGCCAAAAGACCGGCTAACAAAGGCGAGACCTATTGGCTTTGCCAATGCTTGTTTTAGATGCGGCTCGTCTAAAGAAATGTGTGTGGCTGACATTGAAGTGAAAGCAATCACAAAGGAGGGACTCTGGGCTTTTTGGACAGGTCCAGCATACGTGCCCGAACTTAGTAAAGATACAGAAAGTATGCTGTTACTAATTATGAGACAAGGGAAAACTAGGGGAACCGGTTTTGCGTGGTCATGAGAAGTAGGAGGACGGGGATTCCTCCTCTTGGAATTTGGGGCCCTCACACACCTGGCTGGGTGTCATGCTTCATCATAGGACTGCTCCTCGTCAGGTCTGCACTGAAATACCTGACGGGCTCCCTATGAGGGGCTCTTTGGCAGAGATCTTTTATTCCAAATTGCCGTTTGGTGCCGTGTGGGTGAGGGCCTAACCAGTGTAGATGAGTGAGTGGAGGTGTGTAACCTGAAGGAAGTTTAAAACAGGTTTGGAAGTACCAACAAAAACAATTTTAATCAATAGGTCTCCCAACCTGATTAAAAGAAACAAAGGTGCATGTCTGAGGTTATGTCTCAGGTAGGGCGCTCTATTGTGTGGTCAACATGTTTCTCGCCTGGTAGTCAATCAATATGGTGGCGATTTGTCAGGACCTTCTAAAATCAAATCTATCTACACACGGGTGGTTATATGGTGTAATCTACCTCTTTAAACCAGCCTAACACATACTATGTGTAGTACCTGATAGAACATGACCAACCTGGTGAAGGAATAAAAACAAATACTAAGATCTGAGACTTCAGTATAAACAAAACTCTCGTGTTCCCTGTGTGACAAGCTCACAGCACACAGTGGTGATGGATAAAAACATACACAACGTGAGTGCCGTGTGGGTGACTCTCACAGACCTTTTATCGTGAAAATTACACCGGCACATATGGTGGAACACCACCATGGTTGCAGAAAGAAATGATGAACTCACCCCAGTCGGGTTTCTCATTTTACTTCATCAATACCCGGCAGGTATCACACAAGGAATTTCCCTATGTACTGTGTGGGTTGTAGGATAAAAGAAAAGGAGATTAGAGCACAACACGTAAGATGTTGTAGGTACATGATTGGGTATATGGAGCAGTGAGGGAGTTGTTAAAACTATCAACAGTTAACGAGAGGCAGCCGTTAATATATTTAATGTAAACGGACTCGCCCAGATCATATGGTGGTCAAATAGACATGAGCTGGGTGTAAAATTTGTTTGTTAAAAGTTGCGTGTGTCCTGTCAGGACAGATATTTGTGTAAATGCCACATGTCAATTTACAATAGTCTAGAAACATTTGGTCTGTGGCGGGGGTACCACAGATTGTTTGGTGTGGTACAACAACTGCATAGATAATGGGTCCCCGCTAGGTGTCCAAAAGCTCTCGTTGTTTCGGTAAACTGTAAATAATGAAAACCAAACTAACATTAGATGAGCTTGCGTGTTGCAGAGTAACTAAGAAAAACCTAGAAAACCCCACCATTAACGAGAATTACGAAGGCTCAGGACAAAGTGTATCCCGAGAAGCACAGCATTATCGGACACAAGGTACTCACGTTTGCTGAATCAGCAACAGGCTCTCTGACCTACCCACTTCTGCCAGGATCGGGAGGCACTGGGAAGGATTGTGGACCTGTTTAAATACTGGAAGTGACTCAGCCTGAATTGGCGGGAAACTCCCGGTTGACTCGCAGTCCGCACTAGACCGCTAAAGTCATAGGAGGGAAACCGGTATTCAGCGGGGGCCATCTTGGATGACGTGAAATCCTGATCATGGGAACCGCCATATTGGAGTGGGTTATGGCTTCTCTCGTGGTGTGGAGTTGCTATTATGCTCCAACTAAGTCTAGTGGCGATAACTCACGTGTTGCCCTATATTAAATTAAAAGGAAGATGCAATCCATTAACCAAGCCATATTTAAAGAGGTTAGGTAAAATGATAATAACAGAGGGCATTCAGTATGTGGTTAACCTCCAAGGTATCATAGGTAGTCATGGTGAGGTTAGGTAAAATGTACCGGGACTCCAAGATGATTCCTGTGGGTTAATGTATGATGATAACAGAGTGCACTCGGTATGTGATAAACCTCCAAGGTGTCATAAGGAGTCATGGTGATCTCCGTGGTTGAGGGGTTGTCTAACCCTCGCTCATACATGCTAAGATGTTAGTCTGCATGAAATTTGGATAACAGAGCACAGCACAAAAAAGGTTCAAACTGGCAAACAACAACCAGTAAGATGTTTAATACAGAACTCACAAATGGTAGGTATTATGTAATTTTGAATGACAGTTTCCAAAGTCTTGACACGTAGATGTTGCAGATATACAGCCACGTAGATGTTGCAATTACACAGCCTGTTTCATTTCGATGTACTTCTTTAGTACAGTGGCATCCCACCATTGGTAAGCCTCCTGTTCGCGTAACCTTTCTAGTTTCTGAAATGTCTAACTTTAAAGACGATAGGGACAAACTGTTTGATGAATTATTTCACAACAAGAGTACTTTAACTGCAACCGCCTCGGCTAGCAAGGGGGAAGGCCTTAAATCAAAATTTCAGAAACTAGAAAGGTTACGCAAACAGGAGGCTTCCAAATGGTGGGATGCCACTGTACTAAAGAAGTACATCGAAATGAAACAGGCTGTGTAATTGCAACATCTACGTGGCTGCATATCTGCAACATCTACGTGTCAAGACTTTGGAAACTGTCATTCAAAATTACATAATACCTACCATTTCTGAGTTCTGTATTAAGCATCTTACTGGTTGTTGTTTGCCAGTTTGAACCTTTTTTGTGCTGTGCTCTGTTATCCAAATTTCATTGAGAGATAAGTTTGGAGGAATTGGTTATTTCTCCCCATATGGAGTAGCATTGTGGATGGCACAGTGCTTAACATTGAGCACGCAAACGGACATTTGGTGACTTACATTTGCAAACTTTGCAGAGGTGCTGACTATTGTTCTTGTGAAACCACTGCCATCCTTTTTGTATATTATGTTAGTGTGCATGTTGTAGAGTGAATGGGGATTCTGCATTATTGGCCTATGGGAGTGTCAAGTATTAAGTGTACTCCAAGGAATTTCCTCATTCAACCCTTGTGTATTGGTTGACAGTCGGTAAATCCATCTCTGTTCTTTCATAAACAGGGCCCCCTTACTAATCTTGGGATGTGCCTCTAGTATTACCCATCGTAGGGCGTCAGGTGAATGCTGCAGTAGGTTAAAATGTGTACACATTTTCGTGTTAAGTTTATGACACCGGAAATTACTGCGGTGTTCCATGGTGCGCGTTTTCACAGGTCTGGTGGTCATACCTATATACCTGAGGTCACATGGGCAGCTAATCATATAGATACAATTGGATGTATTGCAGTTCGTGTGGGCGCGTACTTCCCATGTGAAGGAGTCTGAGAAGGTTATTGTTTTAGTCACTTCGGTAAATGCACATACTGTGCAGGTCCCGCAAGCGAAATGGCCCTGAACTGGCGGCAAGTCCCACAATTGCCATTGTGAAGTCACTTTCTGTGGCTTAGGTCTCGTATGTATTAGCATATCTTTGAGATTTTTCGTGCGCTTAAATGCAAATCTGGGAATGTCAAGCTCCAGGGACCCTGTTTTCAATATACCCCAATGTTTTTTTATCACATTCCTGATTCTGTTGGTATCAGGTGTATAGGGGGTTACACATGTGAGAGTGTCTGTTTTTTCTTTCTCTCTAGGTTCGAGTAGAGCCTCGCGGTTATTATTCCGAGCTCTTTTTTTGGAGAGTGCAATGTTGCGTTGTGGGTATTCACGTTTGCTCAAATTGTTAGCCAACAGATCTGCCTCAGTTTTATAGTTCTCTAAGCTGCTACAATTTCTTCGCAGCCTCAAAAATTGACCAAAAGGCAGGTTCTCCTTTAATGCTCGTGGATGATGGCTACTAAACAACAACAGGCTATTGCGGTCTGTAGGTTTTCTATAGATAGTTGTGCTTAGGTTTCCATCTTCGAGTTTAATGGTGAGGTCAAGTAAAGGGATCTCAGAGTGAGGTATAGAACTGGTGAACCTCAGGTAGGGGTTCAAGGTATTAATCCAGTTGCAGAATTCTTCGCAGGTCCTCAAGTCACCTGACCAAAAAATGACAATATCATCAATAAACCTCTTCCACAGGAGAAGATTAGTGCGGTAGGGGTTCGAGTCATTGAAGATCGAACTCTCTTCAAAAGCTGCCATGTATAAACAGACTACACTCGGGGCAAATGTACTACCCATGGAAGTACCCTGGGTTTGGTGGTAAAGTTGGCCCTTGAACTCAAAAAAGGTTTCCGTGAGCGCGAGTGTTGCACATTCAAGGACAAAACTGCTTGGAGTGGAAGAGTCCCAGTTGGTTCTGTTGAAGACCTCCTCTATCACACCCAAGGTGGCTCTCTGGGGGATGTTGGTATAGAGGGCCTCCACATCAAGGGTAACTAACAGGTTGATGTCATTAGTGTGTTGAATCTCTGTTACAAGACGTAACACGTCAGCCGTATCCTTCCAGAAGGAGGGGGTTTGTTTGACTAGTGGCTGTAGAAAATGGTCACAAAATTTGGACAATGGTTCGAGAATTGAGTCAATTCCTGAGACTATGGGTCTGCCCAGGACAGGTGAGGTGCCTTGGTGTATTTTCGGCAAGATGTAAAAATAGGGCACTTTAGGATCTTTTTTAATAAGGAAGTCTGCCTCCTTTTTGCTCAACCAGCCCTGGCTTTCTGCTGTAAAGACCATAGCTGTAATGGTCTTGGTCAGTCGTGTCATTGGGCTACTGGCAATCGGTGTATAGTATTGGCGGGTACTGAGTTGCCTCTGGCATTCCGTGTCATAGTCTAAGGTAGACATGATCACGGTTGCTCCGCCTTTGTCAGCTCGTTTACTAGTGATGGTCGTGTCATTAGCAAGGGAACTGACAGCCGTCAATTCTGCTGTAGAGATAATGCAAAAGTGTCTTGGGGTGGTGCTCGTTGCTAAGTCCTTAAGTACAGCCTTTTCAAAGGTGAGCACCTCATTAGGAACCATACTACTGTTGGGAGTGAAAGTCGAAGGGTTGCGTAAACCTGAATCACTTGTCTCGGGCGTTGGTGTCTCATGAAAGAAGGCCTTGAGGCGTACTTTGCGGAAGAAATTCTGAATTTCACATTGCTCATGAAAATTATCTATTCTGGGGGTTGGTAGATAACCTAGGCCTTTCTGTAGAACTCTTTTTTCAATGTTTGTCAAAACCCTTTGAGAATTATTGACTATCAAATTCTCCTCTTGGTGTGGCTCCGAGTCTCCACTACATTCTGTTGTGGTTCTTCCCATTGTACTCTTTTGTGTTGCTGGTTGCCTCTTCTTCGCCCGCGCCCTCTGCCCCAGCCTCTGTCTAAAAAAGGTTGGCTATTGCCAGGTGGGTAGAACTGGGGGGGGGCTTGGGGGAACATTGGGTACTGCCAAAAGGCCGGTCCCTGGTACTGTGGCACCTGGAACCCTGAGAACCCTTGGTGACCTCCCCTTCTTGGGTTGTTTCCCACCCCAGCTCTCAGAACTTGAGTCACTGTTGGTGGATGAGCCCCTCCTTGTGGTGTATGAGCCTTCATCAGAAGAGTTGTTTGTTCCAGGGGGAACAAAGTCTGCTTTAAGGTATGGGTACACCTTTTCTTTGTCAAACTTGCGAATATCTTTCTGTAATTTTGCAATTTTTTGCTTCACCAAGTACTCCTTGTGCTCAGCAATCTCATTATTTATCTTGGTCAACTTTGATTTGAAAACGGTGATTTGAATCGTGGTCTTAAGCGCGCCTTCCGCTATTTGGATCCTTATTAGTAGGGCATCGGCTATCCTTTTAGCTGTGTTAATTATAAGAATTAACAAATCCCTAGTGCATTTCCATGCCACTAGGGACCATTCTTTTGAAAACGTCATCCTCAAGGAATAGACGTGGGAAGTTTTTTACCAGTAGGCCGTTGGGGGCTACATTAGCTCTTAGATATTCTGTCATCAAGGCGCTGTGTAGTGTGATTTTTACTCATTCACGTTTCATGGATGTCAGGGATTGCCAGTCTTTCGACTGACTGCCTGTCGCTGCACCACTTTCTGCTCCTAGAAGTGAAGGTGCTCTTAAAATTTCTGCAACTATTTCACCCCCAAAGCTAGGACCTTGGTTCTCCTCCATGGTATAAAGGTCAAGGACCCCGGGATCAGGAGAATATCGGTCGTAGCAAGGGTAGGCAAGACCAGCAATTGCCGGGGTGCCAAGTGAAGTGTAAGAGGAAGGTGAAAGTACCTGCCCTCAATTACCTGAGGAAAGCCCCACGGGGGTTGCCCGTGCTTATAACCAATCACAAAGGAAGGACTCTGGGCTTTTTGGACAGGTCCAGCATACGTGCCCGAACTTAGTAAAGATACAGAAAGTATGCTGTTCCTAATTACGAGACAAGGGAAAAGTAGGGGAACCGGTTTTGCGTGGTCATGAGAAGTAGGAGGACGGGGATTCCTCCTCTTGGAATTTGGGGCCCTCACACACCCGGCTGGGTGTCATGCTTCATCATAGGGCTGCTCCTCGTCAGGTCGGCGCTGCAATACCTGACGGGCTCCCTATTAGGGGCTCTTTGGCGGAGATCTTTTATTCCAAATTGCCGTTTGGTGCCGTGTGGGTGAGGGCCTAACCAGTGTGGATGAGTGAGTGGAGGTGCGTAACCTGAAGGAAGTTTAAAACAGGTTTGGAAGTACCAACAAAAACAATTTTAATCAATAGGTCTCCCAACCTGATTAAAAGAAACAAAGGCGCATGTCTGAGGTTATGTCTCAGGTAGGGCGCTCTATTGAGTGGTCAACATGTTTCTCGCCTGGTAGTCAATCAATATGGTGGCGATTTGTCAGGACCTTCTAAAATCAAATCTATCTACACACGGGTGGTTATATGGTGTAATCTACCTCTTTAAACCAGCCTAACACATACTATGTGTAGTACCTGATAGAACATGACCAACCTGGTGAAGGAATAAAAACAAATACTAAGGTCTGAGACTTCAGTATAAACAAAACTCTTGTGTTCCCTGTGTGACAAGCTCACAGCACACAGTGGTGATGGCTAAAAACATACTCAACGTGAGTGCCGTGTGGGTGACTCTCACAGACCTTTTATCGTGAAAATTACACAGGCACGTATGGTGGAACACCACCATGGTTCCAGAAAGAAATGATGAACTCACCCCAGTCGGATTTCTCATTTTACTTCATCAATACCCGGCAGGTATCACACAAGGAATTTCCCTATGTACTGTGTGGGTTGTAGGGTTTTTTTTTTTTTTTTTGTCCTCATCTCACCGATAAGCTGCTGCAGATCTTAAAGCTGTCAATTCTCACTGGGCGCCCTGCGGCTAGCTGCACTTGCTCAGGCCATCCTGACCTACCCCTGGTAGTAAGGGCTTGGTGTAATCATAGGACCGGGGAGGGTACAATCCCGTACAGCTTATATTATCAGTTATTGTCAGTTATTAGTCTCAAGTCACGGCCCCAGCTTAGCAGAGGCTGCCAGATGTTGATTAGATCTTCCCGCTTTTCATCTTGTTCCAGGCATGCCATAGCAAATGCAGCTTTAAGCCACTTTTCTCTAGTCGGGGGATTAGGATCTTTCCACTTAATACAAATCTCCCTTCGGGCCAAAATCACTAAATATAACAACAACCCCCTCTGGGGAAATGAGAAGTTAGAATTGGATAGTCCATTACCCCCAAAGAACACCAATGGGAGGTTCGCCTCTATATTAACTTTAAAGATTCCGGTTACAGTATCTTCCACATCTTTCCAATAAGTTCTCAACTTGGGACAATCGAAGAAGATATGGATATCATTCGCATTGGGTATCCGGCACCTAGGGCACTTTGGGGGAGGCAACGGGGCGAACCTGGCAATCCTAGCCGGCGTATAATATAACCTATTAATAACAAAAAAATTATTCTTCTTTAAACTAGCTGGTTTAATGTATTGATAAAGAAGTTTCAAGGAGGGCTCAAACTGGTCTGCTGTATAAACCTCTAAGGGGTATTGATTCCAGACTGAAGATTGTACAGGTAAATCTATATCATCAGCTTCTAAAAGCTTCGTATACCATGTAGATATCTCTTTTTTCTTTGGTTGAACTGTTTGTAAAAAGTGCTCTATTTCCCAATCCCCCTTATTTCAACCATTTCTGCATTATACCAAGATGTAAGTTGTATTTACTTGAATTTAGAGAGACCAGGGCCCACCTTAGCTCTTAATATTTCCCATGGGAGAATCCCTTCTACAGCTACCAAATCAGACCACTTAACCACCCCCGCTCTCTTAATTGGTATCGCCAAGCTATCTCTTAGGCAAGGAGGAGTCCCTGGGGAGTCCCATATAGGTGCAAAGTCAGAAAAATAACCTATTCCCCATCTACACCTTACTTTATACCATGTTTCCAAAGCATTTTTAAGAACCTTAAGCGGTACCCGTTTGAAGTATCTTGGGGCTCCAAACTTATATAAGAAGCCCTCCCCGCCTCCGCCTCCCTCCATCATAGCCAACTCGCCCAACAACCTACCCCACGAAGTCCCCTCTGGGTTAGAAAGCAACATCCTGATGCCTTTAAACTGAAACGCTACTAGATACCATCTGATGTCTGGAAGAGCCAACCCGCCTTTAGTAAGCTTCCTCCTCAGCTTCTTCCAGGACATCCTTGCACCTTTATCTCCCCAAATAAAACTCCCAATTTTTCCCTGGATCTTACCTATGATCTTACTAGAAAAAGCCAAAGGGACAGCATTAAACAGATAGGTCAACTTGGGAAGAACGACCATCTTCACCAAATTAACCTTCCCAAAAATCGTCAAAGGTAGGTTCCCCCATCTGGCAAAAAGATGGTCGATTTCTTTCGCGATTTTATTCAAGTTAATCTGAGGGATTTTGTCTATATCTTTAACTATCTTAATACCTAGGTACTTTAACTCACTACTGGGAGTACCTTCCCATTGGCCAATATTCCAACACATCACTTCCGTTTTGGAGGAATTGGCTAAATAACCTGAAATAGAGCCAAATTCCCCAAAAAAGGGCCCCAATCCGAGGAATAGCCACCCCCGGATTGCTGGTATAAATAATAATGTCATCCGCATAAAATGCTAACTTACAATGGTATGATTGAGATTGAAAGGGACAAATTAAGTCATCTTGTCTGATGACTTGTGCCAACGGTTCAATGTAAATATTGAACAACAAGGGGGAGATGGGACAGCCCTGCCTAGTTCCCCTTTGAATATCAAAACTAGGGGTCAGTGAACCATTTAGCAAAATTTTTGCAGATGCTCCCTGATAGCAATTTCTGAGAGTTTGAATGAAAATGGGGCCGAATCCCATTACCTCAAGTACCTCCCAAAGATACACCCAGCACACCCTATCAAAGGCTTTGGCCGCGTCCAAAGCCACTACTGCCAAGGGATCTGATCTTACCACGGCCAAGTCGATGTTCCCGATCAGCATTTGTATCTGTTCCTGAATGTATCTTCCTGCAATAAAGCCCTTCTGATCTATATTGATCAAACTGGGAGCCAATTTAGCCAACCTCCCTGTTAGAATGCCCATAAAGATCTTATAGTCGGCATTCAGCAGGGAGATAGGACGATAGGAATCGGCCATTAATGGATCTTTCCCTGGCTTTAATATCAGTACGATAATTGCTTCCTTCCAGGAACTAGGGACATTACCCATTGGTCTATAAACTGAATTAAACAGGATATCCAATATCGATATCAGATCATCTGATAATAATTTATAAACTTCACTCTGTAGGGCATCCAGCCCGGGGGCTTTGTTATTTTTAGAGTTCTTTATTTGATTTTTGATCTCTTCCATAGTAATGGGAGCATCAAGGAGAGCCCGACTAGCCTCGGTTAGAACAGGCAAAGATTTACCCTGTAACCAAGATTGCATTTTATCTTGAGAAGGGACCAGATTCTCTTTATAGAGGCCCGCAAAAGGGAGATAAGGCAGGATTGCACATCATTTGCATTACTAGATTTATCCCCGTTGTTATTAATTATTAGTTCGTTAATATTATTTTTAGAGCGATCTGCTCTTGCTTTCCACGCTAATAAAGCACCTGCCCTTTCCCCATATTCAAATTTTTGCATGTTTTTAATAAGCCATTGAGCCCTGCACTTTTGGTCCAGTTTATTCCTGAACTCCAGCCTGGCCCCTTCAAGTTCCCTCTGACCCTGCACTATCCTTCCTGAATTCCCTTGGCTACCTTGGTACCTACATTCGCTTTCTAATTGGGAGATCCTTCCCTCTATTACTTGTAGCTCCTTGGCCTTCTCCCGGTTTTTGAACAGATAAGACCATGCAGTCTACCCCTCAAACAAGCCTTATAGGCATCCCAGACAAAATCCATAGTCGTCGAGCCCATGTTTTGTGAAAAATATTCTGAACAAAAAGATTTAATGGCCAAGATAATTTCGGGTTCTAATAAAATTGTTCTGTTCAACGTCCATCTTGTTTGTAGAGTATTACTTTCCCTAAGATACAGAAACAAAATAGGGGCATGGTCGGAGAGATGACTGGGAAGAACAGATATCTCTTTTATACTCTCCAGAGCATCCCGACTAGCTAGAATATAGTCTATTCTTGAATAATGGTAATATTTTTTGCTATGGAATGTAAACCCCTGAAGCTCTCCCCTTTTAACCCTCCACACATCACCCAAATCCATATCATGCATCAAATTTTTCATGGCTCGACGTGATCTTGGGGCCCCTACAACATAACTCACGTTCGACCTATCCCTTAAGGGGTCCAGAAGAACATTAAAGTCCCCTCCTATAAGCAATGGTGGCGTTGCCATTATCAGATTCTCTTGAAGTTTACAGATATAGTTGGGATCATCAACATTGGGACCGTAATAAGAGGCGCAGGCTAGTTCTGACCCACCCAATTCCAACTGTGCCACAATCCATCTCCCAGTTTGATCGGTCTGGATGGATTTAATGACACATGGGATCCCTTTCTTTACCAAGATTGCAACCCCCCTACAATTAGTTGTCTGTTGCGAAAAACAGTAACAATTCAACCAGGGAATCTTGGAAAAAATTGACCGACATTCTGCAAAGGTCAAATGTGTCTCTTGTAAGAAGAAGATCTGGGCGGGAGAAAGCTCTAGATACTTAAGTATCAGCCTTTGCCTGCGTGGGCATCTCATACCATTTATGTTCCAAGAGATGAAGCCAACTCTATTGTCCCTTGTGGAATTACCTGCCATTAATTTGTGAACGCCCAACCCTAATTAAACAACCTTCCTTCCAATACCAGCAAGATGAGGAAATATTTTCATTTTTTCCCATTGCTCCCCACCCAGTGCACCCCAACCACTCCCTCCCCCCTCCCTCCCCTCTCCAGTGACCCCCTTCCCCCTGAGGAACCCTCCCTTCCAGTAGGCTAAGCCTATTTGGTCAACCCCACCTCGGGAAACACTAAAAGTGAAAATACATATATTAAACCTGAGAACTTAACACCAGGAGCACCCTTAACCACGACTCCCCCCTGCATTGCCCTCCTTTTCTCTCTGAATTTTTACAATAAGAACATCCACCTCCTCTGTTGTGTGAATCAAATGCATGTGGTTATTCCACATTACACGTAATGTGGCTGGGAACCTCAACTGAGCCTTAGCCCCCAGGCTATTTAATTCATCTAGCCTCTTCCCCAACTCCCACTGCCTTGCTGCAGTTATGTAAGAGATATCCGATCTAATAAGAAAAGTAAAGGGGGGTTGGTCAGTAAGTGTAGATGCTATCGTGCCTTCCTTAAGTGCCAAAGATAATATCGACTCCTTAACAGAATAGGACAAGAAATTAACCAGAATCTTCCTTGGCTTTTGCCTGCCTGGGTTCCTCTTAAAGGGATCTCGATGGACCCTTTGGATCTCCTGCACAAGATCTATACTGGGCAAAGTTTTGCTACAGTTCCTTTTAATAAGGCGACCACGAATCCCTTTATGTCCGACCCTTCCAGGCCTTCTGGAACATTTAAAAATTTCACATTGTTTTTCCTTGACTGATTTTCCAGACGCTCAAGACCGTCCTTTAATTCCTTATTTTGAGCAGATAATTTTACTAAATCCGCAGATGTTGTATGGATCGCTTCTTTGAGCTTAGGAATCTCTGACTCAATTGCATCTGTCCGCAAAGTTATGTCTTCCACTTTCTGAGCCAGCGCCTCACAGGAAGATCGAATAGCCACCTGATTTGCTTCGGACACTAAAAACCTGCTGGCCAACTCTGCTTGATTCATCTCCGATACTGTAAACCTGCTTGCCATCTCCTCCTTCAAAACCGTAAGTATGTCTACTAACGAATGAATTATGGGGGCTGAGACAGCTCGCTCCTCAAGACCCGGGGGACTTTGCTGAGTACAAGCCTCTTGCTGGGCTTCCAATGACTCTTGAAGTTCCAAAACAGAAAATCTATTAGAGAGACTCACCGCAGGATGGATAACAGGTTCAATTACCGAGACCACAGGGGAGGCTGTGGCCTCAGCTGTTATCACTACGTGGGACACTGCGGAAGAATCTAAGGTATTTGGATTATTCAAAGGTACTGATAATCTAACCCCCTTTAGCTTACTCCATACTGTGGGAGTCTCAACTTCTGATGCTTCAGGGGCTTCTTCTACTTGCTCTACAGGCTCACCCTCACTACCAACTAAGGAGACCAACTTCCCGAGCCCGGTCCCTCCTGAATTAGCCCCTGTTATGATCTTCATGGCGTCAGGAGGTATTTTGGCAGCCTTTATGTCTGGAGTAGCCGAAGCCATAAGTGAGGACGTAGACATAGAAGTAGACGTGACTTTATAGTAGGTTTTAAGAGACTGGGTAATTTTAACCTTTAATGAAGTTGTTTTCTTGCCCTTGCCTCTCCCACCCCCCCTTATTAGCCTCTCTTCCCCTTTTAGCAGATCCACCATCAACCGAAACCCCCGTGGGTTTGGCAGTGCTCTAACTTTAGAGATGGGAGGAAAAACTCGGGGGGCAAACTGGACTCGATAATTGCAGTGTTGGAGGCAAAATGGGCAGCTCTAGCGCGCAAAGTATACCTACTTATTTTTGGAGGAGAGAGACCCACTGTCGTCTCGTCATTTATCTCCATACGGCAGGGGGGCGCTTCTCCCCCACCTAGCGCCCACAAAGTCACAAAGGCACTGGTCAGGTGAGGGGGGAGGTAGTTATCGAAGTTACTATACTTCCCGAAGAGGGTTAATATCCCCCTCTTACCTTCACATAGACTAATACCATCTCACTGAGTCGAACACTGGATTAGGCGCGGGCTTCCAAATTGATCGAGCTTCCTCCGTTGCTGCACCGATCCCCCTCCGTCATTATTCTTAACCACGCAGCCCGGAGAAATGCCTAGGAAAATGCCACCTAAACATGTGCTGACTCTGCCTTTCATGAGCTGGAACGAGAAGCAAGCGTTATTCCGACGCCTCCTCTCGTGCGCGGCTTCACCCCACCTCCAGCGCCGATCTCCAGTCCCAAGGCAGCGGGAACTTTCCCCCGTCAATCCGCCACAGTCTCCACAATCGTCGCCGCCACACCTCTCCCGCATCGCCAGAACAGGTAAAATTATACACGAAAAAGAGACAAAAGAGCAATAAAGAACAGGGAAGCAGTACTTCTACATGAAAAGACGGGGCTCCGGTTTCAGTCCCCCATGAGGATCCCGAGGCAGCGTGACCGCGGCCGTTTAGCTAGCGGCCGCCATGTTCCTCTTGCCAAATGTTCAAAATATGTGGGTTGTAGGTTAAAAGAAGAGGAGATTAGAGCACAACACGTAAGATGTTGTAGGTACGTGATTAGGTATATGGAGCAGGGAGGGGGTTGTTAAAACTATCAACAGTTAACGAGAGGCAGCCGTTAACATATGTTATGTAAACGGCCTCGCCCAGATCATATGGTGGTCAAATAGACATGAGCTGGGTGTAAAACTTGTTTGTTAAAAGTTGCGTGTGTCCTGTCAGGACAGATATTTGTGTAAATGCCACATGTCAGGTTACAATAGAAAAACCTAAAAGACCCCACCATTAAGGAGAATTACGAAGGCTCTGGGCAAAGTGTACCCCGAGAAGCACAGCATTATCGGACACAAGGTACTCAAGTTTGCTGAATCAGCAACAGGCTCTCTGACCTACCCACTTCTGCCGGGATCAGGTGGTACTGGGAAGGATTGTGGACCTGTTTAAATACTGGAAGTGACTCAGCCTGAATTGGCGGGAAACTCCCGGTTGACTCGCAGTCCGCACTAGACCGCTAAAGTCATAGGAGGGAAACCGGTATTCAGTGGGGGCCATCTTGGATGATGTGAAATCCTGATCTTGAGAACCGCCATATTGGAGTGGGTTAGGGCTTCTCTCGTGGTGTGGAGTTGCTATTATGCTCCAACTAAGTCTAGGGGCGATAACTCACGTGTTGCCCTATATTAAATTAAAAGGAAGTTGCAATCCATTAGCCAAGCCATATTTAAAGAGGTTAGGCAAAATGATAATAATTTTATAAAGTTATAGGAGGGAAGGATTGTGGACCTGTTTAAATACTGGAAGTGACTCAGCCTGAATTGGCGGGAAACTCCCGGTTGACTCGCAGTCCGCACTAGACCACTAAAGTCTTAGGAGGGAAACCAGTATTCAGTGGGGGCCATCTTGGATGACGTGAAATCCTGATCATGGGAACCGCCATATTGGAGTGGGTTAGGGCTTCTCTCGTGGTGTGGGGTTGCTATTATGCTCCAACTAAGTCTAGTGGCGATCACTCACGTGTTGCCCTATATTAAATTAAAAGGAAGTTGCAATCCATTAGCCAAGCCATATTTAAAGAGGTTAGGTAAAATGATAATAACAGAGTGCACTCGGTATGTGGTTAACCTCCAAGGTGTCATAGGTAGTCATGGTGAGGTTAGGTAAAATGTACCGGGACTCCAAGATGATTCCTGTGGGTTACTGTATGATGATAACAGAGTGCACTCGGTATGTGATAAACCTCCAAGGTGTCATAAGGAGTCATGGTGATCTCCATGGTTGAGGAGTTGTCTAACCCTCGCTCATACATGCTAAGATGTTAGTGTGCATGTTGTAGAGTGAATGGGGATTCTGCATTATTGGCCTATGGGAGAGTCAAGTATTATGTGTACTCCAAGGAATTTCCTCATTCAACCCTTGTGTATTGGTTGACAGACGGTAAACCCATCTTTATTCTTTCATAAACAGGGCCCCCTTACTAATCTTGGGTTGTGCCACTAGTATTACCCATCGTCGGGCGTCAGGTGAATGCTGCAGTAGGTTAAAATGTGTACACATTTTCGTGTTAAGTTTACGATACCGGAAATTACTGCGGTGTTCCGTGATGCGCGTTTTCACAGGTCTGGTGGTCATACCTATATACCTGAGGTCACATTGGCAGGTAATCATATAGATGCAATTGGATGTATTGCAGTTTGTGTGGGCGCGTACTTCCCATGTGAAGGAGTCTGAGAAGGTTATTGTTTTAGTCACTTCGGTAAATGCACATATTGTGCAGGTCCCGCAAGGGAAATGGCCCTGAACTGGCGGCAAGTCCCACAATTGCCGTTCTGAAGTCACTTTCTGTGGCTTAGGTCTCGTATGTATTAGCATATCTTTGAGATTTTTCGTGCGCTTAAAAGCAAATCTGGGAATTTCAAGCTCCAGGGACCCTGTTTTCAATATACCCCAATGTTTTTTGATCACTTCCTGATTCTGTTGGAATCAGGTGTATAGGTGGTTACACATGTGAGTGTCTGTTTTTTCTTTCTCTCTAGGTTCGAATAGAGCCTCGCGGTTATTATTCCTAGCTCTTTTTTTGGAGAGTGCAATGTTGCGTTGTGGGTATTCACGTCTGCTCAAATTGTTAGCCAACAGATCTGCCTCCGTTTTATAGTCCTCTAAGCTGCTACAATTTCTTCGCAGCCTCAAAAATTGACCAAAAGGCAGGTTCTCCTTTAATGCTTGTGGATGATGGCTACTAAACAACAACAGGCTAATGCGGTCTGTAGGTTTTCTATAGATAGTTGTGCTTAGGTTTCCATCTTCGAGTTTAATGGTGAGGTCAAGGAAAGGGATCTCAGAGTGAGATATAGAACTGGTGAACCTCAGGTAGGGGTTCAAGGTATTAATCCAGTTGCAGAATTCTTCGCAGGTCCTCAAGTCACCTGATCAAAAAACGATAATATCATCAATAAACCTCTTCCAGAGGAGAAGATTGGTGCGGTAGGGGTTCGAGTCATTGAAGATCAAACTCTCTTCAAAAGCTGCCATGTATACACAGGCTACACTCGAGGCAAATGTACTACCCATGGAAGTACCCTGGGTTTGGTGGTAAAGTTGGCCCTTGAACTCCAAAAAGTTTTCCGTGAGCGCGAGTGAAAGCGCCATATGGGGCGTTAGTAAACAAAAAAAGCGAAAACATAGAAGAAAAAAAACAATTGGCCGCAAACAACAAACTAAAGGCACAGCCACCACTGCATCAGCGTGGCGTGACTTGACTTGCTATGAAAAAAAATAAAGCGTTAGGGGAAGAGCGTGTCCTGCCTGCAACAGCAGGCAGGAGAAAAACATTAAACCAAATAGTGCCCGGGGGCTGTAATTAAAGCTTACCGAGTAACAACACATGTAACAGGGGGTGTCCTGATGGGAGGTTACAAAATGAGGCAAGGCGGTACTAGGGAGGGACTACTAAGCCTATTGACCAATGAAAAGCCACAGCTTCCAAAGGACAATGACACAAGCCAATGAGAAATATGGGCGGAGCTTCAAGTCCATACAGCATGCGCTGCCCAGGCTCGACCTAAAAAGCCCCTCTGCCCCCACCCCCTCAAAGGCAACGCCCAGTGCGGTGGAACAGTTTGCCCAGCCCTAGAACCGGCCCTACACCACTGTGTTCTGATGGTCTGGGATGACGTGGAGGTGGCTTTACGTGGCCTGAAAGGTCAAGACAGCTTCCACACGGGCTAAAGCGCGTAAAACACAAAGTGCTGGGTGTCGACCAGTCCCAAGTGGTCCAAGACAGTGTTCGTATCAGCGAAGCACAGCGGCTGATGGTTACCATCCCTAGGCTCAAAAGGGACGAGGGCAGTTCCAGAAGCATGCCGAGGGCAAAGTAGGGCCAAGAAGACACAGGAAAAGGAGGGCAGTTGCAAATGGGCTGAAGTGCGTCAAGTGCAAAGACTTAGGCAGGAGGGGCGAGGGCAGTTTACATACGATCTGAAGGGTGTAAGGAGTCAGGCAGTAGGGTCACGGTAAAGGGACGAGGGCAGTTTACATATGAGCTGAAGCGTGTAAGGAGTCAGGCAGTAGGGTCACAGTGAAGGGACGAGGGCAGTTTATAGACGAGCTGAAGCGTGTAAGGAGTCAGGCAGTGGGGCCATGGAGAAGGGACGTGGGCAGTTTACATACAAGCTGAAGTGTGTGAGGAGTCGGGCACTAGGGTCACGGTAAAAGGACGAGGGCAATTTACATACAATCTGAAGCATGTAAGGACTTCGGCAGTAGGGTCAGGGTAAAGGAACGAGGGCAGTTTAAATACGAGCTGAAGTGTGTAAGGAGTCAGGCAGTAGGGCCATGGTAAAGGGACGAGTGCAGTTTACATAACAGCGGAAGAGTGTTTTGGATTTAGGCAATAGGGCCACAGTAAACGGATGAGGACACTTTACATATGAGCTGAAACGTGTAAGGAGTCAGGCAGTAGGGCCACGGTAATGGACGAGGGCAGTTTTGGAGTCAGGCAGGAGTGCCACGGTAAAGGGACGAGGGCAGTTTTGGAGACAGGCAATAGGGCCATGGTAAGGGACGAGGGCAGTTTTGGAGTCAGACAGTAGGGCCACGGTAAAGGGACGAGGGCACTTTAAATACTAGCTGAAGCGTGTAAGGAGTTAGGCAGAAGGTTCACGGTAAAGGAACGAGGGCAGTTTACAGTCGAGCTGAAGCGTATAAGGAGTCAGGCAGTAGGGCCACAGTAAAGGGACGAGCGCAGTTTACATACGAGCTGAAGCGTTTAAAGACTTTCGCAGTAGGGCCACAGTAAAATGACAAGGGCAGTTTACATACGAGCTGATGCGTGAAGGAGTCAGGCAGTAGGACCACGGTAAAGGGACGAGGGCAGTTTTGGAGTCAGGCAGTAGTGCCACGGTAAAGGGACGAGGGCAGTTTTGGAGTTAGGCAAAAGGATCACGGTAAAGGGAAGAGAGCAGTTTACAGATGAGCTGAAGCGTGTAAGGAGTCAGGCAGTAGGGTCACGGTAAAAGGACGAGGGCAGTTTTGGAGTCAGGCAGTAGTGCCACTGTAAAGGGGCGAGGGCAGTTTTGGAGTCGGGCAGTAGGGTCACGGTAAAGGGACAAGGGCAGTTTTGGAGTCAGGCAGTAGTGCTGCGGTAAAGGGACAAGGGCAGTTTTGGAGTTAGGCAGAAGGGTCACAGTAAAGGGACGAGGACACTTTACATATGAGCTGAAGCGTGTAAGGAGTCAGGCAGAAGGGCCACGGAAAGGGACGAGTACAGTTTTGGATACAGGCAGTAGGGCCACGGTAAAGGGACATGGGCAGTTTACATACGAGCTGAAGCGTGTAAGGAGTTAGACAGTAGGGCCACAGTAAAGGGATGAGGGCAGTTTTAGAGTTAGACTGTAGGCCCACGGTAAAGGGACGAGGGCAGTTTTGGAGTTAGGCAGTAGGGCCACGGTAAGGGACGAGGGCAGTTTTGGAGTCAGGCAGTAGGGCCACGTTAAAGGGACGAGGGCACTTTACATACGAGCTGAAGCGTGTAAGGAGTTAGACAGTAGGGCCACGGTAAAGGGATGAGGGCAGTTTTGGAGTCAGGCAGTAGGGCCATGGTAAGGGACGAGGGCAGTTTTGGATTTAGGCAGTAGGGCCACAGTAAACGGATGAGGACACTTTACATATGAGCTGAAACGTGTAAGGAGTCAGGCAGTAGGGCCACGGTAAGGGACAAGGGCAGTTTTGGAGTCAGGCAGTAGGGCCACAGTAAAGGGATGAGGATACTTTACATATGAGCTGAAGCATGTAAGGAGTCAGGCAGTAGGGCCACGGTAATGGACGAGGGCAGTTTTGGAGTCAGGCAGGAGTGCCACGGTAAAGGGACGAGGGCAGTTTTGGAGACAGGCAATAGGGCCATGGTAAGGGACGAGGGCAGTTTTGGAGTCAGGCAGTAGGGCAACGGTAAAGGGACGAGGGCAGTTTACATACGAACTGAAGCGTGTAAGGAGTTAGGCAGTAGGGCCACGGTAAAGGGACGAGGGCACTTTACATACTAGCTGAAGCGTATAAGGAGTTAGGCAGAAGGGTCACGGTAAAGGGACGAGGGCAGTTCACAGTCGAGCTGAAGCGTATAAGGAGTCAGGCAGTAGGGCCACAGTAAAGGGACGAGCGCAGTTTACATACGAGCTGAAGCTTGTAAAGACTTTGGCAGTAGGGCCACAGTAAAATGACAAGGGCATTTTACATACGAGCTGATGCGTGAAGGAGTCAGGCAGTAGGACCACGGTAAAGGGACGAGGGCAGTTTTGGAGTCAGGCAGTAGTGCCACGGTAAAGGGACGAGGGCAGTTTTGGAGTTAGGCAAAAGGATCACGGTAAACGGAAGAGAGCAGTTTACAGATGAGCTGAAGCGTGTAAGGAGTCAGGCAGTAGGGTCACGGGAAAAGAACGAGGGCAGTTTTGGAGTCAGGCAGTAGTGCCACAGTAAAGGGGCGAGGGCAGTTTTGGAGTCAGGCAGTAGGGTCACGGTAAAGGGACAAGGGCAGTTTTGGAGTCAGGCAGTAGTGCTGCAGTAAAGGGACAAGGGCAGTTTTGGAGTTAGGCAGAAGGGTCACAGTAAAGGGACGAGGACACTTTACATATGAGCTGAAGCGTGTAAGGAGTCAGGCAGAATGGCCACGGAAAGGGACGAGTACAGTTTTGGAGACAGGCAGTAGGGCCGCGGTAAAGGGACAAGGGCAGTTTTGGAGTCAGGCAGTAGGGCCATGGTAAAGGGACGTGGGCACTTTACAGACAAGCTGAAGCGTGTAAGATAGGATGTAGGCAGTAGGGCTATTGTAAGGGACATGGGCAGTTTACATACGAGCTGAAGCGTGTAAAGACTTAGGCAGTAGAGCCACGGTAAAGGGACGAGGGCAGTTTACTTATGAGCTGAAGCGTGTAGGAGTCAGACAGTAGGGCCACGGTAAAGGGACGAGGGCAGTTTACATACGAGCTGAAGCGTGTAAAGACTTAGGCAGTAGAGCCACGGTAAAGGGACGAGGGCAGTTTACATATAAGCTGAAGCGTGTAGGAGTCAGACAGTAGGGCCACGGTAAAGGGACGAGGGCAGTTAACAGACGAGCTGCAGCTTGTAAGGAGTCAGGCAGTAGGGTCACGGTAAAAGGACGAGGGCAGTTTTGGAGTCCGGCAGTAGTGCCACGATAAAGGGACGAGGGCAGTTTTGGAGTCAGGCAATAGGGCCGCCGTGCAGAGTCAAGGGCAGTTTACAGATGAGCTGAAGCATGTAATCAGTCAGGCAGTAGGGCCACGGTAAGGGACGAGGGCAGTTTTGGAGTTAGGCAGAAGGGTCACAGTAAAGAGACGAGGGCAGTTTACAGACGAGCTGAAGCGTCTAAGGAGTCAGGCAGTGGGGTCACAGTAAAGGGACGAGGGCAGTTTTGGAGTCAGGCAGTAGTGCCACAGTAAAGGGACGAGGGCAGTTTTGGAGTCAGGCAGTAGTGCCACTGTAAAGGGACGAGGGCAGTTTTGGAGTCAGGCAGTAGTGCCACCGTAAAGGGACAAGGACACTTTACATGTTAGCTGAAGCGTGTAAGGAGTCAGGCAGAAGGGCCACGGTAAGGGACGAGGAAAGTTTTGGAAACAGGCAGTAGGGCGACAGTAAGGGAGGAGGGCAGTTTTGGAGACAGACAGTAGGGCCATCGTAAGGGACAAGGGCAGTTATGGAGGAAGGCTAGGCAGTAGGGCCACGGTAAAGGGATGAGGGCAGTTTACATACGAACTGAAGCATGTAAGGAGTTAGGCAGTAGGGCCACAGTAAAGGGACGAGGGCACTTTACATACTAGCTGAAGCGTGTAAGGAGTCAGGCAGTAGGGCCATGGTAGAGGGACGAGGGAAGTTTACAGACGAGCTGATGCACGTAAGGAGTCAGGCAGTAGGGCCACAGTAAAGGGACGAGGTCAGTTTACATATGAGCTGAAGCGTGTAAGGAGTCAGGCAGAAGGGCCACGGTAAGGGACGAGGGCAGTTTTGGGGACAGGCAGTAGGGCCACGGTAAGGGACGAGGGCAGTTTTGGAGACAGGCAGTAGGGCCACGGTTAGGGACGAGGGCAGTTTTGGAGTCAGGCAGTAGGGCCACAGTAAACGGATGAGGGCAGTTTCGGAGTCAGGCAGTAGGGCCACGGTAAAGGGACGAGGGTACTTTACAGATGAGCTGAAGCGTGTAAGATAGGAGATAGGCAGTAGGGCCAAGGTAAGGGACAAGGGCAGTTATGGAGGAAGGCTAGGCAGTAGGGCCACAGTAAATGGATGAGGGCACTTTACATACGAGCTGACGCGTGTAAGGAGTCAGGAAGTACGGCCACGGTAAAGGGACGAGGGAAGTTTACAGACAATCTGAAGCACGTAAGGAGTTAGGCAGAAGGGTCAGGTAAAGAGACGAGGGCAGTTTACAGTCGAGCTGAAGTGTGTAAGGAGTCAGACAGTAGGGCCACGGTAAAGTGACAAGGGCAGTTTTGGAGTCAGGCAGTAGTGCCACGGTAAAGGGACAAGGGCAGTTTTGGAGTTAGGCAAAAGGGTCATGGTAAAAGAACGAGGGCAGTTTACAGACGAGCTGAAGCTTGTAAGGAGTCAGGCAGTAGGGTCACAGTAAAGGAACGAGGGCAGTTTTGGAGTCAGGCAGTAGTACCACGGTAAAGGGGCAAGGGCAGTTTTGGAGTCAGGCAGAAGGGTCACAGTAAAGGGACGAGGACACTTTTCATATGAGCTGAAGCGTGTAAGGAGTCAGGCAGTAGGGCCACGGAAAGGGACTTGGGCAGTTTTGGAGACAGGCAGTAGTGCCACGGTAAAGGGATGAGGACAGTTTTGGAGTCAGGCAGTAGGGCCATGGTAAAGGGACGCGGGCACTTTACAGATGAGCTGAAGCGTGTAAGATAGGAGGTAGGCAGTAGGGCCATGGTAAAGGGATGAGGGCACTTTACATACTAGCTGAAGCGTGTAAGCAGTCAGGCAGCACGGCCATGGTAAAGGGTTGAGGAAAGTTTACAAACGATCTGAAGCACGTAAGGAGTAAGGCAGAAGGGTCACGGTAAAGAGACGAGGGCAGTTTACAGTCGAGCTGAAGTGTGTAAGGAGTCAGGCAGTAGGGATACAGTAAAGGGATGAGGGCAGTTTACATACGGGCTGAAGCGTGTAAAGACTTTGGCAGTAGGGCCACGGTAAAGGGACATGGGCAGTTTTGGAGCTAGGCAAAAGGGTCACGGTAAAGGAACGAGGGCAGTTTACAGACGAGCTGAAGCGTGTAAGGAGTCAGGCAGTAGGGTCACGGTAAAGGGACGAGGGCAGTTTTGGAGTCAGGCAGTAGTGCCACGGTAAAGGGGCGAGGGCAGTTTTGGAGTCAGGCAGTAGTGCTGTGGTAAAGGGAAGAGGGCAGTTTTGGAGTTAGGCAGTATACATATGAGCTGAAGCGTGTAAGGAGTCAGGCTGTAGGGCCACGGAAAGGGACGAGGGCAGTTTTGGAGACAGGCAGTAGGGCCACGGTAAAGGGACGAGGGCAGTTTTGGAGTCAGGCAGTATGGCCATGGTAAAAGTACGCGGGCACTTTACAGACAAGCTGAAGCATGTAAGATAGTAGGTAGGCAGAAGGGCCATTGTAAGGGACGAGGGCAGTTATGGAGGAAGGTAAGGCAGTAGGGCCACTGTAAAGGGATTAGGGCAGTTTACATACGAACTGAAGCTTGTAAGGAGTTAGGCAGTGGGGCCACGGTAAAGGGACGAGGGCACTTTACATACTAGCTGAAGCGTGTAAGGAGTTCAGCGGAAGGGTCACGGTAAAGGGACGAGGGCAGTTTACAGTCGAGCTGAAGCGTATAAGGGGTCAGGCAGTAGGGCCACAGTAAAGGAATGAGGGCAGTTTACATACGAGCTGAAGCGTGTAAAGACTTTAGCAGTAGGGCCACAGTAAAATGACAAAGGCAGTTTACAGACGAGCTGATGCGTGAAGGAGTCAGGCAGTAGGGTCACGGTAAAAGGACAAGGACACTTTACATATGAGCTGAAGCGTGTAAGGAGTTAGGAAGTAGGGCCACGGAAAGGGACGAGGGCAGTTTTGGAGACAGGCAGTAGGGCCATGGTAAAGGGACGCAGGCACTTTACAGATGAGCTGAAACGTGTAAGGAGTCAGGCAGTACGGCCACGGTAAAGGGACGAGGACAGTTTACAGTCGAGCTGAAGCATTTAAGAATTCAGGCAGTAGGGTCACGGTAAAGGTACGAGGGCAGTTTACAGACGAGCTGAAGCATATAAGGAGTCAGGCAGTAGGGCCACGGTAAAGGGAAGAGGGCAGTTTCCAGACGAGCTAAAGCGTGTAAGGAGGCAGGCAGAAGGGTCAGGGTAAAAGGACGAGGGCAGTTTACAGACGAGCTGAAGCGTGTAAGGAGTCAGGCAGGAGTGTCACGGCAAAGGGATGAGGGCAGTTTTAGAGTCAGGCAGTAGGGCCACGGTAAAGGGATTAGGGCAGTTTTGGAGTCAGGCAGTAGTGCCACGGTAAAGGGACGAGGGCAGTTTTGGAGTCAGGCAGGGGTGCCACGGCAAAGGTACAAGGGCAGTTTTGGAGTCAGGCAGTAAGGCCACGGTAAAGGGACGAGGGCAGTTTTGGAGTCAGGCAGTAGTGCCACGATAAAGGGACGAGGGCAGTTTTGGAGTCAGGCAGTAGGGCCACTGTAAAGGGACGAGGGCAGGTTTGGAGTCAGGCAGTAGTGCCACGGTAAAGGGACGAGGGCAGTTTTGGAGTCAGGCAGTAGTGCCACAGTAAAGGGACGAGGGCAGTTTTGGAGTCAGCCAGTAGTGCCACGGTAAAGGGATGAGGGCAGTTTTTGAGTTAGGCAGAAGGGTCACATTAAAGAGACGAGGGCAGTTTACAGACGAGCTGAAATTTATAAGGAGTGAGGCAGTAGGGCCACGGTAAAGGGATGAGGGCAGTTTACAGACGAGCTGAAGCATGTAAGGAGTCAGGCAGTAGGGTCACAGTAAAGAGACCAGGGCAGTTTATAGACGAGCTGAAGCTTGTAAGGAGTCCGGCAGTAGGGCCACAGTAAAGGGACGAGGGCAGTTTACAGACGAGGTGAGGCGTGTAAGGAGTCAGGCAGTAGTGCCACGTTAAAGGGACAAGGGCAGTTTTGGGGTCAGGCAGTAGGGCCACAGTAAAGGGACGAGGGCAGTTTTGGAGTCAGGCAGTAGTGCCACGGTAAACGGACGAGGGCAGTTTACAGATGAGCTGAACCTTGGAAGGTGTCAGGCAGTAGGGCCACGGTAAAGGGACAAGGGCAGTTTACAGACGAGTTGAAGCTTGTATGGAGTCAGGTAGTACGGTCACGGTAAAGGGACGAGAGCAGTTTTGGAGTCAGGCAGTAGGGTCACGGTAAAGGGACGAGGGCAGTTTTGGAGAATGCAGTAGTGCCACGGTAAAGGGATGAGGGCAGTTTTGGAGTTAGGCAGAAAAGTCACTGTAAAGGGATGAGGGCAGTTTACAGACAAGCTGAAGAGTGTAAGGAGTCAGGCAGAAGGGTCAGGGTAAAAGGACGAGGGCAGTTTACAGTCGAGCTGAAGAGTGTAAGGAGTCAGGCAGTAAGGCCATGGTAAAGGGACAAGGGCAGTTTTGGAGTCAGGCAGGAGTGCCAAGGAAAAGGGACGAGGGCAGTTTTGGAGTAAGGCAGTAGTGCCACGGTGAAGGGACAAGGGCAGTTTTGGAGTCAGGTACTAGGGTCGCGGTAAAGGGACGAGGTCAGTTTACAGACGAGCTGAAGCGTGTAAGGAGTCAGGCAGTAGGGCCAGGGTAAAAGGACGAGGGCAGTTTACAGCCGAACAGAAGCGTTTAAGGAGTCAGGCATTAGGGCCAGGGTAAAGGGACTAGGGCAGTTTACATACGAGCTGAAGCATGTAAGGAGTCAGGCAGTAGGGTCACGGTAAAGGGACGATGGCAGTTTTGGAGTCAGGCAGGAGTGCCACGGTAAAGGGATGAGGGCAGTTTACAGACAAACTGAAGCATGTAGGGAGTCAGGCAGAAGGGCCAGGGTAAAAGGACGAGGGCAGTTTACTGTTGAGCTGAAGCGTGTAAGGAGTCAGGCACTAGGGTCACGGTAAAGGGACGAGGGCAGTTTACAGACGAGGTGAAGCGTGTAAGGAGTCGGACAATAGGGCCACGGTAAGGGACGAGGGCTGTTTTGGAGTCAGGCAGTAGTGCCACTGTAAAGCGACGAGCGCCGTTTTGGAGTCAGGCAGTAGTGCCACTGTTAAGGGACGAGGGCTGTTTTGGAGTCAGGCAGTAGTGCCACGGTAAAGGGACGAGTGCAGTTTTGGAGTCAGGCAGTAGTGCCACGGTGAAGGGACGAGGGCAGTTTTGGAGTCGGGCAGTAGTGCCACGGTAAAGGGACGAGGGCAGTTTAGGAGTCAGGTAGTAGTGCCACTGTAAAGGGACGAGAGCAGTTTTGGTGTTAGGTAGAAGGGTCCCTGTAAAGGGATGAGGGCAGTTTACAGACGAGCTGAAGCGTGTAAGGAGTCAGGCAGAAGGGTCAGGGTAAAAGGACAAGGGCAGTTTACAGTCGAGCTGAAGCATGTAAGGAGTCAGGCAGTAAGGCCACGGTAAAGGGACGAGCGCAGTTTTGCAGTCAGGCATTAGTGCCACGGTGAAGGGACAAGGGCAGGTTTGGAGTCAGGTACTTGGGTCGCGGTAAAGGGACGAGGGCAGTTTACAGACGAGCTGAAGCGTGTAAGGAGTCAGGCAGAAGGGTCAGGGTAAAAGGACGAGGGCAGTTTACAGTCGAGCTGAAGCGTGTAGGGAGTCAGGCATTAGGGCCACGGTAAAGGGACTAGGGCAGTTTTGGAGTCAGGCAGGAGTGGCAAGGTAAAGGGACGAGGCCAGTTTTTGCGTCAGGCAGGAGTGCCAGGGTAAAGGGACGAGGTCAGTTTTGGAGTCAGGCACTAGGGTCACGGTAAAGGGACGAGGGCAGTTTATAGATGAGCTGAAGCGTGTAAGGAGTCAGGCAGTAGGGTCACGTAAAGGGACGAGGGCAGTTTACAGACGAGCTGAACCGTATAAGGAGTCAGGCAGTAGGGCCACGGTAAAGGGACGAGCGCAGTTTACAGGCAGAGCTGAAGCGTGTAAGGAGTCAGGCAGAAGGGTCAGGGTAAAAGGACTAGGGCAGTTTACAGACGAGCTGAAGCATGTAAGGAGTCAGGCAGTAGGGTCAGGGTAAAAGGACGAGGGCAGTTTACAGATGAGCTGAAGCATGTAAGGAGTCAGGCAGGAGTGCCACGGTAAAGGGACGAGGGCAGTTTTGAGTCAGGCAGTAGGGCCACGGTAAGGGGACGAGGGCAGATTTGGAGTCAGGCAGGAGTGCCATGGTAAAGGGATGAGGGCAGTTTCTGAGTCAGGCAGTACTGCCAAGGTAAAGGGATGAGGGCAGTTTCTGAGTCAGGCAGTAGGGCCACGGTAAAGGGATGAGGGCAGTTTTGGGTTCATGCAGGGGTGCCACGTGTAGGAGAGTAGGATCTGCTTCACATGGGTACCCCCACTTTTTGCTGATGCTTCACTGTTTTTCGACATTAGTCTGGCTGGGGCCCTGCTAATCAGAACCCCAGCCTAGCTGCTTCCTCTCTAAAATGGTTTCCATGTGCCTTAGGCACATCACTGATTGGGATCTGGAGTGCCCTTATAAGTCCTTAGTATATGGTATACTATGTACCAAGGGCATAGGTACCTCAGAGGCCTGCCAGGGGCTGCAGCATGTATTATGCCACCCCTGGAAGGCCATCCAAACTGACACCACAGGTCTGCTACTGCAGCCTGGGTAAGGTGGTGCATGCACCCCTTACTGTGATATAGGTTACCTATATCACGAAATACATACACACATATAAACCTATAAGTCACTCCTAAGGCAGGCCTTATCAATCCTAAAGGCAGAGTGCGTGGTTCCTATGTGAGAGGGTGCCCCTGCATGAGCAGGGCCCCTCTGCAGCGTTCGGAGACCATCTCTGATGCTGTTTGTAGTGCAGCCTGACCATATACTCTTAAGCGCATTATATCCTCACGGTAAAATGCTAACTTTGGAATGGCTGCACCTAAACATGTCGTGTTTGGTGTCAAACATCTTGGAATACTACCCCCCGCCAATTCTGGCGGCGGGGGTAGCATTCCACCCTTCTAGAGGGAAAGACATGTTAACCCTGACTAACCCGGTAACTTCTCTCCAGAGCCCTGGCATCACAAAATGGATGCTGCTGCCACAGACATGAGTCTGGCCTCCTGCTGCTGGACGAAACTCTGGCAGGGGAGGCCTGGACAATAGGTTTCCTGTCCCAGGGAGGTGTGACCACCTCCCCAGACAGGATAATGTGTATTGGGGCTGGGCGGGAGCACCATCTGTGTGCTTTGAAGTCCTGCACTGGGGGCACATTTGGTGTCCCTGTGCATACCCCAGTTCAAACCGGATCAGGGGCTTCCAGCCCCTGCTTTGGCGTGAACTGGACAAAGGGAAAGGGTGTAGCCACCCCTCTGCCCTGACCCACCCATAGGTGGGGCCACAGAGTAGTCCAACCCCTATTTTTAGAATAAAGGTAGGAACCCAGTCCTTAGGACTTTAGATTATACCTGGACGAAACTCTGAAACTGAATCCTGGACCTTCGACGCTCTACGACAAGATTAGAGGACTGAAGAATCTCCCTTGGGGTCAAGGAGTGACTCCCCTGCTTGGCAGGCACCAAAGAAGCATCTGTCCGGTTCGCATTTCTGAAGCTCCCGTCGGACGCCGAAGTCATCGCATCACCAGAGGTAGATTCTCAGACTTCCCCGAGGCTACCCTGAGTCCCCAGCAAAGCTGAGGCCCGTGGCTATCGTGGGTGACTTGAGACCGTGACCCCTGGACACCGAGCACATTTGCAAGTGCACCATCTTCTGGGTCTCCCAAGAAGTCGTGCTTTGGGCTCCGAGTAGCCCTAGCCTCCAGCACCACCTGCACCGAAGATCACTGGCCCCCACTCCACGAGTGTCCTGTGAGCCAGCTCCACGTGCGGCGTCACGAGGCTCCTTCGCGGTCGCTATCCCGTTGGCTAGTAGCCCTTAACGAAGGCCAATATTTTCCTAACTTGGCATCCTGGTTGCTCCAGGCCTGTCCTCACTTACCCTTGCTGGGTGAGTTCCACAGACCTTGCTTGTCTGCACCATCGACGATCTTCCTCTGCATTGAGACTTGCCGTTGCCAAGGCTTGTTGGGTCCAATCCGGTCGCCGACACCTCAGCACTCGACAAACATCGTGTACCAGCCCGAATCCTGCTCCTGGTTGCCGACAACACCTTCTGGACCTCGTGGTGAAGAGTCAAGACGACCGTCAACGCACCTGAAGCACTCGACATCGGTGGGCATCTGTCCATCGCCTTCCTGGTCACTGGCTAGTGACCCAGACTCTGTCCCCTCTGCTTTCAGGTTCTTCAGAACTCCGATCCACCCGGACACTTTTCACTTGGTCGCCAGCCGCACTTTGCAGCAGATCGCCATTCAAATCGACGACGAAACCCGACCCCGAAAGGCACCTATGCACCCGGCTTCCCTGGGTGAGGTAACACGAGTACTCCGGTGCTCCCGTGGGTAGAGACTCTTCAAAGTCCTAGATCTCAAAGGGTTTGGTCCAAGTCCTCTTTAAAGTGTCCCTTTTCTCTAATTTCCCGATCACGACTTTCTCCATAGAAGTCAACGGCGTATCGCGGTTGTGTATTTACACTGCACGCGTCTCCTGTGGGTCCCCTGTGTCACTACCTTGGGTGGTTCCTTGTGGTCCAAGCACTTCTAGAGGCTCTAGTCCTAGTGTCTAGTTCAGTCGTGGTTCACATACCACTTTATTGGTATATGGTTTGGTACGCCCCTAGGGCCCAAACGTGTATTTGTGCTATTACTGTGTTTAAATAACTTCTAACTTATGTACTTCGAACTCTAGCCTCATAAAGAGACTAGAGGGGTGTGTTTAGCAATAAATACATATATTTTGAATATATACCTGGTGTGGTGCTCTTTCATTTGATCACTCAAGAGATTATAGACTGGTAAAACAAGCTGCTTTACATTCCTTCAAGACTTAGCCTGAAGGCTGCTCTCCATAGCTACCACTAGGATAGCTTTCAATAAGGTTGTCTTTAACCTATCTCCAATAAGGGGTTGTTTGGACTGGTGCAAGGTGACCACTATAATTAGTGGACAGCATATGCCAGGCCAACTTCTCACATTGGTGTGCAGCGTGTGGGATTCCAGCTTGCTATTGTTTTACCAGATAATCTCAATTGAATTGATCAACTGAAAACCACTAAAGGTACCTAAGGTACATATAATTTAAGCTTAGAATAACAGTAAGTTCTACTGAACTTAGAGTTGTGTGTTAAGGGATAGCACAACCCTTTCTACAACTCAAGAGAGTTTAGTAGGCCACACTAGAGTAGGTAGTGCATACACCACACCACACTAGTAATGTCTTTAAGGGCAGGATCTAAAGAATCCTTGCAGGAAGCCATTGAGCTTCCACCCTCCAAGTATGATACACTCCCATTCTTGGAATTGAGAGCTTTATGCAACTTGAGAAAAATAAGGACAGGCCAAAGCCCCACCACCCAACACCTCAAGGAGTTGTTGGTGGCTTATGACCTTAGTAAGCCCTTGGGGACTGAAGGGGTAGGAGCTGAGGGTGGGGCAGAAGATGAGGATGGGACCAGGGGTACCAGTACCCCCAGCCCCCCTCTGAAACTGGCCAGGAGGGCGACAATGGCCCTGACCTGGATAATCCAACCCCTCCTGAGGAAGAGGAAGAGGAGGATCAGAATGATGCTCCCTTTGTCCCCCAGGAAGGATTGTGAGTGTGCCCAGAAGGTCTAGATCTTCTTCTCAGGAGTCTAACCACTCTGGCACCTCAATAGGGAGCTCTGTCTCATCTCATAGGAGGGAATCCTCTCATGAGAGAAGAAAGAGGCTGGTTCAATATGAGGAAGCTCAGCTTGAACTCAAAAAGAAGCAACTAGCCATAGACAGGGAGTCCCTAGATCTCTTTAGAGAGAGAAGAAAGTTGGGACTAGAGTCCCATGGTGGCAGCCATATCCCTAGAGATAGGGAAAGGTCCTATGACCATAGGAACCTGAGCAAGATTGTCCCTCCCTATCAGAATGGGGATGACATCCACAAGTGGATAACTGCTCTAGAGAGGGCCTGTAAGGTACAGAAGGTCCCTCAGGAGCAGTGGGCAGCAATCTTGTGGCTCTCCTTTGCTGACAAAGGTAGAGATAAGCTCCTCACTGTTAGAGAGGAGGATGCTGATAATTACAAGGTCTTGAAGAGTGCTCTTATTGATGGGTTTGGCCTAACCACTGAACAGTACAGGTTGAAGTTCAGAGACACCCAAAAAGCACAGACTCAAGACTGGGTAGACTATGTGGATTGTTCTGCCAAGGCTCTGGAAGGCTGGTTGATGGGCAGTAAGGTGTGTGACTTCTCAGGATTGTACAATCTGATAATGAGGGAGCAGATTCTTAATAACTGTCAAAATCAGCTGTTGCATCAATACCTGGTAGACTCTGATCTGACCTCTCCCCAAGAATTGGGAAAGAAGGCAGACAAATGGGTCAGAACCAGGGTGAAGCAGAAGGTACAGAACCAAGGTGGGGAAACCAAGAAGCAAGATGCTAAGAACTCTGAAAAGGGTGGGGAGAAGGGTAAAGATCAAAAGTCTTCATCAGGCCCCCAAAAATCTTCTTCTGGTGGGGATTCACAGTCTACAAAAGGGAAAGGCCAAAGAAAACCATGGTGCAAGGTCTGTAAGCAAAAGACCCACTGGACCAGTGATTGCACCAAGTCCAAAGACTCCAGTCCAGCACCCACCAATGCCCCTAAGGCACCTGTTCCCCCTAGTACAGTTGGTGGAAGTGCTCCAGCAAAGGGTTTAGTAGGGTTCACCCTGGGAACTGAGTTGGGCTCTGACTTAGTCAGAGAACTGACTCAGGCTGTGTTAGTCTGTGATGGAGGCATGGATGTGCCCTCCTCTATGAGTCCCAGTAATCTGGGCAAGTACAGACAACAGCCTTTAATAAATGGACGTGAGGCTTTGGCATTTAGGGACACAGGGGCAAGTGTCACAATGGTGACACAAGACCTTGTGAATCCTGGGCAAGTTATACTTGGTGAGATGTACCAAGTGACCAATGCTAGCAATGTCAGAACAGACCATACTCTGGCAGTTGTTAACTTCTCCTGGGGAGGGGTAACTGGCCTTAAGAAGGTTGTGGTAAGTGCAAACCTACCAGTCGAATGCTTGCTTGGCAATGACTTAGAGACTTCTGCTTGGGCAGAAGTGGAGCTCAGGACCCATGCAGAAATGCTGGGGATCCCTGCAGATGTGTTAGCTGTGACCAGGTCACAAGCCAAAATGTCTAGCACTGAACAGGCCTTGGATTCTGGAAGAATGGACCAAGTGCCTTCCAAGAGGAGGAGTAGTAGGGTTAAGGCAGTGCCTTCCCCCTTGGCTCAGGAGGAAGATCAGTCCCTTGAGGGGATGATCTCAGCCCTGAAGAAGGAACTGTCCCAGAGGAACTTGAACCTGACCAGGTTGAGTTCTTGGGGACAGGGGACCTTCTAGGGCAGATCTGAGCCAGGAGCAGCAGAGCTGCCCCTCCCTTGAACCCCTCAGACAGCAAGCTGCTGCTGAGGCTGCTGGGAAAGCTAGTGGTCCCCATACAGTGTATTGGGATGATGGACTCCTGTACTCAGAGAGTAGAGACCCCAAGCCTGGTGCTACCAGGAGGTTGGTAATACCTTTGAAGTTCAGGGGCTTCCTATTGACCCTAGCCCATGATATTCCCTTAGCAGGTCACCTGGGCCAGAACAAGACTTGGGACAGAATTGTCCCTCACTTTCACTGGCCCCACATGTCTGAAGACAGTAAGGAGTTTTGTCGCTCCTGTGTAACCTGCCAAGCCAGTGGCAAAGCAGGTGGCACTACAAAGGCCCCCTGATACCACTACCTGTGGTGGGGGTGCCCTTTGAGAGGGTAGGGATTGACATTGTTGGTCCCCTGGATCCCCAAACAGCCTCTGGGCACAGGTTTATCCTGGTGGTAGTGGATCATGCCACCAGGTACCCAGAAGCTATTCCCCTCAGGACCACTACAGCACCTGTGGTGGCAAGGGCCCTCCTGGGAATCTTCTCAAGAGTGGGCTTTCCTAAGGAGGTAGTATCAGACAGGGGTGCTAACTTCATGTCTGGGTACTTAAAAGCAATGTGGAAGGAGTGTGGAGTGACTTATAAGTTCACCACACCCTATCACCCACAATGCAATGGTTTAGTTGAGAGATTCAACAAAACCTTGAAGGGCATGATTAAAGGGCTCCCAGAAAAGCTTAGGCGTAGATGGGACATACTCTTGCCCTGCCTTTTATTCGCATATAGGGAGGTGCCTCAGAAGGGGGTTGGTTACAGCCCTTTTGAACTTCTGTTTGGCCACCCTGTGAGGGGTCCACTGTGCTTGGTGAAGGAAGGATGGGAGTTACCTCTCAAGCCCCCAAAGCAAGATATAGTGGACTATGTACTTGGTCTCCGCTCCAGGATGGCTGAGTACATGAAAAAGGCAACCAAAAACCTTGAGGCTAGCCAGGAACTTCAAAAGGCCTGGCATGACCAAAAGGCTGTTCTGACTGTTTACCAGCCAGGACAGAAGGTGTGGGTGTTGGAGCCAGTGGCCCCAGCAGCTCTCCAAGATAAATGGAGTGGACCCCACACTATTGTTGAGCAGAAGGGTGAGGTCACTTACTTAGTGGACCTAGGAACACCCAGGAGTCCCCACAGGGTTCTCCATGTCAACAGGTTAAAACCATATGTGGACAGGGCAGACATGGGCTTGCTCATGGCTACTGATGAAGGGCAGGAGGAAGAGAGTGACCCACTCCCTGACCTGCTCTCACAGAACCCTGACGATGGGTCAGTTGATGGTGTAGCCTTGGCAGGCAGCCTCACTACCCAGCAACAAGCTGATTGCAGGCAAGTCCTCAATCAGTTTAGACATATGTTTTCACTGACACCCAGTCAGACCACCTGGTGCACTCATGAAGTGGACACTGGGGACAGTCTGCCTATTAAAAACAAGATTTATAGGCAACCTGACCATGTCAGGCACTGTATCAGGACTGAAGTCCAGAAAATGTTGGAATTGGGAGTAATTGAACCCTCAGATAGCCCTTGGGCTAGTCCAGTAGTCCTTGTACCGAAACCTCACACCAGTGGTGGAAAAAGAGAGATGAGGTTTTGTGTAGACTACAGGGGTCTCAATGCAGTCACTAGGACTGATGCCCATCCAATACCCAGGGCAGATGAGCTCATAGATACTTTGGCCTCTGCCAAATATCTCAGCACATTTGACCTAACAGCTGGCTACTGGCAGATCAGACTAGCTGATACTGCAAAGCCCAAAACAGCATTCTCAACCCCTAGTGGACATTATCAATTTGTGGTAATGCCCTTTGGTCTGAAGAATGCACCTGCCACTTTCCAGAGGTTGGTGAATACAGTTCTCACAGGACTGGAAGCCTATAGTGCAGCTTATCTAGATGATATTGCTGTCTTTAGCTCCACCTGGGAGGATCACCTGGTCCACCTCAGGAATGTTTTACAGGCCCTGCAAAAGGCAGGCCTGACTATCAAGGCCACTAAGTGCCAGATAGGGCAGAGTCAGGTTGTGTACCTGGGCCACCTTGTGGGTGGAGGCCAGGTTCAACCTTTGCAGAGCAAGATCCAGACCATCATGGACTGGACTGCTCCCACTACCCAGACTCAGGTGAGAGCCTTCTTAGGCCTGACTGGGTACTATAGGAGATTTGTCAAGGGGTATGGATCAATAGTGACACCCCTGAATGACTTAACTTCTAAGAAAATGCCCAAAAAGGTTCAGTGGACAGCTAGCTGTCAAAAGGCATTTGATGACCTCAAGCAGGCCATGTGCACTGCTCCAATTCTGCAGAGTCCTGATTACTCCAAGAAGTTCATTGTTCAAACTGATGCATCTGAATTGGGGGTAGGGGCTGTACTGTCACAATTGAATGAAGAAGGTCAGGATCAGCCAGTAGCTTTCATTAGCAGAAGGCTGACCCCTAGAGAGAAACGTTGGTCAGCCATAGAGAGGGAGGCCTTTGCTGTGGTCTGGGCTCTGAAGAAGTTGAGGCCATACTTATTTGGTACCCACTTCCTGGTTCAGACAGACCATAAGCCCCTCTTATGGCTAAAACAAATGAAGGGTGAAAACCCCAAACTGCTTAGGTGGTCCATTTCCCTACAGGGGATGGACTTTACAGTGGAACATAGGCCTGGGAGTAACCATGCGAATGCAGATGGACTCTCTAGGTATTTCCACTTAGAACATGAAGACTTAACTGGGCAAGGTTATTTTAATGTCCCTACATTTGGGGGGGGGGGGTTGTGTAGGAGAGTAGGATCTGCTTCACATGGGTACCCCCACTTTTTGCTGATGCTTCACTGTTTTTCGACATTAGTCTGGCTGGGGCCCTGCTAATCAGAACCCCAGCCTAGCTGCTTCCTCTCTAAAATGGTTTCCATGTGCCTTAGGCACATCACTGATTGGGATCTGGAGTGCCCTTATAAGTCCCTAGTATATGGTATACTATGTACCAAGGGCATAGGTACCTCAGAGGCCTGCCAGGGGCTGCAGCATGTATTATGCCACCCCTGGAAGGCCATCCAAACTGACACCACAGGTCTGCTACTGCAGCCTGGGTAAGGTGGTGCATGCACCCCTTACTGTGATATAGGTTACCTATATCACGAAATACATACACACATATAAACCTATAAGTCACTCCTAAGGCAGGCCTTATCAATCCTAAAGGCAGAGTGCGTGGTTCCTATGTGAGAGGGTGCCCCTGCGTGAGCAGGGCCCCTCTGCAGCGTTCGGAGACCATCTCTGATGCTGTTTGTAGTGCAGCCTGACCATATACTCTTAAGCGCATTATATCCTCGCGGTAAAATGCTAACTTTGGAATGGCTGCACCTAAACATGTCGTGTTTGGTGTCAAACATCTTGGAATACTACCCCCCGCCAATTCTGGCGGCGGGGGTAGCATTCCACCCTTCTAGAGGGAAAGACATGTTAACCCTGACTAACCCGGTAACTTCTCTCCAGAGCCCTGGCATCACAAAATGGATGCTGCTGCCACAGACACGAGTCTGGCCTCCTGCTGCTGGACGAAACTCCGGCAGGGGAGGCCTGGACAATAGGTTTCCTGGCCCAGGGAGGTGTGACCACCTCCCCAGACAGGATAATGTGTATTGGGCCTGGGCGGGAGCACCATCTGTGTGCTTTGAAGTCCTGCACTGGGGGCACATTTGGTGTCCCTGTGCATACCCCAGTTCAAACCGGATCAGGGGCTTCCAGCCCCTGCTTTGGCGCGAACTGGACAAAGGGAAAGGGGTGTAGCCACCCCTCTGCCCTGACCCACCCATAGGTGGGGCCACAGAGTAGTCCAACCCCTATTTTTAGAATAAAGGTAGGAACCCAGTCCTTAGGACTTTAGATTATACCTGGACGAAACTCTGAAACTGAATCCTGGACCTTCGACGCTCTACGACAAGATTAGAGGACTGAAGAATCTCCCTTGGGGTCAAGGAGCGACTCCCCTGCTTGGCAGGCACCAAAGAAGCATCTGTCCGGTTCGCATTTCTGAAGCTCCCGTCGGACGCCGAAGTCATCGCATCACCAGAGGTGGATTCTCATACTTCCCCGAGGCTACCCTGAGTCCCCAGCAAAACTGAGGCCCGTGGCTATCGTGGGTGACTTGAGACCGTGACCCCTGGACACCGAGCACATTTGCAAGTGCACCATCTTCTGGGTCTCCCAAGAAGTCGTGCTTTGGGCTCCGAGTAGCCCTAGCCTCCAGCACCACCTGCACCGAAGATCACTGGCCCCCACTCCACGAGTGTCCTGTGAGCCAGCTCCACGTGCGGCGTCACGAGGCTCCTTTGCGGTCGCTAGCCCGTTGGCTAGTAGCCCTTAACGAAGGCCAATATTTTCCTAACTTGGCATCCTGGTTGCTCCAGGCCTGTCCTCACTTACCCTCGCTGGGTGAGTTCCACAGACCTTGCTGGTCTGCACCATCGACGATCTTCCTCTGCATTGAGACTTGCCGTTGCCAAGGCTTGTTGGGTCCAATCCGGTCGCCGACACCTCAGCACTCGACAAACATTGTGTACCAGCCCGAATCCTGCTCCTGGTTGCCGACAACGCCTCCTGGACCTCGTGGCTGAAGAGTCAAGACGACCGTCAACGCACCTGAAGCACTCGACATCGGTGGGCATCTGTCCATCGCCTTCCTGGTCACTGGCTAGTGACCCAGACTCTGTCCCCTCTGCTTTCAGGTTCTTCAGAACTCCGATCCACTCTCGGATCCACCCGGACACTTTTCACTTGGTCGCCAGCCGCACTTTGCAGCAGATCGCCATTCAAATCGACGACGAAACCCGACCCCGAAAGGCACCTATGCACCCGGCTTCCCTGGGTGAGGTAACACGAGTACTCCGGTGCTCCCGTGGGTAGAGACTCTTCAAAGTCCTAGATCTCAAAGGGTTTGGTCCAAGTCCTCTTTAAAGTGTCCCTTTTCTCTAATTTCCCGATCACGACTTTCTCCAAAGAAGTCAACGGCGTATCGCGGTTGTGTATTTACACTGCACGCGTTTCCCGTGGGTCCCCTGTGTCACTACCTTGGGTGGTTCCTTGTGGTCCAAGCACTTCTAGAGGCTCTAGGCCTAGTGTCTAGTTCAGTCGTGGTTCACATACCACTTTATTGGTATATGGTTTGGTACGCCCCTAGGGCCCAAACGTGTATTTGTGCTATTACTGTGTTTAAATAACTTCTAACTTATGTACTTCGAACTCTAGCCTCATAAAGAGACTAGAGGGGTGTGTTTAGCAATAAATACATATATTTTGAATATATACCTGGTGTGGTGCTCTTTCATTTGATCACTCAAGAGATTATAGACTGGTAAAACAAGCTGCTTTACATTCCTTCAAGACTTAGCCTGAAGGCTGCTCTCCATAGCTACCACTAGGATAGCTTTCAATAAGGTTGTCTTTAACCTATCTCCAATAAGGGGTTGTTTGGACTGGTGCAAGGTGACCACTATAATTAGTGGACAGCATATGCCAGGCCAACTTCTCACACCACGGTAAAGGGACGAGGGCAGTTTTGGAGTCAGGCAGGGGTGTCACGGTAAAGGGATGAGGGCAGTATTGGAGTGAGGCAGTAGGGTCACGGTAAAGGGACAAGGGAAGTTTTGGAGTCCGCCAGTAGTGCCGCGGTAAAAGGACGAGGGCAGTTTTGGAGTTAGGCAGAAAGGTCAGAGTAAAGGGACGAGGGCAGTTTACTGATGAGCTGAAGCCTGTAAGGAGTCAGGCAGTAGGGCCACGGTAAAGGGACAAGGGCAGTTTACAGACGAGCTGAATCGTGTAAGGAGTCAGGCAGTAGGGCAACAGTAAAGGGACCACGACAGTTTACAGACGAACTGAAGCGTGTAAGGAATCCGGCAGTAGGGCCACCGTAAAGGGACGAGGGCAGTTTACAGACGAGGTGAAGCGTGTAAGGAGTCAGACAGTAGTGCCACGTTAAAGGGACGAGGGCAGTTTTGAGGTCAGGCAGTAGTGCCATTGTAAAAGGACGAGAGCAGTTTTGGAGTCAGGCAGTAGTGCCACAGTAAAGGGACGAGGGCAGTTTAGAGACGAGCTGAAGCGTGTAAGGAGTTAGGCAGTAGGGCCACGGTAAGGGACGAGGGAAATTTTGGAGTCAGGCAGTTGTGCCACGGTAAAGGGACGAGGTGAGTTTTGGAGTCAGGCAGTAGTCCCACAGTAAAGGGACGAGGGCAGTTTACAGAGGAGCTGAAGCGTGTAAGGTTTCAGGCAGTAGGGCCATGGTAAAGGGACGATGGCAGTTTACAGACGAGCTGAAGCGTGTAAGGAGTCAGGCAGTAGGGTCACGGTAAAGGGACGAGGGCAGTTTTGGAGTCAGGCAGTAGTGCCACGGTAAACGGACGAGGGCAGTTTTGAAGTCATGTAGTAGTGCCACAGTAGAGGGACGAGGGCAGTTTTGGAGTTAGGCAGAAGGGTCACTGTAAAGGGATGAGGGCAGTTTACATACGAGCTGAAGCATGTAAGGAGTCAGGCAGTAGGGTCATGGTAAAGGGACGATGGCAGTTTTGGAGTCAGGCAGGAGTGCCACGGTAAAGGGATGAGGGCAGTTTACAGACAAACTGAAGCATGTAGGGAGTCAGGCAGAAGGGCCAGGGTAAAAGGACGAGGGCAGTTTACTGTTGAGCTGAAGCGTGTAAGGAGTCAGGCAGTAGGGTCACGGTAAAGGGACGAGGGCAGTTTACAGATGAGGTGAAGCGTGTAAGGAGTTGGACAATAGGGCCACGGTAAGGGACGAGGGCTGTTTTGGAGTCAGGCAGTAGTGTCACGGTAAAGCGACGAGCGCCGTTTTGGAGTCAGGCAGTAGTGCCACTGTTAAGGGACGAGGGCAGTTTTGGAGTCAGGCAGTAGTGCCACGGTAAAGGAACGAGTGCAGTTTTGGAGTCAGGCAGTAGTGCCACGGTGAAGGGACGAGGGCAGTTTTGGAGTCGGGCAGTAGTGCCACGGTAAAGGGACGAGGGCAGTTTAGGAGTCAGGTAGTAGTGCCACTGTAAAGGGACGAGGGCAGTTTTGGTGTTAGGTAGAAGGGTCCCTGTAAAGGGTTGAGGGCAGTTTACAGACGAGCTGAAGCGTGTAAGGAGTCAGGCAGAAGGGTCAGGGTAAAAGGACAAGGGCAGTTTACAGTCGAGCTGAAGCATGTAAGGAGTCATGCAGTAAGGCCACGGTAAATGGACGAGCGCAGTTTTGCAGTCAGGCATTAGTGCCACGGTGAAGGGACAAGGGCAGGTTTGGAGTCAGGTACTTGGGTCGCGGTAAAGGGACGAGGGCAGTTTACAGACGAGCTGAAGCGTGTAAGGAGTCAGGCAGAAGGGTCAGGGTAAAAGGACGAGGGCAGTTTACAGTCGAGCTGAAGCGTGTAGGGAGTCAGGCATTAGGGCCACGGTAAAGGGACTAGGGCAGTTTTGGAGTCAGGCAGGAGTGGCAAGGTAAAGGGACAAGGCCAGTTTTTGCGTCAGGCAGGAGTGCCAGGGTAAAGGGACGAGGTCAGTTTTGGAGTCAGGCACTAGGGTCACGGTAAAGGGACGAGGGCAGTTTACAGATGAGCTGAAGCGTGTAAGGAGTCAGGCAGTAGGGTCACGTAAAGGGACGAGGGCAGTTTACAGACGAGCTGAACCGTATAAGGAGTCAGGCAGTAGGGCCACGGTAAAGGGACGAGCGCAGTTTACAGACGAGCTGAAGCGTGTAAGGAGTCAGGCAGAAGGGTCAGGGTAAAAGGACTAGGGCAGTTTACAGACGAGCTGAAGCATGTAAGGAGTCAGGCAGTAGGGTCAGGGTAAAAGGACAAGGGCAGTTTACAGATGAGCTGAAGCATGTAAGGAGTCAGGCAGGAGTGCCACGGTAAAGGGACAAGGGCAGTTTTGAGTCAGGCAGTAGGGCCACGGTAAGGGGACGAGGGCAGATTTGGAGTCAGGCAGGAGTGCCATGGTAAAGGGTTGAGGGCAGTTTCTGAGTCAGGCAGTACTGCCAAGGTAAAGGGATGAGGGCAGTTTCTGAGTCAGGCAGTAGGGCCACGGTAAATGGACGAGGGCAGTTTTGGAGTCAGGCAGGGGTGCCACGGTAAAGGGACGAGGGCAGTTTTGGAGTCAGGCAGGGGTGTCACGGTAAAGGGATGAGGGCAGTATTGGAGTGAGGCAGTAGGGTCACGGTAAAGGGACAAGGGAAGTTTTGGAGTACGCCAGTAGTGCCGCGGTAAAAGGACGACGCAGTTTTGGAGTTAGGCAGAAAGGTCAGAGTAAAGGGACGAGGGCAGTTTACTGACGAGCTGAAGCCTGTAAGGAGTCAGGCAGTAGGGCCACGGTAAAGGGACAAGGGCAGTTTACAGACGAGCTGAATCGTGTAAGGAGTCAGGCAGTAGGGCAACAGTAAAGGGACCACGACAGTTTACAGACGAGCTGAAGCGTGTAAGGAATCCGGCAGTAGGGCCACAGTAAAGGGACGAGGGCAGTTTACAGACGAGGTGAAGCATGTAAGGAGTCAGACAGTAGTGCCACGTTAAAGGGACGAGGGCAGTTTTGAGGTCAGGCAGTAGTGCCATTGTAAAAGGACGAGAGCAGTTTTGGAGTCAGGCAGTAGTGCCACAGTAAAGGGACGAGGGCAGTTTAGAGACGAGCTGAAGCGTGTAAGGAGTTAGGCAGTAGGGCCACGGTAAGGGACGAGGGAAATTTTGGAGTCAGGCAGTTGTGCCACGGTAAAGGGACGAGGTGAGTTTTGGAGTCAGGCAGTAGTCCCACAGTAAAGGGACGAGGGCAGTTTACAGAGGAGCTGAAGCGTGTAAGGTTTCAGGCAGTAGGGCCATGGTAAAGGGACGATGGCAGTTTACAGACGAGCTGAAGCGTGTAAGGAGTCAGGCAGTAGGGTCACGGTAAAGGGACGAGGGCAGTTTTGGAGTCAGGCAGTAGTGCCACGGTAAACGGACGAGGGCAGTTTACAGACGAGCTGAAGCATGTAAGGAGTCAGGCAGAAGGGTGAGGGTAAAAGGACGAGGGCAGTTTATAGTCGAGCTGAAGCGTGTAAGGAGTCAGGCATAAGGGCCACGGTAAAGGGACGAGGGCAGTTTTGGAGTCAGGCAGGAGTGCCACGGTAAAGGGACGAGCGCAGTTTTGGAGTCAGGCAGGAGTGCCAAGGTAAAGGGACGAGGGCAGTACTGGAGTGAGGCAGTAGGGTCACGGTAAAGGGACGAGGGCAGTTTACAGACAAGCTGAAGCGTGTTTGGAGTCAGGCAGTAGGGCCACGGTGAAGGGACAATGGCAGTTTACAGATGAGCTGAAGCATGTAAGGAGTCTGGAAGAAGGGTCAGGGTAAAAGGACGAGGGCAGTTTACAGTCGAGCTGAAGCGTGTAAGGAGTCAGGCAGTAGTAGGGTCATGGTAAAGGGACGTGGGTAGTTTACAGACAAGCTGAAGCGTGTAAGGAGTCAGGCAGTATGGTCATGGTATAGGGACGAGGGCATTATACAGACGAGCTGAAACGTTTAAAGAGTCAGGCAGTAGGGCCACGGTAAAGGGACGAGGGCAGTTTACAGTCGAGCTGAAGCGTGTAAGGAGTCAGGCAGTAGGGCCACGGTAAAGGGACGAGGGCAGTTTACAAACGAGCTGAAGCGTGTAAGGAGTCAGGCAGTAAGGCCACGGTAAAGGGACGACGGCATTTTTGGAGTCAGGCAGGTGTGCCACAATAAAGGGATGAGGACAGTTTACAGACGAGCTGAAGAGTGTAAGGAGTTAGGCAGTAGGGTCACGGTAAAGAGACGAGGGCAATTTACAGACGAGCTGAAGCGTGTAAGTAGTCAGGCTGTAGTGCCACGGTAAAGGGACGAGGGTAGTTTACGGACGAGCTAAAGAGTGTAAGGAGTCAGGCAGAAGGGTCAGGGTAAAAGGACGAGGGCAGTTTACAGACGAACTGAAGCGTGTAAGAAGTTCATGCAGAAGGGCCAAGGTAAAGGGATGAGGGCATTTTTGGAGTCAGGCAGGAGTGCCACGGTAAAGGGATGAGGGCAGTTTACAGCCGAGCTGAAGAGTATAAGGAGTCAGGCAGAACGGTCAGGGTAAAAGGACGAGGGCAGTTTACAGTCGAGCTGAAGCGTGTAAGGAGTCAGGCAGTAGGGCCATGGTAAAGGGACGAGGGCAGTTTACAGAAGAGCTGAAGCGTGTAAGGAATCAGGCAGTAGGGCCACGGTAAAGGGATGAGGGCAGTTTACGGATGAGCTGAAGAGTGTAAGGAGTCAGGCAGAAGGGCCACGGTAAAGGGCCGAGGCCATTTCTGGAGTCAGGCAGGAGTGCCATTGTAAAGGGATGAGGCAGTTTACAGCCGAACTGAAGAGTGTAAGGATTCAGGCAGAACGGTCAGGGTAAAAGGACGAGGGCAGTTTACAGTCGAGCTGAAGCATTTAAGAAGTCAGGCAGTAGGGTCATGGTAAAGAGACGAGGGCAGTGTACAGACAAGCTGAAGTGTGTAAGGAGTCAGGCAGTAGGACCACAGTAAAGGGACGAGGGCAGTTTACAGACGAGCTGAAGCGTGTAAGGAGTCAGGCAGTAGGGCCAAGGTAAAGGGACGAGGGCATTTTTGGAGTCAGGCAGGAGTGCCACGGTAAAGGGATGAGGGCAGTTTACAGCCGAGCTGAAGAGTATAAGGAGTCAGGCAGAAGGGTCAGGGTAAAAGGACGAGGGCAGTTTACAGTCGATCTGAAGAGTGTAAGGAGTCAGGCAGTAGGGTCACGGTAAAGGGACGAGGGCAGTTTTAGAGTCAGCCAGTAGTGCCACGGTAAAGGGATGAGGGCAATTTTGGAGTCAGGCAGGGGTGCCATGGTAAAGGGACAAGGGCAGTTTTGGAGTCAGGCAGTAAGGCCACGGTAAACGGACGAGGGCAGTTTTGGAGTCAGGCAGTAGTGCCACGGTAAAAGGACGAGGGCAGTTTTGGAGTCAGGCAGTAGGGCCACGGTAAAGGGACAAGGGAAGGTTTGGAGTCAGCCAATAGTGCCACAGTAAAGAGATGAGGGCAGTTTTGGGATTAGGCAGAAGGGTCACAGTAAAGGGACGATGGCCGTTTACAGATGAGCTGAAGCGTGTAAGGAGTCAGACAGTAGTGCCACGGTAAAGGAACAAGGGCAGTTTACAGACAAGCTGAATCGTGTAAGGAGTCAGGCAGTAGGGCCACAGTAAAGGGACATGGGCAGTTTACAGACGAGCTGAAGCGCGTAAGGAATCCGGCAGTAGGGCCACAGTAAAGGGACAAGGGCAGTTTACAGACGAGGTGAAGTGTGTAAGGAGTCAGGCAGTAGTGCCACGTTAAAGAGACGAGGGCAGTTTTGAGGTCAGGCAGTAGTGCCACGGTAAAGGGACGAGGGCATTTTTGGAGTCAGGCAGTAGTGCCACAGTAAAGGGACGAGGGCAGTTTAGAGACGAGCTGAAGCGTGTAAGGTGTTAGGCAGTAGGGCCACGGTAAGGGACGAGGGCAGTTTTGGAGTCAGGCAGTAGTGCCACAGTAAAGGGATGAGGGCAGTTTACAGATGAGCTGAAGCGTATAAGGTGTCAGGCAGTAGGGCCATGGTAAAGGGATGACGGCAATTTACAGATGAGCTGAAGCATGTAAGGAGTCAGGCAGTAGGGTCACGGTAAAGGGACGAGGGCAGTTTTGGAGTCAGGCAGAAGTGCCACGGTAAAGGGACGAGGGCAGTTTTGGAGTCAGGCAGTAGTGCCACGGTAAAGGGATGAGGGCAGTTTACAGACGAGTTGAAGTGTGTAAGGAGTCAGGCAGTAGGGCCACGGTAAAGGGACGAGGGTAGTTTACGGACGAGCTGAAAAGTGTAAGGGGTCAGGCAGAAGGGTCAGGGTAAAAGGACGAGGGCAGTTTACAGTCGATCTGAAGAGTGTAAGGAGTCAGGCAGTAGGGTCACGGTAAAGGGACGAGGGCAGTTTTAGAGTCAGCCAGTAGTGCCACGGTAAAGGGATGAGGGCAATTTTGGAGTCAGGCAGGGGTGCCATGGTAAAGGGACAAGGGCAGTTTTGGAGTCAGGCAGTAAGGCCACGGTAAACGGATGAGGGCAGTTTTGGAGTCAGGCAGTAGTGCCACGGTAAAGGGACGAGGGCAGTTTTGGAGTCAGGCAGTAGGGCCACGGTAAAGGGACAAGGGAAGGTTTGGAGTCAGCCAGTAGTGCCACAGTAAAGAGATGAGGGCAGTTTTGGGATTAGGCAGAAGGGTCACAGTAAAGGGACGATGGCCGTTTACAGATGAGCTGAAGCGTGTAAGGAGTCAGGCAGTAGTGCCACGGTAAAGGGACAAGGGCAGTTTACAGACGAGCTGAATCGTGTAAGGAGTCAGGCAGTAGGGCCACAGTAAAGGGACATGGGCAGTTTACAGACGAGCTGAAGCGCGTAAGGAATCCGGCAGTAGGGCCACAGTAAAGGGACAAGGGCAGTTTACAGACGAGGTGAAGTGTGTAAGGAGTCAGGCAGTAGTGCCACGTTAAAGAGACGAGGGCAGTTTTGAGGTCAGGCAGTAGTGCCACGGTAAAGGGACGAGGGCATTTTTGGAGTCAGGCAGTAGTGCCACAGTAAAGGGACGAGGGAAGTTTAGAGACGAGCTGAAGCGTGTAAGGTGTTAGGCAGTAGGGCCATGGTAAGGGACGAGGGCAGTTTTGGAGTCAGGCAGTAGTGCCACAGTAAAGGGACGAGGGCAGTTTACAGATGAGCTGAAGCGTGTAAGGTGTCAGGCAGTAGGGCCATGGTAAAGGGATGACGGCAATTTACAGATGAGCTGAAGCATGTAAGGAGTCAGGCAGTGGGGTCACGGTAAAGGGACGAGGGCAGTTTTGGAGTCAGGCAGAAGTGCCACGCTAAAGGGACGAGGGCAGTTTTGGAGTCAGGCAGTAGTGCCACGGTAAAGGGACGAGGGCAGTTTACAGACGAGTTGAAGTGTGTAAGGAGTCAGGCAGTAGGGCCACGGTAAAGGGACGAGGGTAGTTTACGGACGAGCTGAAAAGTGTAAGGGGTCAGGCAGAACGGTCAGAGTAAAAGGACGAGGGCAGTTTACAGATGAGCTGAAGCGTGTAAGGTGTCAGGCAGTAGGGTCACGGTAAAGGGACGAGGGCAGTTTTAGAGTCAGCCAGTAGTGCCACGGTAAAGGGACGAGGGCAATTTTGGAGTCAGGCAGGGGTGCCATGGTAAAGGGACAAGGGCAGTTTTGGAGTCAGGCAGTAAGGCCACGGTAAATGGACGAGGGCAGTTTTGGAGTCAGGCAGTAGTGCCACGGTAAAGGGACGAGGGCAGTTTTGGAGTGAGGCAGTTGGGCCACGGTAAAGGGACAAGGGAAGGTTTGGAGTCAGCCAGTAGTGCCACAGTAAAGGGACGAGGGCAGTTTTGGGATTAGGCAGAAGGGTCACAGTAAAGGGACGATGGCCGTTTACAGACGAGCTGAAGCGTGTAAGGAATCCGGCAGTAGGGCCACAGTAAAGGGACGAGGGCAGTTTACAGACGAGGTGAAGTGTGTAAGGAGTCAGGCAGTAGTGCCACGTTAAAGGGACGAGGGCAGTTTTGAGGTCAGGCAGTAGTGTCACGGTAAAGGGACGAGGGCATTTTTGGAGTTAGGCAGTAGTGCCACAGTAAAGGGACGAGGGCAGTTTAGAGATGAGCTGAAGCGTGTAAGGTGTTAGGCAGTAGGGCCACGGTAAGGGACGAAGGGCAAATTTGGAGTCAGGCAGTAGTGCCACGGTAAAGGTACGAGGGCAGTTTTGGAGTCAGGCAGGAGTGCCACGGTAAAGGGACGAGCTCAATTTTGGAGTCAGGCAGGAGTGCCACGGTGAAGGGATGAGGGCAGTTTTGGAGTCGGGCAATAGTGCCACGGTAAAGGGACGAGGGCAATTTAGGAGTCAGGTAGTAGTGCCACGGTAAAGGGACAAGGGCAGTTTAGGAATCAGGAAGTAGTGCCATGGTAAAGGGACAAGGGCAGTTTTGGTGTTAGGCAGAAGGGTCAGGGTAAAAGGACGAGGACAGTTTACAGTCGAGCTGAAGCGTGTAAGGAGTCAGGCAGTAGGGCCACGGTAAAGGGACAAGGGCAGTTTTGGAGTCAGGCAGGAGTGCCATGGTAAAGGGACGAGCTCAGTTTTGGAGTCAGCCAGGAGTGCCACAGTGAAGGGACGAGGGCAGTTTTGGAGTCAGGCAGTAGTGCCACGGTAAAGGGACTAGGGCAGTTTTGGAGTTAGGCAAAAGGGTCGCTGTAAAGGGATGAGGGCAGTTTACAGACGAGCTGAAGCGTGTAAGGAGTCAGGGCAGGGTAAAGGGACGAGGGCAGTTTTGGAGTCAGGCAGAAGTGCCAAGGTAAAGGGACGAGGGCAGTTTTGGAGTCAGGCAGTAGTGCCACGTTGAAGGGACGAGGGCAGTATTGCAGTCAGGTACTAGGGTCGCGGTAAAGGGACGAGGGCAGTTTACAGACGATCTGAAGCTTGTAAGGAGTCAGGCAGAAGGGCCAGGGTAAAAGGACGAGGGCAGTTTACAGTCGAGCTGAAGCATGTAAGGAGTCAGGCATTAGGGCCACGGTAAAGGGACTAGGGCAGTTTTGGAGTCAGGCAGGAGTGCCACGGTAAAGGGACGAGGGCAGTTTTGGAGTCAGGCAGTAGTGCCACAGTGAAGGGACGAGGGCAGTTTTGGAGTCAGGCAGTAGTGCCACAGTGAAGGGACGAGGGCAGTTTTGGAGTCAGGCAGTAGTGCCACGGTAAAGGGACTAGGGCAGTTTTGGAGTTAGGCAGAAGGGTCGCTGTAAAGGGATGAGGGCAGTTTACAGACGAGCTGAAGCGTGTAAGGAGTCAGGCAGAAGGGTCAGGGTAAAAGGACGAGGGCAGTTTACAGTCGAGCTGAAGCGTGTAAGGAGTCAGGGCAGGGTAAAGGGACGAGGGCAGTTTTGGAGTCAGGCAGGAGTGCCAAGGTAAAGGGACGAGGGCAGTTTTGGAGTCAGGCAGTAGTGCCACGTTGAAGGGACGAGGGCAGTATTGGAGTCAGGTACTAGGGTCGCGGTAAAGGGCCGAGGGCAGTTTACAGACGATCTGAAGCGTGTAAGGAGTCAGGCAGAAGGGCCAATGTAAAAGGACGAGGGCAGTTTACAGTCGAGCTGAAGCATGTAAGGAGTCAGGCATTAGGGCCATGGTAAAGGGACTAGGGCAGTTTTGGAGTCAGGCAGGAGTGCCACATGTAAAGGGACAAGGGCAGTTTTTGAGTCAGGCAGGAGTGCCACGGTAAAGGGATGAGGGCAGTTTTGGAGTCAGGCACTAGGGTCACAGTAAAGGGACGAGGGCAGTTTACAGACGAGCTGAAGCGTGTAAGGAGTCAGGCAGTAGGGTCACGGTAAAGGGACAAGGGCAGTTTTGGAGTCAGGCAGGAGTGCCACGGTAAAGGGATGAGGGCAGTTTTGGAGTCAGGCAGTAGTGCCATGGTAAAGGGACGAGCACAGTTTTGGAGTCAGGCAGTAGTGCCACGATGAAGGGACGAGAGGGCAGTTTTAGAGTCAGGCAGTAGTGCCACGGTGAAGGTACGAGGGCAGTTTTGGAGTCAGGCAGTAGTGCCACTGTAAAGGGACGAGGGCAGTTTACAGACGATCTGAAGCGTGTAAGGAGTCAGGCAGAAGGGCCAGGGTAAAAGGACGAGGGCAGTTTACAGTCGAGCTGAAGCGTGTAAGGAGTCAGGCATTAGGGCCATGGTAAAGGGACTAGGGCAGTTTTGGAGTCAGGCAGGAGTGCCACATGTAAAGGGACAAGGGCAGTTTTTGAGTCAGGCAGGAGTGCCACGGTAAAGGGATGAGGGCAGTTTTGGAGTCAGGCACTAGGGTCACAGTAAAGGGACGAGGGCAGTTTACAGACGAGCTGAAGCGTGTAAGGAGTCAGGCAGTAGGGTCACGGTAAAGGGACAAGGGCAGTTTTGGAGTCAGGCAGGAGTGCCACGGTAAAGGGATGAGGGCAGTTTTGGAGTTAGTCAGAAAGGCCACTGTAAAGGGATGAGGGCAGTTTACAGACGAGCTGAAGCATGTAAGGAGTCAGGCAGACGGGTCAGGGTAAAAAGACGAGGGCAATTTACAGTCGAGCTGAAGCATGTAAGGAGCCAGGCTTTAGGGCCACGGTAAGGGACGAGGGCAGTTTTGGAGTCAGGCAGTAGTGCCATGGTAAAGGGACGAGCACAGTTTTGGAGTCAGGCAGTAGTGCCACGATGAAGGGACGAGAGGGCAGTTTTAGAGTCAGGCAGTAGTGCCACGGTGAAGGGACGAGGGCAGTTTTGGAGTCAGGCAGTAGTGCCACTGTAAAGGGACGAGGGCAGTTTTGGACTTAGGCAGAAAGGTCACTTTAAAGGGATGAGGGCAGTTTACAGACAAGGTGAAGCGTGTAAGGAGTCAGGCAGAAGGGTCAGGGTAAAAGGACAAGGGCAGTTTACAGTTGAGCTGAAGCGTGTAAGGAGTCAGGTAGTAGGGCCACGGTAAAGGGACGAGGGCAGTTTTGGAGTCAGGCAGGAGTGCCACAGTAAAGGGACGAGCTCAGTTTTGGAGTCAGGCAGGAGTGCCAAGGTAAAGGGATGAGGGCAGTTTTGGAGTCAGGCAGTAGTGCCACAGTGAAGGGACGAGGGCAGTTTTGGAGTCAGGTACTAGGGTCGCGGTAAAGGGACGAGGGCAGTTTACAGACGAGCTTAAGCTTGTAAGGAGTCAGGCAGAAGGGCCAGGGTAAAAGGACGAGGGCAGTTTACAGTTGAGCAGAAGCGTGTAATGAGTCAGGCATTGGGGCCACGGTAAAGAGACTAGGGCAGTTTTGGAGTCAGTCAGGAGTGCCACGGTAAAGGGAGGAGAGCAGTTTACAGACAAGCTGAAGCATGTAAGGAGTCAGGCAGTAGTGCCACAGTGAAGGGACGAGGGCAGTTTTGGAGTCAGGTACTAGGGTCGCGGTAAAGGGACGAGGGCAGTTTACAGACGAGCTTAAGCTTGTAAGGAGTCAGGCAGAAGGGTCAGGGTAAAAGGACAAGGGCAGTTTACAGTCGAGCTGAAGCGTGTAAGGAGTCAGGCAGTAGGGCCATGGTAAAGGGTCTAGGGCAGTTTTGGAGTCAGGCAGGAGTGCCACAGTAAAGGGACGAGCTCAGTTTTGGAGTCAGGCAGGAGTGCCAAGGTAAAGGGATGAGGGCAGTTTTGGAGTCAGGCAGTAGTTTCACGGTAAAGGGACGAGGGCAGTTTTGGAGTCAGGCACTAGTGCCATGGTAAAGGGATGAGGGCAGTTTTTGAGTTAGGCAGAAGGGTCACAGTAAAGGGACGAGGGCAGTTTACAGATGACCTGAAGCATGTAAGGAGTCAGGCAGAAGGGTCAGGGTAAAAAGATGAGGGCTATTTACAGTCGAGCTGAAGCATGTAAGGAGTCAGGCTTTAGGGCCACAGTAAGGGAAGAGGGCAGTTTTGGAGTCAGGCAGTAGTGCCACGGTAAATGGACGAGCGCAGTTTTGGAGTCAGGCAGTAGTGCCACGATGAAGTGACGAGGGCAGTTTTGGAGTCAGGCAGTAGTGCCACAGTGAAGGAACGAGGGCAGTTTTGGAGTCAGGTACTAGGGTCACAGTAAAGGGACGAAGGCAGTTTACAGTCGAGCTGAAGCGTAAAAGGAGTCAGGCAGTAGGGCCATGATAAAGGGACAAGGGCAATTTACAGACGAGTTGAAGCATGTAAGGAGTCAGGCAGTAGTGTCACGGTAAAGGGACGAGGGCAGTTTTGGAGTCAGGCAGAAGGGTCAGGGTTAAAGGATGAGGGCAGTTTACAGTCGAGCTAAAGCGTGTAAGGAGTCAGGCAGCAGGGCCACGGTAAGGGACGAGGGCAGTTTTGGAGTCAGGCAGTAGTGCCACGGTGAAGTGACGAGGGCAGTTTTGGAGTCTGGCAGTAGTGCCACGGTGAAGGGACGAGGGCAGTTTTGGAGTCAGGCAGCAGTGCCACGGTGAAAGGACGAGGCCAGTTTTGGAGTCAGGCAGTAGGGCCACGGTGAAGGGACGAGGGCAGTTTTGGAGTCAGGCAGTAGGGCCACAGTAAAGGGTCCAGGGCAGTTTTGGAGTCAGGCAGTAGGGCCACGGTGAAGGGACGAGGGCAGATTTGTAGTCAGGCAGTAGAGCCACCGTAAAAGGTCCAGGGCAGTTTTGGAGTCAGGCAGTAGGGCCACAGTGAAAGGACGAGGGCAGTTTTGGAGTCAGGCAGTAGTGCCACGGTAAAGGGATGAGCGCAGTTTTGGAGTCAGGCAGTAGTGCCACGGTGAAGGGACAAGGGCAGTTTTGGAGTCAGGCAGTAGGGCCACGGTGAAGGGAGGAGGGCAGTTTTGGAGTCAGGCAGTAGGGCCACGGTGAAGGGATGAGGGCAGTTTTGGAGTCAGGCAGTAGGGCCACCGTAAAGCGTCGAGGGCAGTTTTGGAGTCAGGCAGTAGGGCCATCGTAAAGGGTCGAGGGCAGTTTTGGAGTCAGGCAGTAGGGCCACGGTGAAGGGACGAGGGCAGTTTTGGAGTCAGGCAGTAGGGTCACAGTGAAGGGACGAGGGCAGTTTTGGAGTCAGGCAGTAGGGCCACGGTGAAGGGAGGAGGGCAGTTTTCGAGTCATGCAGTAGTGCCACGGTAAAGGGACGAGCGCAGTTTTGGAGTCAGGCAGTAGTGCCACGGTGAAGGGACGAGGGCAGTTTTGGAGTCAGGCAGTAGGGCCACCGTAAAGGGTCCAGGGCAGTTTTGGAGTCAGGCAGTAGGGCCACGGTGAAGGGACGAGGGCAGTTTTGGAGTCAGGCAGTAGGGCCACGGTGAAGGGACGAGGGCAGTTTTGGAGTCAGGCAGTAGGGCTACGGTGAAGGGACGAGGGCAGTTTTGGAGACAGGCAGTAGGGCCACGGTAAAGGGACGTGGGCAGTTTTGGAGACAGACAGTAGGGCCACGGTGAACGGACGAGGGCAGTTTTGGAGTCAGGCAGTGTTGACAAGGTAAAGGGACGAGGGCAGTTTTGGAGTCAGGCAGTAGGGCCACGGTGAAGGGACGAGGGCAGTTTTGGAGTCAGGCAGTAGGGCCACGGTGAAGGGACGAGGGCAGATTTGGAGACAGGCAGTAGGGCCACAGTAAAGGGACGAGGGCAGTTTTGGAGACAGGCAGTAGGGCCATGGTGAACGGACGAGGGCAGTTTTGGAGACAGGCAGTAGGGCCACTGTAAAGGGACGAGGGAAGTTTTGGAGTCAGGCAGTAGGGCCACGGTGAAGGGACAAGGGCAGTTTTGGAGACAGGCAGTTGGGCCACGGTAAAGGGACGAGGGCAGTTTTGGAGACAGGCAGTAGGGCCATGGTGAACGGACAAGGGCAGTTTTGGAGTCCGGCAGTAGTGCCAAGGTAAAGGGACGAGGGCAGTTTTGGAGTCAGGCAGTAGGGCTACGGTGAAGGGACGAGGGCAGTTTTGGAGTCAGGCAGTAGGGCCACGGTGAAGGGACGAGGGCAGTTTTGGAGACAGGCAGTAGGGCCACGGTAAAGGGATGAGGGCAGTTTTGGAGACAGGCAGTAGGGCCACGGTGAACGGACAAGGGCAGTTTTGGAGTCAGGCAGTAGTGCCAAGGTAAAGGGACGAGGGCAGTTTTGGAGTCAGGCAGTAGGGCCACGGTGAAGGGACGAGGGCAGTTTTGGAGTCAGGCAGTAGGGCCACGGTGAAGGGACGAGGGCAGTTTTGGAGACAGGCAGTAGGGCCATGGTAAAGGGACGAGGGCAGTTTTGGAGACAGGCAGTAGGGCCACGGTGAACGGACGAGGGCAGTTTTGGATTCAGACAGTAGGGCCACGGTGAAGGGACGAGGGCAGTTTTGGAGTCAGGCAGTAGTGCCAAGGTAAAGGGACGAGGGCAGTTTTGAGTCAGGCAGTAGGGCCACGGTGAAGGGATGAGGGCAGTTTTGGAGTCAGGCAGTAGGGCCAGCGTAAGGCGTCGAGGGCAGTTTTGGAGTCAGGCAGTAGGGCCAACGTAAAGCGTCGAGGGCAGTTTGGGAGTCAGGCAGTAGAGCCAAGGTAAAGGGACGAGGGCAGTTTTGGAGTCAGGCAGTAGTGCCACGGTGAAGGGACGAGGGCAGTTTTGGAGTCAGGCAGTAGTGCCACGGTGAAGGGACGAAGGCAGATTTGGAGTCAGGCAGTAGGGCCACGGTGAAGGGACGAGGGCAGTTTTGGAGTCAGGCAGTAGGGCCACCATAAAGCATAGAGGGTAGTATTGGAGTCAGGCAGTAGGGCCACCGTAAAGGGACGAGGGCAGTTTTGGAGTCAGGCAGTAGGGTCACCGTAAAGCGTCAAGGGCACTCCCCGCCGCAAAGGCCAGGCTGCACGAGCAGAGCCTGGGAGGATGAAAGGAATTAAGAATTTCTGTTTTGTGGAAGAGTGTCAAGGGAAGGGCAAAGATTGGGTTTATTCACCGAAGCCCGCGTTGCTCTGCCTTGTTTCTGAATGCTCGTTTATCCTGTCACGTGTAGTATTTAGCTGTGTGTGGAATAAGTGGAATATTTATCTTGCTGTAACCTCGCGATGATTTGCTGGTTGGCACGCGAGCTCCCGGGTACGCGGGGCTGGCACGCGAGCTCCCGGGTACTCGGGGCTGGCACGCGAGCTCCCGGGTACGCCTGGCGGCCGCCTGCCCTCAAGCCCTCCTGCCTTCTGCTTGCTGTCATTACTTTCCATGTTAGCCCCCCCACCCTCCGTGAGGGGCGTGGTGACCCCCACTTTAGCTGCTTCAGCGGGGTGGGGCTCTTTACGGGCCTCTAGTGGCCACCCTCGTTGGTGGCCTTACAGAGGGTCTCAGATTGTCTTCTGCTCAAGGCTTGTTGTAGAATAAACGCACTGGCGCATCAATTCGTACCCTCACGCTGATCTTTCTTGCAGGTACAGCTTTGAGTGACCGCCGCCCACGCTGGCCCGAAGAACTGTCAAGCATGGAACATTACTGTTGGAAAACGAGGCAGCATCTGTGAGGCCTGCACAAATAACATGACTACATTTGTCCTTCACTGGGAACCAAACACCCAATTGTAGCGCCTGACTCTCAGAGGGTAGCGTTGCAGAGCAGTCTGAGGCTTACTCAAGGGAGGTGGTGTGGGCTAGTAATCGCCATTTGCAGGTGCGCAGAAATAACACTCAATAATTTATTGTCCAGTCTGTACTTTGCTTTATAAAAGTAAGAGTACATTTATTAAACACACACACTACTCAATACTATGCACCAATTTACAAATATACATAAGCTGTTGGAAATACTTTGTGACATTGCATAACATCTCCACCCCTCCCGCAGGGGGGGGGTGGGGTCTAGTACCACCACTCCCATGTACGCACATCATCTTGCCCCCTAATTCAGTGTGTTGAGCATAACCTGGAGCGAGGGCCCTGCGCACTGGCACCATCCCAGTGGCGACCCACTCCATTACCTCAACACGCATTAAAAATAGGTTCACCTGCCCTAGTGACACATAACCCTGACTGAGCATCTTATATTGACCATACAGTATGCACCCCTACATCTTCAGGGCTAACAGTCGGGGTTGTTCCTCACTTAAGCGCAGCAGCAAGAATACATGTTTACGCATTACCTTAGAATGACAGTACTCATCACATTTGTTGGACATTAGAATGCGTTGCAATTACAGCCCCTAAAGGCATCACAGATTAAATCACAGGATTACGCATATACAGCCAGACACCCTAGCAGGAATGTCTGGCAACATAACCCCACTTTGCTTATGACATCACCTTTCACAGGTATTTCACATTACATATGTGACCTTCAGTCCCTCTAAAAAGGAATAACTGTTAGTAAATGCAGTTCTGGTGCAATTACACCTCTTCACCTACAGGGGATGCCCTTCTCCAGACATCCCCAACTCAGCCCTTCACTCCATGAAGCACTTCGCAATACACCCTCAGCTGTAGAACAAATGTTCCAGCCCAGAAGGTGTAATAAAGCAGGCTGAGCCCTTGAGGGGTTATCCTTTTCAAATCCCTAGGAAACTTAGGGTGGGACTTAACTTCGTGCTGGGGGGAGACTGCGCTTCTCCAGCAGCTCCCCCAGCATCCTTGCACCAAGTTGGTGGTGACCCCGTCCTCCTGGGGCCACCACAAGCACCAAAACACAGATTCTACAATGACTGGCAAGGCATTCTGGGGCGCTTCGTGCTCCTCTCCTGAATATCAGATGAGCGTCTCTCCCGCTGTGCCGGGGAGAGCCGCGCTGGTGCTTCGCCGCTTTCCTGGGCCTCGGTGGGGGCCCGGTCCCACCCGGACCCCCAGGTACCGTATTCACGGCTCGGGAGCCCACCCCGGCCGCTCCTGCTAGCTGGTGGGGGCCCGGTCCCACCCGGGCTCCTGGCGCTGTTGCCTTGGTTCTGGGGGTCTCGGTCCCACCCGGGACCCCGCACGCCATCTGTGGTGGAGGGCAGCCCAGGGAGCCCACCCCTGGCTGCCCCGCCGGCTCCCGCGCGGCCCGCACCTCCGTGTGCGGCCGCGGGAGCCGGCACCTTCATTCTGGTCTGCCCGCTCCGGCGGGCAGACACGGAGGTTCTCGCCGATCCGGCAGACCTCGGGGGAGTGCAACGGCACTCCCCCCGCCTCCTTCCAGCACTTCTGGGGCCCGGGGATGGGGTCCCGGGCCCCTCCGGGCCATCTTCACGGGGGGCGCGACGGCGCCCCCCGGCTTTGCTTCATGGGCCCGGGGATGGGGTCCCGGGCCCCTCCTCCTCTTTGCGGGGGGGCGCGACGGCACTCCCCCCCCATCTTTGCTTCGCGGGGGCCAGGGTGGGCTCCTGGTCCCCCAGGGAGTATCTTCATGGGGAGCGCGACGGCGCTCCCCGACTTTACTTCGGGGCCCGGGATGGGGTCCCGGGCCCCTGGGCACCTCTTCGCTGGGGGCGCGACGGCGCTCCCGCCGTCCCTTCGGTGGGGGCCAGTGTGGGCTCCTGGCCCCCATACAGGGCACCTTCACGGGGAGCGCGACGGCGCTACCCGTCTTTACTTCCCTTTAGGGGCAGCCCCCGGGACCTGACCCACCCCGGGGCATCTTCCAGACCGGCGGCGGAGCCCCACGTGCCTCGTCGTCGGTCCCATCAATGGTCAAAGGTCGCGTACCTTCTGGGGGCATATCTCAGCCCCCAGGGGTCTGATCTTCTCCATTTTCGCGTCTTCTTGCTCCCGGGTGGCGCTCCCCAGCCACTGGGAGCACTCTCCTTCGCCCTCTGGGTCTCTGAGAGGGTGCATCCTGCAGGGAGCGGTCTTCACTGGCTCCCTGCGCCAGCCTTTCACCTGCTCTCCTCCTGGGCCTCTCTTCTCCCTGCGCAGAGGCCCCTGCTTCTGCGCACCGGTCCTGGGCTCTTCTTCTGGCGCTGTTAGGGGCCTGGAGGGGCAGTCAGGGGGTTCCTCCTTCCAACTGCTCATTGCCAGGCTCCAGCACCTTCCGCCTCAGCAGACCACACCCCAGAGAGAGCTTCTCTTCCTGTTCAAGCACTTTTTAAAAGTTGAGTAGGGGGCTGGCAGGAAGTCTCTGTTTGTCCTATCAAACAGCGACACATCACTTCCCTGCCCCTGCTCCCTCCTTCTTGTCCAGCCTCTGGGCTGGTTCAAAATGGCGTCGTCCAGGGTCTCTGAAACAAGAGCCCTAGCCCCCTTGGTGCAGCCTGGTGCCTGGCACCAGTGATAGCTGCTGATGGATGGGCCGGTAGCCCCACCCATCTTCTCTTCGTGGAGAGGAGGCCTTAGCTTGTGGAAAAAAAAGGTTATCAATCCAGCCAGCTGAGGTCAACCCTCAACCTGGCCCTGGTTATGACTGACTCAGAGAAATGTGACATTTCTGGATGACCCAAAAGCAGTACAAATATGACTTCGGACTCTGCAGAATACTTCTTCTCACACCCGTTACAGTGGACTTTAGTGCATGTCTGGAATCTGTAGGCTTTAGGAAAGTGACACTAGCCCATGGGCTCCACTTCCCCATAGGGGAATAATGAAGTGAAAAACACAGTAAAGCACACTGACTTTCCCTGGCATGCTTCTTCCCAGTGTATAAAGCCTATTCCATGTCACCACCCAATTCTGCATAAGTCCTGCCACACCATTCACTCTGTAGCTGCTCCTGGACTGCGCACGCCAGGAATCTCCCCTGCGCAGCCCCTACACGTGTGCACACGCATGTACACAGGTGTCTGCATGTAACCAGCCCGGTGCCCCGTACTCCAGCTGCTGCGCAGCGGCCTAGTCAAGCTAGGGGGACACCAGTAAAATCCACATGCAGTCTCTTTCATCATGAGTTCACTGTGGGTGAGTCCCAACTTATGAGGATCCCCACAGTAAAAACTCAACAAATAGGTGCTCAAAAAGCGAAAAATCCGGGCGGTCCAGAGTGTCAGAACCACCTTCTAACAATTACATTTCAAGCAATACATAGAATCTCACTGTGGTGATATTCTAGCGCAACAGCATCACGCGACCTGCAGATCAACATAACACGACCTGCAGCAATTTAGCAAGACTCTTGTGCTGTGTTTTAACACAATGTTGGTTTTTACAGGCTGTGTAAGCCATCATTGTGCTAAAATTCTAAAATCGCCAACCCGAATGAGACAGGAATGTGGTGTTAAGACCAGAGCTGCCCAATATGGAACTGGGTATCCAGGTTCGAGTCTCTGGCACTGTAGAACTGGGGTGCTTATTTACAAGTCCAGTGCGCCACCGGAACGTCAATTACGGCGCGCTGGACTTACCTATATCTATGAGACCACGTAAAGCCATCCTCCATGGCTTTTCATGGCCTCGTAGATATGGTGTGAGGCAGCGTAAGTCGATATGTTGCCTCACACTGCTCCAGGGAGGCATGGCATGGGCGTTACGGTGGGTGTTCCCATGTAGCACCCATGGCATTTGACACATTTCCAGATTTACAACATGCTGTAAACCTGGGAATGCGTCAAAAGCCTACGTCTCACCAGGGGTGGCGAAGGGTTCTTTTTGTGAAGGAAGGTGTCCCCCTTCCTTCACAAAAACAACCTGATTTCAACTCTGACACTCTTGCACCATGGTGCAGGAGTGCCTGTGTTGGCGCATGGCAGCATTTGAGTGCCAGCACAGTAAAATAGGACAGGAATGTGCCATATCTCATAGATATACGGCGCATTCCTGCCATTTTCTTCTGATGCAGGGCAGCGCATCAGGAAGGCTTGCGGCGCTGCTCTACACCAAAAAGAAGTAAATCAGGGCCTTGGCATCCAGGTTCGAGTCTCGGTGTTTCCTCAAGATTCTTTGATTCTGGTCAATTCCCCTGTGCCTAAAAAAAGAAAAAAAGGTAACCTTGTGTAATGTAACTGCCACTTCCCTAAAGCACCCCAGAGGACAAGGGAAGGGGCGGAGCAGCCGCTGGTATTTTTCTCTCTTGTAAGTACATTCTTTAAATAGAAAATCCAATAAAACAGTGCTTTAAAACCTTCTCTAGAGCTGCTGCAGTGATCCCTGACTGACAAGTAAAAACATAAACAGAAAGGTCATGTTACAAATGAATACAGATGACTTTATATGAAGTTCTCCTGAGTTTAGTGCCCAGGCCTTTGCAGCCTCTTAAACATGGACAAATGGTAAGTATTTTTCTTTTGCAAAGGGGGCAGCTGTGGAAGCCAGTGTGAATGCAGGGGCCCTTTGAATTTTCAATTACCCCCCTCGATCCCCACCCTCTCAGGTCTGGACAGTGTGAAAATGGTCAGTGAGGCCCTCAACAGGGCCCTTAGATTTTCCTTAAAGAAAAACACTGGCTTTTGCAGAGCACTTGGCTCAACAGGAAACTTAAAGAGGGTGTATTCAATTCAAATCAATTCAAAAATACTTTTATTTGATTCATTAGAAAATCATAAAAGGATGGAAAACCATCATAAAACAATACTTTAAGTGTACATTTTAAAAAAACATATTATTAAAAGGCTTTAAGGTCGTGACCGTGGACAGTGGGCGATTAATTAGGTTAAAATCTTGACTGGTGTAACAGTACATGTAAGGAGTATATGCCAACAAGTTATTATTTGGCTACTTGAATTGAATCCCTTTTTTCCAGTTCTTTTGCCGCGATTTTCCAGAATTGTATGGCTCTGCAAGTCAGGGGAATCGACAACCCTCCAAGGCACCTAATGACTGCTGCTCTACATGTTCTTCTTTGTTCCTTCCTTAGAGCCTCTCGAAGAATGGTTTTTCGAGTTTCCAGTAAGAAAGAGCAAGTACATAGTAGGTGTAATAAAGACTCGTCCCCTTGACCGCAGAGACGACATTCCTTGGATGGCCATGTATGTTTCCATTTCGGTGTCAGATCCTTTGAGGGAAATTAACCCATTCGTAGCAACGTCAGATAGTGCCTTTTCTGGTGGGAGAAATGTTCCGTCAGGTACGGTTGTGGCTTCAGCCTCTGATAAGCCTGTATCACAGCCCAAGCATGATGTTTTTTGCAAAGGTATTTTTGTCTGTTGACAAAGAGATCCGCTTGATGGCATTATTCACCACACTTTTGAATCCAAAATCGGCCGAAACCGGCCCTGGCAAACTGCTCGGCCGTACCCTCAACCCCCCGGGTGGCCAGCCGAGCACTTTGCCAGGGCCGGTTTTGGTTCCCAGTCCGGCCCTGCTGGCCACCCTCGTTGGTGGCCTTAGAGAGGGTCTCAGATTGTCTTCTGGCTTGTTGTAGAATAAACCCACTGGCGCATCAATTCGTACCCTCACGTTGCTCTTTCTTGCAGGTACAGCTTTGAGTGACCGCTGCCCACGCTGGCCCGAGGAACTGTCAAGCATGGAACATTAGATTTCAAGCAATACATAGAATCTCACTGTGGTGATATTCTAGCGCAACAGCATCACGCGATTTGCAGATCAACATAACACGACCTGCAGCAATATAGCAAGACTCTTGTGCTGTGTTTTAACACAATGTTGGTTTTTACAGGCTGTGTAAGCCATCATTGTGCTAAAATTCTAAAATCGCCAACCCGAATGAGACGGGAATGTGGTGTTAAGACCAGAGCTGCCCAATATGGAACTGGGTATCCAGGTTCGAGTCTCTGGCACTGTAGAACTGGGGGACTTATTTACAAGTCCAGTGCGCCACCGGAACGTCAATTACGGCGCGCTGGACTTACCTATATCTATGAGACCATGTAAAGCCATCCTCCATGGCTTTTCATGGCCTCGTAGATATGGTGTGAGGCAGCGTAAGTCGATATGTTGCCTCACACTGCTCCAGGGAAGCATGGCATGGGCGTTACGGTGGGTGTTCCCATGTAGCATCCATGGCATTTGACACATTTCCAGATTTACAACGTGCTGTAAACCTGGGAATGTGTCAAAAGCCTACGTCTCACCAGGGGTGGCAAAAGGGTTCTTTTTGTGAAGGAAGGTGTCCCCCTTCCTTCACAAAAACAACCTGATTTCAACTCTGACACTCTTGCACCATGGTGCAGGAGTGCCTGTGTTGGTGCATGGCAGACATTTTGAGTGCCAGCACAGTAAAATAGGACAGGAATGTGCCATATCTCATAGATATACGGCGCATTCCTGCCATTTTCTTCTGATGCAGAGCAGCGCATCAGGAAGGCTTGCGGCGCTGCTCTACACCAAAAAGAAGTAAATCAGGGCCTTGGCATCCAGGTTCGAGTCTCGGTGTTTCCTCAAGATTCTTTGATTCTGGTCAATTCCCCCGTGCCTAAAAAAAGAAAAGAAGGTAACCTTGTGTAATGTAACTGCCACTTCCCTAAAGCACCCCAGAGGACAAGGGAAAGGGCGGAGCAGCCGCTGGTATTTTTCTCTCTTGTAAGTACGTTCTTTAAATAGAAAATCCAATAAAACAGTGCTTTAAAACCTTCTCTAGAGCTGCTGCAGTGATCCCTGACTGACAAGTAAAAATATAAACAGAAAGGTCATGTTACAAATGAATACAGATGACTTTATATGAAGTTCTCCTGAGTTTAGTGCCGAGGCCTTTGCAGCCTCTTAAACATGGACAAATGGAAAGTATTTTTCTTTTGTAAAGGGGGCAGCTGTGGAAGCCAGTGTGAATGCAGGGGCCCTTTGAATTTTCAATTACCCCCCTCAATCCCCACCCTCTCAGGTCTGGACAGTGTGAAAATGGTCAGTGAGGCCCTCAAGAGGGCCATTAGATTTTCCTTAAAGAAAAACACCGGCTTTTGCAGAGCGCTTGGCTCAACAGGAAAATTAAAGAGGGTGTAAAATGCCAGCCCCTTCTATCACTGGCACACTCACAGCTGCTGGAGCTTCGCATTTGACAATCCTCCGTATGGCGCACCTGAAATGGGCGGGAGGAAACAGCAACGGCTGCCATAAACGAAGGGGGGTGGGGACATGTGGGAGGCGTCACGCGGGGGAGGGGGAATACAATATAAAAAATTTAAAAAACGTACCTTTTGCCGCCGGCCTCCTCCAGCAGAGCAGCGCGGGGATTGGTCTGAGCAGGCAGGAAAGATGCCCTGCTCAGACCAGGGAGTCTGTGGGGTTTCTCCAGCCCGGCTGCTATATGCAGCTGGGCTGGAGAAAACCTAAGTGCACATGTGTGTTTTGGTCGGCCTGAGATGGCCGGTCAAACACATATGCGCATTTCGCGAGCGGAGTGCACGAGCACTCCTCCTCCCCCCTCCCGTAGCTCAGCAGCACCCCTACCAACAGCGCTGGCTACGAGCCAGCAAATGTAAATTAAAACGATGCAAGAACATTGTTTTATTTTACATTTGCTGGCTCTAAGCCAGGCAGTGGGGCGACGCTCCTCCGCCGTTGCGGAGGAGCCGCCACTGGGAAGAAATGGAAGTTGGGGGTTTTGGGGGGGGGGGGCAGACAAGGACTGGGATAAAAGGGCACTCAACTCTACCAGCAAGTTACCTGGACCCTGCTGTTAGAAATGGGGATCTCTAGTGGGCAGAGCTAGGTACCTTTGTCCAAGTAGGGAACCTTCTTCCTAGTCAGGGTAAATGAGTTACACTCCTAAAATAACCCCTGCTCACCTCCTTGGTAGCTTGACACGAGCAGTCAGGCTTCTCTCAGAGGCAGTGTGTAAAGCATTTGCACATAACCAACAGTAATATAGTGAAAACACTTCCAAAGGACACCACACCAGTTTAGAAAAATATCCAATATTTTAATATCCAAAACAAGATCAAAACGACAAAAATCCAACATACAGTACTTTAAAAATATGCATTTTGCAAGAATACTTTAAAAACACAGTTCCTTGAAGTCAGTAGCTCCATCCGGTGCTACCGCGGTGCTGTAAACAACAGACTCCAACAGTTCCGTCTGACCGCGTCGGTCAGGGGCGTCAACAGACTTGTAAACAGTACCTTTTGTGCTGTGGCTGTCACGTTGGTGCGGGCTGGTCGTGGCAACCGTCGTGGTTGCAGTGTGAAGTGGAGCGGTGCGGCGTGCGGTGCCCTCAAGTCACGGTGCAGGCAGCATCTCGGTGACGGTCATCCAGCGGCGTCGGTGAGACCAGGGCCGAGGAGCGTAGTGAAGGCAGTGCTCATTACGGTGCTGACAGATGATGGTATAGGCGACACAGCCGGTTGCGAGAAGCTGGCTTTGGTCGGTCCGGACTCCGGTGTGGGATGGGGCGGTGCATCATGTGACTTATAAGCGGTGCCCCCAAGCCACGATGCGGTCACGGAAGTCGCGGTCAGCGTGCAGTGACGGCGTCTGTGAGACCAGGGCGGCAAAGTGAATTGAGGCGGTGCGGAGGACGGTGCCCACAGGTCATGGTGCAAGCAGCGGTGGCTATCGTCGTCTTCGGTGAGATCAGGGTTGTGGTGCGAGATGTGGAAGTGCCCTCTGCGGTGCCTGCAGGACAAGGAGCCAGCGACGGAGTCGGTGACGGAGTCGGTTGCTTTTCCCTTCTCTGTGGCAACTGAAACAGCAGTTCTAGAAGCGGGACCTAGAGGTTGGTGAAGTCTTTGTGGTCCCTGAGACTTCAGAACAGGAGGCAAGCTCTACTTCAAGCCCTTGGAGATACTCAGCACAAGTAAACAAAGTTCAGTCCAGTGCTTTCACTACCCAAGGCAGAAGCAGCAACTGCAGGCCAACCCAACAAAGCAACAACACAGCAAAGGGGCAGTACTCCTTCTGGCAGCTCTTCCAGCTCTTCTTCTTGGCAGGGTCCTTGATTCCAGCGAGTTCTAAAGTTCTGGGGTCTAAGCCCCAACATGTATACTCAAAATTCCTTTGTTCTCTCAGGCAGAGAGTGTCTGTGCTTAGTCCAAACCAGTTTGGTCCTCTCTGGCCCAGCTTCCCAGCAGGAGGTGGAGACAGCATTGTCCAAGGCAGACCAGGCCCATTCAAGTGCAAGGAAATCTCCTCCCACTATTCTAATTGCAGCCCAGGTCTATTCAGCCCAGCCCTGACTCATTCAGGAAAGGCAGGACACACCTCGACCCCCCCAGTGGCTTTCTGAAGAGAATGCACATCCCCAGCCCCTGTCACTCCAAAGCCAGACAGTCAATCCACAAACCCAGCAGAGGCACACAGGATGGCTAAGCAAGAAAATACCTACTTTCTAAAAGTGGTATTTTCAAACACAGAACATAAAAATCATCTTTACTAAAAGATGCATTTTTACATTTCGAGTCCAGGCATACTAAACTCCATTTCCCTATCTTGTCCCAATGGGAAGTTATGCCTATAAGATGGTATAAGTAAAACTCCCATTCTTTCCTATGGGACAGATAACCCTGCAGTGGTGAAAAACGAAATACACTGTAATTCACCACCAGGACATGTCACATACACCAGTGCATGTCCTACCTTTAACATACTCAGCACCCTGCCCACAGGGGTACCTTGGGCCTACCTTAGGGGTGACTTACATGAAAGAAAAGGGAAGATTAGGGCCCGGTTTGTAGGTGCACTCGCCAGGTCGACTTGGCAGTTCCAAACTGCGTGCAGACTCTGCAGTGGCAGGTCTGAGTTACATTTACTTTACCGGGCTACTTCTGTGGGTGACACAATCAGTGCTGCATGCCCACTAGTAGCATTTGATTTACAGGCCCTGACACTCTCAGTGCACTGTACTAGGGACTTACCAGTAAATCAAATATGCCAATCATGGAAACACCAATCCATAACACAATTTGCCACAGGAGCACTTGCACTTTAACACTGAACAGCAGTGAGAAAGTGCGCATAGACACTAAACCAGCAAAAACAAAGTCAAAACCGGGAGGTCAGAAAGCAAAAAGATAGGGAAACACGCCAAAAGATGCCAGGTCTAACACATGTCTCCTCCAGCTGAAAGTAGGGAGAACTACCCAACCTCCTGGGAGTTCTCTTCACTAAGGCGGAAGAACCTGGACAGACCATCAGTGTTGGCGTGTTCTGTGCCAGGGCGGTGTTCCACCATAAAGTCCATTCCCTGTAGGGAAATGAACCCCCTCAACAGTTTCGGGTTCTCACCCCATATTTGCATCAACCATCTGAGGGGTCTGTGGTCTGTCTGAACTCGGAAGTGAGTCCCAAACAGGTAGGGTCTTAGCTTCTTCAGTGCCCAGACCACAGCAAAAGCTGCTCTTTCTATGGCATTCCACCTCTGTTCCCCGGGGAGTAGTCTCCGGCTAAGGAAGACTACAGGCTGGTCTAGGCCCTCATTGTTCAGTTGTGAGAGCACCGCTCCCACACCATGCTCTGAAGCGTCAGTCTGCACTACGAATTCCTTGGAGAAGTTGGGTGCCTTGAGCACGGGCGCCGTGCACATGGCTGCCTTCAGGGCATTAAAAGCTTTCTGGCAGGCCTCAGTCCAGATCACCTTCTTGGGCTGCTTCCTGGAAACCAGCTTGGTTAAGGGGGCAACAATGGTGTCATATCCCTTAACAAATCTCCTGTAGTAACTGGTGAGACCTAAAAAGGCTCTCACCTCTGTCTGGGTCTTAGGGGGCTCCCAAGCCAGAATGGTATCAATCTTGGGCTGTAGGGGTGCCACCTGGCAGCTCATCACCTGGTGTCCCAAGTACACCACTGAGCCCTGCCCGATCTGGCACTTACTGGCCTTGACCGTGAGGCCTGCTCTCATTATTTCATGTTATTCACCAGTTTTATTTTTGAGTAACTCTCTGATGATTTGCTTTTTTATTGTCAAGGTGGGATCTAGAAACTGAGAGTTCATAGGCAGTGGGAATGTTTGGCGGATGTCTCTGCCCCACTGTGTTCTCTGCTCTTTATTTTGATAGTGAACCTGTACACTATGTCTCCCACTTCACTAAGGATGAAGTAGTTTCCACTAATTCTTACAAGTAGAAGGGCCTTTTTACAATAAAAATTACGATTAAAGAACTACGATATAGAACAATAGTTACCAAAAGATTCTCCCTAGCACAATTTCTGACAGTCTGCACATGAATGCCTTCATATGTAGGGTCCACACCAGCACTGCCTACTTTTCCTGCCTTACTTTGCAAATTTGAAAACATCTAATGACCCACAATAAACCACCTTAACAGATGAACGATGGATTTTGGAAACACTAGCTACACATTTGGGCGCTATAAATTGATCTCAAGATCCTGATCTATGGAAAAAACTGGAGCTCCTACTGCAAATTTCCCCGAAATGAAGACTCCACAGACTCTAATAATTGAATGCTGATGGATTACATTCCGTCAGATTTTGAACACATTCAAGAAATTAATTCCATCAAAACTCATTGCAAGAAAACCCAACATTGAATCTCTTCATTAGGGCCCTAAATAAAAAACTTGACCATGAATCTAATGTATCTGCTTCCTCAAACCTTAATTTAGCTGGGTACTTTAATTTACCCGGTGACTATCCCCTACTTTCCAAAGCTCTTCAAGCTGCAAGTTGTGTGAGTTCTATTTTGTTTGTTAGAAAAATCATTTTGCCCCTCTGATCTGTTCTTGAAAGGATGTCTCAGATTCTAATGTCTTTATACATGCAGAGTTAAACATTTCAAATAGAATCAAATATTTACAGATTGCTTCTTCCGTTGATAGCACCAAGTAAACTATGAGAAAGCACAAAGAAATTCCACCAAGTCCATCACTACATAATTGGAAAACCTCTGTTCCATCACTGTATCCTGATACTGTTTATTCCTTAAAAAAATGTGTGCAGAATACCCAGCATGTTCTCCATCTAGACAAGTGGAAGAAAATGAAGGCAGAATAGCTTGTTGCCCAATTGTTCCAAAGCATGCGACAGGAGCCCGATCCACCTCAAGGGATCTTTAGTGGCAAAAACCCCAGACTCTGCAAAAGAGCCAAATAAGAGGCAAATTAAAAAAAGAGGCCAAAGTAAATCAGTGCCCGCATCTGAAACAATGGACAAACATTCAAAGTTGCTGCCAAAGAAGTATTCTAAGAATAAAGTGAAAAAACTCAGGCATCCGAAAAAACAACTTGAAGACTCTTACATTTTCAGGACTTGCCTGAATCTGTAGATGCAAGTAGGGAGATCTGTCCTCCAATTATTGAAGACTTACCTGATTTGCAACATCTCCCTTGGATGTAACTTAAATTCTCAGGCTATAGAATTTATGGGAAGGAATGTAATTATAACTCAATCGTCTGACGTGTCCACCTCTCGCACTTTACAATCAAATAAAGTTTTGATAGAACCTCAAATGGCTTCTCCCAGAGATGTCTTGTCTCCTCTTGAATAGAGCTCATATAAAATCTCTCCTTCATATGCACTGACACTTAGTGCAAACAACAGATATGAAAGTGGCCAAGATCCAGAATAATATAAACTATCTATCTTCTCTGATCAAATTTAACTCAACTTTATTTCCCTCTTTTATTCTGGATTCTAGTGGTGTCTTTCAGAGTAAAGGAACAGATGTTTGCTCTAATAAAGCATAACAATTTCCAAAATACTATTGGGGTTTAAGCAAGGGCAGACAAGTTAAAATTCCTTGCTTGCTACAAACTATGAGTTATCTTCGCTGTTGCCAGTGTCTCCTCTGGTCAATGAACTCTTCACTATTACTAGAGGCCCAACTGGGGCTATTGTAAGCATCCCTAACGTGGGTCCAGGTAAGAAAACGTGTCACATAAGTAGCAAATGTTGGGTCATGGCTTGCTGGAGGAAGTGATTCCAGAAACCAATCAGTCGTGAAACACCTTTGACGTGAGCTCTAAGTTACTAATTTGTCCTGGAACCTGGTCAGTTTATATATAAATCAGGAAAAATGATTTTGTTTGGAATTATTAAATTGTTTTATTACAGGATAATATGACACAGAGGGATTTCCAGTAGGATCAATACACAGAATGGTTTAAAACAGGGATGACGTTTAACCCTTTTACCTTTATATGCTGATAATCTACTTTTGTTTTTGATCTCATGGCCATTGATTTGCAACAAATCATTATACTCTTATCCAGTTAAACATTTTTAAAGTTAATGTTGAAAAAAGCAAAACAGTCTTTTTTAAGGCTTGCCTGAGAAAAACTACAGGTCACATTTACTAAATACTAGTCGCAAAATATGACCAGTGTTTGTAAGTAATATAGGGCCAGATGTAGGAAGCCAATTTGCGATCGCAAATTAGCAGTGTGCAATGTAGCACACAAAAAGCCCCTAGCAAAATAAGGAATCGCATAATTTGCGATTCCCTATTTTGCGACTGCATTTAAGGAATCGCAAATTGCGATTGCTTAAATGCAATGTAAGTAGCACAAAAGAAAGTGCAATTTAGCCGTAAGGAATCGCAAATTACCACCAACTCCAAGTTGGTGATAATTAGCGATTTCCTTTCAAATGCACTTTTATGCTTTTTTAAAAGTGCCATGTGGCACACATTCAAGCCCTTAGGGCATGTATGTGCGCCACATGTGCACACATGCACATTTCAGGGGTGCAAAAGGGTGTCCCTCTGGAACCCTTGCACCTTGAAATTGCGCACGCAATGTGCGAGTACCTATTGGGTACTCGCAAATTGCGTAAGCAATTTCATTCATTCCTATGGGCCTCTAGGCCCATAGGAATGAATGGGAAGGTATTCGCAATTGAGGAATATTAAGGAATCGCAAAAAATATTGCGATTCCTACCTACATGGCATTTTGCGAGTCCTTAATAGCGATTCCTAAAAATCGCTATTAAGGAATCGCAAAACTGCTTTTACCTACATCTGGCAGTTAGTGACTAGTATTTTTGTGACCAGTATTGACTTTTGCAAATCGACTTATGTACTAACAGGCCAGGTTGCAGAATTCCAAACTGTAGTGGGCCACAATCAGACATACCTCATCAATATTCCTGAGGTATGTCACAAACTGAGACTCTCTCTGATTGGATGTCATCACTTAGAGCATGGCCTGCTGAGGTCAGTAGACCATCATGTCAGTCATGGCATTTAAATAAAGTGCTTCTTTTTGTTGAAGCAGCCCATTTTCTTCTAAGTAAATGGGTCTGCATTTAAGATTTTTTTCTACTTTTTAGAAAAGTTTAAGATTTGATAGTGCTCCCTTGGACCACTGCGCACTCCTAAACAAACTTTTGTTTTACATTCACAAAGGGGAAGTCATCCCAAACAGAGATTTGAATGGGTTACAAGCCCAATTTGATAGTCAGTAACTTTTCAGTCCCAAAACTTTGATACATTGCATTATGAATCGCTATTTGGAAGGGATACCCTAAACATGTCCCTTACAAATACATATACATAATGCACTTTTAAACCCATTTATCAATTTGGTAACCTATTGCCAAATTGATAAATGGATGTATTACATGTCAATAAACCATTTAGCAGTTGCAAACCCTGTGATGTAGTGAATTGCAAGGTTTGTGACCACTAAATGGCTTCGTACACCTGGCCCTATATTTAATTGAAAGTTGAGACTAGATCCATTGGAGTATTTGAAATTTCATCCCGTCTTGTCAGAATTTTTTCAGATAATCTTAATTTATGACCTTATATGGACCATCTAAAATCCAAAGCGATATAGAATGGGGGTATCAAAAGTGCCTTTTGATTATTTTTTTTATATCTTTGGGAAAGACACTTCAATAGTTTACTTGTGGTCAAAGATTCTCCCAACATTACTATATGGGGAGGAATCCTGATCATACCAATTATGGCCCCTCCTTCAAAAATAGACAAATATTTTACGGGCTCTATTTATGGTAAACGGTTCATCCCCAGTATAGGCCTTACAGTAGGAATCTGATCTTAGGAGCATTTACCTTTAGTTTTCGCCACAGTAGTGCTTTGAGGTTATAGGTTTATACATTTGGAAGTAGGAACAATAAGATGGTTTAAAAACTTTATCAGAAGGAAATTCAAACAACGTGTTTTCTCAAAATGTCAAATATGCACTCTCAAGGCTCTACTTCTGCAACGACAGATATGTTTTATTTCCTCTCCTTAGGCAAAGGGAAGAATACTTTCAAAAGGATGTTCTTGCTTTAATAAATCCTCCTTTAAATGAAGATGTTTGTAACTGTATTTTTATCTTTTTATTTATTTCACACCCGTACATGTAGAGAACCTTTAAAATGGAAAATTATTTTATTTCAGTATAGCGGTAGAGTTTTCTGTAGGCGGGTGGGCGGACGGATGCCTGCAGGTTCACTCCGTCACACCACGAGTGTAATGAGGGTTAATTTTTCCCCTCACCTTTCTCAAAAACAGATGGAGTCCTTTCTGAAGTGGAAGAACTGTTTTTTTAGAAGTCTCTACACCACAAAAACGATACAAACACAACGCAGTTTTGAGTATGGTTTAATTCCATTCATGGGGGGGGTTGTTAGGACTTCCGCAAAAGCACTCTCCCCCCCCCCCCAATCACAGTACATGGACTTTGCTGCATATAAAAATAGTAAACATTCTCTCTCTATGTACATCAATCTAAGGATTAGCCTTTTCTGTGGTGCTGGGGCGTGGAGTTAGATCCCTGAGGTGGGCCTGATGGGGAGTTTGTAGTGGCCCCAGAGCATGACCATTTTAACTTGCTGTGTCTGTGGGTCTCTGCACCATTTCCTTTTCTCTTCATTAGCAGCTGGCAGCACCTCAGAGAGTGATTGGGCAGAGGAGTCTCTCACTGGGCTCAGAATTTCCTTTTGTGCACCTATAAAAGCCTGGAGGAGGACACAGATGCTGCAAATCCTGTACACAGTCAAAGAGGGCTTGAATAGCTCTGTATGCATGTATGTGGTCATTGTTTAGCGCCAACCTAACCAAAAGACTGCAAAGGGATGTACGGAATTCAAGGCAAGCATGCAGCCACCGAGTGGCAGGAGAGGTACCTGGGTTCTGGGTATGAGTGAGAGTGACTTAATGGGACACTGCAACAGGTTCTAAAACGGACAAGCAACTTAGAATTCTGCAGTGGTCAGCCTTCAGAGCTCTATCCCTCCCAGACCTGGCAGACACCGACCCTCAAAGCCACTTCTTATGAAGATGATGTCTTACCATTGTCCTTCATCGAAGCTCTCTCTGGGGATGCTCGCTTACACCCAGTTACCATTGTCCCTCCATCAAGGCAACTTCCCAGAAGCTCTCAAGACTGGTCAGATCCTCTCATTCCTAAAGAAACCTTTACTAGTCCCTGATGACCTCCACACAACTGTCCATCACTCATCAGCAAGATCATTGAAAAGCAGTGTATGTTCAACTCCGAGATCACATCAATGCTAACCATCTCCTGCACGACTGCCAGTCTGGCTTCAGATCACACTGTGGCACGGAGACCGCCACCATATACATCATAGACGATGCCCTCTTGACCACAGGTTAAAATGACCAACATCTCCTGATATTCCTGGACCTCTCAGCTGCCTTCGACACAGTCAACCACCCTACCCTCATAAGCATCCTCGAAACACAAATGGGATTCAACAACTGTGTCTTTCACTGCTTCTCCTCCTGCCCTACCAACTGACACCAGTTTGCTCACATACCCCCCTCAAGGTCACAAAATATCCCTATCACATGTGGAGTGTCCCAGGATTCCATACTATGTCCTATCGTCTTCAACCTCTACATGGAGCCGCTTGGTGCTCAGCTCACAGATATCAGCATCAATATTCACCAATATGCTGATGATATACAACTCTGCATGAAAGTCTCCACTGCTTCCGACATTTAATCCCCCAGACACTGTCTGCGCGTCATCCAGACCTGGATGTCCAGCGCCCACCTGAAGCTCAGCCCAACCAAGACAGAATTCCTATTACTTGCCAAGAACAACAAACCAGATACAGTACAAACGTGGCTCAATGTCATGAACCGTGACTGTTTCAAACCCCCAAAACCAACTGCATCATTTATAATGCCATCGCAACCAGCATCCCTGCTTATCTTGCAGACAAGTTCACCATCTCTTGTGGCTCTTGGCACACCCAGAGGCAGGACAACATCAGACTGGAGACTAGGAAGTGTAAAAAAAAAGAGAACAAGACAGCAGGCCATTTCCATCTATGCACTCTTCGGGCTGCACGTGACAGGTACGGTTAACTAGTTCCCCCTAAGGCACCGGAATTCAGATGATGTTTTCATGCTGGTTGTGAGGGCGCTGGGTATGCTCCACACCTGCTTTGGGGATGCAATAAGTATCCAGCCGACTCTCAGTCCCAAACAATATCTGGCCCCTCTGCTGAGAGTGCAGTAAGCAATGCTTGGGGAGCACGAAGTTTGTGGGGGTGAGCTTAAAACGTTATGGCTTGGATGTGAACAAGTAGCACTCTCAAGTTTCCTTTGTCCATGCGCGAGTAGCTCATCCAGGCCTGTGTTTTATGTGCATTGTGGGACTTGTAGTCTTCATTCTATAATAGTAATAAGAGGACTGTAAACCCCAGAATGCAAAGCGTGAGCCACTCACGCCTTGAACTCAGAAACTTGAAACCCACAAGGGATTGGGACAGCAAATAGTCTACTGGGCTCAATGTATGTTCTTTAGGGCCTCTATAAGAGGCTGTACGTGTAGAGCTGTTGAGTAGCGCCTGTGTTTTTTGTGTGGCCCTTAGCCATACCTCTTATTATTATTTTTTTTAGGAAACAGTGCATTCTGGAAATTGTAGTTTTACTTTTTACATTGCGTTGTTTACAAATCCAGGACAAGAAAGTTCGGCTGTGCAGGCTCAAGGTGTCCTACGTGACAGGGGCCACTAGGCGGCGGTGATAAGGTTCGTGTTATGCGAGGCTTGGGGTGAGCTATAGAGTGTGGGGTTAATTGCAACAACTTAAAGGAGCTCTGCCTATGGGGCCGTTGTTTGCGGTTCGCAGAGCCCGGGTTCCCCTAAAGTGACCATCAGTTTGGGCGTTCATGAAGAGGGGGGCAGATGACTCTAGGGGGCGGTAGGAATAACGTAGGGCTGCTGCTGGCATCGAGGGTGTGGGGGATACAAGGGTGTCAGGAGCCAGGTGCACCACATACCTGCTCGCCTCTTTCAGGGGGAGGGGAGCTGAGCCAGGGTGTGGAGAGTGAGGGGCAGGGTCTGCTCTTCTGCCAGAGCCCAGGAGCAGCTGTGGGTGGGGAAATGGGAGTGGGGGGAGGGGAGGTGTGTGTGTGTGTGTGTGTGTATGTGTGTGTGTGTGTGTGTGTGTGTGTGTGTGTGTGTGTGTGTGTGTGTGTGTGTGTGTGTGTGTGTGTGTGTGTGTGTGTGTGTGTGTGTGTGTGTGTGTGTGTGTGTGTGTGTGTGTGTGTGTGTGTGTGTGTGTGTGTGTGTGTGTGCGCGCGCGCGCGCGGGGGGTAACATGCTGGCTGTCCTCAGTGTATTGAAGCAGACGAGGCGTTCTGATGTAATTAAGGTCAAAGAAGTAGGGTGCCTTCAGGGCGGAGTGGGAAGTGTTTTGGGGTGGGGAGAGGGAGTTGGCTGTACTTTTTCACGATCTGGTAGATGCTGTTTCAGTGTAGTTTGGACAGCAAAGAATCCCCTTTAAGAAACTAGAAAGCAAGGGGGCAACTTGTAGAGAAAGCTGGGTGCCGGGGAGCAGGGTGAGTGTTTGGGGGTGTAGACTCTAGGCCTGAGGTGTGGCCAGCACAGGTACTTTCCTGGGTGAGGGGAGTGATGTTTCTCTCCTAAGAAATAGGGCAAGGGTGCAGGGCTGCTCCTCAGGGGCCGAGGGATGCAGAGATACTGCCCCTAAGACAAGAAGGGGAGGAAGCAATGGGTGCTTTCCTGGGGGCTCGGCGGAGGATGGGGGTGTCAGCAAGCACTCCTTGCTCGCCAGCCTCTGCAGCCCAGCGCCCCTCAAGCTCTTCATGGCGAAGAAATGAAAAAATGCGGTCCGTCAGCATTTCAGAGGTTTTCGGGCGTGTTATTTTGGCCACCACGAGACTTTGAGCACATCAAGGAAATACTTTTCTGAGAGATGCAAGGGTGCCCCGGGCGCAGTGTCTCATAAGGGCACCATCAGTTACTAACCCTTCGGCCTAATGAGACACCCGCCTACATTGCAGCTCCGAGAACAGGTGTGTCCAACGGCGGTCTAGGAGGCCTGAGTCTGGGCCACATTTTCAGAATATCCACATGAAAATGTGCATAGTGTATCTTATTTACATTGTTGGTAAACACCCTAAAAATCAGACATGGACCTCACTCTCCTGGGCCTAAACTGGTCACTGTTCTTGCAGAACCTCCTAGAGGAGGCCGGCAGGACATTAGCGGGGAATCCACATGCATTCGCTTGTGAAGGTAAGAATTCATAACTTCCAAGGGCTCTATGTAACATGTGACACCTTCTACTATTCCTTGCTTTTTATAAAACAGCCCAATGCAGGCTGGAATTTGTAAGCCAAACATACAATGTTAAAAGCAAAACTGCAAATCCCACAATGCATCATGCTCTTTTCCAGAAAGTTTTGCCAGCAGATTGTTCAGCAATCGTTGAACCACTTTATTGAGATCAAAGGCAGGGAGGTTAGCGGTACAAAGTGGTGAGGTGTCCGGGGATATCTCAGACAACACCAACCAACAGGAGCTAGTAGGTAATGTCTCCAAAGTGCTTTGAGTACAGGCCCTGATCGACACAGTCCTTAGCTGTATGCTGTTCTGCATGTGTCTTTGGCAGAAACCCCATTTGACGAAATGCTGCAGGCAAACAAGAAAAGGCATGGCATGTTTTGACTGAAACACGAGTTCCCGAAACTGTTCACTTTTGCAGCCAATCAAGCAGTGCAAACATCAGTGACGCCACACTGATCGGTGCCGGATGGGCCTGGAGCGAAGGCAAGGATATTCCCAGCAGGTGAATGTACCTGTGAGTCTAGCAGCTGCAGGGCAGAATCAGTCACATCAGGCTTGGCTCTGAAAGGCAGCGAGTGTTGGGCAGTGAATCACATGGCATTCCATCCTCCTTAGAAGTCTTCAGCTCAAGCCAAGATTTGTATGGTTACATTTGGCGGGGCTACATCTGCACCCATTCCTGTTCCTCTTTTGTGGAACAAGTGCAAGTTCTTCCTCTGCTGTGTGTGCCATGATCCCCATCAGGGCTGCTCCTTCTGTGAGTCTGACGATGAGCGACCAGGAGGCTAACGCATCAATGCACACCTCGCCCCAATCTCAGCAATCAGGCCCATCCATCAGAGTTAATATAGATTTATAAATATATTTTAATCTCTATAAATACAATGTTCAAGGGTGCTGCATGTGCAGTTAGAGGAGTATGCTCAGTATGCTGATGCAGAGGGTGGCCGCCAGCAGGCCTCGGCTCCTCCATGGTCGCCAGCTAGCATTGTAGTCCGCAGGGCAGGGGTAGGTTTTGGGCCACTTATTGCACAGGTTGCCAGCACAGCACTGGATCTCAGTGTTGGTGGGGATTCCCTGCACGGCAGGGAAGATGCTGGAGCACAGTGGTTCAGAGCAGCATCCCTTCTTCAACGTTTGCCGGTTCGGCCCCCCTGCAGAGAATGGAGAGAGGTATGTATTACGATAATGGCAAAGGGTATTTTCACTTCTCATTCAATTTTCATGCTCCTGCCTGTCCAAAATGTTCTTTCCACTGCTTTCACCCCCTCCCTGCCCATTGTGCTACACAATAAAAACAAGCACTGGCAAAGCCAATAGGTCTCGTCTATGCAAGAGCTATTGGCTTTGCCAATATGTTTTAGCAATGTTGTACACCAGAGTGGCTGCTGTTCAGCATGGCTAAAAGTTATTAGGGTAAAGTAGTGGCGTGGAGTGTCATAAAGTAGCGTGTTATGTAGGGGCATAGAGTGGTGTGGAGTACAATAGAGTTGAGTGTTGTGGAAAGGAGTTAAGTGCAGTGTCATGGAGTAGCGTATAGTGTTGTGGAGAGTCATGGAGGGAGTAGAGTGTTGTAGAGTGGAAGGATGTAGAGTTGAGTGGTGTATAGTGGAGCACAGTGTCAGAGCTGGGTAGAGTGTTGAGAGTGGAGTGGCATAGTGTCGTGGAGTGGTGTACAGAAGAGTGGAGTGACATAGAGTGTGTTGCGTAGAGTGGAGTAGAGTGTTGGAGTATAGAGTGGCGGACAGTGAAGTAGATTGTCATAGAGTGGCGTGGCATAGATTGGAGTGGAGTAGTGTGTCATAGAATAGAGTGGAGTAAAGTGGCATGGGGTGGTATAGAGGGAGTTGCATAGAGCATTGTAGAGTAGTGTCGTAAAATGGCATAGAGTGGAGAAGAGTGTTGTAGAGTGCACTAGCACAGAGTGGAGTACAGTGTCAGTCGAGCAGAGTTTAATGGAGTAAAGCATCATAGAGTGGAGTATCATGGAGTGGAGTATCATAGAGTGGAGTGTATTAGAGTGGCCTAGAGTGAAGTGGCATACAGTACAGTGGTGCAGAGTAGATTGGAATAGAGTGCAGTGGTGTAGAGTAGATTGATTTTGAGTAAAGTGGTGTAGAGTGCATTGGCGTAGAGTGCAGTGACGTAGAGTAGCATAGAGTGCAGTGGCATAGAGTAGAGCGGTGCAGAGTAGATTGCAGTAGTGCAAAGTGCAATGGCGTAGAGTTGAGTGGAGTAGAGTGGCGTAGAGTGAAGTGGCAGAGTGGAGTAGTGCAGGGTAGAGTTCAGAGGTATTGAGTAGAGTGGCGTGTAGTGCAGTGGCGTAGAGTGCAGTGGTGTAGAGTGGCATAGAGTTGAGTGGTACAGAGTAGAGTGCAGTGGCATAGAGTGCAGTCATAGAGTAGTGTGTCAGAGTGCTGCAGAGTAGAGTAGTGCAGAGTAGAGTTGTTCAGAGAGCAGTGACGTAGAGTACAGTGGTGCAGAGTAGAATAGAGTGGCATAGAGTGCAGTGATGTAGAGTACAATGGTGTAGATTGACGAAGTATGCAGTGGCATAGAGTGTAGTGACATAGAGTAGAATGTTGTAGAGTATAGTGGCAAAGTGTAGTGGTGCACAGTAGTTGGCATAGGTGCAGTGGCATAGTGTGCATTGGTTTTGAGAAAAGTGGAGTAGAGTGAACTGGCGTAGAGTGCAGTGGTTTACAGTAGAGTAGCGTAGAGTGCAGTGGTGTAGAGTGGTGCAGCGTAGAGTGCAGTGACAGAGTGCAGTGGTGTAGAGTAGATTGTTTCAGAGTAGAGTGAAGTGGAGTGATGCAGGGTAGAGTATAGCAGTTCAGGGTAGAGTGCAGTGGCATAGAGTAGCGGTGTAGAGCACAGTGGCATAGAGTACAGTGGCGTTGAGTAGATTGTTGCAAAGTAGAGTGAAGTTGCATAGAGTGCAGTGGTATAGAGTAGAGTGTCGTAGAATGCAGTGGTGCAGAGTAGATTAGATTGGCTTAGGGTGCAGTGGCTTAGAGTACAGTGGCACAGAGTTAAGTTGTGTAGAGTTCAGTGGCGTAGGGTGGCATAAAGTAAAGTGGCAGAGAGTGCAGTGTGCAGAATATACTGTTGTAGAGTGTAGGCATGAATAGTACAGTGGCGTGTAGTGCATTGGTGAAGAGTGCAGTGGTGCAGACTAAAGTGGCATGGAGAACAGTGGTGCACAGTAGAGTGGTGCAGAGTGCAGTGGCCCAGAGTAGAGTGGCGAAGAGATCAGTGACGTAAAGTGGTGCAGAGTAAATAGAGTGGCACAGAGCAGGTGGCGTAAAGTATAGTGGTGTAGAGTGATTTGGTGCAGAGCAGATTGGCATAGAGAGCATTGGTTTTGAGTAAAGTGGTGTAGATTGCATTGACGTAGAGTGCAGGGGCATAGAAGACAGTGTTGCAGAGTAGGGTGGCATAGAGTGGCGTGGTGCAGAGTGGTGTAGAGTGCAGTGGCTCAGAGTGCAGTGGCACATAGTAGAGTAGTGTGGGGGTAGAGTGCATTGGCATACAGTAGAGTGGTTTAGAGTAGGGAGGCATAGAGTGGAGTGGTGCAGAGAAGAGTGCATTGTGTTGCAGTGTGGAGTGGTGTAGTGTGGAGTGGTGCAGAGTAGAGTGCAGTGGCATGGAGTGGTGCAGAGTATATTGGAGTGGGGTAACGTGGAGTATCCATGGTATGGTAGCGTACTGCCATTAAAGGCAGCACATCTTCAAATGAAGTTATATTTGTCCTCACATACAGTTTTACTGATAACATTATACAGTACAAAAACGATAAAGTGTGGAAATGATATCACCCAATTGATTGATTTGATTGTTGTTGGAGATGGCACTTTCTGGTTGGCTATGGTGATGCCCCAGCTAGGCAGAACCTACCACGCCCGTCAGGGGCGGGTGATTACACACACTGTATAACCTGCGCTCACCCTTTGGTAGCTTGGCACTGAACAGTCAGGCTTATCACAGAGGCAATGTGTAAAGCAATGGCACAGCACTCACTCACTCACGATAAGTACCTTGAATGTCATAAAAGAGACTTCACACGTGATGTATGAAAATAATGTTTGTATTCAATACACATAATAATCAACACAACATGAATATTATGTATTTCTTGGCATAAATCAAATTTGTAATTATTACTAGCAGTACTAGGCCCAGTCGTGTTCAAACAACATCAGCAATATGCACACTTGGGAAAGATCATAAGATTCACCCCTCCCCAGCACCCGGATGTGGTGCCAAACATTGTCTACCCCAGGCCCACCCCAACAATTCTAATAATTCAATGCTGCACAATTAGAGGGTTCACTCCAGGCCACACCAATATCAGAAATATGTACATACACAAAATTATACCACTTTTTAGCAGCACTGTGGGCCAAGGCTGCGCGGGGAAACCCAATTTCAAACGTAATACTTCTCTGGCAAGAAATCAAGGTATCGGGCAAACCAGCGTCCAGTGTCGTGAATCACGGGTGGTGCCCCACTGTCAGTTTCACACCTTCACCCTCCAACTCACCCCAACTATACTAGACACACAGATTGCCGACACCTCCTCCTCCCCCTTCCCGGGCACTAGGCTGCACATGGCTGAAGTCACGGTTGAAGTCACTCTTAGTCAGGGTCCCAGGAAGCAGGTGGGGGTAGGTAGCAAGGTCAATTAGGAGGCAGACAGCAAAAGGGGATTGGCAGCCACTCAAAGTTCCCCCACAGCATGCGGAGCAGACACGGGCCGAGGGCAATAGGCGGTCACACCAAAGGGGTACCCAAGGGACTTACGGCACTAGCGAAGTATAAAACCAAAGAGTTGCAAATTCAGTACCTCCCTGGAAATGAGGCAAACCATCTGGTGCATGCCGATATTGGTCGCACCAGACAGTTCCGGTCACACACAAAGGCGCAAGTTCAGCAATGCCTTATGAGGTAGAAGGAAGCACTACTAAGGTTATGCCCCCACCTCCGAGGGTTACAACCTGTGAATCAGACACCACATGCAATGAGCATGCAGTCAGTGTGTCGCACGAGAGTGAGGCAGAACAGTCGATAAAGCAGGCCACCCGCTCACCACAAACAAGACGCTTATGTGTGCCAAGGTCCCCACAATGAGGGGACCGCACGCCTTAGATGCGAGCAAGACTATGGAGCTCCACACCAGGTGATCCGATCTCCAGGCACAATACTTAGTTCCAAGCTCACACCGCACTACCAGTTGGAATCCAGCAGATGATGTGGGTACATGAGAGGGCACCGTTCTGCAGGTGTCACAGATAGATGGTGTGGGTGCCTCGTAGGAGAGCTTTGATGTCCCTGAGATCTCCAAGAAAATAGGGGGCAAGCTCAACAAGCCCTTGGAGAGCACACTTCAGGGTGCCACACAGCAGCAGGTAGCCGGCTCAGGCCAGCCTCTATTCAGAAAGGGTGCACTGTCCCTTCCAATGGCAGTAATCCTCCTTGTGCACAACATAGTCCTCTGACAATGTGCACCACATAGTTCCAGGTTCTCTGGTCCCACGTCCTCCCAAGCGAATCTCACCTTTTGCTGCAGGATGACACCATTAGTTATACTGGAGTGTGCCTTTAAAGTTAGGGGTGGTTCAAAGGGTCTCCCTTTGAACCACAGATGTCTCCTCTAAATTTCAGTCCTGTGTGCCATGAGGCCATGGAATGCAGATCTTAATCTTTAGTGGGGCCTCGATCTGGCTCTGGAGGCCAAGTGTCAAAACCTCCTCCTGCAGTCTCTGGACCCACGCAGAGGTCAGTCGTTCCAATTGAATGCCCAGTGTTTTATAGCTGTTGCTGTGGAATGCCCAGATGTGCTCCCCCAACCTCCAGTGCGGACTGGAGTCAGCCCCAAGGCACATATTCTGTTTTAGAGCATAGAAATGCCCACGTTCTAGTAGGGACATTTCTACGCAAATCATGACAAAGCCACCTTGACCACTGGCAAGGGGTTGTCACTGCAAATCGAATGATAGGAAACATCATGAGGCTGCCCCACTGCAATTCACTATTGCAGTCTGAAGTAATATCAGCCAGTCTGAAGTAATATCAGCCAGTCTGAAGTAATATCAGCCAGTCTGAAGTAATATCAGCCAGTCTGAAGTAATATCAGCCAGTCTGAAGTAATATCAGCCAGTCTGAAGTAATATCAGCCAGTCTGAAGAAATATCAGCCAGTCTGAAGTAATATCAGCCAGTCTGAAGTAATATCAGCCAGTCTGAAGAAATATCAGCCAGTCTGAAGTAATATCAGCCAGTCTGAAGTAATATCAGCCAGTCTGAAGTAATATCAGCCAGTCTGAAGTAATATCAGCCAGTCTGAAGTAATATCAGCCAGTCTGAAGTAATATCAGCCATTTCCCTATGTTAACCAATAGGAAGAGAAAACCTCATAGGTCGTAAAAGCACACATGGTTATTCCTCTTTACACACATGTGTACCTGCCCTGCCTCTCACCTACCACTCGCTTCACCCCTTAGGATGTACCCTTGGGGTACTCGGGTGAAAGTGAAAGGTTCCAACAGGAAGGCTAGTGACTTAGACAGGCCAGTCTGAGTAAGCGCAATGGGGCGTATCTCCCTGCAATGGCAGGACACATATTTATGAGCATCATCTGTGCAGAGCACCCACCAGCCTGCAATGGCAGGCTGGACATGTATGTAGAGACACGAGGTAAGCACCACTTCCTAATGTTTGTAGGAAGGCGTGCGCACTGTCGTACTGTATCTACAGTGCTGAAGTGTCCCAGGCCTTAAGGCCCTAATAAGAGAATCGGCCACACCCGGTAAGTGTCTCATAGGGAGAGCCGACACCCTGGGTAGAGAACACCCACATGGGGGTTCCTCCCTACCTGAGCAGTGCACACGCAGATGCCCCTACTCAGCCATTCACCTACCCCGGTTTGGTGGTACTGAACGCCCCCCTCAGGGCAGGCTATGGCGTGAGACCGGCTAACCTGAGTATGAGACATTTTTGACAGGCTACTTAGTAGCCAGGCTCACACCCGCCCTGGGTATGTGGTGTACCTTTTTACAGGGCACTCACGGGTATGACCCCTAACTCAATCAAGTAAGTGCCCTATTCTGACATGTGCAGGAAGGGCGCGCACACTTTCTCGCTGGAGTATGGGGGAAAGTGCCCAGAGTCCTACGGTCAGGAAAAGATAGTTGGCAAAAACCAGGAGGGCAAAAAGCAAAATGTTTCAAGGAAATCCCCACTAAGAAGGGCCATGTCCAACAATCGCCAGCACAGTTCATTTACAGACATTTCAATTTTGTGTGCTAGAAAAAAATTAACATCTCTACAGCCTTCCTCAAGGAGCTCCCCTAGCCAGCATGATGGTCACATAAATCCTCTCACTTTAAAGTGAAAGAAAGAAAAATAAACAACATGCTTCCTAGAAGACACAGTCCGACATTTGACCTCTGTCTTTGAATGCACAGCAAATGTGACAAGGTAAGAACAAGATTTAAAGGCCTGTTTACAGGAAGCATGTTTGTGGAAGAATACAGTAAACAAGGTTTGGGCAACAGGAGGGACGAACTCGAGCTAGACAGCCTAAAGTAAATCAAGCCAGCAAATAGAAAGCCAAAATGTGAGTTACAAACCACAAAGCCAATACTAAGCAACGGGCAGAAGGCATTCCTAGGTCAACTTTCTTAATCCCCAAGATGTCTTTTGCGCTGTTTGGTAGGCTGCGACCTACCAACCAAACCCAGGAAAGACGAATGGGCAGGGTCCAATCTCCCGCTGCAACGCAATGGAGAAAAAAGCAAGTGTGAGGGAGAGGTCCCAGTCCCCCGTCGCCCCTCAACCCAGCAAGTGAAATGCTCCTGACAACATGGCAAGAAACTGGGGCAGGTTCAGACTCCTCACTGGCCAAAGTGGTGAAAGAGAGGGGTAAGTCCTGGTCCCTCACTGAAAGGCCATGAACACAGTGCTGAGGGTTGGAAATGCTCCGACCCCTCATCCCCACCGAAGTGCTTAGGCGATAATGACTAATGAACTTCTAAACTTTGGAAAGACTCTCCTTCAGAGTGAGTGTCTGAAGCAAAGGCCCTGTCTTACTTTTTCATCCCCTGTGATTATGAAAAAGGTCCGGCATTAAGCAGCTTGGCAGCTGCATTACGGTGGATCAGGCTCCAAGGAATGGATGGAGCACCGCTTGTCGCGTCTGACAGCACTCACACAGATCACACCAGATCTCATTGGTTGAGTGAGCTCTCGGATCCTTCTTTCACCCCTCAGGAAGTGAATGTACCTCTCTCTGGTTCATCGCCCTGTCTCTACATCTGTGAAGCCAGAGACCACTCATTTCCTAAAGGGGCACTCAGCTGCCTTCTCCCATCCAGTGTCACCACTTTAGGTGACATTCTGTGGTACGTGGCTCCGCTTGGGGAAGATATCCCAGATGCCATTCACCCAGGAATTCATATCGCCCTTCTAGTCTACTAGCCCGGTGGAAGCCACAACGGGTTTCCCTGACTCTGTAGACTGCACAAGCAAGGCCTTTCAGATTCCTCAGAGAGGGCATCACGAGGTCTCAATGGCAGCAGATGATGGCAATGAAATCAGAAAGCATCTAGCTGTGGAACACCATTATGTAGAAAATCCCATATTTGTAGTCTCCACCAATGGGAAAGAAGGGAAAAAGAATGCCACAGTGCCATGGCCTCTCCCACTCAGTACTCAACCCACAGTGGGGGCACCCAAGGACTCTGTTGTTTAGGAATAACCTTGAATTATAATTAAAAAGTGTTAGCCTTGACATTTCCAATCCTCCTTCTTCAGTTGGACTTTAGAATCATCATACAGTAGATGTCACCTTCCACTGTAAACAGTGTGTCCATTTCTCCTCCAATAAGACACTTGAGGCCTCTTTAACAAGACATGTCTGTCCACTATGTCTCCCTACAGCTGCTGGTCTTGATGCTGAAGTTTTTTCAGTTTGTGAAAAACTACTCTCGGAAAGCATCTAATCCTGCAATCCTCGTAGCCGCTTGTGGATGTCATCTGAAGAAGGGGCTGGGCAATCCCGAAAAGAAACATATATTACTCTCTTGGTATTTTATTTTCAGCCAGTCCAATAAAGGACACTAGACCTAGAGTTGCATGGATGTTTAGATGTGAGTACCAATATATTCACCCTTCTTTTTCATGATGAGCCGTGCAAGATGTCTCTACTATCTTAAAACCATAGCAGTCCTGTTACATTCAACTCACTCCATAAAATAGGAAAAAATGCTCCTGGCAAAATACGACTCTTTCCCGCATGCCAAAGACCTGAATAAATAGGAGATATATGAGGCAATAAAATATACAAGTGCAATTTAAGGCGTGCAGATAGCATTTGGGGCCACATGTACGAAGCATCTTTGCGGTCGCAAATGAATCGGGCTGTTTGGGATCTGAAAAATGTTTTTTTCTTCTATGCAAACACCAAATTGCAATTTGGTAACTAGTTATATAATGCCATTTTTGGTATGCGACCCAATTCCGATTCGGTATTCGGAAGGGGCGTATTTAGGCATCCCTTCCAAATACCAATTTGGAATGGTATGTAGTTAGGTTTTGCGACCATAATCCGTCGCAAAACATTATTACTCTACCGACAACAGAAGTGTAGTGGTAATGCATTCGCCAATGGGAAGAGGTCCCAGGGGGACACTTTCTCCTTTGAGAATGTTAAAAAATTATATTTTTTAAATGCATCCCGCTTTCCTTTAAGAAAAATGGGTTGCAGTAAAAAGAAAAAGACATGTTGGTTTGCTGACCCCAGAAAACCACAATCGAAGTAATGACTGAGATTACTTGTGGGTCGCAATTTGCTACTTATCTCATTAATATTCATGTGGTAGGTCAGTTTGTGACCCACTAGCAATTAGTAATTTGCGGACCAACCTATTTATAGCTAGGTCAGTTCGCAAAATAGCACTTTGGTTCCAAAAATATTGGTCACATATTGCGACCAGTGTTTTGCGACCAGAGTTAGTACATGTGGCTCTTAGTGCTTCATAATTGTAGCTTCTCAGTTTAGAAACCTGAGAAGAAAAAGACATCTTTGAATGAACCGTCTTTTTTACAGAGTTTTATGTAGTGCGAACTTGACCCAAAGGTATTGGGTATCAGAGCGCTTTACATGAGCACCAGTTGCGTTACATGAGGACACATTTATTTTTGTTAGGCACGGGGAGATTAAGTGATTTGCCCAGAATCAGAGGATGTTCAGCGTCCTTGCCGAGACTCGAACCCGGTTCCCCAGCTTCAAAGTCAACCGCCCTAGCCATTAGGCCAACTCCTCTCCCCTCTTGACAGTGGGGCTCATGGTGAGTAAGACTGACAAGGGCGTGACTAAGATGACTGACGAGTGCCTGGAAGATACGAAAGACAGTGTGACGCCATCTTGAAAGGGATCGAAGGCTTATCAAGGGAACAGAAAAGAGATGAATCCAAGGGTTAGTTAAAAGATCCAAGTGCCTGACCAAGGCAGCACTGGTGGCAAATAGCGATGAGACTGGCCTGGAAACCTCCAAGTAAGGCTTACAAAAAACACCTACAGTATTATCAGGATGTGGTATAAATACATTATCCACTGTTCCACCTCCCTGCCTCCTTCATTCCCTCCCCGCTTTCTCTCCTCTACAGTATGTCCTCTCCTTTTCTTCCTACATTCATTCTTTCTCATCGTACCCTCTCTTTCCATTTCACTTTCTGATGCTGGGCCTAATTCAATTTAAATATTGTCGGTAAAGTGAATTTTTTTTTTCCCAGATTCCTTTTTCTAGATTTAGATTTAATTGTCAATGGTAGAAATGCTTTGTGGCGAAAGCCATAATAAAATTATAATCCGATCCTCTTTGAAGAGTTGTGTATCAAATGTTTACTGATCTAGCCAGTGGTGGTGACAAATACAGTCCTTTGTGTCTGTTACTAGCTTGGGAGGTTGCTCCCAAGCACTTATTTTACAGATGTGGCAGGTATTTGTATGTCAAAGCCAGTAAAAAAAAGAACAGGGAGAATCAACAAAAAGCAGTGAGGCTGATTATGAGTACAGGAAGTAGTGCTACAGGAGTACGTTTATATACTCTCACTTGGCTGTGTGAATCAGTCCTAAACAGCCAACTCCCTATTAGTAAAAGTTTGAAGAGGGCTCAGTCGTTTCTATTTCTACTAATTGTATATTAGTATTTCCTGAATATTCCCATTTTCATTCCCATTTTGGATGCTTTGGGTCGAGTTCAAAATGGCATGTACTTAAGAGTACTACATGGTTACTAGCGCTAAGACGCCTCGGCATTCGTTGCGCTTTACAAATGTTTACTTACTTGCTTATTACTTTGCGTACCCCAAAATATCTTTCTGGAAGGATCAGTATGTTGATCCCATTTGAAATCTAAACCCACAACAGCAAAACAGCCAAAGCTACTAGCGTCAAGATGCTCGTTGCGTGATAGTTGCGCTTTACAAATGTATATTATTAATAAATGAAGAATACATCACTTCAAAGGTATTTTAAAGTAGCCTAAAATCTTATTACATGATTTAGCTAAACAAAGGGGTAAAAATGGATAGCGAGCAAACTCTTTTTCAAGTACCAGCTCCAAGCCCAACCACAATATCAAAAAATGAACAAGAGAAAGGCGGCCACCCTGCGTCCAGACCCCAAAGCTCTGCTCTAGCCAACTGAGCGACGAGCAGCGACATCGCTGCAGACTTACCGAACATCTGAAAGCAGCGAGCCAAGCTGCCATTGCATCTAACCACTGACTGCTTCTCAAGAGCACACTCATTCCGGCCCGTCTCATTGCAGCCCCAACATGTGATGCCGTTGTGGTACGGGGGCTTGGTCGCTGAAAGGAGAAAGGAGAAATGTCAGACCAGGCAGAAGTGCGTGCGATGTCGACGTCTATCCTAGCTAATACAACCACACCATTTACTGATTTAAAATAAAAACATTTATTAACTATAGTGCCATGTTTACATTGTGGAAAATGTAGACAAAGCAGTAGCTTGGCCTGATTTCAAGGCAGAAGCAACCTCTTCCTTTAAACTGGGACAACATCCTGGGCCGTATTCATTAACTGCATTTTGTAATATGCTTTGAATAACGCAATAGTACTACAACCGTCCTACAAAATGCTATTCACAAACTTACATGCAGAGGTTACGTCTCTTCTGTCTTTTTCTGTGTGGAGATCTCAAACCAGACTGGTAGTGTCTCTTCACATGTAAGAATATGTTTTAGTATTAAATGTGTGAGGGACAGAGGGGATTGGCTGGAAAATTAGGAAAACTTACGATAAAAGGGGAGGAGATTAGGAAGGAGTAAGGAGCGGTATATGAAGGCTTAGAGAGGGGTTTAAGGAGGAGCATGCACCCCTCCACAAAAGAGTAAGCACACTGCTATTCAGAAGCTGCAGATCTAAAGTTTTTGCAGCCAAAAAGGGACCCAAAATAGAAGTAAATTATTCCAGCTCAGAACTGAAGTCCAGCACCCCAAATGGCCAACCACTGATACTGCAACACCATAAAACCCAGGGGGGGCGTGGTCTGGCCACACACGAAGATGGCCGCTTGAATCCGGAGCTCCGCGCTGCGGGGAGCCCCGGACGGCAGCAGGCACTCTTCGCCAAGAAGAAGATGACTCTGAAGGTGCTTTCCAGACGGCGGAGAGTCTGTGGATCAGACTGTGCTATTTTGTTTTAAATGACGGCTCCTGCTTCCTTCCAGAAATGAACAGAATGGTGTCTGCGACATAAATATCCCCTCACAGACTACGGGGGCAGCATTACCTCACGAAGAGACTGAGAGAAACGCGGCATCTTTCATTATGACACACGACTCCAGCTGAATGCAATTAAGGTCTGTAGAGTTCATGTGGAGTTCACATACTTTCTAAAATAATTTCCTCATGAAGCCTGGAAGGGCTCCAGCTGTAATCACTAGTGAAAGAGAGAGACAGCGTGTCTTTCATTAAGACAAACAGTCCCAGCTGGGATATAATTGAAATTGGAGAAGTTTATGTGCTGTTTGGAAAAGTGCCCTATTAAGCTTCAGCTAAATTACAATAAGGATTTGTGAAGGTCATGTGTTGCTGGGAAGACTGCCTTATGAAATTGAGTTGTCATATCGATTAGCACACAGTTTAACTCAATAAATGTTCCAACTATCTTTGAGGAAATTCTGTGGAAATATGAACAGTCTGCAACATTGTATAACAAGGCCTGTTTTTTAACTTATGTGCAGTAAGAAACTTAGTATGTCGACAGAAGTTCTTTAGCTGCCTTTAATATACTCTGTCAATAGTGGAGAGTCTAAGAATGTAGTGGTAGCTTCTCTCATTCTTAATTAACAACTGAAGACTACAATTAAGGCATATTTGTGCACATATATTGATTGTAATTTTGCATACATCTGTCTACTCCCCTGTGTATCTGGTGATACCGGGTTATATTGCCAACTGCAATGCTTTTGCACCGACAAGTAATATCTGACAGAATCCGCGCCTCCTCAGATTATGGCACACAACTCCTGAATCCTAAAATCGCCTGAGGAGACTTTACCACTAATAAAGTTGGCTTTCTTCAACAAATACTAATAAATCCGCAGGAAGCTATATTTTTTCTATCAGTATATTTTTTCACCTCATGTAATTATTGGGACAGTGAAATACTTGTGACTGGAACGGCACTAATTAAACTTTACCTGTTGTCCTGTGTATCTCACAAAGTAAAGATAGACGGCATTTTCATCTATAACGCTCAACTCCTTGGCAGTTTTCCTCACTGTTTTTTCTGTGCCTCAACTAACAGAAGGAAAATAGAGTGCACTACTGCTATGCATCACAACATCTGAAGAGATTTTACCACTGCATTATATACTTTAAGATTTAGTCATTACTTCTCTGAGCAGTTTTTTTTCATTTTTTTCATTCCAGTCTTTTGATATACCGCTGGTACGGTGAAGCGGTATTGACTGGAGTTAAGCTGCCTATAGATTCTGCCTGCTCCCATCACGTAATGAAGATACCTGTGGTAATTTTGAACTTTTACCTACTGCCCTATATGCTTAGTGAAACAATGGCAGGTAATTAATAGCGGTACTATTCTATAATACATAATTTTCTGCACAGTCCTTTTTGTTATTATAGAAAATGCAGGTGCTGATCTAATACTTTATTTTACAGTATTTTGAACTATCTGAGATTTAATTGACTATAAATTGGACGTGCTCCTATTGTACGTCAACAACGTGTGAGACACACAAGATTTTACCTACACCTATTCTCACTACATTTTTGTAGAACCAAAGACTGCTAATTTTGTAAGCATTTATTTACTAGTTATAAAATTCTTTACAGGAGCGTCTGGGAATGCCTTCTGGCAAAGCAACTGGTAAATCCATAAAACAACCCTCATACTATGAAATCCTAAATCAGGGCCGCCCTACTTCAAAAACTTGGAATACCAATCTCTCAGCACAAAAATCATCCAACCCTCTGATGTCAACTGCACCAGATCCCACTACGGATAAGATACTACAGGAAATTACTGCGGTTGGACGGCGTTTAGAAGGAATGGAGACGTCCATATCTGCCCTTACTACTGAGACTAAATCGATACGTGCAGATATTGCTGGATTTCAGAGTAAACTAGATGGACTTTGTAGGAAGGTGGAATCTGACTATATGGTTGCCCCCACTTTTTTTATGGTGTTTTGCTGGTTTATGACTTAGTTGGACTGGGATCCTGCTATTCAGGGCCCAGTCTATCTGCTTTCTCTGTAAAATGGTTTCCATGTGCCTTAGGCACATCTCTGATTGGAATCTGGAGTGCCCTTATAAGTCCCTAGTATATGGTATACTATGTACCAAGGGCATAGGTACCTCAGAGGCCTGCCAGGGGCTGCAGCATGTATTATGCCACCCCTGGAAGGCCATCCAAACTGACACCACAGGTCTGCTACTGCAGCCTGGGTAAGGTGGTGCATGCACCTCTAACTGTGATATAGGTTACCTATATCACGAAATACATACACACATATAAACCTATAAGTCACTCCTAAGGCAGGCCTTATCAATCCTAAAGGCAGAGTGCGTGGTTCCTATGTGAGAGGGTGCCCCTGCGTGAGCAGGGCCCCTCTGCAGCGTTCGGAGACCATCTCTGATGCTGTTTGTAGTGCAGCCTGACCATATACTCTTAAGCGCATTATATCCTCGCGGTAAAATGCTAACTTTGGAATGGCTGCACCTAAACATGTCGTGTTTGGTGTCAAACATCTTGGAATACTACCCCCGCCAATCCTGGCGGCGGGGGTAGCATTCCACCCTTCTAGAGGGAAAGACATGTTAACTCTGGCTTACCCGGTAACTTCTTTCTGAAGCCCTGGCATCACAAAATGGATGCTGCTGCCACAGACACAAGTCTGGCCTCCTGCTGCTGGACGAAACTCCGGCAGGGAGGCCTGGACAATAGGTTTCCTGTTGCAGGGAGGTGTGACCACCTCCCCAGACAGGATAATGTGTATTGGGGCTGGGTGGGTGCACTCTTAGAGTGCTTTGAAGTCCTGCACTGGGGGAGCAAAAGGCTCCTCTGTGCATATGCCAGTTCAAACCAGCTCAGGGGCTACCTGCCCCTGCTCTGGCGCGAAACTGGACAAAGGGAAGTGGGTGTAGCCACTCCTCCCTTGACCCTCCCATAGGTGGGGTCATAGAGTTAGTCCCTCCCTGTTTTACTGGTTAAAATGGGGAACCCTTGCCACAGCAAGATTAGATATCCCTGGACTAAACTTTGAAACTGAATCCTGGACCTTCGACGCTCTACATCACGATTAGAGGACTGAAGAATCTCCCTTGGAGTCAAGGAGTGACTCCCCTGCTTGGCAGGCACCAAAACGACAACGACAGTCGCAAACTACGCCGCTCCCGCCGGAGTCCGAAGTCCCTGCAGCCCAAGAAGTAGATTTCCTGACTTCTCCAAGGCCATCGTGAGTCCCCAGCGAAGCTGAGGCAAGTGGACCCCACGAGTGACGAGGAACCGCGACCCCTGGGTACCGTGCACTATTGTCGAGTGCAACCCCTTCTCAACGTTCTACGAACTTGTGCTTTGGATCACGTGTGGTCCCGGCCTCCAGCAGGAATCCTCCGAAGATCAGAGGCCTACACCGTCCCGAGTGACCGTGGGCCCCTGTTGAGTGATTCCGCCCGAGGTGTCTTCGCGATCCCTTGCCAGCCGGCTCGGGGGTCCCCAGAAGACTTTCTAAAGAAACCAAAGGGCTCCCCTGGTTGCTCCAGGCCTGCCCTGACTTACCCTCGCTGGGTGAGTTCCCCAGACCTTGCTGGTCTGCGCCATCGACTTTTCTTCACTTCCACGAGATTTGCTGTTGCCAAGGCTTGTTGGGTCCAATCCGGTCGCCGACACCTCAGCAAGCAGCAGACGTCATGGTACAGTCCGAATCCTGCTCCTGGACGCCGACAACGCCTCCTGGACCTCGTGACTGTGGAGTCAAGACGACCGACGACGCACCTGAAGCACCCGACATCGGTGGGCATCTGCTCATCGCCTTCCTGGTCACTGGCTAGTGACCCAGACTCTGTCCCCTCTGCTTTCAGGTACTTCAGATCCTCGATCCACTCTTGGATCCACCCGGACACTTTCCTCCTGGTCGCCAGCAGCACTTTGTAGCAGATCTTCATAGGAATCGACAGCGAAACCCGACCCCGAACAGCACCTATGCACCCGGCTTCCCTGGGTGAGGTAACACAAGTACTCCAGTGCTCCCGTGGGTAGAGACTCTTCAAAGTCCTAGATCTCAAAGGGTTTGTTCCTAGTCCTCCTCTAAGTGTCCCTTTCCTTTAATTTCCTGACCGCGACTTTCTCCATAGAAGTAAACGGCGTTTCGCGGTTGTGTATTTACACTGCACGCGTCCCCCGTGGGTCCCCTGTGTCACTACCTTGGGTGGTTCCTTGTGGTCCAAGCACTTCTAGAGGCTCTAGGCCTAGTGTCTAGTTCAGTCGTGGTTCTTATACCACTTTATTGGTATATGGTTTGGTACGCCCTAGGGCCCAAACGTGTATTTGTGCTATTACTGTGTTTAAATACCTTATAACCTATGTATTTCGAACTCTAGCCTCATAAAGAGACTAGAGGGGTGTGTTTAGTAATAAATACATATATTTTGAATATATACCTGGTGTGGTGCTCTTTCATTTGGTCACTCAAGAGATTATAGACTGGTAAAACAAGCTGCTTTACATTCCTTCAAGACTTAGCCTGAAGGCTGCTCTCCATAGCTACCACTAGGATAGCTTTCAATAAGGTTGTCTTTAACCTACCTACCATAAGAGTCGATTTGGACTGGTGCAAGGTGCCCACTATAATTAGTGGACAGCATATGCCAGGCCAACTTCTCACAGACTTAATGACCGAGTAACCGAAGTTGAGAGCCGCATTAACAATACACCAGATAGAGATCAAGAACTCCTCTTCCTCAGAAGCAAGTTGATAGATTTGGAAGATAGAAACCGGCATGACAATGTACGTTTCTTTGGATTTCCAGAAGGAATGGAAGGATCAGATGCCAAATCATTTCTTATAACGGCTCTCCCAAAAATTACAGGACTTACTTTTGATCCGCCGTTAGAAATGCAGAGAGCACATCGAATTGGTCCTTTCAAAAGTGGAAAAACGTACATCCACGTACACTTATTGTTTGCTTCCTCAGACATGAACAAGCTCATCAATTAATTACTGCGGCCCGTACGCATGGTCCATATCAATTTGAAGGTCATCAGATTCGAATGGCAGCAGATTTTTTAAAAGAAACAAATGAGCGTCGCAAAGCCTTTCTTTCTCTTAGACCCAGCTTACGTCAACTGGACATCAAATATGGCCTCTTTGAACCAGCGCGTCTAAGGATCACTAAAGATGGCATATCCAAAGAAATCTCTACCATCAACTGAAGAAGATGTTCCCTGAACTTTGAGTTAGTATCTATTTTGACTACCACTGAAAAGCAGTTAGAAGTCACTTACTTCGCTATCTACTGAATCTCCGATCTGATGAGTATCTGTATATTTATTTATCCTGTTATACATTGTTTATAGGGTTACGTTCATTATATTCTATAATATATTGTATTAGACTATATATTATATTATGCTATATTATATTACAATCCTTCTCCTAAACCCTCTCTCCCTTCCCTCTCTACTGGTATATCCATATGATAAGTTCAGTTATTTGATAGTATCATAATATGAATGTTATGAAATGTTATGAATATTAGGAATCAACAATTAGTATATATGGTACTAAACTCTAAAATAACAAATTTTTCCCCTCTCTTTCTTTTTAATCTATAAAAATTTCATTGACGCATATATCCTAGACGTTTAGGGATAATGTTCTTTTATCCTTACATTTCTTTTCTTCTCTTTCTCTTACTTATCATATAATATGAATGTTATGAATTAAAAATTAATATAAGACGTTTAGTGCTAATGTTCTCTCTCTTTCCATTTCTTTTCTTCTCTTTTTCTTACTTATCAATTCTCCATTACACTATCTATCCACTATATTATCTTGATGCATTAATATTTATTTAATCATTTGTGAAAACATTTACTCATACAAATATACAAATATTGCATTATTATTTAATTATTTAATTTCATTGTCACATTACTTAAACTTGACTTTGTTTAATATTCAATATCATTATTATACTATGTACGTTTTTATATGTCCTATTTTGTAAATTTCTCTCTCTGCTTTTCCTCTCCTATTTCTCTCTCCTCTCCTTCATCATTTATACTACGCTGTTTTATATTCCTTCTCTCAAATCTTTTCTCCCCTTCTCCATCCCCTTACATATACACATAATTAAAGTGTTCTAACATGAATGTTATGAACATTTTATAATTTTTATGATCGTTAGCAACTCAAATTTAAAATTTTACAATAATATATACACAATTAAACTCTCAAATAACATAGATTTTCCTCTATAAAACTACATCGACATATATGATTTGGTAGTTTAGTGCTAATATTTTCTTCTCCTTGCATCTCTCAGTTTCCTTTTTCTTCTTTATCAATTTTACATTCCACTATCTATCTACTATAGTACCTCGATGTATTACCATTTATTTGATCAAAATGTGAATACATTTAACTGTTTTAGTATATAACTATTGTATTATTTAATTTACTTATCATATTATTTAAACATGATTATATTTAACATTCAACATCATTATTATATTATGCAAAATCCCATATGTATTATTTTATGTATTCCTCTTTCTATTCTCCCTCTCCTTTTTACTTCTTCCTCCTACTTCTCATTATTTATGCTATACTATATTCTATTCCTTTTCTTAAATCCTTTATCTTCTACCCCTCCTCTTTGCATATGTACATAGAGTTTAATTATTTTATGGTGTTATAATGTGAATGTTATGAACTCTTATTAATAATAAGCACTAAGAATTAGTTTATATAAATTAAACTTTAAGATAACATAGACCTTTTTCATTATTTTATAAAACTCCATTGAAGTTTACAAACTTGGTGTCAAGTTTCAACTCTTTTTCCCTCTACATTCCTTTTCTTCTTTTTCTACTTACTAACTTTTCATTGTACTATCCATTTTTATTTAATTTGGTATATTTACCATTTATCTAATTAACTGTGACAGCGTTTAAATTATATCACTATATAAATGTTGTATTATTTAGCGGTCATATTACCTCAGCATGATTGTATCCAATATTTATTATCATCATTATACTATACAAGATTTCACATGTATTAATTTATATTTTACTTATTACTATTAATATGATGACTCTATCATATTCTTTTCACCCACTTTATTGCTGGATGGGGCTCCCCTGGCGCATATAGCCCGAAAGTTTAGATCCACAGGAAACAGTTTTATCCCCTTAAATACTGTATCACTTTTACGTAATATACTTACCCTTACCCTTTTTCTATTTCTTTTTTCCTTCTTTCCCTTTATTAATCCCTTCTTAGTTTTCATTTATCAACTTCTTTTTTTCACTTATCCTATTATCTCTTAACAATTATTTGATACTTCTTCCTCCTTGTCCAGAACTTAATCTTTCATCTTTATTCCTCTTCTATTCTCTTGTCTTTCTCAGAAGTTAATATCCTTACATCTTAACACACACACATGGCATTTAATGTCCCTTCTACCTCTCATCCATTACGTATCATTTCATGAAATGTTCATGGCCTTACACACTTCATTAAATGGAAAAAAGTACTATCCTACCTACAAACTAAAAAGACAGATATTGCTCTTTTACAAGAAACTCATCTAAATGCTTTAGAATCCTCTAAACTACGGCGAGACTGGGTAGGAAAAGTTATATATTGTGGTCTAACGACACAGCCTCTTTCTAATGATGCCCAGCCACGGAAATGTGGAGTGGCCATTCTACTTCATAAATCCTTACCTGTTACGATTATTAAAACCTGGATTGACTCGGAGGGTAGATACATTTTGGCAAAGCTAAAAATAGGTGACAAGATCCTTTGTGTAGGCTCTGTGTACGCTCCGACAGGAGCCAAACGTTCCTTTTTTCTCAGCTTAAATCGACTATTGATAGAAATAGGCGCATCCAAATATATCATGGGTGGTGACTGGAATTTGGCCCGTGATTCTATATTAGACCGAACAGGCCCCCTAGACAAATGTAATGAGGGGGATAGACGACATAACATCAGATCATTGGCACCGTTGCCATCCATCCAATCAGGTGTTTACCTTCCTCTCTCCTACCAATGACACTCAATCCAGAATAGATTATTTTTTATCTCACACTCGGTAACTGCTACCACAACTGATTCCCAAATTCTGGAAGCTGCAATAGCGGACCATGCACCTGTTCTTCTTGCCTTATAATTAGGTTTAACCTCTCCAGGCCGTAAATCATGGCGTATGAATATTCAGAGGTATAACCCACCTGAAGGTAATACCCTACTACGCTCCCACCTCTCTGATTATTTAAACATTAACAAGTTTTCAGTTTCTTCTAATAGAACTGTCTGGGCACCTGCTAAAGCAACCATTCGTGGTCAATTAATGAGAGATGCAGCAGAAGCCAATAAGTCGGCGTCACTTCGCCGCATTGAGTTGGAGACTCAAATCATTTCCCTAACGCGTCAATATTCATCTCACCCTACGATACCCAACCGCCGTAAACTAGAACTTGCTAAAATGGAGCTTAATAACTTATATACTTCTAAAGCGGAATATGCTCTCCAACGCCTTAAAGGTAGACACTATAAGCAGGGTGAGAAAGCAGGTCGATTACTTGCAGCTCAGCTGAAACAACGTGAAGCAGCTATGGCCATTCCTGCAATACGTGGCGAAACGGGTGAAATTCTCACAAAGCCGCAAGAAATTGTAGACACTTTTGCATCCTTTTATAAACATCTTTATACTTCCGACACGTCAAAAACCGAAGATCAATTAGCCGCCTATCTCGCTGACATCAATCTTTCTTCCCTTACAGATGAGGGTAGAACATTCCTTGATGGAGATATTAGCAGAGAAGAAATAGCTGCAGCTATTACCAAACTACCTTATCATAAATCCCCTGGGGAAGATAGTTTCCCTGCAGAATTTTATAAATGGACCCGAACAGAAACAGTTCGATACCTTGTTTTCTGCTTATCAGGACGCTGTTCAAGTAGATTCACTTGGTCCTATTTCTAATAGAGCATTAATCGCAGTCATTCCAAAACCTGGCAAAGATCCGCTTGTTTGTAGTAGTTATCGACCCATCTCATTAATAAACACTGATGTTAAGATCTTTGCAAGTATTTTAGCAGCACGCCTTCGCAAAGTTGTCCCTTCTCTTATACACCGTTCGCAAGTGGGTTTTGTTCCAGGTCGCTCATCTAGAAACCACCTTCGAACTTTGGCCCATACCTTATGGACTGCAAACGTGTTGACAGAGGATGCTGTTGCTCTCTCACTAGATGCAGAAAAAGCATTCGACCGAATTGACTGGAGCTACCTGTTTGCAACCTTGAAACGCTTTGGCCTAGGTGATTCATTTATTTCCAAAGTTCGCCTTCTATATGATAACCCAATAGCTCAGGTTAACTGTGGTGGTTTTCTCTCAGACCCTTTCCCAATTCGCAGAGGGACTCGTCAAGGTTGTCCCCTTTCTCCCCTTTTATTTCTATTAGCAATAGAATCTTGTGCCTCTTTAATTCGACACTCACCACAAATACAAGGCATACCTATGCCAGACGGTGATTCTAAACTATATCTATATGCAGACGATATTCTTCTTACACTTAAAGATCTTCCATGTTCCTTACCAGCCTTACTTGAAATTATTGACAGTTTTGCAATCCCAGTGTACTGGGATAAAAGCGAGGCTCTTCCACTTTCTCCTGGTACCACAAAAGCTTCAATAGATGGCTATCCTTTCTGTTCGAAATCATCACAATTGAAATACCTCGGAGTTCTAGTTAATAGAGGTCTATCCAATATGGTCTCAGACAATCTCACTCCTCTTATAACACAAATGGAAACTGATTTTGCTAAATGGTCTCTTTTAGGTTTCTCTATGTGGGGAAGGGTACAGGCTGTTAGGATGGTCACCTTACCTCGTTTTACTTACATTCTGGGAATGCTTCCGATAGTTATCCCCTTATCTACATTACGTCGAGTGGATACTCGTATTCGGTCTTTTGTTTGGGGTACTATCCGTCCTAGCTTAGCTGCTACTAAACTAATAGCTTGACGCACCTATGGTGGTTTGGGTTTACCATCTCTGGAACATTATTCCCTAGCCTTACACCTTTCGCAATTAGTTTATTTACTCCCAAACTCCACTGATCCTCCACAGTGGGTTCAAATAGAACATTCTCTTCTTAATCAAAATGATGGCCTTAACTTTCTTTATGGTATTCGACATCCACGTTCTTCCCCTCCACATCCGGTGATGCAAGCTACTTATCAAGCATGGCATCGAGCACATCGCCTCGTACAAACTTCTTAACGATTGCATTATAAAGCTCCACTTTGGAACAATGAAAGCATCCGAATAAACAGTAAAGCACTCCAATGGTCTACTTGGATATCATGTGGCATTCACACACTTGATCAGGTTATATCAAATGGAGAGCTAAAACCCTTTGATTTGCTTCGTTAAGAATTCGATCTCCCATCACATCAAATACCACAATATTTACAGCTACAGCACTGTCTAAGACGATGTTTAGGTTCCCCCTGGATATTAAACCCTTCACCAATATTGGATTATCTCTGTGTATGGGGACGACACAAAGGAGTGATGTCAGGCTTATATGGTGTTTTAACTCTTCACTTATTTTCACAACCACTTGCTAAAGCTCTTCAAATGAAATGGCAGGAACGTCTACACATTACTATTGAAGATAATGTATGGTCGGATATATTGGAAGATCTTGACAAAGGCACTCGAGAAGCTCGCTTGAATTTCTGTCTTTTTAAAATTTTACATGACTGGAATTGGACCCCGCTGAAATTACAAAAAGCAGGATTATTGTCGCATTCTAAATGTTGGAGATGCTCTGAAGTTAATTGTGTTCTTCCCCATTTACTTCATGATTGTCCTTCCATACTGGATTATTGGACTTTTGTAGGGACCACGCTACAGAGAACTATTCTATCCCTTCGTCTTCCCCTTACCCTCTCTATTACCTTATTGCATAATTTTAGGACTCTTCCTTCCATTACACGCCCGCAATGTCGCCTTCTACACACTGCACTCTCTACTGCTAAAATATGTATCTTAAGACACTGGCAATCCTCTAACCCTCCGAATGAAGAATGGCTTGTAGCGATGGTTCAAACAGCGTCTCATGAACGTATTCTATACCGACTTCAAGATCAAGAGGAAATTTTCCAACAAGTCTGGACTCCCTTTCTTCAAGACCCCTAAGCACCCTCTTCCTCCTCTCATATATTATCTTTAACCTTTACCTCCTTATATCTGGACAAGGAGTCTATATCTATAGCTGTACAAATATTTATATACCTGTATAAATCTATATTTATCTAAATTCTACTTGCTTATATACTTATATTTATATTGATATCTATCTCTGTATTCTTCTACTGAGTTTACTTATTTATTTATTTATTACCCTTACTTTTCCTTTCCCTATCTATATGTATGTACATATTCCCTTATTCAATTATTCATCCATTTATTTACATTTCATTTTCTAATAATTCCCCTCATATCTTTCTACTTTTCCCTCACTTTATGCATCTTTTATTTCATGGATCAATTTTTACTTTCCAGATTTTATTTCTTTATATTTATAATTATTTTACTGATACCTATATATTGAAATATGTATATTTATTAACTTGTTATACCTTGTTCTTTTTCATAGCACCTTCTTCATATTATATAAGATCCCTTATGTGATTTTTACTATCCCTTATGTGATTTTTACTATCTCAGTTTTCTGTGATAATAATATTCTATATGCTTAAAATATTAAATGACAATTCTATCTCTTCATATTTCTGTATTCATTACCAATTTTTTATCAATAAAAAATTTCGAAACAAAAAAAATAAAATAAAACCGAGTAGGAAATAATACTAAATTAAATTAAATAATTTAAAATAGTTAAACATATAAATACCTTAAATTTAATGTAAAAAATATATAACAATAAAACGTTTATAATATGATTAAATTAAATTACGTTAAACTAATTCCATACACCACTTTTAATAATTATTAATGCATAATAAAAACTTTATTATACTTTAGATGGGAACTGATTTTTTTAATTTAAACCTAAGCAAAATGTTTTATTCAATTTAATATATTAAAATCAATTAAGGATATAATTTAAAATCTGGTTATTAATGCTGTAGCATTTTTCTTTTGTTCCATACTTAAAATAAATATATAATTTATTTATATGGACTATTCCAGGGTGTGGCCAGGCTGAAATCAAAAAGCTGCTAAAAAATGAAACCAAACAGTGGTGTAGCTGGGCGGTGCAGGGGATGTGGTCCGCCCTGGTCCGTCCTATCCATTCACTACTATCATCCCCCCGGCCCCGAGAACAAGTCATCCGCCGCCAACCCCCACCGCTCTTACCTGCACCCGGGCGGCAAACTTAGGGTCCGCTCCGGGTGGCAGTACGTCTAGCTACGCCACTGAAACCAAATGTACACTACCAGGATCGGAAACATCCCAGTCAATATCAGGACTACCCCTACCCTCTTAGAACTGAGAAAGGTGCTGAAGACTCGTCTCTTCAGAAAACACTGCATCTCTATCTGACGGAACTCTTACTGCCACAGATAGCCCACCTCATTCTAAACTATTATTTCAGGGCTTCCCATCCATGTTTAGTACTCTCAAGCTAGTTTAGTCCTCCACAAATATCCCTACATACATGTCTAGCTGTCAATACCAAAATATTTGCACTCACCTATATTAGTTCATCATATAAATTCTGTAGCATGGTATTATGCTAAGGGATTTGCAGACAGTTATATCCCTTACCTAGCATAATAGGGAATTTTTAGATAACATAGTTGACAAATGATAAAGTATCAAATGCTGTTAAACACCCTTCACAACATGAAATCAGAAGTTGTTTCAGTTCAGAGCAAATTGTGTCTTTTTAGAAATTATTTATTTTGTTTACAGTGATCAATTGCAGAGCAGGACATATAAGAAACCATTTAACCAATGCCACACTTCCTGCTTGCAGCTCACACCCCTGAAAATAAAAAATGAATGGACCACATGATGTAGCTTTGTGTCACAAGAAAAACAGCAGCTTACCCAGCAATTATGTGTTGGAATAAACCAATCTAGAAGAAAGATCACAGCAGAGGGGGTGGGTGTCTCAGAAATATGGCTAAGTAGCACTTGGAACAGAATGGGAAGGGGGTTCTGCAGGTGCCCCTGAGGAGAATTCTAGGTGATTCTGCTGATATTTTAAAAACAGTGTTTTGAGTCTAATAATGATAACTTTCACTGAGGCCCTGGAGGGGGAAAGGAGGGGGGCTCCCCCAGACCTACGCACTGCAACGATAGTTGTGCTGCCCTAAACTGGGAAGCCTGGCACACGCTGCTCTTCCTACAGGCCGACCTCCCTTCTGAATGCAGAGGTAAAAACCCTGGCTAAAGCACTAGCGATCCGATTAGGGACAGTTATCCTAAAGAGAGTTAATCGGGAACAGACAGGGTTTATACCTCAACGGGGCATATGACAGAATCTCCGCGTCTCTGCTGTTGGCTGGAATCTCAAAGGGACGCGCAACTGCCCCTGGCATTTGTATCCCTGGATGCAGAGAAGGCATTTGATTCCATACGGTGGGATTATCTCCTTCGGGTCATGGTCAGGCTGGGAATTTGCCCGACTTTCTGTCTCTGGGTATGACTCTTATACCACAGCCCGGTGGCAAGGGTCATGGTGAATGATACCTTCTTGAAGAAGTTTAGATTGAATAAAAGGACACCCCAGGGATGTCCCTTCTCGCCGCTCCTGTTCACACTGTGTCTGGAGCCTCTGGCCTGCTAGCTGAGGGTCAGGAGAGATTTGGTCATCTTTCAAAAAGTTACTGGAGAACCGGAAAATATTTCCCTGTGCGTGGACGTCATATTACTATACTTTTACAACCCAGTTGCTTTGATCCCGACGGTCCTCTCAGTGTTCCAAAATTTTGACAGGTACATGGGATACAAAATCAACTTTGGATAAATCAGTACTATACCAAATGGGCACTTGGCCCCTGGACGTACTTATCCCATCCCAGATGGTGAGCACTAGGGAAGGTTTCTAATCCCTGGGGTTGGAAATAAGGTTTCCGAAACAGCGATTTTTCAAAGGGAACATGGAGGCAGTCTATTAGACTTTTCAGCGGGATGTCGACTGCTGGAGGCAGGTGCACCTCTTGATTATGAGAAGAGTGGCCATATTTAAGATGATTACCCTGCCCAAATTCCTATAGAATACCCCATAGCCGATAACCAAAGAATTGTTTTTAATAAAGTTGAAGCATGCTTTGGACCCTCCTGTGGGATGGAGACTCCTGCCCATTGCCCTTTGAACCCTGCAGATAAATGTTATAATGGGGGGATCACACTTCCAGACCTAAGGGCACACCGTTCACACTTGCGTAGCCCCACAAAAAGCACCCTGGAGGCCTGGGATAAAGCCATCACCTATATAGGTTGGAGAGACAACCTCTCCTTGTTGATCGCGCTTTGGATTGGGGACACACTAAAGGAACTCTGAGGACTGCCAAGGAAGACCCCGTGGGACGCTCAGTGACCTGGGAAGGAAGGGGGGATTAGATCCTTCCCGGAGCTACAGGCAGAGTATGATCTACATGATGCATACCTCTTCCAATACATTCAAATACACCATGCCCTGCAAGCAGAGGATGTACCGTGGGAAGCGATGGAGCTCAGCAGACCCCTGGAAAGTAGGATACTCGGGAATGTAATACTCTCCAAAGTCATCTCATTAACATATTGCACAATCCTCAATAATGGGCCAGATAATTTCTGTCCACTACAAACTAGGTGGGGGATAGACCTAGGCCCCATGAAGGACACTGACTGGGAGGAAGCACTGATGCACCCCTGGGAGCCGGCAATACAAGTAAGCTTAAGGCTCTTGCAGATTAAGATCCTTCGCAGGGTATATTACACTAGAACACAATTGTTAACTATGGGAAGGGCACAAACTCCCAACCGTCTACGATGTGGAGCAGACGCAGGCAACTTTATCCATGTTCTTACTTCTTGTCCACACCTACAGGCATAATGTACAGGGACATCTATAGGATTTTGGGGGTGCCGGGGCAAACATAATTTGGGGCCCCCTGCACGGATAAACTCTGAATTCATTATCCCTTTCCAGCTCATTCACAATTTCAGCAACTATGATCTGATCATTGACACACCCTCTTTGTTGGCCCCCAAATCTTTAAGGGGTCCCCAGTCCATCAGGGGGCCACCATTCAGTGCAAAGCTTTTGAATATTTAAGAGATATTGGAGACCTTGGAGCCCCGTTTCATATTGTGAAGGGTGCCCCATCATTGTTGTGTTATGCCACTCTCTGGAACTGTCCTGAAAGCTTAATGATGGGGCCCCTCGAAAGGTGTGGACCCTGGGCCAGAGCCCATTTTGCCCATGCCTTAAAACGTCTCTGATAATGTATGGAGGTAGTTACAGAACTGGCAGCTGTTCTGGAGACTGACATCCCTTTTATGCCACAATTCTTAATTCTGGGAATATCAGGAGATGTAGACCTCCCCAGAAGGCAACTAATACTGGGCCCTGAGCTTCTGCATAGCAAAATGGGATATAGCAGCAAGTGGGGAAGCTGCATAGAGTCAGAGGGAGTGGTTTACAAGGCAAGGGGCTGCCCGAGGAAATCCCCCAGGGTGCGGGGACAATGGTGAACCTACTATAATTTGGCCTGGGAGACCACGGTCGCCTGGCCAGTCTTATCACCGACTGGGCAAATCGGGATAATCAGGGATGATGGGAGGCTGAGGGCAAGCCTGGACGACAGGGGAGAGAAGGAGGACAGGGAGACGAAGATCCGGCGTCCTCGCCCACCGCTTATCTCACAACAGAAACGCCCTGTTGCCAATTGACAGACTACTCAGAGGAACTGATAATCATCACATGTGAAATGGTGAAGTGTTTTGTTGGAAAAAGAAAACTGATAAAAGTATTTTTTTTAAATTGATAACTTATTTGTATAGAGGCGATCATGTCACACTTTGCCGCTTCTAAGTTCTGTAAACAAAGAAAGGTTGCTCACCTTTAACTCTAGTTCTCTTCCAGGGGAATCCTCATCAAAAGTCATAAGCAATGAATAGTCCTGCGCGGGCATCCCAGAGCACTTTTACAACCATAAAAAACTACACACACACGATTTTACCATAGTACATTACATATATGTTTGCAGCCTACAGATAGGCTACATAGCCTAAAGGCTGCAATATTTCTTGTCCAGAAATTCTTTAAAGCCTTCAGGTTATAGAGCCTTTCTAAAGATTGCAAACATATATGTAATGTACTAGGGTGAAGACCTATATAAACATCAAATATGTAGGTTTTTAGGAATGTTCTGAGTTCCCCACGTGTGGGCGTGACTATTTAGGGCCTTATTACTATGTCACCGTCGCGGTTTCGGGACCTCTGGTCGGCGGTCCCGACACCACTATTACAATGCGACTGCACATGGTGCAGGGATCAACAGGGGCCCTAACTGGAGGCTGCAAGAAAAAGGGGGCTCTGCTAGGGTGACCCAAACTCGCTTTCCGACAGGCTTTCCATGCCGGAAAGCCCAGTATGGAAAGCCTGTGGGAAACCGAGCATTGTAATCCCAACGGCAGTAACGTTGTTCATTGGGATTGCGGGCCGGTCTCAGACTGCCCGACGGGCTTGTTGAGCCTGTCGGAATCCAGCCAGAATGGCCAGCCATTTTCAATTCCGACCGCCTAGATTGTAATTAGGCAGTCGGAAGTGAAACAGATGATAAGGGCCGGAATGCCTCTGACCTGAAGTCTGAGACTTTCCGACACTGATCGCAATCGGCCCTTAGTGTTTATGACTATGATCTGGAACCTTTCGAAGAAAACAGCTGTTACTATTGCCCAATTTAATGTTACTCAATGTGCCAACCTTGTAAGCATGAAAAGCTGAGTTGGCTGATTTTAGTTGGAATTATTATCAACCATCAGAAAATCCCTTGTTTTTTCTGCTGGTTATATATGGTCCAGTGCCAGAGAACTTGCAACAAATGGATGGAGTAGAACAATTCTCAACAAGTAAACTGGTACCTCCTCCAGAGAACTAGGGGTGGATTCAAGGGTCCTTGAGTTGTAACCCAAGAGTTTAGCCTGATAGCAAGACACCCAACCCAACTCCACAGTGGGACACCTTTGTATTGATGCTTTTAGGCGCTAGTCCCCAACTTCCTGGATGCATTCAATGACAGGGCCCTTACTCTGGGTAATAGCACTGCTATTTCACTCTAGACACTCTCTAGGTAACCGACTAGTGTCAGGGTTGCGCCAAATTGATTGACGTGGCTTCTGCACACTTTGAGAAACTTTTTGCAGAACGTCTCGAACAGGTATACACATTTTTCTTTTTAAATATGGAAAGAAAACTATTCAGAGATGCTTTTGGTGAAAAAAATGGAAAACCGTTACCATGTTACATAGCAAAATATATACTGTGTTTTTTCACATAGCTGAAAAAATAAATATCATGAAAGCACTTTTGCCACAGAATATTCCTGCAAACAATCTTTGGAGTAGAATATTCGCCTAAGACAGAGTTAGCCATAAAGTTCATGAGTTGACAAACTAAGGACAAAACCCTAGACTTCTATCCAGTTCTGCCAGGAGAATAAATAAATTGGCACCTATAAATACATCTGTCTTGCTCCACATGAGAGACCACCCTACCGTTAGCCAGCTTAGTGTTGCAGTTGTTGTCGGTGCAGCAGCTGATCAGGGAGTACTGCTGGGTAACCCCGGTGTCGTAGGCCATGAACTTTCCACAAGCATCCCCCGAACCGCAGCCCTTGGTGTAGGTACGGGTCACAGTTGCTGAAATGAAGAAAATGAGAAATCATATTGCAGATATGGTAGGGGCAGGACCTAGACAGGAGCTCACTAATGCATGAGTGTCTGCAGTCTGGGTCTGCATTAAACAGTGTTTGCTGGGAGAGGTCACCAGGGGTCTCCGCAAGGTCAGCCAATCAAATGAAGGCCACTGCATGCAAGTCAGTATGACTAGAGGTCCCTATAGAGTGAGCCAATGGAGCCGCTGTAGGGTCAGATAGCCAGCCAGCGAGGAAGGAAGAAGAGCTACAACAGCCAGCTGGATGCCAGTGCATGCAAGTGAATATCAGCTCATGCGGTACAGTAGGTGTCACTAAAGAGCAATTCCCAATGAGCTGAGAGCATCCTCTAGGGGTCGCTAGAGAGTGAGTCATTATAATATCAGAGAGCAGCTACATGCTAGTGACGAGTCATATAATGAGCTAAGACAGCCAACTGGCAGTCACTGCATGCAAGCCAACTGGCAGTCACTGCCTGCAAGCCAACTGGCAGTCACTGCATGCAAGCCAACTGGCGGTGACTGCATGCAAGCCAACTGGCGGTGACTGTATCCAAGCCAACTGGCGGTCACTGCATGCAAGTAAACTGGCAGTCACTGCATGCAAGCCAACTGGTGGTCACTGCATGCAAGTCAACTGGCGGTCACTGCATGCAAGCCAACTGGCGGTGACTGAATGCAAGCCAACTGGCAGTCACTGCATGCAAGTCAACTGGCAGTCATAGCATGCAAATCAACTGTCGGTCACTGCATGCAAGCCCACTGGGGGTCACTGCATGCAAGCCCACTGGCGGTCACTGCATGCAAGCCAACTGGTGATCACTGCATGCAAGTCAACTGGCGGTCACTGCATGCAAGCCAACTGCCGGTCACTGCATGCAAGCCAACTGGTAGTCACTGTATGCAAGTCAACTGGTGGTCACTGCATGCAAGCCCACTGACAGTCACTGTATGCAAGCCCACTGGCAGTCCCTGCATGCAAGCCCACTGACAGTCACTGTATGCAAGCCCACTGGCGGTCACTGCATGCAAGCCAACTGGCAGTCACTACATGGAAGTCAACTGGCGGTCACTGCATGCAAATCAACTGGCGGATACTGCATGCAAGCCAACTGGCAGTCACTGCATGCAAGACAATATCAGTTATGTGGCCCAGCAGGCATCCCTAAAGAGCAAATCACTATGAGCTGAGGGAGTCCAGTAGAGGTCACTACAGAGTGAGTCAAAATGAGCTGAGGGAGTCAAAATCAGCTAAGAGAGTCCGCTATTGATCACTGCATGGTGTGTTGCTGTGAGCTAGGATAGACTCCTTCAGGTACTAGAGGCTTAGTCAGTATGAGCTAAGAGAGACCACTGGAGGTCACTGCAGGCAGTGGCATAAAGAAACTTGAGGGGGCTCCCCTGCAAAGATCATGGAGGGGTCCCCCATGCTCGGACCAAGGCAGGAGCCCTTGCACAGTGCCAGAGGGGGCACCATGCAGCTTGGGGCTATTGTTACGCCACTGACGGCAGGGTAAGTCAATATGTGCTAAGAGGCAGAGTGGCCACTGGGTGTCACTCCAGAATGAGCCAATGTGAGTTACAAGAGCCCACTAGGGTGCAGTTTACCACTGTGGGGGTGAAAATGAGCTAAGAGCGGCCGCTGGCAACAGTGTGGGGTCAATATGCCGCTGGGTGTCACTCTGGAATGAGTCAGTAGGAACTAAGAGAGTCGATGTATTTAATGCAGTGTGAGTCAATGATCTGAGAGGTCCCACATGGTTCACTGCACATGAGTTGATATGACCTAAGAGAGTCCCCTGTTATCACTACATGGTGAGTCAGTATGAGCTAAGAGAGAAACACAAGTTACACTGCTGGGTGAGTCAGTATGAGCTAAGCGAGAACCACAAGTTTCACTGCAGGGTGAGTCAGTATGAGCTAAGCGAGAACCACAAGTTTCACTGCAGGGTGACTCAGCCTAAGTTAAGAAAGAACCACAAGTTTCACTTAGGGTAAGTCAGTATAAACTGAGAACCAAAAGTTTTAATGCAGGGTGAGTCAATATGAGCTAAGAGAGAACCACAAGTTTAATTGCAGGGTGAGTTAGTATGAGCTAAGAGAGGACCACAAGTTTCACTGCAGGGTGAGTCAGTATGAGGTAAGAGAGAACCACACGTTTCACTGCAGGGTGAGTCAGTATGAGCTATGAGAGAACCACATGTTTCACTGCAGGGTGAGTCAGTATGAGGTAAGAGAGAACCACAAGTTTCAATTCAGGGTGAGTTAGTATGAGCTAAGAGAGAACCACAAGTTTCACTGTAGGGTGAGTCAGTATGAGGTAAGAGAGAACCACACGTTTCACTGCAGGGTGAGTCAGTATGAGCTATGAGAGAACCACGTTTCACTGCAGGGTGAGTCAGTATGAGGTAAGAGAGAACCACACGTTTCACTGCAGGGTGAGTCAGTATGAGCTATGAGAGAACCACATGTTTCACTGCAGGGTGAGTCAGTATGAGGTAAGAGAGAACCACAAGTTTCAATTCAGGGTGAGTCAGTATGAGCTGAGAGAGAACCACACGTTTCACTGCAGGGTGATTCAGTATGGGCTAAGAGAGAACCACAAGTTTCACTGCAGGGTGAGTCAGTATGAGGTAAGAGAGAACCACACGTTTCACTGCAGCGTGAGTCGGTATGAGCTATGAGAGAACCACACGTTTCACTGCAGGGTGAGTCAGTATGAGGTAAGCGAGAACCACACGTTTCACTGCAGGGTGAGTCAGTATGAGGTAAGAGAGAACCACAAGTTTCAATGCAGGGTGAGTCAGTATGAGCTGAGAGAGAACCACACGTTTCACTGCAGGGTGAGTTAGTATGAGCTAAGAGAGGACCACAAGTTTCACTGCATGGTGATTCAGTAAGGGCTAAGAGAGAACCACAAGTTTCACTGCAGGGTGAGTCAGTATGAGGTATGAGAGAACCACACGTTTCACTGCAAGGTGAGTCAGTATGAGCTATGAGAGAACCACACGTTTCACTGCAGGGTGAGTCAGTATGAGGTAAGAGAGAACCACACGTTTCACTGCAGGGTGAGTCAGTATGAGCTATGAGAGAACCACACGTTTCACTGCAGGGTGAGTCAGTATGAGGTAAGAGAGAACCACAAGTTTCAATGCAGGGTGAGTCAGTCTGATCTAAGAAAGAACCACAAGTTTCACTGCTGGGTGAGTTAGTATGAGCTACGAGAGAACCACAAGTTTCACTGCAGGGTGAGTCAGTATGAGCTGAGAGAGAACCACAAGTTTCACTGCAGGGTGAGTCAGTATGAGCTGGGAGAGAACCACAAGTTTCACTGCTGGGTGAGTTAGTATGAGCTGAGAGAGAACCACAAGTTTCAATGCAGGGTGAGTCAATATGAGCTACGAGAGAACCACACGTTTCACTGCAGGGTGAGTCAGTATGAGCTGAGAGAGAACCACAAGTTTCACTGTAGGGTGAGTCAGTATGAGCTGAGAGAGAACCACAAGTTTCACTGCAGGGTGAGTCAGTATGAGCTACGAGAGAACCACACGTTTCACTGCAGGGTGAGTCAGTATGAGGTAAGAGAGAACCACAAGTTTCAATGCAGGGTGAGTCAATATGAGCTAGGAGAGAACCACAGGTTTCACTGCAAGATGAATCAATATGAACAATGAGAGGACTACAGGTTTCACTGCAGGGGTCAGTCAATTTAAATTAAGAGGACCAAAGGTTTCACTGCCGAGTGAGTCAATATGAACTAAGAGAGAACCATAGGTTTCACTTCAGGGTGAGTCAGTATGATATTAGATAGAATTGCAGAAGTCACTGCGGGTGAGTCAATATGAGCTAAGAGAGAACCACAAGTTTCAATGTAGGTTGTGCCAGTATTTGCTAAGAGAGAACAACACGTGTCACTGCAGGGTGAGTCAGTATGAGGTAAGAGAGAACCACATGTTTCACTGCAGGGTGAGTCAGTATGAGCTATGAGAGAACCACAAGTTTCACTGCAGGGTGAGTCAGTATGAGCTGGGAGAGAACCACAAGTTTCAATGCAGGGTGAGTCAATATGAGCTACGAGAGAACCACACGTTTCACTGCAGGGTGAGTCAGTATGAGGTAAGAGAGAACCACACGTTTCACTGCAGCGTGAGTCAGTATGAGCTATGAGAGAACCACATGTTTCACTGCAGGGTGAGTCAGTATGAGCTATGAGAGAACCACATGTTTCACTGCAGGGTGAGTCAGTATGAGGTAAGAGAGAACCACAAGTTTCAATTCAGGGTGAGTCAATATGAGCTACGAGAGAACCACACGTTTCACTGCAGGGTGAGTCAGTATGAGGTAAGAGAGAACCACACGTTTCACTGCAGGGTGAGTCAGTATGAGGTAAGAGAGAACCACACGTTTCACTGCAGGGTGAGTCAGCATGAGCTATGAGAGAACCACATGTTTCACTGCAGGGTGAGTCAGTATGCGCTGAGAGAGAACCACGCGTTTCACTGCAAGATGAATCAATATGAACAATGAGAGGACTACAGGTTTCACTGCAGGGGGTGAGTCAATTTAAATTAAGAGGACCACAGGTTTCACTGCCGAGTGAGTCAATATGAACTAAGAGAGAACCATAGGTTTCACTTCAGGGTGAGTCAGTATGATATAAGATAGAATTGCAGAAGTCACTGTGGGTGAGTCAATATGAGCTAAGAGAGAACCACAGGTCTCCCTGCAGGGTGAGTCAATATAAGATACAAGAGAACCACAGGTTGGACTGCAAGGTGCATCAATATGAAGTTAGAGAGAACCACAGGTTTCACTGCAGGGTGAGCCAATATGAGGTAAGAGGTGTGGCGCAGCGGCCAGGGTGCCTGACTCCGGGTTCGATCCCCGGGGCCGGCGGCAGGTTAGCCCAGCACCATGTGACTCTGGGCAATAGCTTGCTTAATCTTCCCGACGGCCCCCAGCGCCGGGACACCTCTCCGGAGGTAGCTGTGCGCTTTACAAATGCTGGTATTTTCAGAACCACAGGTTTTATTGCATGGGGGTAAATATACGCTAAGAGGAACCACAGGTTTCACTTCTGTGTGAGTCAATATGACCTGAGAGAGACAACAGGGTAAGTCAACACTAGTTAAGATATAACCATAGGTTTCTCTGCATGGTGTAAGTTTAGAGTCCACCAAGGTTCAGTGCAGGATATCAACAACCACTAAATCGTCAAATTAAGCATAGATTTGCTATTGTTAAGTTCACATCTACACACCTTGAGGTTATATATCTCATTAGAGCTACGGCAGCCCACTTGGGTCAGAGCAGAACACATCAGAAACGGTTACGAGAGATCAGGAGGGTTCACAGTTTGGATTTATGGACACCCAGGACAGACCTTGGACTTCCACATGCCTCTACAGCCCTTTGCCAAGCATTGCTCCCATCCACCCAGCACACAATGTCTCCCTCCTTCTCCCAGCCAGGGTCTCACCATTGTTAACTGATAGAGTCGACACATCCATGCAGTTGTTGTTGGTCTCCCTGCAGATCACACTGCTTGGAGTTTGGCACTCCCAGGGAGTAGAGCAGCTCTTGCACTGCAGCTCGTTGGAGACGACCTTTGCAGCTGCAGAGGGAAAGGTGATCCAGGTGAGCAAAATGTTGTGGAACACTCAACAAATCAATCAGGCATCCATGTCATTTCATTGGACAGTCACTGGAGAGGAGAAGTCAAGGCACTTGGCCCAACAAGCGAGGTGTCCCTGAGAACATGCACTGACCTGGTACGTGCCAAGAGTAGTTTGCACACACCCAGTAGATCACTCTTGGCCCATACCAGGAAGATATACCCACCAGTCGTGTAAAGCAGGCAAGCAGGCAGGTCCAGCACGACCCCTCACTCTCAGTGAACTAGAACCACGCCAGTGATTCAGCAGGTTGGTAATGAGTTCCTGCATCCTACCTCACCATTAGAAAAAGCACTGCACATGTACATACTGGTGCTCAGTTTTATGCACCAACATAGTACGGAACACATGCAACAAAATGGAAGCACACATCAGGGTCATCTGGGCTACAGCAACCACAAAGTATAGAGAATGAAACCCCCAAGCCTGTCTGTGTCTGTCTGCCTGCCTGTCTGTGTCTGTCTGTCTGTCTGTCTGTCTGCCTGCCTGCCTGCCTGTCTGTGTCTGTCTGTCTGTGTCTCCTTACAAAACTGTGCCAGCCCTAGTAGCTAGTGACTAGTTAACCTGGCATGCTCAGAAGCGAGGTGAGACAACTGCTTCCCTGAAAGAGGTTGGACACAGCTGTCTCTTGCACAACCCACTGTTGGAGCTGGACTATGTCTGGGATAACGCCAGGTGTCCTTGGAGCCCTCTGCTCTCTGCATCACTTGGTGCCCTCTACCTGTTCTATAGAGCACTGCCCCTTTTGAATCATTTCCCAGATAGTGAACAAAGTGCAAGGAGGTGTGTGTGTCCTCATGAAGTGTGAGTAGAGTAGCGCAAGTTTTCATGGCGGAGTCATGCTCTGATGTTGGGACTAACAGCTTCTATATTTGTAACAACGAAGGCCGTTTGTGTGACACTAATAACTGATAATCTGAAGCTTGCTCCCACACACCAGTGCCACTGAAAGGCTGGCAGGGCTGGGAAAGGGTGCGGTGGACTGCATGTTCCACTGAGGTGCACTTCCCATTTGATACAAGTAGGATCCTTAAGCTGCAGATGCCCTTGCAAAGGTAGGTATGTCACACAGAGGTTTTAGATAGTTTAACTTTAATCACCAAATTATAGATTTACACGTCCATATCTAATCTGATCATCGTTTGCTTTCTAAAGTGTTTCAAACTTTCATAGAGTTTTTCTCAAAGTTCCATATTTAATTAGAGTGGCCTTCAAAATATTAACCGAAGTTTGAACTAAAAAAAAATGCACTTCAGTTTACATTTGCCACAAAATAAAACTTTATTTATATGCACCCAATTTGCACTCTAGGTTTCAGTATTTATTTCCACTTACAAAGATACTATGCCCGCCGTATGTGTGTTTGTATGTATGTGTGTGTATATATATATATATATATATATATAGATAGATAGATAGATATAGATATCCATATATATAGATATATATTTATTAAAAAGAATAGTAATTTAACTTATGCAGTAGCTTAGTATATATCTTTAACTCTCAGAAACGTTTACGAAACACACTCACTGGATGATGTCATCAGTGATATTATTTGAGATGTCATCAATGATGTCATCAGTGATGTCACTGACCATGTGTCATGAGTGATGTAATATGTGAGGTCATACGCAGTGCATTGCGGGGGCATAAGTTATAGTTAATTTAGGTAACTATAGCTGCTGAATTTTAATGGTTTTGTATGAGTGAAATTTGAGCCTAACTATAACGCCCCTGCAACCTTTGGTTTTTTTTAGTGAATTTTCAAGTTTTTTAAATTCTGTTTCCTAACTATAACATGCCTGTAACCTTTGTTTTTTTCAGTGGATTTCTAAGTTTAAAAAAATTATATTTCCTAACTATACCGTCCCTGTAACCTTTGATCTTTTTCAGTGAATTTCAATGTTTATTTAAATTTTACTTCCTAACTGTAACCTGTAACCTTCGAGGGTGGGTGTGTGAGTGGCTGTATGTGGGTCTGTAAGTGTCTGAGTGGGTCTGGGAGTGGGTGTATGAGTCTCTGAGTGGATCTGTGAGTGGGAGCATGAGTGTCTGAGTGGGTCTGTGAGTGAGTGGATGAGTGTTTGAGTGGGTCTGTGAGAGCATGCAAGAGTCTCTGAGTGGGTCTGTGTGTGGGTGTATGAGTCTCTGCGTGGATCTGAGAGTGGGTGCGTGAATGTCTGAGTGGATCAGTGAGTGGGTGTGTGAGTCTCTGAGTGGGTCTGTGAGTAGGGGCATGAGTGTGTGAGTAGGTGTGTGAGTCTCTGAGTGGGTCTCTGAGTGTGTGTGTAAGTCTCTCAGTGTGTCTGTGAGTAGGTAAATGAGTGCTTGAATGGATGGATATGTGTCTGAGTGTGTCTGTCAGTGGGTGTGTGAGTCTATCAGTGGGTCTATCAGTGGGTGCGTGAGTGGGTCTGTCAGTGGGTTTGCAGTAAAAAAGGTAGAGGGGCACACGGGAGCAGGTCCTCGTGCCAGCTCCCCCTTGGCATTCCTCCTGTCCAGCTTGCCTGCAGTCCACTAATCTCTGCTGCCTTCAGTTTTGTGCCTCCTCTGCATGTTTTCTCCTCATTTTTCTGCCTCTTCTCTGCTTGCTCCTGCCCTCTATGTTGCCTCTTAATGCTTGTTCTGCCCGTTATTTTGCCTATTTCTACTCTCTCCATCCTTTATTCTGCCTCTTACTGCTCATTTCTGACGTTTCTCACCTCTATTTTGCCTCTTTCTGCTCATTCTGACCGTTATTTTGCCTCTTTATGCTCTCTCCTGACCTTTATTTGCCTCTTTTTGCTTGTTTCTGACCTTTATGTTGCCTCTTTATGCTTGTTTCTAACCTCCTTCTGCTTGTGGGTTATCTTTATTTTGCAGGTTTCTCCTCATTTCTCACCTTTATTTTGCCTCTTCCTGCTGGTTTCTGACGACTATTTTGCCTGTTTCTGCTCCTATCTCACCTTTATTTTGCCTGTTTCTGCTAGTTTCTGACCTATATTCTGCCTCTTTCGGCTCGTTTCTCACCTTTATTTTGCCTCTTTCTGATCATTGCTGACCTTTACTCTGCCTCTTTCTGCTTGTTTCTGATCTAATTTTGACTTTTTATGCTCACTTCTGACCTTCCTCCCAGGACCATGGGGGGATCCTCACGGCCCCCATCCCAGCCAGCTCGCCACTTCCTGGGGGAGCCGGCATTGCTGCTGCACACATGGAGCTACTGGAAATGCATCTCCCTGTGTGTAGGAGCAATCATTTCATCTCTTTCCCGGCCCGCATGTCTGCGGGCAGGAAAAGAGCTGAAACCTCCCCTTCCAGCGAGCAGGAGCACTTTGACAGCTCTCGCCCGCTGGAACTGGAGTGCTAGCTTGGCAGGAGCTGTCAGCTCCTGAAAATCAAAAGCAAACAGCTACATCCCGGGGGTGAGCACTCCCAGACATAGCAGGAGCCGGCCATGCTGGTGACTGTCCCCAGGACCATTAATGGCTCCAGGAGGGGTGGCGTGCAGCGCCTCCCTTACTTTTCAGGGAGGTGGTGGTACCCGGTCCCTATGTGGCCTAGGAGGGGGGCCTTGCTGCCCCTCTCCCATTGTTTTTCCAGATGTATGGCCCGGGGGAGGTGGTGGTCCCCAGGGTCCAGGGGCAGGGCCGGACTGGGAACCAAAACCGGCCCTGGCAAAGTGCTCGGCCGGCCCCCTGGATTGTAGGGGGTGTGGCTGAGCTGTTTGCCAGGGCCGGTTTTGGTCAATTTTGTTACAGGGGCTGATATTGCAGCTATGCTGCAAAACCGACCCTGTAACAAAAATGGCCCCCAAGGGTTCAAAACCGGCCCCCACCCTGGCGGCGCACCGGGGAAACGCCTGGTGCCCACTACGGCCAGTCCGGCCCTGTCCAGGGGGGGCCAGGGACACCCCCCATCCAAAGTTATTTTACTCCTGGGGAGGTGGTGGTCTCCGGGACTTATGGAGCCCATGAAGAGGGGCCCAGTGCGCCCCATCTTTTTTATCAATCAAGCTCCGGGGAGGTCGTGGTACCTGGGGCTCAATGAGCCTTAGGAGGGGGGGCCGAGCATCCCTCTCCTTTTTTTAAAAAAAATGCCCCCTGGACATGGCCCACATAGGAGCTCTAATGAAAACAAGCGCGGGAGCCAAAGCTTGGTTTTTTTGTTTTGTTTTTTGCAGTGGATTAGTGGCTCCGTCGCATTTCTGCAGCAATTTGTTTTTTAAAAGGGCTTTTTGGCCCTGTCAGGGTCACAGGGGGACCCAGGACCACAGTTAGGGGCTCAGGGTATTTGTACCCTGCCCCCTTTACTTATTTTTAAAAAAAAATTGTGGGACTCTGCTAAAGTCGAGTCCCAAGATGGCTGCCTACACTTCCTGGTTGAAGTGTTGGCAGCCAATCGGATTTCATCACGGGAACTGTCGGATCCTCAGAGGGTCTGTGTCCCAAGATATCTAAATGTGTTTTTTTCAATAACTCTAAAACTATTGAACAGATTTACACCAAATAAGAAAAAGCACTCTTTCTGGACCAAGAGCTAGCTTTCTGCCAAATTCTGTGAAATTCCGTCAAGTGGTTTGGAATGTAGTCGTGTTCAAAATCCCTTTGGGAATTAACTTGGGAAACACACCTTTTTTGACTACCCCTGTTTCTCAGGGACCGCTTGACGGATCACCCCGAAACTTTCTATGCACAACTAGAATCACCACCACACTTTTTTTGCGAACGTTTGTGAAGATTCGTCTAGAGGCGCCAAGGATATAGGCAAGTGGAAAAATGATTTTCCTATAGAAACATGGCAACCACCAATAGGTAATATATATTCACTGAAAAACAAAGGTTACAAGGACATTATAGTTACTTCCACGCTTTACTCACACAAAACCATACAAATTCGGCAGTTATAGTTATACTTATACTTATGTTAAGAAACTATAAATTGTGGCCAGAAGTTACTTAACGGTACAAGTTATAGATTCTTCAGATAAGTATAACTATCATTATAGTTATAACTGCCTAATTTCTATAATTTTGTATAGGTAAAACATGAACTTAACTATAATATCCATGTAACCTTTGCGTTTTTCAGTAAAAGTTGATTTTTGTAATATAAAATAATATATAATTACCGTACTTTAATACAACCACCACCGCGTGCAGCAATTCTTTTTTTTTTTTTTTACATTATTCAATTTTTAAAAAAAAATTGTTGGTCAGTGAAACCGACCTTTCAACATAAATCATAGTAAAGTACTCAATTTCAAGCGACACATGATTAAGACAGATATACCAACATAATTCATAGTAAGGTACTCTTAATCCAAAATTTCCTAAAAAGCAAGAAGCATTATTTCCTAAAGGAGACTTTCCATTTACAACAATATTTCCAACATGATGTCAACCCTCCATCGTTTAAGATGGATAAATCAGCATGAACTATAATTTCCAGTGATAGAGAGTGGAGATAAAAAGGTAGAAAAAAGATATATATATATTGACACAAAAAAAATAACATAAGTTACAGGGACATTAAGTTAGGTTCACAATTTGCACACACAAAACTATAGAAATCCAGCAGTTATAGTTAGTTATATCATGAAGCTATAACTCGTACCCAAAGGTAATTATAACTCGTGTCCCCGCCATGCACAGTTTTCTCATCAAAAATTTCACAGCAAATGTCGCACTTATATCATCAATGATGTCATAGAAGATGTCATGAATGATGTAATATGTGGGGTAATTAGCAGTGCATGACGAGGGCGCAAGTTATAGTTACCTTAGGGCACGAGTTACAGTTTCTTGAGATAACTCTAGCTATAGCTGCTGAATTTCTATGGTTTTGTGTGTGTAAATTGTAGACCTAACTATAAAATGCCTGTAACCTTTGTTTTTTCAGTAAATTTCAAGGTTTTTTAACGCAGTGGGGAGATACCCACAGGGCCTGGCCTGTGACCAGGCCCTGCGGCTAACCCCCCTGCATACAGAAAACCCCACACCGCGGTTGGCCGCAGGGCCTAGCCTGCGCATGCAGCGAACCCCATGCCACTCACCAACTGCTTGCGGCCACGACCTGTGGCCACCTCCCCAAAGGCAGCCAACCTGGGTGGGGGCACGCAGCCCCCCTCCTCGGGCCGTTTTCAGACCTTGGGGACCACATCCCCCGGTGCCCGCCACATTTTTTTTAAGGGGGGGTAGGTGGTCCCCATCACTGGGCCGTATTTTGGTCCCAGGGACCGCATCTCCCGGGGCCTGGCTTTATTGTAAATGGGGTGGGGGGCACGCAGCCCCCTCTCTGGGTTGATTTCTGGCCCCAGGGACCCCACCCCCTGGCCAGTAAATGGTGGGTGCCCTAGAACCCACTCAGGACACCCACTACCACTTTGTTGGAGGCTGCGAGAGGAGCACAAATTCACCCGTGGCCCCAGCCAACTCCTCGCCCCCAGCGGGAGCCGAAATTGCTCCCGCCCACAGGGAGCAGCTAAAAATGCTGCTCCTTGTGGGCGGGAGCAATTTTTTCATCTTTTTCCTGCCAGCTGTGAAGTTAGCTCCGCGTGGGCGGGAGCATTTCTAATTTTCCAGCCTGCTGGGAGTGGACTTAGTGGTTGCTCTCACTTGTCGAGAGCTCTAAAATTGCTCCTGCCAAACGAGAGCAAACACAGGTTTACCCTCCCGCACCAGTGCAGGCAGGGAAACCGCTATGTCTCAGGGGAGGGTACTCTGGGGCATAACTGGAGCCAGCCCAGGCCCTCACACTCATTTGTTGGGTACGGCCTGGCCTCAGGGGCTGGAGTCCCTGTGGCCAAAAATGGCAGCCGTCCTTCCCCTATCTCTTTAGGCCATACCCAAGGTGTGGCGGTCCCCGGGGATGAAATTGGCCTGGGAGGGGGGCCCCGTGGCCCCCTCTCACTTAATTTCTAAGGCTCGGCCATGGGCGATGGGTTCCCCGGGGCCAAATTTGGCTTGGGAGGGGGCCCCCACAGTCCCCCTCACACTTATTTTCTAAGGCCAGGCCCCAGGGGACGGGATCCCCGAGCGCAAGGTCAGCCCGGAAGGGGGGCCCTGCAGCCTTTATAAACATGTTGCTGCCAATTTGCAGGGGATCTGTGAATCCGCTGCAAAATTAAGCAAATAAAGCATGGATTCCTGTGCTTCATTTTTAAATCCCTCCCCCCACCCCGGGGTGGGCCAGGGCCTGGGGGGACAACGCAATTATTAATTTTATTGGAGCGGGGGGGCACATTGTCCCCCTCCACAGGCCGGGACCCCATCGCCCAGGGCTTGAATTATTTTATAAGGGCAACAAGCATATGTCCCTACTCACCTGGCTGTTTTTGACCCCAGGGGGAGGGTGCCACATGGCCCCAGAAACACCATCGCCCGGGACTCACTGTATTTTCTAAGGGGAGGGGTGCCACACAGCACCCCTCCACGAGCCTCTAAAGGCCCCGGAACCCCATCACTGATGCCAACAGGGAAACAGATCAAGGTATTGCTCCTGCCCACAGGGAGCAGCATGAATAGCTGCTGCCTGCGGGCAGGAGCATTGCCAGCAGCCGCAGCATGTGGGGAGTTGGCTGGTGTTACAGGGCCCTGCCTCCCCCCGCAGCCTCCTAAAGGGGCATGTGGGAGCTCCTGGGTGGGCACCAGGGCACCCACCTAAATGAATCATAGGCCCTGGGGTATGGGGTCCCCGGGGCCAGAATAGGCTTGGGGAGGGAGACTGCACGTCCCTCCTCCCTTTAAAAAAGCACAGCCCAGGGGGATGCGGTCCCAGGGCCTTTTTAGTGCTTGTGGATGGGGCCACGTAGCCCCCTCCTCTTAATTAAGAGGTTGGGCCCTGGAGGCCTGGTGCTGAAAAGGACTCACTGAGGGGGTTGTGTAGCCCCCCCTTAAAAAAAAGGCCCTAGAGGATGGGGTCCCCAGGCCCTAATGTGGCTCAGAGAAGGGGTCACTTGCCCCCTCCCCTTTAAAATACATAGGGCCCTGGGAGATGGGGTCCCAGGGGCCTAATAAGGCTCCAGGAGGTGGGCCTGTGGCCTCCTCCCCTTTTTTATTATATTAGGCCCCAGGGGATGGGGGCCCCGGGCCCAAGAAAGCTCAAGAAGAGGGGCTGCATGCCCTCTCCCCTTTAAAATACATGGGGCCTAATAAGGCTTGAGGAGGGGGGCTTCATGACTCCCTCCCCTTTTATATTATATTTGGACCAAAGGATGGGATCCTGGGGCCCAAAAGCCAACCCTATGCCATGTGGCAAAGGCTGAGCTTCCCGCTGCAGACGGCTGATGATCGGGTACAGCAAAGGGTTGGCTGACTTCAGGGGGGTTGGGTGGCCACAGGGACTGGCCATAGGCTAACCCCTCGCCACACATGGCAAAAGGCCCTGGGGATTCCCTTTGGTGGGGTTGGCCACAAGGCCACAGGCCAGGCCTTGTGGCCATCCCCCAGCCGTACACGGCCTACGACATTGCGCTGTGTAGAGTTGGCTCCATGCGATGGTTGGCCGCAGGCCAGCCCCTGCAGCCAACCCCCCACCATGCAGGGCCGAAGGCCGTGTGCAGAAGGGTGGTTGGACTTACGTATGGTAATAAAACATTGCTTTACCTTGAAAAAATCCTAGACATTCACTGAAAAAAACCAAAGGTTAAAGTAACGTTTTAGTTTCGTGAAATGTTCAGTAACAACTTAACGCTGTTCTAGTTATGGTTATCTTAAGTAACTATAACTTGTGCCTTAAGGAAACTATAACTCACGCCCTCGCCATGCACTGCTAATTACCCCACATATTACATCACTCATGACATCTTCTATGACATAATTGATAATATCACTGCAACATTTGCAATGAAATTATTTATGAGAACACTGTGCATGGTGGGGCGTGGTCCCTCTCCCCTTTTGAAGCTCCGGGGGGCGTGGGCCCATCCCCTCTTTATACGATTTAAGCCCGTGGACGGGGCCTAACAGGGCTTGGGGTGGGTGGCTGTGCGTTCCTATTCCCTTAATATATACAGCCCTGGGTGATGGGGTTCCCAGGGCCAACAATGGGCTCTGGATGGGAGGCCTACTAATACCTCCTCCCCACATATTTAATAAAGCAAATGCAGGCCACCATTTTCTTTGTGTTTTTGTAAATAAAAGTTCCTATTTTTGTCAGGCTTCATTCAAATTAAAAATACATGAAAAAAAACATTCAGGAGAATTCACAGAGAAACTAGGTCTGAAATGCCTCCTATTCCTTGCTCCTTTTCTCCATTATGGGTGAGCACCAGTTTGTTTGGTAAATACCAGCAAACTCTGCCACAGATGAGACCTGGTTGTCTTTCGGATTTCTTTATCCCATGTATTGGTGGAGCAGGCACAGTTTCAGCGGTGGCTCCTCCACTAAGGCGGAGGAGCGTCGACCCACTGCTTTTCAGCAGTGCAAAAAAGGAAAAATAAAATAATAATAACACAATGTTATCATTTCATTTTTCCCTGCTGAGACAGTGTTACGGGGTAGGGCTGGGCTGCTCACAGATCAGGGAGAGCAGTGGTTGGGGCAATTTCTAAGTGTGCATGACGGTTTGGCTGTCCGTCTTGGGCCGGCCAAAAAGTCATGCGCACTTTGCATGTTCTCCAACAGACTGTAATACAGCCTGGGAGGAGAACCTGCATAGTCTCATAGCCCCCGTCTGAGCGCCAAACCATGGTGCTCAGACCAATCAAGACGCTGCTGTCATGGTGACAGCAGCATCATGATTGGCTTAGGGGAGCCTGTGTGCTTCCTGCTTCCGTCCCAGAACTCATCGGGAAGAGAAGAGGAGGACAGGTGTGGCCGTGACAAGGTAAGTGTATTTTTTTTTGTCCCTCTTCCCCCCCCCGCCCTGTCACCCCCGATCCGTGCCAGCCGCCACTGCACAGTTTATGCCTCCCCTATCACTAGGGCGTTAAGCGAAGCTCTAGAACCGGTCGCATTCTGTCCTTCACTCACCTGAGAAGCTGTTGATATTGCAGTAGTTGCTCTCGCAGCAGGTGGCAGTCATGAATATGGAGCCGTCTCCGATGCTCAAGACCGAGGTGGTGTTGCAGAGTGCGGTGGTGGAGCAGCCTTTCATCACCGTGTCAACAGTTGTACTGACTGTAAAAAAGTAGCAGATACCAAAAGCAGTTAGGATTTTCAGAGTACTTGTCCCCAACCATCAAGCATGGATGGGTCACCACTCAATCGCCGGCAGGTCCTCGACGAAAGAGCACACAGGCTCTCATTTACAACACCTGAGGGTCTTTGCTGCTTCTGTCATCTTGGGCACTGTCTATACACGTGTCTCTCTCCTGGAGTCCAGATTCAGATCTTCATGCAGTTTGTTCTGGAGCAACCCCCCTGTCCTGGACGACTCTATCCAAGCCTTCTCTCGTGCTTTTCAACCTTACTTCTTACATCTCAAAACTGCCCCACCTGTGTTTCCATCTATTTCCCCACTAATGCCATTCTGTTAAAACACATTTATTTCCATAATTAAAGACATGCTTCAGTAGTAATTGGAGTACAACATAAATGTAAAAGAAGACGAGATAAAAGCAACGGAGAGGTAAATGCCAGCGAATCCGAGTGTGTTTGCGAGGCCTCTTCTCTGGGCCAGGGGTTATCAGTTGTAGTGCAGTGTCCCTAATGGTGACCATCGTTTAATACTGGTGTAAGAGGGCCTTGGATACAATGCCCTCCGCACGAATAACCAAGTCACTTCTTTTGTCCGACTGACTCTCCAGTGGTAGTAAAGGCAAGCAGTTAAAAGAGACATAGTGCAGGGTTTAAAGTTTAGTCACATCTAACAGAGTATTCCCTCACCTTAACCACAATGTCCAGTCACAGCCACAGAAGACTAGTGGCCTCATTTACAAGCCCATCTCGCCGCTGGTGCGTCACTTCTTTTGACGCACCGGCAGCGCAGTGTGACTGTCCATATTTACAAGGCCACGTGAAGTCACCATGCGTGACTTTTCATGGCCTTGTAAATATGGGCCCCTTTCACACATTACTCTGCTTGAAAGGGGCGTTCCATGGGTGTTGTTGTAAGTGTTCCTACGCAACATCCATGGAAACTAACACATTCCCAGATTTACAATATTTTGTAAAGCTCGGAATACAGCAGAATCCTACGCCTGCCCAGGCGGCATTCTGCAGCACGCATAGAAAGAGGAAAATGCCAACAATGATTGCTTTTGTGCAGAAGGCGTCCCTTCAATCAACATGACGCAAGGGTCCCTGCACTGGCGCATGGCAGCCAATTGTGTGCCAGTGCAGGGGAAAGCACACGGATGAGTCATATTTTTGTTAATACAACGCATCACTGTGCTTTTAAAATGACAGAGCTCGGTACAGCATAATGGCTTGCGGCGAAGCTGTGCGTCATTTTGAAGTAAATGAGGCCACCAGGTATTTAATATATAAGTAGCAAAGTAGGCTCTAATAGAGATAAACAGCAAAGAAACCCAGAATGTTCTAGCACCTTCTGGGGAGAGAGACAGCTACAAACCGTGGTTAGCAGGACAGCACTAGAATTCAAACACAGGCGTCAACGGACAAAGCCATCCTGAGGGAAGGCAACAGACGACCCTTAGGAATCCCTGGAAAGTACCCGAGTCTTAGGGTTTGCTGTGAGCTTTGCGTACAGCACCAAGTCAACGAAAGGGGTTCAAAGCTACCATGTTTAAGGGACACCATGATTCCTCAGGCCTTTATCCTGGTTCCTTAGTTGCTGAGTGAGTGAAGGGAGGAAAATGAAATGGTTTGAACCCAGAGAGCAGATAATCTACCCAAAGACTGACAACCCACAGTGAGGGATCTGTGAAGTTTTAAGTTCTTCGCGAAGCTAGGCAAAGATTACCAATTTTGCTGCTCGCCAAGGAAAGCTAACTGCACTGGATACATCAACAACGCAGGGCGGGACCTCGTGATGCACCACATCTACTATCTGGTTTTTCCCTCTACCCCTCAGAGCTGCTCCTAGACATGAGCTGCAGGGGGCGCTCCATCAATTTCCAGCCCAGGTGAAGTCTGGCCCAAAGGGGATGCTGCTCTGGTGAGCCACAGTGGGGTGGCTAGAGGCCATTATTGGCAGAGGGAACCCCTTCAAATGTATGATCATTTATTATACCAATTAGCACCTTTGCAGTTTAAGAATCTGGTCACTGAAATTTGGGACTCAGCCCTACCCAAACGCCAAAAAAAGACAAACTACAAAGAAAAGTGTACTGGTAATCCAAAAAATGATAACAGGGTGCTTACTGGTAGGCAGTGAACAAGAGATAAACAAAACAAGTGAGGGGAGGCTAGCTGGCATAGGCCGCTTGAAATAATGTCACAGGAAGTGATGTCATATCTCTATAATATACTTTAATAGACAAGGGTCTATATTTTTCAGTCTATCATGATCAAAATATCAAATATTCTATGTCAAGGGAGTAACCAGAAAATTAAAATACTCCCCATTTTGAACTAAAACTTTTGATGGCACAAAGAAAGCAAATCTAGTGAGCCAAACTCTCCCCAGAAGAGCCCCCTTGTCTCTTCTATCCAAGCATCTATCTATTCATCCTGTCACGCTTCCATCCACCCTCTGATATCCACTATTTCACCTTTAGATTCTGTCAGCTATTAATTCATTCATCCATCATTAAATCTTTCCCTATTCCACCCATCCATCCATTCACCCACGCATCTATCCACCCACTCTGCCATTCATTAATCCATCCATCCACTCTGCTGTCCATTCATCCATCCACTAGCCATCCATTCATCCACTCTGCCGTCCATGTATCCATCCACTAGCCATCTATTCATCCACTCTGCTGTCCATTTGACATCCCCCATACATCCAGCCGTCATGCATTCACCTACTCTGTCATCCACTTATCCATCCATCCATTTGCCATCCACTCTGCCATCTATTCACGCGTGCTTTTACCCACTCATCCACCCCTTTACTCTGTCATCCTTATACCTGTCTATCCACCTATCCCTTTACTCGATAATCCTTTCACCTGTTCATCCACCTATCCATTCACTCACCCATTCATCCATCTCTTTACTTTGCCATCCTTTTACCTGTCCATCCACCTATGCATTCACTCATCTTTTCACCCACTCATTCCTCTACCCACTTATTCATCCACCCACTCATTCACCCACTCATCCATACATGCTTCCTTGGCCTTCCTGGGCCCGTATTACAGATAGAGCGCACGTTCCACGTTTGAGCCATGTGCACCTTAAAGCAGGTCCGCCAGGGGAGAACATGGATAGTGTGCCCTATCACGAAGAATGCACTGCCCTCAGGGCAACCGAAAACTTGCATTGCCCCCAAGCAGCGCATTCAAAAGAAATACGGAGCAACTCTCTAAAAGCTGCTCTGTGTTCTGTGCAGGTGGCAATCCACCTGCACTTTTAAAAGAGATTAGAGATCCCCTTGCAGGCGGGTGAAGTTACTGACTGACTGTCTGGATGTCTGGACCCCCTATCATTCCTTTGGAGGGCTGCATTTAGAAGGCACACTGAAAGTTTGCCACCTTTTTGTGGCGCACTTTCAGTGCACCTTCTAAAGGCATGTTTGCCTCTGCGCCTATGTTGGTAATACGGCGCAAGTGCACACTGATTCCCTTATTTGCAAGGGTCCACAACCCCATGCAAATGAAGAAACACCCTCTAATGATAGCGCTGGTGCTGTATGTGCGCCAGAGCTATCTGTATTACAGAAGGTGCCGTATAAGCATCTGCGGCTCCTTCTGTAACACCAAAGTGCCCTGGGGGTGCATAAAGCAGACACAAACGCCCACTGCGCCCCAGGGCGCAGGTGTAATATGGCCCCTGATGTCCTAATGTTCTTGTGCTCAGTGTTTGAGGCAGGTTTTTAGGTCTCCCCTAGGCAGCCCATGCACTGTCTCTTTGACTGTGGGGTAAGTGCACGCATTGATGCCCTTTGCTTTTAATTGGTTCTTTGTGGCACCTCTCGTAAATGAGTGTTTTTATACTTGTCACTAAGTTGTATTTGTCCCTCCTTGCTTTGCTTGGTTTCCTCCCACGGGGACTGCCCCTGTTACATGTATGCTTACTCTGTTCTTAATGTATGTGTTTGTCAGTGCTCTACTTTTTTGCTCGGTTTGGCTCATTTTCAGGTTCCAAATGGCGACATAGACGCACCTGTCAAAATGGAACGCAAGTTCAGCATCCAGCTGCTCCCGCGCTCCTTCATCTCCGCAGCACTCCAAGCTTGTTTAACAAGAGCCTTGCTGTTTCTAACCATCCCCGTTTTTTACCCCGAGTTTGTTCTGCTTTTCGCAGCGCACGGAGCGTCAGTACGTTGCTCCTGCTTTCCGTGATGCCATGAGGCATTGCAGCCCCTCCCAATCCCCCTCTTGTGCCTGATGCTCCTGTCCTGTCCTTCACCCCTCCTGCCACGTTACTTGTTTAAATATGTTCGTATTTTCTCTGTGGTGGCGCGCAAGTATATTGGGTGACATATAGTGCTCGCCTTGTTGACTGAGGCACAATACTCTAGTCTAGCAAATAGAGGTAAAGCTCTCAGCCACTGCTAGACTGTGAGGCTACCTTCTCATTGCGCATGTGCACATTTGGGGCCTCCTGCTCTGAGCATGCTCTCTGTGGTAGAGAGGTGCATATAATTTCTGTGCCTGCGCGACAGTGCGTGCTACTATCCAGCAGTACGGCTGCGCAAAAGATATGTTATATTATCTGTGCACGTGCGTGTGGTGTAGCGGTCTAGCTGCGAGTCACCACGTGACCGGGGAAACGCATGACGTCAGCTGTGGGCTTGAGTGCGGAGTACAGCTTGTTGCAGGCAGCGCGTCTCCCTCCGATAATAAAGCAACTTTCACACATGACCGTCTCCATCCTCCTCATTTACGGACGGGCAGAAGCACTACAAATTGGTGACGAGGTGGCGCACGCCTTATCTGACACGGCGATCGATCCCCGCCTGCTGCGCATTTCAGAAAACGGTTGCGCATTTCAAGAAGCAGTCGCGCTCCGACGCGACATTCCACTCTCGGAGGGAGAGTGCCCCAGCGGGACGCCCGGCGGCCAGCAGCGCTTCCCGCCTACAATTGTTCACGCCCACCAGCCACTGAGGGAGCAGTGCAGAGGCAGCCAAGGGGGCAGTTTACAGACACGGTACAGCAGAAACCCCACAGTAAGTGCCTGCAAAGGGGCCCCGTGCGCACATAACAGAGAATAGTGCCTCCGGAGCCTCTCAATTAGGGCTGGCACACACACATTGCCCACCTAGCACTACTCTCCCATAACCTCAAGTGGATTACCTGCCAGCCACCAAGGGATTGCACAAGTTCCTAACCCACTGCCTCCCAGCTGAAAGTTCCGGGCAGCAGCGTGAAGTGCTCAGGCCGACCTAGGCAGTGCAGCAGAAGCACCTCACAAGCCCCCCGTCGCACAGTGCCACCTCTGCCCACCAATACTGCCCACCAATACTACCCACCTGCTGATCCGACGCCCACCTACACCCATCCCTGCTGTCCCCAGGCCAGCCCTTCGCCACAATGTGTGCGCAGACCTTCTCTCTCACCAACCCTGTTCCTTTCCTGCCGAAGCCGGGTGAACCGGCTATGAAATGGGCAGATTGGAAGGGATACTTCTTGAATTATCAGTCAGCCCTAGAAGATGAGGGAGAAGAAGAGTTTTCCAGTAAACGAAGGAACAAAATCCTGTTGCACAATCTGGGGCCAGAGGGGTTGAGAGTGTTCGAGAGCATGGTCAAAAAGACTAGGGCTCCCAATGACGACGACGTCTTTCAGCATGCGTTGGAAGACTTAGACAGTCACTACCAACTGGTTGTATGTACTGTAACCCTGGGCAAAGCACTACGCTACGCTCGCGTAGTTTGCGAAGTTTGCGCTACTTCGCACAACGCGAATTGCACGTAGCACAGTGCAAACACGCGTAGCGTAGTGCAGCGGTCATTTTTTGCTTGCTCGCGGTCCTCAATGTCAAGTTGGCGACCGCGAGCAAGCAAAATGACATCCCGGCGAGACTTTTTCCTTGTTCGCGATCAGCAACATCAAGTTGCCAATCGCGAGCGTGGAAAATAAACCTCCCGGTGAGATTCTCAACGCGGGGAGGTCAGGTTTCTCATTGCGAGTGGTCGCGTATGCTCGCGACCGCTCGCGATGAGAAACTACCAGTTTGCGTTGAGAAAGCTGCCGCTCGAGTAAAAATCTACTCGAGCGGCAGTAAAAGACAGCTCGCACTGTGCAAGATGCCGTTTTCAATGATTGCACAGTGCGGACAAGCATCCGGCACTGTGCAATCATCGCGAACAGCGCACTACGCAGTTCGCGTAGTGCTACGCGTAGCTCGCGTAGTGCGAACTGCACTTTGCGTAGCTTCGCGTAGCGCTACTTCGCGAACTACGCCCAGGGTTAATGTACTGCCATAGACCGTTATAATTTCTTCCAAAGGAAACAAACCGACAATGAGTCAGTGGAGGACTATGTAGCTGAGCTGAAAAGACTGGCAGTGACTTGCAAATTTGGCCCCCTTCATGATGAACTGGTGCGTGATCAGATCATAATGCACACAGTACATACCAGCATCCAAGAGAAATTGTGGGTGAGTGGGGATGCCCCCCTCAACGAGATTATAGCCATTGTGAAAAAGGCGGAACTGTCCAAGCGGTGCGCAGCCGCGGCGAAAAGAGATAGTGAGAGTAAGCCCACCGTGTGCAGAGTGAGCGAAACTAAAGCACCCAACGACCAACCCCCACCCACGGCGGGGGCGAGAACCAACAGGAAGCCAGCACCAAAATCCATAGGTCCCAACAAGGCACCTAGCGACTACAAAGGCAGTTGTTACAGGTGCGGGAGCCATTTGCACATGGCCAATGATAGACGCTGTCCGGCCTTCCGTGTGAAGTGTTCATTTTGTGGGGCATGGGCATTTTGGCAAAGTATGTAGAAGGAAACCCAGCAATGCCACTGTCAAATGCATCATGTATGATTCTGGCACAGAGGGGGTGGAGGGTGCTGCCGATGATGACAGTGTCTTATGCATAAATGACCAAATCCTAGGTATTGATTGCTATAGCAACAGGAAAACATCATGTTTGTTAACCATAGGGGGAGTTCAAGTTTCCATGGTAGCCGACTCAGGGTCCCCATACACCATAATCCAAAATGACATTTGGGAAAGGGACTTTGTTCACACGTTAGGTACTCACCTACACCCCACAGACATCCACCCAGTCACCTTTACGGGAGAAAAAACTCCCATGGTAGGGTTCCGCCCACTTCCCTTCGAATTCGAAGGGAGGACATCCATGGGCAAACTGTACGTGGCAGAAAAGGGACCCTCTGTGTTGGGGTGGGCAGATCAAGGGGCGTTAGGTATTCAACTCAACCCAGGGGGGGAAACACAAGTGCTCATGACAGACAGCCCGCCAGCACCTGAAAGTGTAAAACTCAAAGAAGATTTTCCCTCAGTCTTCGGCGGCACCATAGGCAAACTCTCCAAATTCACACACAGAATTTGCCTAAAAGAAGGAGCCACACCGGTCTGCCACAAAGTCAGGAATATCCCATTTAATTGCAGAGACGCGGTGCAGATGGAATTGAAGCGCCTGGAAGACAATGGCGTGATTGAACCCATTGAAAGAATGGCTTGCACCCTTGGTAGTGGCACGAAAACCTAATGGGAAGGTGCGCCTCTGCATAGACCTCAGGGAACTTAACAAGAACATCATTGTAGACAAATTTACGCTACCAAAAATCAGCGAAATGTTAGCCCAGACCAAGGGGATTAAATGGTTCTCCGCCATAGACCTCACGGCAGCGTATCACCAAATAGCACTTCACCCCTCCTGCAGGAAATTAACGTCCTTCATCACACCATTCGGATGTTACAGATTTCGGCGCATGCCATTTGGCCTGGCATCCGCGGCCGCAGTTTTTCAAAAACTAATGCACAAACTACTCAAAGACATCAGCGGAGTGCTATACTTTCAGGACGACATTCTGATCATGGGGAGAACCAAACAGGACCACGACACAAAACTGAGCGCCGTGCTACGGACCCTATCCACCAACTGCCTCACAGCGGAATGGGAGAAATGCAAGTTTGGCCTACGCTCCGTCACATACTTGGGGCACGAAAAAAGCGACAGCGGAATTGCCCCAAAGAAAGCCAACGTCGAAGCAATTATGTCTGCTCCCACCCCACAAAACAAAGAGGAAGTTCGTTCTTTCCTAGGGTTAGCCGAATTCTACGGCAAGTTTGTACGGAACTTCGCCACCAAAACGCACCACCTACGCCAACTCTTGAAAGAGAAAAATGTCTTCAGCTGGTCGGACGACTCCAATACTGAATTTGAAAGAATCAAGACCGACATCTGCGAAGCCATTCCCCTACACGGATTCGACAGCTCCGCCGCCTCCATCTTGACCACAGACGCCAGCGATAAAGGCTTGGGGGCGGTCCTGTCACAGATGTCCACGGATGACACGGAAACCACCATCAGTTTTGCCTCACGCTCCCTCGCCCCCAACGAGGAGAAGTTCAGTGTCATAGAGAAGGAGATGCTAGCAGCCGTTTGGGCCATGGAAAAATTTTGCCAATATCTCTGGGGCTCCCGGTTCACCCTCAGAACGGACCACAAACCGTTGGTCAAAGTCCTCACATCTACCGGTCATGCCGGTGCCACGCCACGCATCGCCAAGATGACTCTCAGACTGTTAGACTTTGTATACGATGTCGCCTACTTGCCAGGAACGCAAAACAAAGTGGCGGATTACCTCAGCCGATCAGCGCTCTAATAGGTCTCTGTGCAAATGTCTGTGTGCATGCATGATGCTTATACCCCTTTTGCCTGAGCATGTGCAGTGAACAGCACGGTGGTGACCTAGCAGACTAGTGCTTCTTACAGGTACCGGCATTGTCTAAGCACACGGTACATGCTGACAGTGGACTGGAAGCCTAGAGAGCCATGCAACGACTGCAGAGGCCGTCCCCGGTGACTGAGTACCTTGATGCTGCGAAGCTGGAGAGAGTGAGAATCGCCATTGGCCAATTTTAGATAGATAAAGTGTCAGCTCGTGCAGGAGCTAGTTCTCAGAAGGTTGTGGGCAAATGTTTACGTTTCGCATCCTTTCACCTCTGCACAGCACATCTCAGATACTCTTTTGGTGAGCAGACAGCGCTTTATCTGTCGAGGCACACGTTGGCGCTGCTGTTCTCCCTTCACTCAGCTTTACAAGTGAGCCTCTCTCTCTGCACCTCAGCTCACTGCTTTTACAGTCACTCCCTCTCTTACTTCCTCCCTTTGCTCCTAGTCCTCCTTCTAACACTGCTGTCTCTTCTCTGCTCGGCTATCTGTTCCTCTTTCCTCTCTATTTCTATGCAGCCCACTTTGCCTTCTCTGGTCTTTTAACCCACCCGTGCCCTTTCCTCCAAGATTTACATCTCCTTTGTTTATCGCACTTCATGTCACCTGGCTAAGCTTATTGTTTTCCCTTGCTCTTTTCTGTTTTATTTGTCTTTCAACATTTATTTATGTTTTACTGCAGAAGCAGGCTATTTATATATATTTAATCATTTTTCCATTGGATTCACGTGTCAAGCGGTGCATATCGCTGAAGGCAACTTCTGAGCGCTATGGCCTCAGAACCGACAGGTCCCAGCAGTGCGGTAGAGATGCCCCCTGAGACGGACCTACGAGAGCTGACCATCAAAGATAAAGAAGGCCCCTTGCCAATGATATTGTCATTTACAGCACCAATAGCTCTAGCTCAAGCAAATGCGAGACCTATTGCATTTCCAAAGCTTGTTATAAAGGGTCATTGTGGAAGGAGTGTTGAGTGGTTTAGGGAAGCTGATCGAATGAATGACATCTAGAGACAACCTTCGGTGGGTTTTGTGAAGCAGGGGGAGACACAGAGAGGAAGAACTGAGACTGTGGGGTGGCAGCAGAGATCAAAGGAAGCTAAAGTGCAGTGTAGAAGACACGAGGAACAATGAAGATGATTGAAACAGGGATATGTGTGAAAGAATACAAAAAAGGGAAGTATGCACAAAACAGAAACCTGAAATAGGCAGGATACCCCCATACAATCCCAAAAATATAAACAAGGGGCCCGATTTACAAATGGTAGAGGAGGTCATGAAAATCAGTATGGGCAGGGAAAAGGGTGTGGCCGAGCACTACATCATATCCCAGAAAAGTTTGCTCCTTTGCATCATGGTGCATGTAGTCCACAATTTGCGATCCCCTCATTGTTGACTGCAGTGTCAACACTACAGACAACACTAAGGTGACCCTTTTCCCTGCCCAAACTGATTTTCTTGACCTCCTCTACCATTTATCAAACGTTCCTAATGTTCCTTTTTGTAAAAATTACATTCCGGCCCATTGATTACACTTCATCCGTCCGGAGCCGGAGAGTACGGCCGAGCCGGAGAGTGCGGCCCGGGTGCAGAGCGTAGGGCCCAAGCTGGACATTCCGGCTCGACTGCAGACGTAAAGATACGACTTGTATATGACCTCTGTGAATACCCAAAGTCGTAAAGTTAGACTTTTGTCTTAGATTGCCTTTGTGAATCGGGCCCAGAGTTTACAGCACAAACTTTCAAAGAAGGGACTGCAGAAGGAAAACACATTTTTTTTTTGTAGAATGGAAATGGACAGGAGCAGCTGCACTCCTGAAAGATGAATGATTAAAACATAAACCCAGAAGAAATAATGTGCATTTATTTATTCTGGAGTGTTCTATAGCACGGATCACGTTGCTATTGACAACAGGGCACTTTACACTGAAGTGCGTATAAATGTAAATAATTTATCAAACTAACACTCATGCAGGGCTCAGACATACAAAAGCAGGGTTAAACTATATGTTGAAGCAATGTCTATTCAGGGTCAGACTGGAACAGAAAATAGACACAGGCCCCAAATTAAAAGTGGCACCCATGAGTGAATCAGATAACTAAAAAAATCAAATAAAATCAAAAAGTGAATTGTAGAGTGCTGTTTATCACCTGTGAGGGCATCCAGGCGCTGGCGGTTTCTGCTGCTAAGAGGAGTGAGTCGAACAACCAGGTATTCAGATCCTTCCCAAATTCCTGCAAGGAGGGAGAGGTCCAGAGGTGGAGGGGGAGGCGGTTCCTCATCTTGGTGGCCAGGTAGGAGAAAGAGTGTCTGCCGCTCTTGCTCCGGCGGATGCAGTGGGTCTCGGTGAGGGAGGCAGAGCGCAGTTGTCTGGAGGGCTGGTGGAAGCTCAAATGGTGGTTGATGTCGGCTGGTCCCTGATTGTGCAGCGCCTTGTAATCTTGTGTTAGCATCTTGAATTGGCACCTCTTTTGGACGGGGAGCCAGTGGAGTTTCCTGAGGTGGGGTGACATGGGCCCGTCTGGGGAGAACGAGAATGAGTCTGGCGGCTGAGGTCTGAATGGTCTGTCATCTCTTTAGCAGGTGTGAGGTGATTCCTACGTAGAGAGTGTTGCCTTAGTCATGGTGGCTGGTGACAAGGGCATGGGTGACGGTGCGTATGGTGCTGGCCGGGAGCCACGTGAAGACTTTCTGGAGCATGCGAAGAGTGAGGAAGCAGGCTGAGGATACTGCGTTGATCTGGTTTTTCATGGTGAGTTTGCAGTCCAGTATGATGCTGAGGTTCCTGGTGTGTTCTGTAGGTGTGGGTAAGGGTCCCCGTTCTGCAGGCTACCAGGAGTCAATCCATGGGGATGTGTTGCTCCTGAAATGAGTACCTCCGTTCTGTCGGTGTTGAGTTTGAGGCAGTTGTTTTTCACCCAGAAGGCGATGCTGGTCATGCACAGGTTGAAGTTGGCCTTGGTGGTGGCGGGGTCTATGGATGGAGAGAGATTAGCTGGGTGTCGTCTGCATATGATATGATGTACAGTCCATGGGTCCTGACAATGTTGGCCAAGGGGGTCATGACGGCGTTGAACAGGGTAGGGCTGAGAGAGGATCCTTGAGGATCACCCTAGATGATGTTCTTGGGATTCCAGGTGTAGGGTGGAAGGCGGATGGCTCTAGGTTCTTCTGGTGAGGAAGGATGCAATCCACTTGAGGGCGTCCCCTTGAAGCCCCATATGGTGGAGCCTTTTTTATAGGGTGCAGGGAGACACATTGTGGAAGGCTGCTGAGAGGTCCAGGCGGATCAGGGCAGTAGTTTACCCCAGGTCTAGGGAGTCCTGATGTCGTCAATGGCTGTGATTAGGGCGGTGTCTGTGCTGTGGTTCGAGTGGAACCCAGATTGGGATAGGCCCAGGAGGTCGTTGCTCTCTAGTTTGTTAATAATGGCTTTTTCCAGGACTTAGACACTATTTCAAAAGCAAACTCCCTTTGGGTTTCTTTAAAGCATACACATCTACACTCCTTTCATGCCTATTCAGTCTAATCACCAAAAGTTGAATAGAAACCAAAGATTAACCATATAATATGCTTTTATTTGACCAAATCCTTTTAAAAATTCAGAAAATATACAAAAGATTTAAAAACATATATGTCATCATGTATTAAAAACAACTCATTCAAAGAACATGGGAGAGTATCACAAGCAATAAAATATCCTAGACCAAATGGGTCAAAGTCGCACACCAAGTGTAAATGACAGATATTAATGTCCCTGGTTCAACAATCTAGAGATTCCTTTACTCCTGGTGGAACCGGTGTAGCTTGGGCGGCTTCTAAACAACGAGCGACGCGTTTCGGTGGTACAATCTGATCAACCACCTTCTTCAGGCTTACAAATCTAATATGGTGTCTCCCAACACAGTCATCCACTATAATAAATGGAATATCGGGGGAATATATGTTCTCCCCTATGGAGTCTTCTCTCACATTAGCCTCCAAGTATCGATATGTTAGCGATACGGATTTTCTCAAACTCCCTTTAACAAGTGTTCTTATGTTCACTTCAAACCGGGTTAAAAACGTTTATCTGTAGGAATAGGGACCAATCTTCCCTTTAATCCTTTTATTAAAAGCTCGTTTTCCTATAGCCACTGGAGCTGTGGCTCAAAATCCGATAACTTCTTGTTTCAAATAAACTCCCAAATCACTGGTCCCTCATTGGTGGGTAAGAATGAAGAACTGATCAAAACCGCCAATATCTGGACTGAAGAGTCTCCTGGCGTGCTCCAAACTCACTCGAAATGTACAATCGTTTTTCCAGGACTTTGGCAGGGAAAGGGAGCAGAGAGATGGGCCAGTAGTTCTTGAGATCTTTCAGGTCTGCGGATGGTTTTTTGAGGAGTGGTTTGACTTCCGCGTGTTCCCATTCAACTGAGAAAGTGGCAGAGGTGATGGAAATATTGAAGATGGTAGGGAGTTCTTTGCTGATAGTATTGTTCCCCAGGTTCAGTGCTTAATTTGTGCCGGTGGTTTCCGGTGCTCAGCACCAGCACTTAATTGTCAGCACCGGCGCTAGTGACAGTCCACTACATGGTGGCACTGTCTTTTTAGTTTCAGATGAGCACAACAAAAGTGATTAAGTCAGTATTCATTAAAAATGAATAATACTAGCCTCTCATGCCATTATTATAGCTTTGTGTGGCCTCAAATAGTCTGAATTGTCACACTTGTAGAAGTGTGATGGTTAGGTGTTATGTTGGTACTGTCATTGGCAGTGCTGGGAGGGTATGGGTGGTACAGGCTGCAGTGGCCTTCCGATAAGGGCCCTGAAACTAAATGTTTTACAAATTAAGCACTACTCAGGTTGAACATGTGGTAGGTGCTGGGGTCCCTGGGTGCTCCTGAGTGGATGGAGTTCATGATGGCAGAAGTGGTCTGCGTGACGAGTTGGTTCCATGTTGTGATCCTGAGGTTTGGGTGGGAATCTGTGAGCTTGAGGAGGCTGCGGATGCTGGCAACGGTGGTTTGGGGGTCGAAGTGTTCGTAGATGGTGGAGATCTTGTAATGTAATCCAGATTTATCTTGTTGTGAAAGAAGTCTGCTAGGGTGTCACAGAGATCTTGGGAAGGGGTGACGATGTTTTTGGTTGCTGAGGGGTTGGAGAGCTCCTTGATGATGTTGAAGAGTTCTTTGCTGTGGTTAGAGCTGGCTTTGAGGAGGGTGGCCAGTGTGTTTCTTTTTATGCTTTCAGGTGCTGGAGGTAGTTGTGAGTGCCATCTTGAAGGTGATGCGGTCATTTGGCTCTTTGCTAGAGTGCCCAATCCTTTCCAGATGCTTGCAGTTGCGTTTGGTGGTTTTTAGTTCCGGTGTGAACCAGCTGGTGTGGTTGGTGGGCCTGCTTGATTTGGCAGGTTTGATGGGCGTGATTTTGTCAGCGCAGTTGGTGATCCAGGCATTGACATTTTTGACAGTCTCTTTGAGGTTCGAAGTGGTGTCCAGAATGGAGGAGCTCAGGGTGTTGCTCCATTGATTTTTGGGTATCTTGCTCCAGCTCCTGTGGGTGGTGCTGGCTGGTTTGTGGTGGCGGTGGGGCCAGATATGATTGTGAAGTGGATGATTGAGTGGTCCAACCAGGTGAGTTTGATAACATGGTTGTACCTGACTCTGTTGCCGGCTGTAAAGATGGGATTGAGCATGTATCTGGCGATGTGAGTGGGGTCAGTGACTAGTTGGGAGAGGCTGAGGTTGTTCATGCTCTCGAAGGAGGTTGGCTGTATTGGCATCAATGGGATCATTGAAGTGAAAGTTGAGGTTTCTGAGAAGGATTAATTTCTCGGAGTTGATGGCCAGTGCGAAGATGAAGTCTAGAATGGCCTCACAGAAGGCAGGAGGTGGTCCTGGTGGTCTGTAGGTGAGGGTGCCTCTAATGTTGGTCTTGCCGTGAGTGTTGAGTTGGAAGTTGAGGTGTTCTATGACACAGGTGGTGTCGTTGGTGGCGGCTGTGCAATGCAGGGATTCTTTGTGGATGATGGCTATTCCACCTCCATGTTTGTTTATGCAGTCCCTGTGTATTATCTTGTATCCGTTGGGTGTGGTGGTGGCGATGTCGGGTGCAGATGTTGGGTTGAGCCAAAACTCGGTGAGGAAGATGACGTCGGTATTGGTTTCACAGATCTCGGTGGCATGTTTGTGGAGCAATTGGGTGTTGATCAGGAGGCAGTGGAGTTGTCCCAGCTCAGTAGTGGTGGGCGGGGACCCTGAGCGGGAGGTATGATGTCACAGGAGAAGTGTTGGCAGGAGAAAGGTCCTGCTGTTGAGCATGGGCATGTGTGGCTGCAGTTGTCGTTGCAGGGTCCGGGGTTCAAGTCTGATATCTCGGCACTGGTGTAGCAGTGGGTGGGTAGAGATCCAGAGTTCCTGGCGCTGGGCGATGTCCAGTCGTGGACAGGCACAGACGGGCTTGCTTTTGGCACACCGGCGCTGCACCCGCTGAGCAGATGCGCTAGGGCCTCCATTCAGTAGGTTCCTGGATAGGTGCTCTGGGCCGGGTCAGCAAGAGGTGGGAAGAGGGAGGGAGAGCGGCACTGAAGGCGGGAAAGCAAGTAGAGAGAGGAAGTGTTAGCATGGGAAAAACAAAAAAACTAAGCGAGTGTTAGGTGGGAGGAAAAACAAGTTTGAGGAGGAAAAAATGCTGTTTAAGAGGAGGAAGAGAGCAAGTTAAGAGGAAGACAAAATGAGGTTAGGAGGAGAAAAAGAGCAGGTTAAGAAGGCAAAATACTGAAAAAAGAACGAGTTAGGAGAAGGCAAAATGCTGAAAGGAGAACAAAGTTAGGAGGAAGCAAAAGTGCTTGAAAAGAGCGAAGTAAGAAGGAGGCAAAATACTGAAAAAAGAACAAGAGAGGAGGAGAAGAAATACTGAAAAAGAACGAGTTATGAGGAGGCAACATACTGAAAATAATGAGTTAGGAGGAGGCAAAATTCTGAAAAAGCAGGAGTTAGCAGGAGGCAAAATGAGGTAAGGAGCAGAAAAGTGAGCAGTAGGGAGAGAGAAAAGTAAAATGAAGTGGAATGCTGATCAACAATTCGGCAGTTTAATCGCGGAGCGCAATCAGAGCGCTCGAGCTGGCGGCAACAGTGGGACGCTGGCCCGGGGACCTGCTCAATGGGTCGCGCTGCGGCCTCCATTAAGTAGGTTCCTGGGAGTGGGGAGGGGCTCTGGGCGGAGTCAGCAAGAGGCAGGAAGCGGGAGTGAGAACGGCCCTGAAGGCGGAAAAATGAGCGGAGAAAGTGTTGGCGTGGGAAAAACGAAAAAACTAAGCGACTGTTAGGTGGGAGGAAAAACAAGTTTAATGAGGAAAAATGCTGTTTAGGAGGAGGAGGAAAAAAGAGAGTAAAAGGGGAGACAATATGCAGTTAGGGAGGAGAAAAAGAGCAGGTAAATGAGGAGGCAAAATGCTGGAAAAAGAAGGAGTTAGAAGGAGGCAAAATACCGACAAAATAATGAGATAGGAGGAGGCAAAATGCTGAAAAAAGATCGAAGTTAGGAAGAGGCAAAAGTGCTGGAAAAAACGAAGAAAGGAGGAAAAATACTGAAAAAAGAAAGAGTTAAGATGAGGCAAAATACTGAAAAAGAGCGAGTTACAAGGAGGCAAAATACTAAAAAGTACGAGTTGGGAGGAAGCAAAATGCTGAAAAAGAACGAGTTAGGAGGAGGCAAAATGAGGTTAGAAGGAGAAAAAGTGAGCTGGAGGCAAAAGTGCTGGAAATGAATGAAGGGGGAGCAGTGGGGAACTGGCTTGGGGACCCACATTTGCAAATCAGGGAAGGTTTCAACTTGTAAAGACAAATTATAAAAGGGTTTTTTCAAGGTATGGGAGACAGCATGCATTTGTGCTTTCTGCATGCCATGTTTGTGGTAGTATCAGAGAAATCAACATTAAAAACCAGTCCACTACACCATAAAACAGGCTCTCATTCAGCCAGAAAACCAGCCCATACACTGATCTGTGAGACCAGCGCTCAGGACACTGCCAGAGTGCCCTACAGGCCAGTCGGACCCTGTCTACATACAATGAATGCATATGCTCCAACATAGCCGGAAGGAAGCAGCATTATGTAAACCAAGAGGTTATTGGGACACTGCGTGTGAAGGGTGACCTTAAGAATCTTTTGCTTAGGTTACGGTGTGCCAAAGTTGGGATAATGCTCTCTTGATTGCTCAGTGCTCTATGTGAATTGAATCACTAGATGAGAGCGCTCTATGTGAATTGAACCATTAGATGAGACAGCTCTATGTGAATTGAACCAGTAGATGAGAGCGCTCTATGTGAATTGAACCAGTAGATGAGAGTGCTCTATGTGAATTGAATCACCATATGAGAGCGCTCTATGTGAATTGAACCAGTAGATAAGAGAGCTCTATGTGAATTGATCCATTAGATGAGACAGCTCTATGTGAATTGAAACAGTAGATGGGAGAGCTCTATGTGAATTGAAGCAGTAGATGAGAGCGCTCTATGTGAATTGAATCACTAGATGAGAGAGCTATATGTGAATTGAATCACTAGATGAGAGAGCTCTATGCGAATTGAATCACTAGATGCGATAGCTCTATGTGAATCAAACCAGTAGATGAGAGAGCTCTATGTGAATTGTATCACTAGATGAGAGAGCTCTATGTGAATTGAACCAGTAGATGACACAGCTCTATATTAATTGATCCAGTAGATGAGAGCGCTTTATGAATTGAACCAATGGATGAGAGAGCTCGATGTGAATTGAATCACTAGATGAGAGAGCTCTATGTGAATTGAATCACTAGTTGAGAGAGCTCTATATGAATTGATCCAGTAGATGAGAGAGCTCTATCAATTGAACCAGTGGATGAGAGAGCTCGATGTGAATTGAATCACTAGATGAGAGAGCTCTATGTGAATTGAATCACTAGATGAGAGCACACTATGTGAATTGAACCAGTAGACGAGAGCTCTATGTGAATTGATCCAGTAGATGAGACAGCTAGATGTGAATTGAATCACTGGATGAGAGAGCTCTATGTGAATTGAATCACTGGATGAGAGAGCTCTATGTGAATTGAATCAGTAGATGAGAGAGCTCTATGTGAATTAAATCACTAGATGAGAGAGCTCTATATGAATTGATCCGGTAGATGAGAGCGCTCTATGTGAATTGAATCACTAGATGAGAGAGCTCTATATGAATTGATCCAGTAGATGAGAGAGCTCTATGTGAATTGAACCAGTAGATGAGAGAGCTCTATGTGAATTGATCCAGTAGATGAGAGAGCTCTATGAATTGAACCAGTGGATGAGCTAGCTCGATGTGAATTGAATCACTAGATGAGAGAGCTCTATGTGAATTGAATCACTAGATGAGAGCGCACTATGTGAATTGAACCAGTGGATGAGAGAGCTCTATGTAAATTAAATCACTAGATGCGAGGGCTCTATGTGAATTGAATCACTAGATGAGACAGCTCTATGTGAATTGAACCAGCAGATGAGAGAGCTCTATGTGAATTGAATCACTAGATGAGAGCGCACTATGTGAATTGAACCAGTAGATGAGAGAGCTCTATATGAATTGATCCAGTAGATGAGAGAGCTCTGTATGAATTGATCCAGTAGATGAGAGAGCTCTGTATGAATTGATCCAGTAGATGAGAGAGCTCTATGAATTGAACCAGTGGATGAGAGAGAGCCCAATATGAATTGAATGACTAGATGAGAGAGCTCTATGTGAATTGAATCACTAGATGAGAGAGCTCTATGTGAATTCAACCAGTAGACGAGAGAGCTCTATGTGAATTGAATTACTCGATGAGAGAGCTCTATGAGAATTGAATCACTAGATGAGAGAGCTCTATGTGAATTGAATCACTAGATGAGAGAGCTCTATGCGAATTGAATCACTAGATGCGATAGCTCTATGTGAATCGAACCAGTAGATGAGACAGCTCTATCTGAATTGAATCACTAGATGAAAGAGCTCTATGTGAATTGAACCAGTAGATGACACAGCTCTATATTAATTGATCCAGTAGATGTGAGCGCTCTATGAATTGAACCAATGGATGAGAGAGCTCAATGTGAATTGAATCACTAGATGAGAGAGCTCTATATGAATTGAATCACTAGTTGAGAGAGCTCTATATGAATTGATCCAGTAGATGAGAGAGCTCTATCAATTGAACCAGTGGATGAAAGAGCTTGATGTGAATTCAATAACTAGATGAGAGAGCTCTATGTGAATTGAATCACTAGATGAGAGCGCTCTATGTGAATCGAACCAGTAGACGAGAGCTCTATGTGAATTGATCCAGTAGATGAGATAGCTAGATGTGAATTGAATCATTGGATGAGAGAGCTCTATGTGAATTGAATCACTAGATGAGAGAGCTCTATGTGAATTGAATCACTAGATGAGAGAGCTCTATGTGAATTGAATCACTAGATGAGAGAGCTCTATATGAATTGATCCGGTAGATGAGAGAGCTCTATGTGAATTGATTCACTAGATGAGTGAGCTCTATATGAATTGATCCAGTAGATGAGAGAGCTCTATGTGATTTGAACCAGTAGATGAGAGAGCTCAATGTGAATTGATACAGTAGATGAGAGAGCTCTATGAATTGAACCAGTGGATGAGCGAGCTCGATGTGAATTGAATCACTAGATGAGAGAGCACTATGTGAATTTAATCACTATATGAGAGCGCACTATGTGAATTGAACCAGTGGATGAGAGAGCTCTATGTGAATTAAATCACTAGATGTGAGCGCTCTATGTGAATTGAACCAGTGGATGAGAGAGCTCTATGTGAATTGAATCACTAGATGAGAGCGCTCTATGTGAATTGAACCAGTAGATGAGAGCGCTCTATGTGAATTGAATCACCAGATGAGAGTGCTCTATGTGAATTGAATCACTAGATGAGACAGCTCTATGTGAATTGAACCAGTAGATGAGAGAGCTCTATGTGAATTGAATCACTAGATGAGACAGCTAGATGTGAATTGAATCACTGGATGAGAGAGCTCTATGTGAATTGAATCACTAGATGAGAGAGTTCTATGTGAATTGAATCACTAGATGAGAGAGCTCTATGTGAATTGAATCACTAGATGAGAGAGCTCTATATGAATTGATCCGGTAGATGAGAGCGCTCTATGTGAATTGAATCACTAGATGAGCGAGCTCTATAGGAATTGATCCAGTAGATGAGAGTTCTATGTGAATTGAACCAGTAGATGAGAGAGCTCAATGTGAATTGATACAGTAGATGAGAGAGCTCTATGAATTGAACCAGTGGATGAGCGAGCTCGATGTGAATTGAATCACTAGATGAGAGAGCTCTATGTGAATTGAATCACTAGATGAGAGCGCACTATGTGAATTGAACCAGTGGATGAGCGAGCTCTATGTGAATTAAATCACTAGATGTGAGCGCTCTATGTGAATTGAACCAGTGGATGAGAGAGCTCTATGTGAATTGAACCAGCAGATGAGAGAGCTCTATGTGAATTGAATCACTAGATGAGAGCGCTCTATGTGAATTGAACCAGTAGATGAGAGCGCTCTATGTGAATTGAATCACCAGATGAGAGTGCTCTATGTGAATTGAATCACTAGATGAGACAGCTCTATGTGAATTGAACCAGCAGATGAGAGAGCTCTATGTGAATTGAATCACTAGATGAGACAGCTAGATGTGAATTGAATCACTGGATGAGAGAGCTCTATGTGAATTGAATCACTAGATGAGAGAGTTCTATGTGAATTGAATCACTAGATGAGAGAGCTCTATGTGAATTGAATCACTAGATGAGAGAGCTCTATATGAATTGATCCGGTAGATGAGAGCGCTCTATGTGAATTGAATCACTAGATGAGCGAGCTCTATATGAATTGATCCAGTAGATGAGAGAGCTCTATGTGAATTGAACCAGTAGATGAGAGAGCTCAATGTGAATTGATACAGTAGATGAGAGAGCTCTATGAATTGAACCAGTGGATGAGTGAGCTCGATGTGAATTGAATCACTAGATGAGAGAGCTCTATGTGAATTGAATCACTAGATGAGAGAGCTCTATGTGAATTCAACCAGTAGACGAGAGAGCTCTATGTGAATTGAATCACTCGATGAGAGAGCTCTATGTGAATTGAATCACTAGATGAGAGAGCTCTATGTGAATTGAATCACTAGATGAGAGAGCTCTATGCGAATTGAATCACTAGATGCGATATCTCTATGTGAATCGAACCAGTAGATGAGACAGCTCTATGTGAATTGAATCACTAGATGAAAGAGCTCTATGTTAATTGAACCAGTAGATGACACAGCTCTATATTAATTGATCCAGTAGATGAGAGCGCTCTATGAATTGAACCAATGGATGAGAGAGCTCAATGTGAATTGAATCACTAGATGAGAGAGATCTATATGAATTGAATCACTAGTTGAGAGAGCTCTATATGAATTGATCCAGTAGATGAGAGAGCTCTATCAATTGAACCAGTGGATGAAAGAGCTCGATGTGAATTCAATAACTAGATGAGAGAGCTCTATGTGAATTGAATCACTAGATGAGAGCGCTCTATGTGAATCGAACCAGTAGACGAGAGCTCTATGTGAATTGATCCAGTAGATGAGATAGCTAGATGTGAATTGAATCATTGGATGAGAGAGCTCTATGTGAATTGAATCACTAGATGAGAGAGCTCTATGTGAATTGAATCACTAGATGAGAGAGCTCTATGTGAATTGAATCACTAGATGAGAGAGCTCTATATGAATTGATCCGGTAGATGAGAGCGCTCTATGTGAATTGAATCACTAGATGAGTGAGCTCTATATGAATTGATCCAGTAGATGAGAGAGCTCTATGTGAATTGAACCAGTAGATGAGAGAGCTCAATGTGAATTGATACAGTAGATGAGAGAGCTCTATGTGAATTGAATCACTAGATGAGAGCGCACTATGTGAATTGAACCAGTGGATGAGAGAGCTCTATGTGAATTAAATCACTAGATGTGAGCGCTCTATGTGAATTGAACCAGTGGATGAGAGAGCTCTATGTGAATTGAACCAGCAGATGAGAGAGCTCTATGTGAATTGAATCACTAGATGAGAGCGCTCTATGTGAATTGAACCAGTAGATGAGAGCGCTCTATGTGAATTGAGTCACCAGATGAGAGTGCTCTATGTGAATTGAATCACTAGATGAGACAGCTCTATGTGAATTGAACCAGCAGATGAGAGAGCTCTATGTGAATTGAATCACTAGATGAGACAGCTAGATGTGAATTGAATCACTGGATGAGAGAGCTCTATGTGAATTGAATCACTAGATGAGAGAGTTCTATGTGAATTGAATCACTAGATGAGAGCGCTCTATGTGAATTGAATCACTAGATGAGAGAGCTCTATATGAATTTATCCGGTAGATGAGAGCGCTCTATGTGAATTGAATCACTAGATGAGCGAGCTCTATATGAATTGATCCAGTAGATGAGAGAGCTCTATGTGAATTGAACCAGTACATGAGAGAGCTCAATGTGAATTGATACAGTAGATGAGAGAGCTCTATGAATTGAACCAGTGGATGAGCGAGCTCGATGTGAATTGAATCACTAGATGAGAGAGCTCTATGTGAATTGAATCACTAGATGAGAGCGCACTATGTGAATTGAACCAGTGGATGAGAGAGCTCTATGTGAATTAAATCACTAGATGTGAGCGCTCTATGTGAATTGAACCAGTGGATGAGAGAGCTCTATGTGAATTGAACCAGCAGATGAGAGAGCTCTATGTGAATTGAATCACTAGATGAGAGCGCTCTATGTGAATTGAACCAGTAGATGAGAGCGCTCTATGTGAATTGAATCACCAGATGAGAGTGCTCTATGTGAATTGAATCACTAGATGAGACAGCTAGATGTGAATTGAATCACTGGATGAGAGAGCTCTATGTGAATTGAATCACTAGATGAGAGAGTTCTATGTGAATTGAATCACTAGATGAGAGAGCTCTATGTGAATTGAATCACTAGATGAGAGAGCTCTATATGAATTGATCCGGTAGATGAGAGCGCTCTATGTGAATTGAATCACTAGATGAGCGAGCTCTATATGAATTGATCCAGTAGATGAGAGAGCTCTATGTGAATTGAACCAGTAGATGAGAGAGCTCAATGTGAATTGATACAGTAGATGAGAGCTCTATGAATTGAACCAGTGGATGAGCGAGCTCGATGTGAATTGAATCACTAGATGAGAGCGCACTATGTGAATTGAACCAGTGGATGAGAGGACTGTATGTGAATTAAATCACTAGATGTGAGCGCTCTATGTGAATTGAACCAGTGGATGAGAGAGCTCTATGTGAATTGAACCAGCAGATGAGAGAGCTCTATGTGAATTGAACCAGTAGATGAGAGCGCTCTATGTGAATTGAATCACCAGATGAGAGCGCTCTATGTGAATTGAATCACTAGATGAGACAACTCTATGTGAATTGAACCAGCAGATGAGAGAGCTCTATGTAAATTGAATCACTAGATGAGAGCGCACTATGTGAATTGAACCAGTGGATGAGAGGGCTCTATGTGAATTAAATCACTAGATGCGAGCGCTCTATTTGAATTGAATCACTAGATGAAAGAGCTCGATGTGAATTGAACCAGTAGATGAGAGAGCTCTATATGAATTGATCCAGTGGATGAGAGAGCTCTGTATGAATTGATACAGTAGATGAGAGAGCTCTGTATGAATTGATCCAGTAGATGAGAGCTCTGTATGAATTGATCCAGTAGATGAGAGAGCTCTATGAATTGAACCAGTGGATGAGAGAGAGCCCAATATGAATTGAATGACTAGATGAGAGAGCTCTATGTGAATTGAATCACTAGATGAGAGAGCTCTATGTGAATTCAACCAGTAGACGAGAGAGCTCTATGTGAATTGAATCACTCGATGAGAGAGCTCTATGTGAATTGCATCACCAGATGAGAGAGCTCTATGTAAATTAAATCACTAGATGCGAGGGCTCTATGTGAATTGAATCACTAGATGAGACAGCTCTATGTGAATTGAACCAGCAGATGAGAGAGCTCTATGTGAATTGAATCACTAGATGAGAGCACACTCTGTGAATTGAACCAGTGGATGAAAGAGCTCGATGTGAATTGAACCAGTAGATGAGAGAGCTCTATATGAATTGATCCAGTAGATGAGAGAGCTCTGTATGAATTGATCCAGTAGATGAGAGAGCTCTGTATGAATTGATCCAGTAGATGAGAGAGCTCTATGAATTGAACCAGTGGATGAGAGAGAGCCCAATATGAATTGAATGACTAGATGAGAGAGCTCTATGTGAATTGAATCACTAGATGAGAGAGCTCTATGTGAATTCAACCAGTAGACGAGAGAGCTCTATGTGAATTGAATCACTCGATGAGAGAGCTCTATGTGAATTGAATCACTAGATGAGAGAGCTCTATGTGAATTGAATCACTAGATGAGAGAGCTCTATGCGAATTGAATCACTAGATGCAATAGCTCTATGTGAATCGAACCAGTAGATGAGACAGCTCTATGTGAATTGAATCACTAGATGAAAGAGCTCTATGTGAATTGAACCAGTAGATGACACAGCTCTATATTAATTGATCCAGTAGATGAGAGCGCTCTTTGAATTGAACCAATGGATGAGAGTGCTCAATGTGAATTGAATCACTAGATGAGAGAGCTCTATATGAATTGAATCACTAGTTGAGAGAGCTCTATATGAATTGATCCAGTAGATGAGAGAGCTCTATCAATTGAACCAGTGGATGAAAGAGCTCGATGTGAATTCAATAACTAGATGAGAGAGCTCTATGTGAATTCAATCACTAGATGAGAGCGCTCTATGTGAATCGAACCAGTAGACGAGAGCTCTATGTGAATTGATCCAATAGATGAGACAGCTAGATGTGAATTGAATCATTGGATGAGAGAGCTCTATGTGAATTGAATCACTAGATGAGAGAGCTCTATGTGAATTGAATCACTAGATGAGAGAGCTCTATGTGAATTGAATCACTAGATGAGAGAGCTCTATATGAATTGATCCGGTAGATGAGAGCGCTCTATGTGAATTGAATCACTAGATGAGTGAGCTCTATATGAATTGATCCAGTAGATGAGAGAGCTCTATGTGAATTGAACCAGTAGATGAGAGAGCTCAATGTGAATTGATACAGTAGATGAGAGAGCTCTATGAATTGAACCAATGGATGAACGAGCTCGATGTGAATTGAATCACTAGATGAGAGAGCTCTATGTGAATTGAATCACTAGATGAGAGAGCTCCATGTGAATTCAACCAGTAGACGAGAGAGCTCTATCTGAATTGAATCACTAGAGAGAGCGCACTATGTGAATTGAACCAGTGGATGAGAGAGCTCTATGTGAATTAAATCACTAGATGTGAGCGCTCTATGTGAATTGAACCAGTGGATGAGAGAGCTCTATGTGAATTGAACCAGCAGATGAGAGAGCTCTATGTGAATTGAATCACTAGATGAGAGCGCTCTATGTGAATTGAACCAGTAGATGAGAGCGCTCTATGTGAATTGAATCACCAGATGAGAGTGCTCTATGTGAATTGAATCACTAGATGAGACAGCTCTATGTGAATTGAACCAGCAGATGAGAGAGCTCTATGTGAATTGAATCACTAGATGAGACAGCTAGATGTGAATTGAATCACTGGATGAGAGAGCTCTATGTGAATTGAATCACTAGATGAGAGAGTTCTATGTGAATTGAATCACTAGATGAGAGAGCTCTATGTGAATTGAATCACTAGATGAGAGAGCTCTATATGAATTGATCCGGTAGATGAGAGCGCTCTATGTGAATTGAATCACTAGATGAGCGAGCTCTATATGAATTGATCCAGTAGATGAGAGAGCTCTATGTGAATTGAACCAGTAGATGAGAGAGCTCTATGAATTGAACCAGTGGATGAGCGAGCTCGATGTGAATTGAATCACTAGATGAGAGAGCTCTATGTGAATTGAATCACTAGATGAGAGCGCACTATGTGAATTGAACCAGTGGATGAGAGGACTCTATGTGAATTAAATCACTAGATGTGAGCGCTCTATGTGAATTGAACCAGTGGATGAGAGAGCTCTATGTGAATTGAACCAGCAGATGAGAGAGCTCTATGTGAATTGAATCACTAGATGAGAGCGCTCTATGTGAATTGAACCAGTAGATGAGAGCGCTCTATGTGAATTGAATCACCAGATGAGAGCGCTCTATGTGAATTGAATCACTAGATGAGACAGCTCTATGTGAATTGAACCAGCAGATGAGAGAGCTCTATGTGAATTGAATCACTAGATGAGAGCGCACTATGTGAATTGAACCAGTGGATGAGAGGGCTCTATGTGAATTAAATCACTAGATGCGAGCGCTCTATGTGAATTGAATCACTAGATGAAAGACCTCGATGTGAATTGAACCAGTAGATGAGAGAGCTCTATATGAATTGATCCAGTGGATGAGAGAGCTCTGTATGAATTGATCCAGTAGATCAGAGAGCTCTATGAATTGAACCAGTGGATGAGAGAGCCCAATATGAATTGAATGACTAGATGAGAGAGCTCTATGTGAATTGAATCACTAGATGAGAGAGCTCTATGTGAATTCAACCAGTAGACGAGAGAGCTCTATGTGAATTGAATCACTCGATGAGAGAGCTCTATGTGAATTGAATCACTAGATGAGAGAGCTCTATGTGAATTGAATCACTAGATGAGAGAGCTCTATGTGAATTGAACAAGTAGACGAGAGAGCTCTATGTGAATTGAATCATTAGATGAGAACGCTCTATGTGAATTGAACCAGTAGATGAGAGAGCTCTATATGAATTGAACCAGTAGACAAGAGAGCTCTATGAATTGAACCAGTAGATGAGAGAGGTCAGTGTTGAGGCAGAATCTACACCTGTATCCTACAAACTCCGGTTTTCTCATCATACGCTGACTGACTGGCAACACCAGGCTACAAAACCTCGACAAAACCTTTATTTCTTTTTCCAGTTTGCCATTTTTGCAAATGGTTTAGTTGCAAATAACAGCATGTAATAGAGCAACATAATAATGATAAAAAAACAGTATAAGAACTGTATTTAAATAGTACACTCTTTAGCCGTATATTATGAGAATGTTTAAGAAAAATACCTGCAGTAAAAATGTAAGTGTAGTCTTAAAGAATTTGTTACAAAAAAGAAGAAAGGAAAAAAGAAAAGAGTAACAGGATCAAAGTTACTAAAGGATTACATACAGTTAAGAAACAGAAAACTGGCATCTACTTTATAAAAGAAAAATAAAGGCTGTGGTGCCTCTGCTGATGTGATCTCATATGATTAATGACTGCATAGAATTAGAGACTTCATTCTCATCGTCACATACTAGAGATGATTATTCACATAGGGCCCGATTCACAAAGGTAAACTGAGACGAAGGTCTAACTTTAGGACTTTCGGTATTCACAAAGGGCATTTACGAGTAGTAAAGTTAGATTTTTTCCCCAGTTAAACTTAAGTTTTGGTATTAAGTTTAACTGAGACCAAACGTCCTTAGACTTAAGGTCTCAGTTAAAATTAAGACCAAAACGTAAGTTTAAGTGAGACAAAAGTCTAACTTTACTACTTGTAAATGATCTTTCTGAATACCGAAAGTCGTAAAGTTAGACTTTCGTCTCAGTTTACCTTTGTGAATCGGGCCCACTGTTTTTACCTTGTTAACTTTAACCTTTAAACTTATACATCAATTACTCTACCAATTAAAATCTTTTCTTACGTTGTTGGATCGCCTCACCAAGAAAATGAATGAATCTATTAAGATTAATAACAATCCTAGACAGGTGGTTCAGTAGTTAGTGAGCAGTGGGCCACCATGTCTGTTGGTCTGTGGTCAGATATGCCGGGATAAGGTAAATGGTAAACACCAGTCCGACAAACCAATTTTCCAGTGGAACACCAATGATTGCCCAGATCTATGTAATTCATTCCCATATATTCCAATGATATAAAATTTCAGAGAAATGTTTTCACTGAGACCCATTTCAATGAAAAGTTCAGATTTTGATATAGTACTGCATTTGATTGGCATTTCAAGGGAACAAATTTAGTTCAACTCTCTTCATTGAAAACTGTTTTTATTTTTAGTGACACCCTCCATTTCTTTTGTCGCATTTGTGTGCACATTTTCTGAAATTGTTGCTGAAATAGCTTTTAGTGGTATTTCTAAAATAGTTTTTACAATGTCACAAAAACTAGCCATGACACCAACACCAAACCTAACAATAACGTTTCCTAAGGTAAACCTTGCCCAGACCTGGTTTCTAACTTCTACCCTAACCTGAAACCCAAGCCTTAATTCGGCCATTCCTCAGTTCTAGACTTGTGCTTAGCCCTTTTCTAAACTAGACCATCCTATCTCTATTAATTACTCAAACTCTAAATCTGAAACCCTAATCATGCCCTTGTCCTCTTCGTTGCTCAACTAATTTCAAATAAAAGCATTTCTATGATTTATATTTCTCTGAACCTGTTTTTCAATTAAATTATTCTTAAATACATTCTTTCATCGAACCGTGTTTTCTGTACAATGTGTTAGGATAAATAGGCAGACCATTGAGCGCACCCGCGCTGCACAAGTCCTTACCTTTGGACAGGTATGCCAGTGATATGCACGTGGTCTCGTAGGCCGCACACGATTGTTTCCTCATTCGACAGAAGCTCGACGACCCCTGGCACTTGACGCATTTCAGGCTGTAGGCTGCAATGTAAAGAGGATGAAAGAACCATAGGTAAGTGAGAGCTGTAGATGTAAAAACAGATGGTGAAAGTGCCACCACAACCACCTACAAGGACTGAGTTAGTCATGTGAAAGACGCTTAGTGCAAGGATTCTCTTAACCAGAGTAAACATGCCAGTTTGTATGTAAAGCGCTCTCCCTCCCAAGACTTGAGTAGCCATCTTGCTTCTCTGGCATTTCCCCAGTATGCCCCACGCTGCTTCTAGAGCAAGATGGATGTCCATGAGCCCATGGCCCTATTGTCATGCCTCCTGAGGCTGGCTGGAATTATTTTACCAGGGCTGATTTTAGTTTCCAATCCAGCCCCATCTCTTCCCTGGCACAAAGGTCTCTTTTTGGGCTATTAATTGCAATCTAGCACCAACTTATGGCCTCCTGTGGGGGCACCATGGGGCCGTTGCCCGTCAGTGGTCTTGATGTAGGGCAAAGACCAGGTATCACTTAACGGCCAGAGCTGCTAACTAAAGGACATGGGGAACCAAATTTGACTCCTGGCTCGCGTTTTTCTGTGGAAATCAGTCTCCCTGTGACTACAAAAGAGTGTCTCGCGGTCTGGTTTCGTTGTGGAGTGCTCTAATGCCTTTGGGCAAGGCTCACGCTACAACAAACCCTGTAAAATAGTTCCTGTGATCCCAAGCCCCCTCTCCGTCGTGCACAGATGCCAAGGTGTAATTTCCTGAAAGTTTATTTACGTACATCATGTTGGAAACTGACCTGTTAAAAATGCAAACTGCAGCTCAGTTATAAAAGAGTAGATGGTGGAACATGGACAGTGTGGGTCAGCTGGGGGGCAGATATCTTTACACCATGGCAATACGCCTTTGCGACTCTACCAATGCACGCGCACAGCGGCCAATGCTACTGCCTCGTGGCACTTTGTCAGCAGGTAGTGACCATCTCCCATGTCACGGGGTTCAATAGGGCATGAAGAGGATTTGCAACTGCTAGGGTGTATGCCAGGGTGTATGCCAAGGTGTATTGCAGGTTGTATGTCAGGGTATAGTCCAGGGTGAATGCCAGGGTGTATTCCAGGGTGAATGCCAGGTTGTATGCCAGGTTGTATGCCAGGGTGTATTCCAGGGTGTATGCCAGGGTGTATTCCATGGTGCATGTCAGGGTGAATGCTAGGGTGTATGCCAGGTTGTATGCCGGGGTGTATGGCAGGGTATATTCCAGGGTGTATGCCAGGGTGTATGGCAGGTTGTATTCCAGGGTGTAATCCAGGGTGTATGACAGGGTGTATGGCAGGTTGTATGTCTGGTTGCATGCCAGGGCATATGCCAGGGTGTTTTCCAGGGCATATGCCAGGGTGTATGGCAGGGTGTATGCCAGGGTGTATGGCAGGGTGTTTTCCAGGGCATATGCCAGGGTGTATGGCAGGGTGTATGCCAGGGTGTATGGCAGGGTGTATTCCAGGGTGTATGCCAGGGTGTATGGCCAGGTGTATGGCGAGGTACGGCGAGGTCATGGAGAGGTGTGGTGCAGCGGCCAGGGCAGCTGACTTCGGAGCACAGGGCTCACGGTTCGATCCCCGGCTCCGGTGGCAGCTCAGCTCAGCACCATGTGACTCTGGGCAATAGCTCACTTAATTTCCACGACGGCCCCCAGCGCCTTGAGACCCGTAAGGGTGAGTAGTTCGCGCGTTACAAATACGGATTTGTATGGCAGGTTGTATTCTAGGGCGTCTTCCAGGGTGTATGCCAGGGTGTATTCCAGGTTGTATGGCAGAGTGTATTTCAGGATGTATTCCAGTGTATATCCCAGGGTGTATAGCATGGTGCATCCCAGGGTGCATGCCAGGGTTTATTCCAGGTTGTATGCCAGGGTGAATGCCATGGTGTATGGCAGGGTGTATGCCAGGTTGTATGCCAGAGTGTATTCCTGGGTGTATGGCAGGGTGTATGGCAGGTTGTATTCCAGGGTGTATTCCATAGTGTATGCCAGGGTGTATGGCAGGTTGTATGCCAGGGTGTATGGCAGGTTGTATGGCAGGTTGTATGCCAGGGTGTATGCCAGGGTGTATTCCAGGTTGTATGCAAGGGTGTATGGCAGGTTGTATGCCAGGGGGTATACCAGGGTGTATGCCAAAGTATATGCCAGGGTGTATGCCAGGGTGTATAGCAGGTTGTATGCTAGGGTGTATGGCAGGTTGTATGCCAGGGTGTATTCCAGGGTGTATGCCAGGGTGTATAGCAGGTTGTATGCTAGGGTGTATGGCAGGTTGTATGCCAGGGTGTATACCAGGGTGTATGCCAAAGTGTATGCCAGGGTGTATGCTGGAGCAAGAGCTATGCTAGATGTCTGTTGTTGTCCCAGCAGGTCCTCAATGAGCCGTGAATAATGTCGCTGACAGCTGCACCACTGCGATTACTATGTGCAAGTGAAAGAGTCTGTGACAGGCACACAGGACATTCAAGTAGCCAAGGCCTAGATGTGTGGCCACCATGGTACGAGCATAGGATGTGACCTATGTTTAATTATATTTGGTCAAAATACAAGAAGAGGGGACAGGAGGCAAATAAAGGTCCAGCATACACCCCCAATCAGGCTATGTAGGTAGAAGGAGTATGCCGTTCCTGAGTGAAAGGGGGAGATATAGGTTGGGGTAGCCTGAGGCACCAGATATGGGGATCTGATTGCTCAGGAGCCAGAGCCCTCACACACCCCCAGGGGTGTCATGCTTCATCATTGGGCAGCTCCTCATTGGGCCGGCGCAGCAGTGCCCTACGGGCCCCGCGAGGGGGCTTTTTGCTGGAGTTCTTTTATTTTTTGCCGATGTGAAGGGTGACGTGCAGTGTTCAGTGTGATTATGTGAGTAGATTGGTGTAAGGTGAGGTTAAAGTTTTTTAATATACAGGTGCCCTTGTTCTAGTTAAAAAAAATTGGCCAGAAATGGATAACATGTTCCAAACTGGCTCAGGAGGTGATATATTAGAAGAAGGTCGACATGTTTCTTGCCTATTTAATGTCAAGACTGATCATGGCAATTCATTAAAACCAGAATCCTAATCTACTCGTGATTTCGGTTGCCAAAGAGTACAAAAATATTTTAATCGTACCCAAAGGCATTGACACATGTATACAGTATACCTTCAATTTAAAAAACGACCATGTTAGGGAGGGTACTCTGCCCCAGCATGAGTGGCAGGGAAGACGCTCATTGGCGTCAGAACCATGGTGATCAGGAGTGCACTTCGCTCAAGACCTACCCCGTCCTCGCCACCATGGAGGTCCGCTAAGCACAGTCGACTGTGTCATCATGCACGATACCACTGTGGCTACCCCGCATTCAGTAGACAGGGTTTCCAGACAGCTAGACTCCAAGAACATAGTTCATAGCAGCCTCTTTCGCAAGGATCAGTCAAAAATGGGAAGCATTAAGGGGCAGATTTACAAGAAAGTGACGCATCTGTAGAGATGCGTCACTTTCCCTGCGCCACCCTGAGAAACCCTTGCGCCATCATGGATGCGCCGTATTTACAATATGGCGCACCATGGCGTAAGGATTGACAGATGCGTCACAAATTCTGATGCATCTGTTGGGGTAAAAGTCACGCATTGCTGGAGTCGTGTCGCAAGCACGACGCAACTCCCGCAATGCATATTGAGGCCAATTCCCACTACACTGCGTCACTCCTTACGCCTGCTTCAAGCAGGCATAAGGTTTTGACGCAGTGGCGTCCTAGAAGTGACGCAGTGAAATCTTGTAGATTTCACTGCGTCACTTTTACGAGGCTTTCCTGCGTGGGAACGCCCACCCTGCATACATTACACCTGATGCAGGTGACGCCGGGCTTTACAACGTGACGCATCTCCCTAGATGCATCACGTTGTAAATCGGCCGCATTTCCTATGCCGCCGCTGTGTCACAAAAGTGACGCAACGGTGGCGCAAAAGTGTCGCAAGGGGATGGTAAATCTGCCCCTAAGTATATCACATTTTCTTCAGAGATCACACAAGCCTCAATTTAATTTCTACCAGTTTATTAGACATGTGCTCCAATAAATAACCCATATACATCTCCTTTGATCCGAGTGAGCGCACCTTTTGACTGTGGTAAATAACCATGGCAGGTTCCACCAGTGAGCATGGATCACAGGTCATAAATAGTGACAATTGGTGACATTCACAACAGGCCTGCTGGCTCTTCCCTACACCTCCCTCCCTGTCGGAGATGTGCTGGATATGTCAGGATATGTCAGGTAGCCTTGACATGTCACTCTCTGGGCGCTAGGCAATACTGGCATTTTAGAGTCAATGGTCTGGCATGTTACTGACTGTCTCCATTCAGAGCCAGACAGGAAACCTAAGCAGCCCTGGCACATTTGGTCAGACCAGACCTCGTACGGTGCACAGCGAGTGAGTGAGCCTGACCACTAACGGGTTGTGGGAGGGGGCGTTCTCCCCCCCATGAAAATGTGGGGAAAAATTGTGAAAATGGTCCAGTCTACAACACATTTTTCAATATATGTTCAATTGTATTATCTTTTAAAGTGTAGTAAATGATGACCCTACAGTGCCCCAGAATCCCTATGCCACTTAAATAATTATAATTAGACGTCAAAGTGCAGTTAAGACTCCCTTTCAAGGAGTCACGCCATCATTGTGCCAAACACAGACACTGTAGACATGTTGAAAAGCAATTTCTTTATTGATGTAATAGCAAGGAAGACAAAGTTTGTTAATCATGTCATCTTCTAATCCAGGGGCAGCTCCTCCGTAATGGCGGAGAAGTGTCGCTCCACTGAGTCAGTCAGTGAAAAATAAAATGATAATAAAACAATTTTATCATATTTTTCCACAGACTGACTGGGCCAGGGAGTCTGGTAGGGGCAAGGCCATGACAGGAAGAAGGATTGGTAGGTGCACTGTAAAGTGTGTATGTCGGTTTGGCCGGCCGTCTTAGGCCAGCCAAACAGACATGTGCACTTATGTTTCTCCAACCCAGCTGTGTTGCACAGTCAGGTTGGAGAAACAGCACAGACTCCCAGGTACTGTCTTAGCAGCAAACCAGACCACTCAGACCAATACTGGCTCTGCTCTCATGCTATTGAGAGGAGTGCCAGGATTGGGTGGGGAGCCTGTGCTGGTGTCCAATGGACTGCTGGGACACCATCAGGTGCAGGAGAGAAGAGGAGCACCGAGGCGACCGGCAGTGTCAGCGTCAGGACAAGTAAGGGCATATTAACAAGGGCCGGCGATAAATATCGCAAAGCGCGCTTAGCGCTTGCATATTTATCGCCGGCTATCTCTGTAATTTATCGCCCGGTTAGCGCGTTATCAACAACGCGCATCGCCGAGGCGATAAAAATTTCAGAGATAGTGTGGATATCGCCGTTTTCCATGGTGGAAAACGGCGATATCCTAGATGATAGGGCCTGTGGTCTTAGCCACAGAATCCACCCCCCATGTTAAGTATGCCTTAGTCAGGAATTTAACAGACGTTAAGGCATACTTAACGCGATTTGAAAAATCGCTACCCTTCCTTGTTAATATCGCGAAGCTGCCTTCGCGATATTTTCCCTGGTTGGTTTCACAGCCACGCCTACTTTGCATCTCATTAGCGATGCAAAGTTAGGCGTGCTGGAAACGGGCGCTAAGTCAGCAAAACACGCGATAGCGTGTCTTTGCTGATAAGGCGATGAAATTATCGCCGCTTTTCGCCCGAAAACGGACGCAAAAGCGGCGATAATTTCATAGCGCCGCCTTGATAATATGCCCCTAAGTTTTTTATTATTTCCCTGATTCCTCTTCCCCATCCAACCCCTCTCCGCCCCACGTGAGTTTTGCGGCAGCCCCCACTGCTCTAAACACACCACAATTTGTATTTCTGTGATTTACAATACATATAGGCCTCAATTACCGAATTGCTAGGTGATTAACACAGGAAAGCCTATAAAGGCAATTCAGTCCTTCACGCTGGCCATTTATTTCCCCTAGAGCCACTGAGGTCTGATCTAGAAGGCGAGGGTGCCTCGTGACTATTTGCAGGCAGGGGACTTCTCGCTAAAAGAGGGCCAGGTCTGGGTTTAGTGCTGACGGCTGACAGTGCGACAGTCTCTGCTGGGGCCCTTCGATGATTCCCTCCCTATCACCTTCCAACAGTGACTCTCATCTCTCCACAGCCCCTCTCTCACACATATTTCATTTGCTTCACACCAGTATAGGATGTACGACCACTTTACATCACACACACATACATAGACAATGAATTTGTGTGTAAATCAGTGTATAGAAAATGTTACATAAAACAAAGGGACTACAAGGTGTAGGATTCACATGCCATCCATACTGGTAGGCATTTTTTAAGAACACCTCGTCTGAAGAAGTACAAATTTAGGATTAAAAATGTATCAGTGGTTCGGGTTGGCTTCACTAATAAGACGAATTTCTACCCAAACAAACCCTTTTTAGCAAAATTGGGAATTGAAAGACTGAGAAAAAACATAACTTTCTGACCTGTATGATACAGTTTGCATTCGGCTCTTTGATGCCAGCTTATAGCTCACTGTGCTATATTACCGTTGAAACTTATGAACTGCAAGTAACAAAAGGATCTCTGTGACAAAAGCAGTAATTCACTGAGTGATCCAGGTCGGTGAATTGCATGGTGCACATTCTTTGCAGCAGGCACATTTACCCTCTATACTACTTTATGATGAGTCAAAACTGCAACTAGACAACATTCTTAATCAGCAGAGTCAACTTATACAGGGAGCTCAGCAGCAGGTGTGTTTAAACCCATAACCAATTTCAAAACGCAGAGCACCCCCACTCACCCAGCTCAGCTCTCGGTGGGGTGGCAAAGGTCACATCACCCTAAAGCCGGAGTGGATTAAGTTGGTCTCATGAATTTGTCACTGGGGGGTTGATATTCCTTCACTGCTACAAAACCGGCCCCCAGTAACAAAATCGGCCCCACCCTTCCTGCCTCTCAGGGAAACGCTCGATGACGAGTATGGCTAGTTGCCAAGTAAACACCATGGCCCACATTCCCAACACAGTTTTGTAATTTGCCCAAAGGTACATTTTGCAAATAGCTTATTAGTCAACCTGTTCTTCTGCTTGTGTAAAATAAGTCATGCGTGTAATTTAAGTTGCTGCATGTAAAGGTGGTGCAAAACATTGTGCATGGAGCTTTGCCAGGTGTGGATAGCACAGATGCCATTTATCGGTGTGATCCAGACGCATGGCGGCTGCAGGAAAAGGTGTAATGCAAACAGGGTAAGAATCTCTCTATGTTTGCATCATGCACAATGCTTAAACTGGGCTTAACCACTGGGACTGATTTAGGGCCAGATAAACGGATCCTAGGTTTTGCAATTACCAAATATTGAATTTTAGCAATTCGCCATTTGGTAATCGCAAACAGTGATGTACAAATATGTGTTCAACGCATTTAGTGATTCCCAGTGGGTCGCAAAAAGACCTACCTCATTCATATTCAAGAGGTAGATCTCAGTTTCCGACCCATTGGGAATCGTAAAAATCACAGGGATGATGACCTGAAGGGGTCAACAGACCAACATGTATGTGATTGCTTTTGAATAAAGCAATATTTTTTTTAGGTCTTGCCTAGGCAGCGCTTGTGCTGTCTCTTCGAGACATGCTGTATTCAGGATGTAGGCTTTAGGCTATGCCTATATTCAGCCATGTATCTTATTAGCTCCTTTGACTGTCTTTTTGAATTGTTTATATTTCATTGGTTTATTTGTTTAGTAGTCCCTCCTTGCCCCTCTTTAGTACCTCTTTCTCTTCTGTTGTAACCTTCCACAAGGACAGCTCCTCTTATATGGGTTGTTATTCAATTGGTTTTGTTTACAGTTGGTGAGCGCTATTTTCTTAAAGCTGTTGCAGGCACAACTCCCTAACCGGCACGTACATGGTAGCTCGATGTGTTTTTTAAGCAGTGCGGCGTGCCACAGGCTTTATCTTTAATAAAGGCAGCCGCGCACCCTTCTTTTATTTTGTACGGCTCGTACAACTACATTTTTAAAATATTCAATATTTTTTTCAGAAGCGTGACACACCACGCTTCATCTTTATCAATGGCTAAGCAGCTCTGCGTGCCGCATGCTTAATCTTTAATAATGGTGGCCACACACCTTTCTTTTATTCTGCGAGGCTCGCACAACTTCATTTTTTATATATTACATACTTTTTTCAGAAGCGCAGCATGCCACGCTTCTTCCTCAAAGGCTAAGCAGCGTGGCATGCCGCACGCTTAATCTAAAATAATGGCAGCCGCGCTGCCTGCAAGCGAGCTTAAAGCATGCTGGCTCTCAGTACTACACATACCGCCAGCTCCCTGGAGCACAGATGCCTCATTTAACAGTGGCTAATCAGATAGGATTAATTTGCAGTTATTTAGTTCTACAGTTTGCCGGAAGCTTAATCTTTAATAATGGCGGCCGTGCGCCTTTATTTTATTTTGCGTGGCTCCACCCCCAATTTTTTTTCACAAAAGTAAAAGATCTTTTCAGCAGTGAGGCATGCAGCACTTCACCTTCATTAATGGCAGCTGCAAATCCATGAAGCAAGTAAAGGGTGCAGTACCACAGGCTGTTACTAGGTGTCCCTGTGGAGTTATAAAGGGACCTCTATTAGCCACAAAAGGTACTGCACCCTTAATGCAAATATAAAGAGAAAGATTGCAGCTGAATATACGTTTCCATTTGTTTGTATTGGAAGTGAGATTTTTGTTAGCTTGCGTTTTAAAAATGCACCATTGTTGTTCATTTAACTTTGTTTGTGTAATAAAGCTAAATAAACAACAATGGTGGAAGCTAACAAAAATCTCTTTTCCAATACAATCAAATGGAAACGTATGCTCAGCTGCAATCTTTCTCTTTATAATTGCGTTAAGGGGACAGTACCTTATGTGGCTAATAGAGGTCCCTTCAGTCTTGTTTAACCCTTGATGTCTATATTGGATTGCGTTCATGTCCTTTAGTAAATTACTCCCATTGTAAGTAACATGTGGCTCGTTTAGAGCTTGGTGGGACAGAGGCAGCTCCATAACTTTTCAGTGATCCCATTCTTCCAAATTTGCAGCTCCTCTTCTCATTTAGAGGTGGGAGAACCACAGGGTTTCCACAGGTGGACCATTAGCTGGCTCTGCCATGAGAAACCCTTGTCCTGGCAGCCTGTGATCCCCAGCTCTGACAGATTATAGGCACAGTGGTCTTCCTCTATCATGCCCACTGCAGCCTTCCCTAAAAAAATGCGAAAATGTCCCTGATGTGCAGTGAGAAATCTTCCTCTAGGTCGCGGACATTTGTCTTTTGTACTTCAGCAACAAACCCCAGCTTTAGGGGTCTAAGAGACCCTCACCCAGTGCTTAATTTGTAAAATATTAAGTGTTAGGGCTCTGACCAGGAGGCCACTGTAGCTTGCACCACCCATCGCCCTTGTCATCACTGCCAAAACAACTACTAACCATCTCTCTTGCATGTAAATCCGACAGTTCAGATTATTCCAGGTCCCCAAAGCTAAAGGAATGGTTGGGGAGGCAGGTATTAGCATTTTTTATGTATATTGCATTCCTAAACTACCGTTGTTCTGCTCATCTCTAAATTAGATGAGCAGTGCCACCATGTGGTGGACTGTTCTAAGTATGGTGTTGACAATTAGGTGCCGAGCACCGGAAACCAATTAAGTGCCGGTGCTTAGCACCGGAAAGCCCCGGCTCAAATTAAGCACTGCCCTCACCAGGCGAGTGTGGCTCTCCATCCATGGAACATGGTCTTCTTCTACTTGGCGAAGGCCAGGTCTTTGCGGATCTAGCCTGTCTAGCTTTATATAAGTTTCTTGATTTGTACTTTTTAATTAATTATTATTATTCAATGTATTGTTGATTTGGTCAGATGTTTTTTTTTTCTGAGGGAAGCTTTGCTGTCAAGTTTGCTACAAAGGATGAGCCGGATATTCGTTAATGGAATAGACTTTTATTTCTACTACCAATGATATTGATCATAACATGCTGGTATTAGATTGTGGTTACATCTCTGACATTGGGTATCACATCTAGGTTTAGCATTGGATACTCATTAATACTTTGGCATTAGACGTTGACTAGAAGGATGTGGGTAGATGTTCACTATGAACCTTAACTTGAGTACTGATTATATATAACTGAGACTGGGTGTTCATTAGGACTCCGCCTGGGTTATTGAGCATAACTCTGGAAGTCGGTATTGGTTATAACTCAGGGCCTAGGGTTGAAGTTAATTCTGGCCGTGGACACGTATCATAGCTATGACACTAGACCTGACTTCACTCTGAGTATTGAATGTATTTCTGCACAGAAGTAGGCCCTGTTTTGTCAATCCAAGTGGCTGGGCATGTGATTCTGGGGCAGCCGTGGGCACTAGTAATCTGGAACATTAGTGTGGATCCTGCTATCCAGACATACCAATGTCCATGTTATTCAGCGACAGATTTTAGTTCTCTAAAAGGTAACTGACATTAATATAAGAGAACAGCTATATGGCCCTTGCCTGAAAAACACATATAGGGTACGCAGCACTATGTAAATACCTAATATCGTAGACTGTCTTCTAGTCTCTGTCTCTTCATTCTTCTCTGTCGACTATACTATTGCAGGTGCCAATGAACCCCTCCCACCCTCAATGGTTTTAACACAATATAAATAGAATTAAAATTAAAATTCAGAATCCGCGTATGTGTACTGAGTCCATCTGGCGTATTGTTAGCGTCCCAACAGTTCTTACAATAAAATGTACATGCCGTGAGCCCGCTGGCACACTTTGTTAAGGGATGCCCCTAGTATGCGCCTATTTACTCATTACTCTTAATGCTCATGCTGGTAAGTGGTTACCAAGCTTTTCCCAACCCAGCTCTGGAATTCTCCACCGCTCCACATCCAGGCAGGTTTTAGAGAGCCTTGAAGTCCTCATGAGGTGCCTAGCAGATACGGTCTTTGTGGTCACCACTGTTGTATCGGATGCACTAGGGATTTCATCAACCACTCAGTGGAAATCAAACACTTAAGGCACCTTAACATAGCTTGGCGGCAGCACTTAATTTGAGCCGAGGCCAACAGTACTCCTTTGTAGGGACTGTAAGGAAACCGGGCTATTAGTTGTGCAGAATATGAGCCCTGTGCAAGTAATAGGTCCACAATTTCCCCTTACTGGAAACCAAGCACCTCATTGTAGCACTCGATTCTCTCTGGGTAGTGAAACAAAGCAGTTCAAGGCCTACTCGGAGGAGGTGGTGTGGGCCTGTGATCACCGTTCACTGGCACGCAATAATGACACTCCATCGATCACTGTCCAGTCTGATTTTTCTATATAATAGGAGAAGTACATTCACTACAGACACGCTACTTAGTACCATGCTGTAATTAGTAAATATACACAAGGCTGGTGGAAATACATTTGAGGACATTACATTTGACTCCTAAAGGATCATGACCCCAAAAATCACAGTGCCCCCCCTCCCCCCCCAATGCCATACAGCACATTACCATATAGGGGAGTGTCACTTTAAATCAAGCAGGCCTGTTGGCTTCATCAATGTTATCACACTTAAAGACCAGAATCACTTCTTAATGCATCACTCTAGCACTGACTTCAGTAACTATAATCCATCTGTAAATATGATAATTAATAAAGCATTGCCACCTTTCACGTAAAATCATTACTGTCAGCAATAACAACACACATTTGAATTAACACTGCTCAACCAATCAGATCAGAAGCATCTTTATTCAACTGCAAACAGCCATAAAAGAATACAAAACATGTGCAAAATTGGCAGTAAAATACATGTCGCACCATAAGAATTTAAAAATGCATATTTAAAATACATAAAATCCTCAATATTAAAATAAAAAGTGGGCATCAATGTGAATAACACAAAGAGCCATGTGCTCAATCATTCATCAGTCTACTTAAAACAGCCAATAGCTTCGCCTGGAAGCATCGACCTTCTAGAGCGGACTGCTGCTGGAAGAAGGAAGGTGACGCACCCGCACGGTTCATCATCTGGCAGTGCTTGTGGAAGGTGACGCGCCCGCACGTTTCATCATCTGGCAGTGCTTGTAAGAAGGGATAATCCTGTAATCAATACCGTAGATTTCTAAGCCTCAGAAAGGGTGCGAAAACTTTTTGGAGTCCAGTTTATAATATTTCAAGAATAATAGAAAATGTATCATAGTCTGTTTACAAATTGTTACAAGGACATACCCTGGAATCGAGCTTACGCTGATGTCCAAGCGAGAAGCAAAGGGGATATTTCACTGTGCCGGCCCGAAAGCTGAACAGTAAAAATCTTTCCCAGCTCTTACTTATATTCCACAAATGATTTGTTGAAATACCTCCGGGTTAAGATGCAAATAATATATAGCGCGTAGTTTATGACCTTCCACCCACAGCCTCTCTTCTTTGGCTTGATTTAACAGAGCTTGTTCTTGCTTCCTGCCAGCGGCTGCCCGCGGCGCTCTGTCTAAAAAGATGTGAACTAGACCGATAGCTTCCAGGGGTTTTTGACATATGCGATCCAGGTGATGGAAAGGCCCTTGTCGCATACCAAGCAGTCGGACATTATATCCCTTGTTAATTTCGCTTCATCAAAGCTCAAGATAGATAGCGACAAAAGAGCTGGGCATCTACGAATATAGTCACTCAGGAAAGCTAAGCCCAGCTCATTGTGACAGATAATATTAGAGGTTAATGTAAGAGCTGACAATAATCTCCTACAAAAACAATTTTCCTACTTCTGGAGGTTGGTTGGGTCACCTGAGCCCCACATTCCTGCCCCATAAGTCACTATAGGTGCACACTGGGTGGAATATATTTGTTGCAGTGGTGTAAAGCCCCCCTCTCTCCTTCCCTCCCCCCTCCCTCCTTTAGGTGACAGCAAACTAAGAAGTGAGCCAACTGCCCTGTTCAATCATAGTACATGTGTCGGGGCCGGCATTAATCGCGGGTGGGGGTAGTGCGGGGAGGGTCGTGCGGGGAGGAGGGGGGTTTTAATGTAACAATTTTTTTTAAAACATACCTGTCCACTGGCGGGGTCCCGCGTTTTCTCAGCGCCTGTTCCTGCTCTCCTGCCTCCGGCAGGAACAGGAATCAGGCAGCCTCCCTCCCCTCCCCTAAGCCAATCACAACACTGCAATGGCAGCGTTATGATTGGTGGGGACGCCGCCCAGCCAGAGGTTTACGGGAGGCCATTTTCTCCATGTAGGCTGCATTGCAACATGCATGCAGAAAGGGCAGAGTGTGCATGACTGGTTTGGGCAGCTGCAGAGGGCCGACCAAACAGTCATTGCGCCCTCAGGAATGGGCACACCACTCCTTCCCTGCTCACAGAGCAGCCATGCCGACGCGCCCGCAACCAGCAGTGTGAGAAGCAGAAACATAAAATGATACAGTGGGGCGAGCCGCCCCTGCACGTGTCTGCACCTTTCTTTTGCCATCCACAAACACTTAGCCTTAAACCCAACAGATATCACTACACTACCAGCTACAAAACAAACGTTCAAGCCTGGGGACTGTTCCAATTAAAGCTGAAAAGCCAGGGGATGTCTTATTTTGTTTGACCCTGTAAACGTAGGGACACTTTAAAACATCTTGTTGGGGGAAGCTGCTGTAGTCCTGCAAATAGCCCTCTCCCCCTTATGAACATTAGTGATGTCCCTGCCATCCTGCGGCCACCACATGAGGCACAATTGTACGCAAAAAGTGAGCCCCACAGGGCATTTTGGGGGTGCTCTCTTTCGGAGGCACGGAATTTGCTATTAGCAGCTCCAGCCACCCTCTCTCTTTGCTGCGCGGGGCTTCACATCCTGTGACTCCTTTTATTTGTGGACTTTATTAGGTCTTGCCTGAGCCAGCGCATGCGCTGCTCTGGCGAGAGTTTTAGTAAGCGGGTTTTGGAGTGCAAACGGTGGCTTTTGCTGGCGACCAGCTTGCGTTCACGAGAGCGTGCACGCGTGCAGCTGCCATCCATTCCTCGCATTGCTGGCGAGGCGCCATCTGCCTTTCCTCCCCCTCCCTCACCAGAGAGCGCGTTTCTTGGCCGCGCGTCTTGTTTTCTTTGCTGCTCGCATTTTCACATCTGGCAGCTTCCTGCCCTCACCCCACGCTATTTATTTGCGTTTAATACGCATGAGATCTTAGTTTATTATTTCATAATTAAATGATGCACTGAGGATCGAACCCTGTTCTCCTGCTCCAAAGTCGGCAGCGTTATATGTTGAGCCACCTCCTCGCACCGTTTGTTTCGCTTCGTTTTAGATGCTACATTTGCCCGTCTCAATCGTGTTTTTTTTAAATTGTATCTGTCTCCCCCTCTACGTGTATTATTTTTTAAATTTGTCTCTCCCCACACCCCCTCCGAGATCGCTGTTTATTTTTTAATAATGATGTAGTCCACGCCGAGGCTCGAACCCTGTTCTCTAGCTCCAAAGTCGGCAGCTTCAGCAGCATCGCAGAGCCTGCCATCTGGTTTGTGTCAGGTTACAAATTCTTTCACTTCTGTGTAGTGAAAACGTCCTAGTCAAACACGAACACTCCACAGTAACGTGATAGGCACAGGCCGTGTACAGCTTTGTACTTACAGTGCGTGAAGAAATGTCACAACAAAGGTATCAACTTTCTGCACACGCAGCCTGCAAAGATGGTAGCTGCTGTGCAGTGGAGCCCAGAGAGAGAACCCGACAGCAATGAGAGCTAATGTCACCCACGGAGGGACAGTCGCGAAGACCACCCAGACGATCAGAGGCTTGAAAGGTAAAGAGGTTGTGCAACCTGGCAGTCACTCCAAGTACCACAGACAGGATGTTTTCAGAAAGGCCTTCAGCGTTGCTCCATGCTTTCTAGCAATCAAAATAACTAAGCTGCTCTGGCGAATAATTAAAAACGTATGATTTTTTTATACAACGGAGGAACACACTTTGATTCAGGGGAGACTATTCGGGTAGGGTGGCCAAAACGGGAAATGGGATTGATCGCATGTCTGCTTAGTACACACAGAGTGCCACCGAGAGGTATGTAGGTGTGAAAAATGAACTGACAAAACACAAGATCATCGTGGCTCCAACTCCTCCAATCCCCATTAGGAAAAAAATATCTTCTTTGAGAGGGAAGTTGCAGGGCAAACTATTAGGTACTAGTATGTACCTTCTTGCTCTGGAGAGCCACAGCTTTCCAGTGGACTCTGTGGCTTCTGAGCCAGGCTGCAGGACTGCTGTGAGACTTCAGAACCTCAAGATCAGCGATGGATTGAAGCTGATACTGCCTCCTCCCCCGAACAAAAACAAAACATCGAAAATGAGCCGTTCTTGCCAACGTAACTGTGTAGCTTGATGATTAAGGCATCTGACTACCAATCAGAAGATTGGAGGTTCAAGTCCCTCTGTTGTCAGGTTCCATTTTAGCAATTGCAGAAAGTATATTTTATGAACTCTAGAATCCTGCTCCACATTTCAACGTTTTTAAACAGAAGAAAAAAACGGGAACATTCAACTCACCACAAGGACATCTTCGACACTTTAGAAACATTTACATTTAGGAAACACAGCTAAAGTGCTTTTACCTATTCAGTTTGTCATGCTCACTTTTCAGCTTAATTGTCATGCGCCGCCCAAGGTTGTAATAACTTGAAAAAGGTCTTTATTTTTTTAATAATGGTACTATTTATTCTGCACACACTGTTGTATCCCACCACACAAAGACTTTCACCCACCCGCATTTAAGCTGTGGCAAAAGGGCTCGGAATGTTTTCAATGGGGTGAGCATTGCTAGCAAGTGGAATACATCCAGGGAGCAAAATAATACAAGGAGAAGGATGTTAACAGCATCAGTCGCAAATCCCACGCAACAAATATTAAAGACAATGTGCCAATATGATTGTATATTTAACATGAGAACATCACTTGTAACCCAGCCAAAAAAGCGTCATCAGAAGTAACACATCTAGCTAAGAGGGAAGGGGCATCAAGAGCACACAAGGCAGCGTCAATAGAAGCAGTGGTTTGGGAAACAAAAGGTAGGATGGCAGAAAGCATGTACAGGACATGGCTATTCACCACACAGAATATACCACGGATGTATCACCTGCATCTACAGGAGCAACAATCCATTAAAAGAAACACTCCTTGCTATGGAACCCAAAGGGAATGTTACCACATCCATATTTAGCCCGACAGAAGTTATAGAAAGACACCTTCCAATATTTGTGTTCCTGAAGACCATAATAAACTTTGGTCAAGTAAAGCTTACAAGTACGAGGGCAGCAATAATAGTGCGTTCAATCCTGGAAAAAGGTTGGCGGAAATTGTATAAAGTGCTTAATAACTCGAAATATAGTCAGGGGAATGTCTTTCCCAGCTTTTATGAAACTCTCTACATACCAGAGTATTCGGGGAATATTAATTAATAATTGGTGCATGGCAGCATCACCAGAGGCTAGAACAGCATTAGAGGAAAGGATGCTTATGGGTACAAGGAATAAAATCGTCTAAACAGCTAATTCGATCAACATCTCCAAGGAGTTTTCAAAAGCATTTATTGGCAAGCATAGCATTATTGAAGTCTGCAGGTTGCGACAGCACATTAGAAATCTCGCCTGGTCCACGATTATAACTGGAATTCAACAGCGCCATGTATCCATCAAAGTGAGCTGGCTTTTACTCTGGGCCTCTTTGAAAAATGTTTTGACTCTTGCTTCAGTTCCACTCTGCGCCATTTCCCAGTTTCAGTCTGGATCTGACAGACAACTTGCTTTGGAGCAAGGGTACCTGATCAGGTATGCATCCAGACATTTAACGATGGTTCAGAGTGGGGACATTTTAGGCCTACTGTTTTGCCTAACACTGGTTTCTTTCGGTCCTTGGTTTGGCAGTGGAGGAACGCTCTCTACTTTGAGATAGGCGGCATTTGCTTCAGTCCTCTCCTCCTCCAGTGTAGTATGTACTTTCTTGCTCTGGAGAGCCGCAGCTTTCCAGTGGACTCTGTGGCTTCTGAGCCAGGCTGCAGGACTGCTGTGAGTCTTCAGAACCTCAAGATCAGCGATGGATTGAAGCTGATACTGCCCCCTCCCCCAACAAAAACAGAACATCGAAAATGAGCCATTCTTACCCATGTGACTGTGTAGCTAGATGATTAAGGTGTCTGACTACCAATCAGAAGATTGGTGGTTCGAGTCCCTCCGTCGTCAAGTTCCATTTTAGCAATTGCAGAAAGTATATTTTATGAACTCTAGAATCCTGCTCCACATTTCAACGTTTTTAGGTCTTGCCCTGAAAGCCAGCGCTTCAGCGCTGGCTCTGGGCGAGACATTTTGTAGTGTGGGCTTGCAGAAATGCGACCTTAACTTTTGGCTGGCCTAGAGCATGCGAGTACGCGCAGAGTAACGCGCATTCCTCGCATGCTCCAGGCCATCTGCCTTTGATGTCACTTGCTCCTCCCCCTCCCCCACCACGGAGCGCTTCTCGGGGCCGCGCGGCCGTGTCACTTTCACGGCTGCGCGTCACTTGCTCTCCCGCTCCTCCCCCCTCCCCCACCACAGAGCGCGTCTCGCACGGCCAATGCTTGTTTGTCTTCCTTTTTCGTTCATCATTGATTTCCATCTTTGTTTCGCTTTTATTTCTTATTTTCTAAATGAATTACGTTTTGTAATAGTGTGTCCTTCGGTGTTGTATTTTAGGTTTGGTTTCTTTGCCTTCTACCCGTTTACCAAAGCAATTTTCTATCTCTTCTCGCCCATTTCCAAACTGTCATGTTGTTAATCGGTATCATCTTTTCATCTTCTCCCTTCCGTCCCGTCCCCCTCGCTGGGCCACACACCTCTTTTCACTCTAAAAGTCTAAATTTTCCCTTTCGCCCTGTCCGATTTTGCCTCGTCACCAAAACCAGTGCTGCTCCTGCTGGACAGACATTCCTGCGACCCACAATTCCTTAATTCACCTACAACCAATCAAAAAGGCACGATCTGGAATCCAATTGTAGTTTGCCTTGTCTTTCTAATACTCTGTTAGCAGCGGAAAGCCTCCATCTTGACTTGGGAATCACAACATTTTCTCAGGTATATATTCAATACCGATTTTGAAAGCCAGGCGCTGCTTCTGAATGAAAGAAGTATACTAGTTCATTATGTTTTAATTTATAATTGACCAGCATTATCCTAGGGTAGAATGAAACTTTCACTCAAACTTGAAAGTGCAATTCCCAGTCCAAGATGGCTACAGTCCCGTACCTCTTTCTGTAGTCTTATTTCTATATCCTACTCTTCAAGTCTAGAGTGCTACTTTTGCTAGAGCCAGGCTGGCAACATGGAAGCTCCAAGTTGGCACCTGAAGCTCCGGCTTCTGCTCTGCGCCGTTGGCATTGTGCTCTCTGTCTATGCATACCACGTGGAAACCTCGAAGGAGATTGACGCGAGCTACCGGGCGATGTGTGACATCAACCCTTCCATCAGCTGTTCTAAGGTTTTCACGTCCAGGTAAAAGAACATTCTTCCTCCCTCGTTCGTCAATTCATCCCGCAGAGTAATGCTAGGGCAAGTGGAATTGTGCGACAGGATTTGGACCAAATTATACGGCAGGGTTAACTGAATTATGCATCAAGACAAGGCAAATTATGCAGTGTAACGTGGCAGTATTGCTTCACTATTGTCTTTCATTGTTATCACTGCTTGGGCACAGGTATCATCTTATTAGTGTAAGTTAACACCTTAGTAAAGCAATCCACAACGGAAAGTTGACCAGTTTACCTATTTAAATGACTTGCTACTTACCTGCAACGTGTAGCAAATACGTATATGATTAGAGAGGCTTAACGTAAAATCAGATATTTCTTTTTTAACATTTCTTTTATTGAGTTTTATAGAGTATAACAGAATACAACAGAAGACCAAGATGCCGTTCTCAAATTTAAAATAGAATTATACATAAATCCTAGAGTGGTTCAGTTACCATTCCGTGGTTGCGCATTGTTATACATTATTAACGTTGTCATGTTACAACACTAGAATATATAAGGAGAGATACATGATGTCTATAGTACTGAGTATACAGCATGTGAAAGAGCGAGGTATCTATTCGCAGGGAGGGAGTGTATGTTATTGGTAGGTGCGGTTTCAAACACTATGAGGGTTATATGTGGAGAGTAAATGGGGTAGGGTCAGGAGGGGTGTGTAGGTGGACATTGTGTAAAGTTCGGTAATTTCTAGTTTCATGTGTTAGTCCCCCTTTGTAATGTTTATTAGTCCGGGGGTGGTCTCCTTTTTAGGTCTCGGCCTGCACCAGCGCTTGCGCTGGTCTGGCCGAGAGTTTTAGTAAGTGGGTTTTGGAAGTGCAAACCCACTGGCTTTCGGCTGGCGACCAGCTTGCGTTCACGATAGCGTGCACGCGTGCAGCTGCCATCTGGGTTTCCTATCTCTTCCTCATTTCCTCGTCATGGCTCATTAACTCTCTGGACTCTGATGTTTCAATCGCAGCAGCAGCTCACATTACCAACTGACGGCCCTGGACTACAGTCGCATGAAAAACAACAGCGATTAGCATTGAAATGCAAGCTTTTTTTTTGTCTAGTTAGAAATATTGCTTCGGTGGGTTGATTTCACCTTATATCGCTATTTACCTAATTACCAGTATTTTTGTCTCACTCAGTTTTTAAAAAAAATATTTATTCGCGCAAAGCACAAAGCTATATTTAAGGTTACTTTTTCCGCGTCACTTCTTCACTCTATTTAAACTCCACACCCCCCACTCTTATTGTCTCTCTCCTTCTCTCTCTCTCCCCTCTCTAATTCTCTCTCTACTTAATTAACTCTCCCCTCTCTATCTTTTTTAGCCTTTCATTCTCTCTCACCCCTTTATCTGTTTCTCTTTCAAACTCCTTCATTCACTCTCTCTCCCCTTCTTTCTCTCTCTCTATCCCGCTCCACTCTTTATTCTATGTACACCCTTTCTCTCTCTTTCTCTCTCACCACCCTCTCTAATTGGGCATTATATCTTCACTCTATCTCTCACCACAGCATCACTCGGCACCACCACAGCATCACTCGGCACCACCACAGCATCGCTCAGCGCCACCACAGCATCGCTCAGCGCCGCCACAGCATCGCTCACCGCCACCACAGCATCGCTCAGCGCCACCACAGCATCGCTCAGCGCCGCCACAGCATCGCTCCGCGCCGCCACAGCATCGCTCAGCGCCGCCACAGCATCGCTCAGCGCTGCCACTGCATCGCTCAGCGCCGCCACTGCATCGCTCAGCGCCGCCACTGCATCACTCAGCGCCGCCACAGCATCACTCAGCGCCACCACAGCATCACTCGGCGCCACCACAGCATCACTCGGCGCCACCACAGCATCACTCGGCGCCACAACAGCATCACTCAGCGCCACCTCAGCATCACTCAGCGCCAGCTCAGCCTGCTCTCGGAATCTGGCATCTGTTGATTCTCCCCTAGCGTCTGGCCGCTGCTAGTGTTATAATACAGGTACTAGTTCCCAACCTTCACCCTCCGATTGTTTATGCCCCCTAAAAAAAAAGCTTTAACAAACAACCATTGCAATAGGCAGAAACAAGTTGCCAGCATTGCAACAACAAAAGAAAACTGAGGACATTTTTTATTGTAAATACTTTTTTAATATGGTCGTTCAGTTTTACATAATGCCTTCTTGGTCATATATAAAGTAACAAAAATGCTTCTGACACTTTTTTATTATAACTTTTCAGCATGCTGCACAGCAGCCACACTTCTCTACAGCACAGCTTGAAGACATTGGCAAAGTCAATAGCTCTGGCTAAACACTTATAAGGCCCCAAAGGCGAGACCTATTGGCTATGCCAATGCTTGTTTTTATCTTGTTGCTGAAGGTGCTCGGTCTCCCCCAGATCACCTCTTTAGTGTGAACATTCCTTTCTACAAAGAACTGTTATCAAGTGTCACTTGGGTGAAGACGAAGACGACAGCTCCCAGGATTCAGAATTTCTTAAATGAAACCATGTTGTAAGCATGATATTTAGCATGAATATTTAACATGAATAGCTAAATCTGGCAACTTTGGATGCACACTGCAGTTTTCATTCACTATGGGGTTTTTCTTTGAGCGTTCGTGGTGTATTTATTTCTACAAATTTCAATGGCAACTTAGTCCCCTGTACTACATTATTACACAACTGCAGATTTGTTAGCTTAGGCCAGTCAGTGCACACAAACTACAACTCAAGCACATATAGGCTGTTACATCTAGTGCTTGTATTCACTGGATTTTGCTGATTTATTTGTTTTTGTAATTTTATATAGGGCGGATATGACGCAGAGGCATCAGAGCGCTTTATAATAAAGCAGAACATGTCAGTAACAAAAAAAAAGAAAATATACAGGTACTTTAAAAGTGGAGTGAGCACCAGGTTGGCCTCCATCGTGAGGTAGAGCGCTTCGCAAGTATTAATTGGAAAACATATCATTGAAAAGCAGGAGGCACAGTAACAAGTGAAGATCTTCAATCGTTCATGAAGATTGAGGTTGAAATGCAGTTGCTGGGATCATGAGGAGGTAGGAGCGGTTTAGGCCAGGTGACATTCTAAGACAAGCGCTTTGAGGTACTTTTTAGAAGGTGACAAGACAAGTGGTCAAGCGGATATCCGACGGGAGAGAGTTCCATAGTCTTGTGGCGCCACTGGGGAAGGATAGGCTCACGCATTGATCGTGCTTGAAGGTGGGGTGTTCGAGGAGGGGCAATTGAGCATTTTTTCGTGAATCTTATCCGGCGCCTGAAAATTTCACTTTCTCAGAAAGGTTCGAGGGTAGAGAGGGGAGAAGAGCTTTGAGTGATGCAGGCTTTTTTAAATTGAGCTCTCACCTCTATGGGATGCCACTGAAGGGAGCATAGAATGGGGGAGATGTGAACGATGTGTCCTGTCATGAAGTCGCTTCCGTATGTAGGACTGTTCTGAGAGGACCTAGGTGGACTTTGGGAATGCCGGAAAGGAGTGCAATTCCACAGTCGAGTCTGGAGAGCAGAAGTGCCTGGGCGGCAGATTTAAGGTTGTGTGCTGGTATGAGGTTCCTAGTTCCCCAAAGCAGCCTTAGCTGGGAACAGGCACTCTTAGCCATGGAGAAGATATGATTCTGGAGGTTCAGACATCTGTCGAGGGTGCACCCCAGAGATTTGGCATTCTGGATGATGGACAGGTGGCCGTCAGTGACCGGGAGGAGACCCATCCACTCTTGGATTGGCGAGTAAGCTTTCTTTGGAGAGATGAGAAGAATTTCTGTTTTCACTGGGTTTATTTTGAGGTGGTTGATTTTTATTCAGGGAGTTGGATAAGTGGGAGAAGTCTTCCAGGCATGAGACTTTCACGTAGATTTGGGTGTGATGGAGCAGGGTAAATAAAATAATTTTGTACCCCTTTTGGAAATTAAAGAACTCTTAATAAATTAATAATGCTAACTGTTTGAAGAAGCATGTATTAACCAACAAATGCACCTTTTTAGTAAACACTATATATAGGTAACATGCAGATTTGTGCAAAATCTAATCTATTTACAATTGTGAAGTTAATTAACCTTAGATTGTGATTTGCGTACTAATTAGAGTGAAATTGCATGATTTATGCTACGTAGTAGATTTGTATTGTGGCAAAGAATGCAGATGGTAAGTAAAATGGCTTTAAATGTCGCTTCTGCTAGGTAACACCTAATACGGGTCTTTAGAATGGCGGGTGGTAAACAGAAAAGCTTATTTTCTGTCTTTTAATTGTGGTTGTATTTGTTCTTATGATGGTTTGTTTGGGCCTGTTAGGCCATGCTTCGAAAATGGCTGCTGAAAGGGATGAGGTCACGTGAAAAGGCAAAGATGGCCTCTGCGCAGAAGCAATAAAGAAATCAAGTCACGTGGATGCGGCCTGTGCCCGGAGTGAGAGATGTCAAGGTCGAACTGACCTACAATAAAGAGGGTGCCAAAAAGATTCAGCATGTATTCATGGGAATGAATGAGAAAGTACTGAGCGACAATGGACGAACTAAATTGTGACCATCAAGATCGCAACAAAATGAATGGACAAGTTGGACTGCTCTTGACCCCGGAGTCATGAGACTCATTGTATGTTTTACTGTCCCTAAACCAGTTTGAACAAGGAGGGCGATGAGGTGACCATCACCACCCCTCAAATGGACCAATTAGCGTGATTCTTGCCCCTAAGGATTGCAACTTTTTGTGTAGTAAGCTAGAAAGTAGGGTATAAGAGGGACTACTCTTATGTGGGGTGGGCTGCTGCTATGGTCGCTGCTATTGATGCTGCTGCTGCTGTTGGTGTTTTCCTGCCATACCGCCTCTTTATTTTCCATTTTTCCACCTCAATACTGCGAAAAGACTCTATCATTTTTGGACTTTTGAACTTGACTGGGGAAGGAACGAGATCGTTGCGGGAATTCTGCCCGGGAGGTACATCCGAGGAGGTTAGCGGGACAGTCCGTCAGTTTGGGAGTTCTATTCTGTGATCTGCGGTTTATCTTCTTTTTGGTGAACCATTCCTGTCCGCATCCTAAGACTATGGGTAATGCATAATTTTCTATTCTTCATTAAACTTTTCTTAAAAATGTTATTGATATATAAAGGGGTCGATTCCGATGTCGGACGGACTCAGGTCCGTCCGACATCGTCCAGGAGCCGTAACCGACCGACCTGCTGTCGTCGGTTACGGCCCTGCAAGTACGATGCGACCGAAACCTGTTCGGTCGCACTCGTATACTTCACAATGGGAGCATGCATTCCGGGCGGAATGCATGCTTGCATTGTGAAAAGCAGGGGTGCAGTTCATCCCTGCACCCTGTGGCCGGCACCCCAAGGTGCCTGCCACCGGGTGCAGGGATCAACAGAGGGGCACCATAGGTGCCCCCAGGCTGCCATTCGGCGGCCTCGCACCCATGGGGGCCCTACTGGGGGCCCCCAAAGACAGTTACCGACTGCCTTTTCGTGCCGGAAAGACCGGCACGAAAAGGCAGTGAATACTGCCATCGTACTCCCTCGGTCGTGGAAAAGGCGGCCGGGGAGTACTGAAGGATTTCCGGACGGCGGTCGGGCTCTCCGAGCCCGTCGTAAGCCATCCGGAAATCCGAGTCGGATTCCTTTCCGACCGAGCCCATCGGAATGGCTCGGTCGGAAAGGAATCCGGCCGGCACGTTCCGATTCGGTCGGAAGGGCTCCGACCATCGTTCGGTGCCCTTCCGGCCGAAATCGGAATCGGCCCCTAAATGTGATTAATAAACAAAGAATTTCACCCATGCAATTGAGAATTTAGATAAAATTACATTCTAACTTAAAATGAGTCTGTGGTTCTTTAGTTCATTTATGAGTTATAAATGTTAAAAGGTTTTAATTGTGATTGAGCTGGTCTTAATCACCATCAACTTATTCTACTAGTTGGTCCATCGACCAAAGAGCGGAGTACCTTGATGTTTAGAACTGACAGGATCAAAGGTTAATGTATATAATGTCTGAGTTATTATTCTGTCAAATTTAACAAGGTATCCCGTTCGTCCAGCAACACATTCTCCTTGGCGTGAAATCCAGTGAATGAATGAATGTATGGAATGCGGTGTCATGGGCCCCACCGACATAAGGTTTAAAGGACAATAGGTTGCATAAATGTTTTACCTGGATTCGTGTCCTAAGGAGAAATTTATATTAGCCGCGCTGGATCAGGTGTCATCAGGGTATAGGCGTAAGAGGACTCCTGAGTTCCTGAGTACTCTTAAAAGGAGTTCAATGTAGAGGTTGAAAAGGGTTGGGGAGAGAGTCGAACCTTGGAGGACCCCTTGTTTCAGGCTAACTGGGCCTGAGAGGGTATTCCTACTTTTTACAATTTGGAAGCAGTTAATTAGGTATGAGGCGAACCACTTACGGACGACCCCAACAATACCCATTCAATGCTTCAGGGCGTCTAACATAGCCTAGTGGTTGACTGTGTCAAATGCCGCAGGGAAGTCAAGAAACACAAGTAGGCAAGAGTTGCCCATGTCTAGGATGCGAAGGGCATCGTCTACAATCTGCAAAACTGCAGACTCAGTGCTATAAACCTGAGAGATTGAAGGGAGTCAAGGAGGTTTTTGTCCTGATGTGGGCTGACAGCTGGGAGACTATGCCACTTTCAATAACCTTGGCAAGGAGAGGCAAGGTGGATATTGGGTAGAAGCTTTTAAAGTTGTCAGGGTCCAGAGACAGATTTTTAGCAGAGGAGACATTTGACCCCTTTTTAGACAGATGGAGAACAAGCCCTGATCCAGTGTTGAGTTAACCAGGGTTGTCCACATGGGAATCAATCAATCAATCAATCACAGAATTTGTAGAGCGCACTACTTACCCGCGAGGGTCTCAAGGCGCTGGGGAGAGGGATGGGGGGGGGATGCTGCTACTGGTCGAACAGCCAGGTCTTGAGTAGCCTCCTGAAGGTCAGCAGGTCTTGGGTCTTTCGTAGGCTTAGTGGAAGGGTGTTCCAGGTCTTGGCGGCGAGGTGTGAGAAGGATCTGCCGCCGGTGGTTGTTCTTCGAATGCGGGGGACGGTGGCGAGGGAGAGGTCGGCGGAGCGGAGCTGGCGGTTGGGGACGTAGAAGAAGAGTCGTCTGTTGAGGTAGGCTGGGCCAGTTTTGTGGAGTGCCTTGTGTGCGTGGGTGAGGAGTTTGAAGGTGATCCTCCTGTCGACGGGGAGCCAGTGCAGGTTCCTCAAGTGGGGGTGATGTGGCTGTGGCGTGGTACATCGAGGATCAGTCGTGCGGAGGCGTTTTGTATGCGTTGTAGTCGCTTGATGAGCTTGGCCGGGGCTCCCGCGTAGAGGGCGTTCCCATAGTCTAGTCTGCTGCTGACGAGGGCCTGGGTGACTGTTCTTCTTGTGTCTGTCGGGATCCACCTGTAGATCTTGCGAAGCATGCGGAGGGTGTTGAAGCAGGAGGAGGAGACTGCGTTGACTTGCTTGGTCATGGAGAGCGTTGAGTCGAGGATGACTCCCAGGTTGCGTGCGTGGTCGGTGGGTGTCGGGGCTGCTCCCAGCGTCGTTGGCCACCAGGAGTCGTCCCAGGCTGAGGGGTTGGAGCCGAGGATGAGGACCTCCGTTTTGTCCGTGTTCAGCTTTAGTCGGCTGATCTTCATCCAATCGGCGACGGCCTTCATTCCGTCATGGAGTTTGGCTTTGGCGGCGAGGGGGTCCTTGGTGAGGGAGAGGATCAGTTGAGTGTCGTCGGCGTAGGAGATAATGTTGAGGTCGTGTTGTCTGGCGATGCGTGCGAGCGGGGACATGTAGATGTTGAACAGTGTTGGGCTGAGGGACGATCCCTGGGGTTCGCCGCAGATGATCTCAGAGGCTTCGGATCGGAAAGGTGGGAGGCGGACTCTCTGGGTTCTGCCGTCGAGGAAGGAGGTGGTCCATTCCAGGGCCTTGTCTCGGATCCCTGCGTCGTGGAGGCGTGCGCGTAGAGTGCGGTGGCAGACAGTGTCGAAGGCGGCGGAGAGGTCCAGCAGGATGAGGGCTGCGGTCTCGCCATTGTCCAGCAGGATCCTGATGTCGTCGGTGGCGGCGATGAGGGCAGTCTCAGTGCTGTGGTTGCTGCGGAACCCTGATTGGGATGGGTCCAGGATGCTGTTTTCTTCGAGGTATCGGGTTAGCTGTTTGTTGACGATCTTCTCGATGACCTTGGCTGGGAACGGAAGCAGAGAGATGGGCCGGAAGTTCTTGAGGTCTCTCGGGTCCGCCTTGGGTTTTTTGAGTAGGGCGTTGATCTCTGCGTGTTTCCAGCTCTCTGGGAAGGTCGCGGTCTCGAAGGAGAGGTTGATGATGTTGCACAGGTGGGGTGCGATGGAGCTGCTGGCTTTGTTGAAGATGTGGTGCGGGAAAGGGTCTGACGGGGAGCCGGAGTGTATTGTGCTCATGGTCTTGATGGTGTCCTCGATGTTCACGCTGGCCCAGGCTGGCAGGGGGTCGTGGTCGATGGTGTGTGGCGGGTCTGGTGTATCGATCTTAGTTGGGGTTGTCTGGGTGTTGAAGCTGTCGTGGATGTCGGCGATCTTGCGGTCAAAGAAGGTGGCGAGGGAATCGCACAGGGGTTGCGACGGCGGGATGTCGTTGGTGTTGGAGCTGGGATTGGAGAGTTCCTTCACGATGTTGAAAAGCTCCTTGCTGTTGTGTGCGTTGTTGTCGAGGCGGTCTTTGAAGGAGATTCTCTTGGCGGACCTGATGAGGTGGTGGTGGTTACGGATGGCGTCTTTGTGGGCTGTGTGGCTGTCCGGTGTCTTATCGCTGTGCCATTTCTTCTCTAGTTTCCGGCAGGTACGCTTGGAAGCTAGGAGTTCCGAGGTGAACCAGCTGGTTCTTTTGGTGGTGTCGCTGTAGGTGAGCTTTTTCAGCGGGGCGAGGGTGTTGGCACAGTCGTCCATCCATCGTCTGAGGTTGCAGGCAGCGTCGTCGGTGTTGGATGGGTCGGAGGGAGGGCTGAGAGCGAGGGTTGCCCGGAGTTGGTCTTCGGTGACTTTGCTCCAGCAGCGGCGTGGGATCTGTTGGGTGCGGTGGTGTGTGGTGGGTTTCTGGAAGGTGAAATGGATGCAGCGGTGGTCGGTCCAGAGGAGTTCCGTGGTGTGGCTGAAGGAGACGTGGGAGCTTGAGGAGAAGATGGGGTCAAGCGTGTGGCCAGCGCAGTGGGTCGGTGTTGTGACGAGCTGGCTCAGGCCGAGGTTGGCGAGGCTGTCGATCAGGGTGGTGGAGTTGCTGTCGTTGTTGTTCTCCAGGTAAAAGTTCAAGTCTCCGAGGAGGATGTAGTCGGTAGAGGTCAGGGCGTGCGTGCTGATGAAGTCGGCGATGGAGTCGCTGAACTGGGGTCGGGGCCCAGGGGGTCTGTAGACAAGGGTGCCTCCAAGGGTGGTGTTGGGGTCCGTGTGGATCTGGAAGTGCATGTGTTCGGCGGTGCTGAGAGTGTCGTCGGTGCTGGTCGAGACCCTGATGGTGTTCTTGTGGACGATGGCGATTCCTCCTCCTACTGCGTTGGTGCGGTCTCTGCATTAGTTTAGCTTGGAATTTACTGATGGTGTCTGGAATAGCATCGCAAAAATGGTTAGCGGATTTCACCTTTGATAGAGGTTGTGATAGATCTGCCTCTGAGATTGGTGAGAAAGAGGACCATGGCCGCAGTGCCTTGCAAGGCGTATCTCCTCCATAATGTTGTGAACTCTGGTTGGAAGGGATATGTTCATGTCTTTTGTCAAAGAACTCTGCAAAGTTGTTACAAAAGATATTCGATGCCATAAAGGGGGGATAAGAGGGAGGATTCTTGGCTTGATTAGTTACCTCAAATAGTTGTTTTGGTCTGTTCTTGGCTGTATCAAGGAGGAATCTGATATGTGATGCCTTGGCTATAGAGATGTGGATTTAGTTATTTTGTCTCACAGTATGAAACTTTGCTAGACTTAATGGTGAGGATGCACGCCGCAAGTCTTTCTCTTGATGAGTGCAAATTCCGTGATCGGGGAGTCAACGCAGGAATTGGAATTGTCCGGAGCCTCATTGATGTCAAGTTGTGGAACTATCGAGGGGAGGTTTGATAGGGCTAGGTTGGTCATGGTTACAGTATCGATGTTACTGGTTCCGCCGAACCAGATTTTTTCCTTCTTCTGTTGTCCCAAGAGTTTTCTTGTTTGAGAAAGACACTATGAAGGGAATCTGCCGGTGATCAGATCAATCAACCTGGATGGGGTCACTGGATGAAAAAATAGGTGTTCTGGAGATGATCAGGTCGAGAGTGGCGCCTTTGCAGTGTGTGTGTTTCTGGCAGTGTCGGTGGTCATTGTCTTCTAGAAAAGCTGAAAAGTGGTCCATTGGAATATTTCCTTCCGAACTCCAGTGGAGTTTGAAGTTACAGAGAAAGATAATGTTGTCAGAGCTGATTAATTGTGCTGTGAAGAATTCCATGCACTCTTTGATGAATGTTGGTTTGACCAGGGGGCGGGGGGGTTGGTAGATAACGTTCAACCGAGGTTAGAGGAGCTTTGTGAGATGATTTCAGGTGATAAACACTCAAAGGATTGAAAGGGGGCGTAGGAGAAAAGCCTGCAGCTCAGAATGTTTCTGTATATGACCGCTAGTCCCCCATCTGGTTTGCCTTCCCAGTCAATTCTCACAATGGAGTGGGGTGGGGGGGCAACGGGAGCAGAGGAACGCTGTTTGTGGTCTTGTTCAGCCAGGTTTCTGTGAGGATCAGGATGTCGATGTAGTGGCCGATGATCGTGTGTGAGCTAGCTACATACAAAATAGATAATTCAACACTGTTGGTATGTGAGTAAAATACTGTAATATTTCCTGCCAACAAGATACTAATAGAGGTATGTGACCCAGCTTTGAATAAAATATTGGAATGAATGATCCACAAAACTATTTTTGTGAGTTGGTTTGACTCGTATATGCCAATAGCCTTTTTACAGGTGTAAAATCAATTTTGGAATTCTCAAACGTTTTGCATTTGTAAACAAATTTACATTCAAAACATGTGCATGTGAGTTAATCTACTCACTGTGGCATGGAGTGGGCGTTCTGGGGTGGAAATGCCATGTGATTTTATTCAAAAACTTTTCTTTAACCCCCTCCTTACCCTTGAAAAAATTGCAAATTTACTCCTGAAAGTGGCAAGAGTGGATCCCTTTCTAGGTGACAGTGGGAGCGTAGAGGAAGGGGTTTCTCCTTGCGGAAAAATATTTAACTCATGTAGTAAAAAGGATAGAACTATGTTAGCACTTGCTTGACTGATATTCACATGTACAAATGGAATTCACAAAGGTTTTCAATGATTACGCAGGTTTCCCTAAGTTCTAAATGTACACTCATAGACCCAAGGGTGCAAATGTATGATTCTCTTTAAAAACCAGGCTTGAGTTTCCACAAATTGTGATCAGATATATGAAGCTACTGATGGAAGGAAAACATTGCTGAATAGTTTATTACATGGGGGAAACAGGTGTGCTGAGCACAAACAAATTTAGGGTTTGATTTAAAGAGTGGCATACACGGCACTCCATCGCCAACATAACAGAGTACCCCGTCTGCAAAACCCTCAGTCCGTCCACCTCATTTAGAGTCGGGTACACTGTAAGTATTTCATTGACGGAGTCCCAGTTGGCTACTTGACAGAGTAGGGGCCGTTGGAAGAACTTTACACCATCTGCCCCGTTTAGGGTGGATGGTGTACATTTTCTTTTTTCCTGTCAGTCCTGGTGGTAATGTACAGAAAAAAAGATCCCAGGGTGTGGGGAGCAGACGGCTCGCTGTCATGGATGACGGTATGGCCTAGTCAAACTTTTTATTACACTGACAATAACTGCCATCAATGTAGAGAGTTGTCTGCAGAGCCGTGGGACAACTGTAAAGTTGGCGGGCGGAGGTCCCTCAGGGTAAACTCCGACTACAAACTAGAAATCACGCTACTAGTATTTGAAAATAAGTATAGGTGCTGATGTTTCTACCCCAACAAGTGCTTGGAAGTGAGTTGTGTCCTGCCTTTTTATCGATGCAAGAATAGCCCTGAAGTTGTGTGTTAAGCAGAGATGAACATTTTTGTTGCTGGATTATTTTCAACCAGACAAGAGGAGCCGGATTTACAAATTACTTTTTTACTGCTGACGAACTGTTTACTGCTCTACCTGGCCTCTCTAATGGGAGGAGGCCTCACACAAATTAACTCTGGAGTTTGAATATGGTAGCTGGTGAGCGCAGAACACAGCACACAAAAGACCTAATTTCTTGACTGGGAATAGAGAGACTTACCAAAGGGATCCGCTGCTGACCCACAAGGCAGGATATATTCTTAATCTGGTGCTTGCCGTCTTTGCTCTAATAAATTACTAGATCAGGAAACATTGAGACAATTCAACCATACTGGCACTAGGTTTGTGATTCCCTCAGCCGTATTTTGGCTGCAAAATCCAGATATCTGTGATTTCCCATAACTGGACCAAAGTTGACGTGTAAACTTCAGAGCTGTGTCTCGGCCACTTACACCTCTCCTAAGGGCTGCTTCGGAGCAGACCCTTCTTTCTCTACGTCCTGAGATCTATGCAACTCTTCTGACATTTGTATGAAGAGAAAATGAAAGTCTGAGACGTCCGGCTTGCAGATGTTACTCCTACAAGGACATATGTCAGGATCTGTCTTCATATTCGGATATCCTTGCACCACTGGATAGATATATACCTATATGTACGTCAGCCAGTTTCAAATCCGGCTGCGCCTAAGATACTTGCTTTGCTTGGAGTTTCGAAAGTCTATGGGGCATGGTTGCATCAGTACTAGAACATACACTGAATCAGTCCCTCTACACTGAGGTGGTTTAGCGGACCATAAATTTATAAAATGGTAAAAAAGAATTTTGATCCTATCGATACAGTTTGATATGAGCTGAATCTTTCCTGCTTTCTCCAGCTAAGATCCAACAAATGGCACCAACGTTATTGAAATAGTAAAGCGGAGAGGATGTGGCCTAACGGCTAGGGCGGTCAACCTCAAATCTGGGGAACCGGATTCAAGTCTCTGCAACGACGCTCAACATCCAGTGATTCTGGGCAAATCACTTAATCTCCCCATGCCTAACAGAAATGAATGTGTCCTTATGTAACGCAACTGGTGCTCATGTAAAGCATTCCGATACCTTCGGGTCAAGTTTGCGCTATATAAAAATCCGAAGAAAAAAAAAGCATTTTCAACCGTCTCACCCAACACACACATTTTGGCTTTTCCCTCCTTGATATAACAACGATCTGCTAATTTATGTGCACATTTGTCAAACTTCACCCAAGTTATAAGCAAATCAAAACATTTTAACACTTTTTTACAGCATTTTATATTCAAACTTTCATGGTGTAGATTGTCATTGAAGAAATAGAGACGATGACACCAAACCATGGACCAGCAGAAGACGTCATTATGCAAATGTGGGGAAAGTCTGATACAGAACATTCAAGTAAGAGTCTGGAGCTGATTCAGAGATTGGTTTATGGAGCAGTTCCAGCTGCCATGGTGGAGCACTTCATTCCAGCCATTGCAAGGGTACTCTGCTCGCTGTATGTAGAGATGTCTGCCGCCCCTGAAGACATTTCTTGCATTCACAGGAACGGCTGTGATGGTGGTTCCTGGAAATGTCGGTAAGTTTCAAGGACGATCAGTGAACATGATGGAGCCATATGTCAAACTTACAATTTTTTATTTTTATTTTCAAAAAGTAAAACCCCGAAGCGGGATTTTCTTTTTGGAAATAAAAAACAATGACCCCGTCACCATGAGAGCACTCTCCCATGGTGTGGTGGTTTAAAAGTTTAAAAGTTTTCACTGCACCTTACCCCACGTTTTTCATTATTATATGTTCACCCACACTAAATAGGGCGGGAGGCATGGCCAAACCTCCGATGGCCCCTACTCAGTCGGGTCACCAGAGGTGTGTGTAGGCGGTGGAGACAGAGTATTATCTGCAGTCTACATACCGAATGTCCACCCATCTCTAAATGAGGTGGCAGACTTTTAGGTTGGCAGAAAGGGTACACTGTTGCCGTTCTGGTCACTGCTGAGAACTGTGTTGTGAGCAGGAGTGGTCACTGCATCATGCCAGTGGGATTAGCCAATGTCAGCCCCATCAGGACAGGGCCATGTCCCAGTTAGTGCACTGAGCCTCAGAGTCGACCTAGAAAGCAGCCATCTTGCCACAGCCAAACTCTGCCTCCTCCTTGAGCCCTTTCTTTAACTTTGCCCTCTCTTAACAACTCCTTGTGAATTCTGATGTAGGGTTAGAACGTTAATTCCATTTCTGGCTGTTCACAGCCAGGGCCAGACTGGGAATCGAAAACGGCCCCGGCATACAGCTCGGCTGGCCCCGGGGGTGGAGGGGGGGGGTGTCAGGGTGCTGGCGGAAAGCACCACTCCCGTCTTACCACTGCCGCTTTTGTTACAGGGGCCGATATTGTAGCTATGCTTCAAAACCGGCCCACGGTAACAAAAACGGCTCCCCCCAGAGGTCCACAACCACCCGCCACCTTGGCGGCACTCCGGGGAAACGCCCGGTGCCCGCTACGGCCAGTCCGGCCTGGTTCACAGCAGATCCTTCAATGATACAAACAGTATTAGCAGAGCAAAACCTTTTAAGCCTACCTTTAACTTTGCCCTCACTTGAAAGATCTGCACAAAACCGGAGATGCCTGCACTGGAGTTGACATGGTAACAGTCTAACAAATTTCATGCAGATTCGCCAAAAATGGGCAGAAGTTGTTATCAAATGAAAACAATTTAACTCCACCCTCACAGTGTGTCCTTCCCCCCTTTGATGGAATTTTACAGAACTTGACATAAGAGTAAGCGAAACATGTTAAGCATCTTACAACTTTCATAAAAAATCCGAAAGATATAAGCATTATCAAATAACGTTTTGACTAACGATATTGCTAGAATGTAGCCCTTTAAAGTCGACGTGACAGCTATTCAACGAATCTGTAAACAATAGCATATACATCATTCTGGTTCAAGCACTAGTTTTCTGCCATGTTTGTGTAACTCTGTAGACTGGTTTTTGTTGTAGTGCAGAGCAAAGTTTCCTAAGGGGATAAAAAGTGAAAACACCAAACTCTGTGTAAGCCCTCTCTAACTTTCTCCAACCTGGATCTGCATGAAAATTCACATGTCAAAACGTATTCACGGATGCAATGATTCCTGAGATGGTGCCAAAACAAATATAAGCAAACAAAATACATGCCTTTTCAATTAATTTTGAAACTCAAACAAAACGACTGAGTTGCTATAGTTGAAAAAATATATGCATATTTTTGGGGGAGTTTTATATAGCGCAAACTCGACCCGATGGTATCAGAGCGCTTTACATGAGCACCAGTTGCGTTACAGACGGACACATTCATTTTGGGGCGCGGGGAGATTAAGGGCCAGATGCACGACCGTTTTTGCAGTCGCAAAGGGGCATTTGGCCTGTTTGCGACCGCAAAAATGGATGCGCAATGTACTAACCCTATTTTGCGAGTCGCTAATATATTAGCGACTCGCAAAATAGGGTTAGCGACTCGCTGTTAGGAAGGGGCATGCGCAAAACCAGTGAAATTTGCCAGCTATGGTTACCACCACACATAACATATGCCATACCCCGTGCCATGCTCAAACCATAAATTTGCGTACGGCACAGAAACAAAGAGAAAAGGTATCAAGGTAACAACATGGCAGGCAGCGTGATATATAACACGTGGCGTGTGTCGGTAACACGCTGGCGGTTGAGCGCAGGCCCGGCATCCAATCCTCATGAGACACTACTAAAGACAGTGGCGTAACAATAGCCCCCGTGGTGCAGGGGGCTGTGAGCTCCGGGGGGGTCCCCTCTGGCACTGAGCACGGGCGGTGGCTGAGAGCTCCTGACTGGGTCCGGAGCATGGTTGGGGGACCCCTTCTATTCACTCAGCAGGGGGGGCCTTCTATGTACTCTGCAGGGGGAGCCCCTCAAGTTTCGTTAAGTCACTGACTAAAGACCCCGAGTGTCAGGGTCTAGGCATAGGGATGGTTGGGTTGAGGGCCTAGCGGCATGCCTAGCTCGGGGTCCAATACCCGCTGAGCATGGTCAAAGGTCATACACAGTGGCAAAGGCCTAATTGCATGTTGTTACCACAATAGTGCGACCGACATGAGAAGACACTTAGGGGTGATTAGGATGGCGGGCGGATCGCCATCGCCAGCCAGACGGTGGCGATCCGCCCGCCATCTCCACCCAATTTACCCCCGCCATATTATAATGGCGGGGGGGGTACCGCCGCTTTTCCGCCGGTTGGCAATCGTTCCGATTGCCGGCTGGGTGGAGCTGGGGCCTAATATGGTGGCAGTGCCTAGCAGGCACCACCATCCATATTAGGATGTATGGTTTTTAAGGCCTTTCCATGGCGGCGAGGCTGCCATGGAAAGGCTGGTGGAGAATCGCTTTGGGGGCCTGTTGCGGGCCCCCGGGGGGTGGGGGTTGTGGGGCTGCACTTTGGGGGTACCTATGGTACACCCCTACATTGCCATGCACAGGGTGGCAGGCACCGCGCGGTGCCTGCCACGTTGTGCATGGCAATGCACAACATGGTAATTTGGCTTACAGCAGCACCCGCCGCAATGTCAAAATTGCGGTATGCGACCGCCAGGGTGGTGTCGCATCCTAATCAGCGGTGCGGGACCGCCGCACGTCTGGCGGCCGGTCCCAGCACCGCTAGGGTGGCGGGCGGACTAAAGTCCGCCCGCCATCCTAATAACCCCCTTATTGTCTGAAAGAATGCATGTTACAATTACTATTGAAAGCAAAACAATAGTTGCAAGGCTTATTCAGGGTAATTTCATATCAATATCTGGATTTAAAGCATTGTACCCTGTTCTACTTAAATATCTTTGTGTATAACTTCTACACATGATACACCAGCATGACACAAACTATATAAGTAGAAGCATATACCATGCAGTGGCACCAACCCGATATATGTATTTATTTCTGGTGACATTCAAAACCACAAGTCCAAATGGTTTTCAAATGTCCCCAGAACTGGAGATGGCCACATAGGACCATACTATGCATGCTACCAGTGTGTACGTTTTTTATACTATATTTTTATTTTGAGGTAGTTAGCTTGAAAGTTATGTTTCTTTGAAGGAGGGAAAGGTTTACTGAAAATGGTAAGTGAAATACGGCACTATACTGCTTTGTTATCTGCAGTAGAAAGAAGAGAGTAATAATTATGTGGTTAAGAATGTAAAGTTGTGTTTTTGTTTTTTTAAACACATTTTGTTCTGTTAAGAAATCCTTCTGTCTGGGAATTGAAGGCTGGGTTTACCTTTCATGAATAGATTATTGATAAAAACCAGTGGTCAGGGCAGTGAAACTTTGTGATTCTGTGGCTGCAGTGTTTGCTATATAATTATAAATGTTCCACTTTTGTTTTATAATTTGCCACATGATTTACAGATGTCGTCAGAAAATGTATTTTTAGCTCTAAAGGATTAAATTATACTGCTAGGAACAGTGCTGCATAATGGTGCATAATTTGCCTTTTCTGGCTACATTTAGATAATCCTGCCACATAATTTGGTCCTCCATTGCCCCATTATTCTGGTGGCAGGACAGTCGTAAAGCTCTGCAGAGTTGTAGGGGTTGCCATGGTAATAAAGCCCATATTTAACAGCGACCTGTGAAAGTTTTGCCAAATTTTACCAGTCCCTGTAAAACATTGCTGTTTATACTTTGACATTTTGTACAATACAAGCAACCTAATATTTGATGAATACATACAAATTTAACCCCTTGTATACTGGTTGTGGTTAAATACTGGCAACACCTCATTTTTTTGTTTTATTGACTGTTACTGGATGCCAGGCACAACATTCTGTGTCCCTAACAAAGTGTGACAGACAGCAGTGAAAGCATCCTCTGACCCAAGGCATACTCATATAGCGCCTCCCTATACGTAGCTGGCGATTTACCGCAAGACTGGTGCAATCCTGCCTTGTATAGTGTTTGGCAGTAGTGGTGTCTGTTCATGGCAAACACTCAACAGTGAAACTGTTCCTGCAGCCGTAAACTGCCTTTTCAAATTTCTGTAGCTTGGGGGAGTAGGATGGCACAGATGTCTGGAATAAAGGGACTAGTAGTTTGTGGTCAGTTGGAGCTCAAAAAGGGAGTAATTGCTAGTAAATTGTGAACATCTCTGTGGTCCTCTAAGATAGAAGTAGCTTTGTTTTCAATTTGGGAGTAGCCCTGCTTGGTGGGTGTCAGTACTTCACTGGCATGGCTCGGCCGGTGCCACATCAGCTTCCTCTTTGGTTATGGCGTCACAACCAGCAGTCCACCAAGATCTGGAACCATCATCTATACGGTCCCACTCAGTGTGTATGGTCCCCCTTATTTCTCGCACGGGATCGGTCTGTGTTGCTATGTCTGGAACGAATTGGCAACAATATGCAATTCTACCTAGTAAATTCCTTCGCACTGCTTTCAGAGACTTCAGGTGAATTTATGTCTTGTACCCAGCTGCAAAAAAAGATCCATTTAAATAATCTGAGTTGGGGCTTTAAGAATTCAAACCTGTCCCTCTGGAGAGTCAAACCACATTCTTGTAGCCTCCCCAGAGCAGGCCTTATTCATAGTATTTGTAATAGGTCTTAGCATATTTTTAAATGTCATTGCTGGGCCCTCTGGGAGGCTGGCCAAGATCTGCTTTTATGCGATCTGAAAGACTTCTGTGGCTGATGAAACACTGAAGCTGGACTGCTTGTAGCGCTAGAGCTTTACAGTAGAGACCATGGTTATATACCTGATCTCTGAGAAATATATTAGAGCATTATTGAGAGGTCCACCATGAGGTCATTGATGCAGGGGATCAGGTGCCTCTGGAACTTGCTGGTACAGTAGGGCAGCCTCATGTCAACGCTTAAACGTACATAGAGTGGTCGCTTTGCTTTCTTGGCAACTACTGTTGGGGCGATCCAGATCTGGTTCTTTTTAACCCTTCTCAATGAAGCTTTTGAAGTTCAATATCTACTTGTTTTCGAAGATGGACCTGTGTGGAGAGGTGCCTGATAGCAACAGTCTGCATTGACACATGAATGAGGAACTTCAGTGTCTTAACCTAGAGTATCTTCATCCGGAAAAAAAAATTGTGATCTGCATGGTGACGTCCATTGTGCAGCCACTGATCCTGGGCATTAACTGAAGGGGTTTCCGTACGTCAGGGGTGTGGCAGCTTGGCAGTGTACCTGGTCCAGCTTCTGTGGAACATATATGGGGGTTCCCCTCTTCTGCAGGTGAAAACTCCTATGACAGCTTTAGCGCTCTGCAATTGTTGGTAGTCGTGACATTCACAGTCACCTTCGTGTCAGTCAGCATTACCCCTTCTAATTCATCACAGATCACAGGCTTATAGAGCAGAATTAACACTCAATTTACAGAGACATGAGAGGATCATACAACAGGCAGGAAACACAAATCTTAGGTCTCAGCCAACGATGACATCATAAAAATCTTTAGGCAAAAAATAAACAGAAACTTCTCCAAAAACACTATCATAAAATACATTGCAGTGTGTCCATGATATACAAACTGTTCTGAACCAGACCAGTGGTTTTTTGAAATTTTATTTATCTAACGTACAAAAATATATTTGATGAATCTTTTTCTTTTTTATATATAGACATGTGTATCAATATGCTTTATACATAAAAACAGAGAGGAAAAATACATACATTAAAACATTCCTATATGTTTTACTCTAAGAGCACCCACAAGAGAACTGTAATAGAACAAATACATACAGAACACTTTACAAATAACAAGACCTAAGACTAAGCAAAACAATACAGAACAAAATAAGCAGTTGACATGCAAAGAAACATTCAACAAAACATTCACAAAAAAGGCAAACACAATAATTCATTATATGTATGCATTAGAATTAATCAGTATTATACAGAAGAAAATACTTTCATAGACAGAAATGCGGAAGGGCAACTTCAGGCCTGGTCTGGCTGCACAGGGAGTTTTACTGGTGGGCTGGCAGGGTGGGGCTGGTTTTATTGCTGGAGAGGGACGGTTTTATTGCTGGAGACTGGGACTGCCTTAAGCACTTCTGCGCTTTAGAAACAGAGCATACCAAATGGTTTTCAAGCGTACCCAGTCAAACTACACTCATTTCTTAACCATTTGTTAGGTTTCGCTTGTGCTGTGCTAGTGAAATCTCTTGTATTTAATATATCTTAAAAGGGGGCTCATATCAGTTCCCATTACCGAATTACTGTGTTCATTCGCTTTTGTGTGGAACTTTTTTTTGTTGACTTCCCCTGGCTGCACGCATTACCAATACTTCTACTAAAGCTGTTCACACTGTTTAAGCCCGATTCACTGTCAAGATAAGATCTCTTCCCACGGAAAAGGCAGACAGCATCTAACAGTATGCTGGAATGCTTGCTTTTTATTACTTAGTTGTGTAAAGCAGCAGATGCTTTATCCTTAGAATGTTTGAGGCATTTCCTATTCATGCCTGAGTACCTTTCTTTGCACTTTGTAGGCATTATTGGATTGATTTTTTCTACTTAATCTATTTGGCAATTGTGATCAAATTCTAAAAGTTGTAATAAACATTGCACATTAAAAATAAACTTAATATGTTACTACTAAACAGGCAGCCACAAGTGCAGTTACCTTGCAGACAACAAGGTCATGGTTTGAATGGTGCAGCAGGTGCAGTAGCACCGGGCCGAAAAGTTGTCAGAACTCCTCTTAACACATAATATTGCTATATTTGACCACTAAACAGGCAGTCACAATTGCAGTTTAAAGGAACTTGATTTGAATGGTGCAATAGGTGCAGTGGCACTGGGGCCAAAAGCTTTAGGGACCCCACTAAACCCAAATTATTGCTAAATTTTACAACTAAACAAGATAGTCACAAGTGCATTTATCTAGCAGGCAACAGGGTTATGATTTGAATGGTGCAGCAGGTGCAGTAGCACCAGGACCAAAAGCTTTAGGCAGCCCACTAAACACCTAATATTGCTATATTTTACTACTAAACAGACAGTCACAAGTGCAGTTATCTTTCAGACAACAGGGTCATGATTGGAATGGTGCAGCAAGTGCAGTGGCCGCCTCAAAACGCCTAATATTGCTATATTTTTGTCTTATACAGGCAGCCACAGTTGCAGTTATCTTGCAGTTAAAGGGGCTTGATTTCAATGGTGCTGCAGCACCGGGCCCAAAACTTGTCATAACTCCTCTAAACACCAATTATTGCTATATTCTACTACTAAACAGGGAGTCACAAATGCAGTTATCTTGCAGGCACTAGGGACATGATTTGAATGGTGCAGCAGGTGCAGTGGCACTGGGCCTAAAAGGTGTCAGAACTCCTCTAAGCACATATTATTGCTATTACATCAATTAATTCTATTATTTCCCTCTTACATTTCTTTTTTCAAAATGTTGCTATTACTTATCCACACGATACCACTATTGACAGCACAATATATTGCCTTTTTGTACATAAACAAGTCATAACACTTTAACAAACTTTCTGTAACTTATATTGTGCAACTACTCAGCAAGCTACAACTTACAACATAAAACAGCTCATTATTAATCACTTAGGCGAAACCTAATGCATTTACTAATGCCTGTTTTTACATTTAGTTGGTTCCTGTCTCCTGCTTGGTCATCAGGAGCAGTGCTGACCTTCCAGGGATTCAGTGACAAAAGGGCGCAGGGAGTCCAGTACATGTATAGAGACTCTTCATAATTCAAAACCGTGTATTTCTGTAAAATGTGACCATTGCATGCAACATTGAGTGACGACTGTAAGAAGTGATTCTAACCATAAACTTAGAACTGTAGACGAGAGGGAGCAGAGCAGCGCCATATCTACTAAGACGTGGCCCTGTTTTCCTGTTCCCCTGCCCTGGTGCACTTTTGGCTGCCATGTTCCAAAGCAGACACCCTTGCACCAAAGTGCAAGTGTATCTGCGTTGTATGAAGCATAGGGCCAGATGTATTAAGAAACTGTTTTGTGATTCCCTAATTGTGAATCCTTGCGATTCGCAAATTAGGAAATCACAAAACGGCATATATGAAAGTGTGTTGAACACTTTCTGAGATTCCCGGTGGGTAGCAAATGACCTACCTAATGAATATTAATGAGATAGGTCACAATTTGCAACCCATTAGGAATCGCAAAAATCACAGGGATGGTGGCCTGCTGAGGTCAGCTGACCACCATGTCTGTGATTGCTTTTAAATAAAGCAATCTATTTGGTAAAGCAGCCACTTTTCCTTAAAGTGGGACCACTGCCTGCTCTTAAAAAAGTTTTTGCATACATTCACAAAGGGCAAGGGGTCTCTTGGGGACCCCTTCCTGTTTGCGAATGGGTTATCACCAACTTGAAGTCATGGTAAAATGTGAATTTTTGCGACTGCATTCACGGTCACAAAACATTCATACATACCTTTATGATTCAGTATTTGGAAGGTACGCCCTGAACACGCCCCTTCCAAAGACCGAATCACAAACACATTTCGCAATTCGGTAACAGGTTACCAAATTGCAAAATAGGGTTTGATACATGGGAAGAGGCTATTTTGCATTCTGCGAATCGGCCTGTTTACGAAAGCAAAATTGCTTGATACATGTGGCCCATAGTTTTTGTACTGGAAAGGGTCCCTTCTAGTACACAAACTATGCTTCAAGGCAAGTCCTACTTTGTATGTGTGCTGTAGAATGCAGCACACTAGCACACTTGCAAATAATAAAAAACAATGAGAAATGAAAACCCTTCTCGTTATGCCTGCCTCAATTCTTTTTAGATAGGGATTTTTGTTAAAAAAAAAACTTGGGTGGTTGCCTGGGAATGCCCAGGCACCACCCATGTAACATACCCTTAATGTTCAGTAATGCAAGACAACTTATTGCACCGCTTTGCATTTCTTTGGGTTACAATTTCCTGCAAATCTCATTTCATCGCAAACTGGTTGTAAATTTGGGCCTTTGTGTTTAATTCTTTGAGGCACTAATTCATCACCCTGTGTAAAATACATCTGGGATACGCATGTTTCACAAGGACTGGTGGTGGTTGTATTTGGGGAGAGTGATGATTTAATGCAGAAGCTAAAATGAAAACCAGATTACCCACTCCTGGTCAGTGCAATGAGACCATTTACTCCACGTAGCTAAAAGTCTTTATTCATTGTTATCCATTCTTGAATGAATTAATCCAGACACTCTTCACCCATCCAGCTATTCATTCATTCATTGAGCCATGCCTCCAATCTCCATCCATCCATCCATTCAATGATTAGACAAGGATTTGGAATGAAAAATGTGTGGTAGAATGCACCACATTTGCCATTTAAAAAAAAAATATTGGGGGGAGAACCCCCCCAAACTTCTCTTGCAATGGTCAGGCTTGCTCGCTCTCTACATGCAGGTTGGAGGGGGCTGGTCTGGCAAAAATTGTCAGGGCTGCTTTTTTTTCCCAGTCCGGCCCTGGTGACTTCACAAATAAAACAACGTTTTGCCATGGTGAATCCCTGGATTTGTTTAGAAACTCCCTTGAAGATGTCTTCCAAAACAACCAGCACAAACAATAGAACAGAAGCCTCCGTAGAAAGGATAAAGGTTTCCAAAGCATCCGCAGACATAATGCGCTACTGTTAGACCTGGCATCCTTGGCGTGGGTCTCCCTTCCATTTTTTCACTATGCCTCCCCTGTTGTTGATATGTTTTTGCTGGTCTAGATGCTTTGGGCACTTTGCCACTGCTATTCAGTGCCAAAGTGCAAGTGCTCCCTATGGAAAATTGATGTATGGATTAGTGACTCCATGTTTGGCCTATTTGATTCACTGTCAGACCCTAGTACAGTGCACTGTTTGTGCCCAGGGCCTGTGAATCAAATGCTGCTGGTGGGCTTGCAGCACTGGTTGTGCCACCCACAGGAGCAGCTTGTAAAGTGTGTCTCAGGCCTGCCATTGCAGAGCCTGTGTGCAGTCTGGTACTGCCATGTCGACTTGGTAAGTGCACCCACTTACCAGTCCCCAAACCTTCCCTTTCCTGCATATTAGTCACCCCTAAGGTAGGCCCTAGGGCAGGGTGCATTGTATGTGTAAGGTAGGACATGCCCTGGTGTGTGTGGCATGTCCTGATAGTGAATTACAGCCAATTTCGTTTATCACTATTGCAAGGCTACCTGTTCCCATAGGCCAGAATGGGCAGTTTGATTATAACATCTTATAATCCTAACTGACCCAGGGATCGTGGTAGAAAAAAGAATTTAGTATGCCTGAACTCAGAATGATAAAATACATCTTTTAATGAAGTTGGTTTTAACATTCTGTGTTTGAAAATACCACTTTTAGAAAGTAGGTATTTTCTTGCCTAACCATCCAGCCTGCCTCTGTTAGCTTGTGTATTGTATGTCTGGGTTTGTGAGTGACAGGGGCTGGGGGACTCCAGGAGACAAGGTGAGTCAGCACATGGCTGAATAGACCTATATGCATGTAGAGTGGTGGGAGGAGTAGCACCTGGGCCTGAATAGGGCTGTGCCTGCCTTTCACAATGCTGGCTCCACCTCCTGTGGTGCGTCTGATGTCCCAGGCCCACATTGACAAAGGAAGAAGGTGTACACTGGCAGAATGCACCCAGAACTGGTTTGGACTAGGTACAGGACCATCTGCCTTCAGAGGACAAAGGATTTGCCAGTATAAATATTGGGACCCAGACCCCAAGATTTTAGATCACTTCTGGGAAACAAGAAGAACCTTTGCTGAGGAGAGGAACCAGAGAAGCTGAAGGAGGAGACTATCCCTATGCTGTGTGCTGTTTGAGGGATTGGCCTGCAGTGGTTGCCTGATTGCCAAAGAAAGGAGAAAGGAACTTTGTGCTACTTTCATCATCTTGCAGAAAATCTACAAGGGCTTGAAGATTGAGCTTGCCTCCTGCTGAAGTCTCAGGGACACAAGACTTCACCAACCAGCTCCCCTGAATTCCCTTGCTGGGAATTTGAAGTGCCTAATGTTATGTTGGGCCTTCTGAGAGACTGCGTGTCGCTGGGAGCTGGAAGCGCGACTCATGAAGAAGAAGCGTGTCGCTGCCGCCGCAGCAGTTGCCGTCGCATCGCCGAGAAAGCGTGCCACCGCTGCCGCTGTCGCCATCGCATCACCGAAGCGCCTCGCATCACCGGAGAAGAGTGTCGCCGTCACAGCAGACGCCATCGCATCACCGGAGAAGCATGTCGCAGGGCCTGTCGCGGCTCAGAAGATTCACCGAGACGCCGCACGGCCGTCGGGCGTGCACGCATCGCCCCTTCGTTGTCGCATCGAGAGGAAGACGCCTTTTTGTTTCATTGCACCGGGTCGTCATCGCATCAAGGCGCTGCTGGTCGCATCGCCACAGAAGCGCAGTAAGAAACCGACGCATCACCTCCCCACGCGGTGAAGAACCGACGCATCACCTCCTCTCCGGTAAGGAACCGACGCATCACCGTCCCCTACGCAGCAGTAGGGAACCGACGCATCACCTCCCCCGGAGCAAGGAACCGACGCATCACCTTCCCTGCAACTCTTTTGTTTGTATCGCGTTATGCATCCAAAGGTACATTGAACGTTGAGTGTCGCATTTATCACCTGCATTTGAACTGAACTATTTTCTACCATTGACAGTGATATTTTTCATAGTGTATTGTGGATTTTTGTCGTTTTGGGTCTTGTGTTAAGTCTATATAAAAATACTTATTTTTATAATACAACCTGTGTGGTGTCCATCTGTAGTGTTGTCACTGTGTTACTGTATGTGTTCACAAATGCTTTACACACTGCCTCTGAGATAAGCCTGCCTGCTCGTGCCAAGCTACCAAGGGGGTGAGCAGGGGTTATTTTAGTAGTGTATCCCCCTTAGCCTGACTAGAAGCAAGGGTCCCTATTTGGACAAAGGTACCTACCTCTGCCAACTAGAAACCCCCAGTTCTAACAGCTACTGTGACCACCATGCCAAGAATGACCCTTTGCTAATGGGAATACCTACCTCAGAAAACCCTTCCAAGGATAAGAAACCCTGTATAATACTCTGATCCAAATATCAATTAGAAATATCTGTTACCCTCCCCCTTCCCACATTTCTCACCAACACCATCACAAAAGAAAAAAAATCTGCATATATCCACTGCTAAATAATAATTAGAATTTTGTATAAATTTATTTCAAATTGTTTCTTGGCTTTTCTTAACAACCGGCTTTCTTACTGAGGGGCACCTTTCATAGAAACCAAATTCTATTCATTCTTGTAAATTGAAAGTAGAAGAAATATATAATAGTCGCTGCATTTCTGTTTGTTTTGTATTCTCTGTTGTGAAATATGCAATGGCAACTTTTCCAGTCTAAAGTATTGTAAAAACACAAAGGGGGATATTTACAATAAAATGTCGGAGCGCGGTGTTACTCCAAAATTGATAACACCGCGCTCTGACATTTGTTAAACACAGGGATGCGCCGTATTTACAAAAAGACCGCACACCCCTGAGTTTTCCCTAGCGCTGCGCTAAAAAAGCAGCCTGGCGCCAGCGCAGGCACCCTTGCACTATGTTGCAAGGGTGCATGCGCTGCAGGGGTGATTTTTTATGTGCAGGAAGGGACAGCTTCCTTCACATAAACAATCTTTAAAGGCGATTTGCTCTTTCCATGTGTACTGCAGAATGCAGCACACATAGAAAGAGCAAAATACGAGGAGAAATTATTAATTTCTCCTCGTATCGCCACCCTAAGACCAGGTTTTACCTGGTCTTAGTTTTCAGCACTGCCCCATCCTTGTAAATATGCGGCCGCGTCAAAAAGCAATGGGTGTTGTGATGGAACGCCCACTGCAACACCATTGTCCGCCCCTTTGCCACAGCGGACTGCTGCGGTAAGGGGCATATTTACAAGGTGACGTTAAGTCACGTTAAGTGGCCTAACACCAACTTGTTAATATGGGGTAGAGAGCAACGCCACCGAAGCGTCAGAACAAATGATGCTCCGATGGCGCTAGGGGCTTGTAAATATGCCCCAAAGTCTACAGCAAAGTTGCGCCTGCTCCCTCAATAATTAAGCAGGGTGAGAAGTATTCAATCTTAATTCACTATGGATTTTTATAGAGTATGCACGTATATTGAAAAAGATAAAAAAAAACACTACCATTGTCAATGTATTACGTTCGTAAATGTTGACGGCAATGGGACTTCGGGAGCACCCTGGTAGCAACCTGGTCATTTTGCTTGTCCTAATATATTGTACATTGCACAATCAACACTATAGACACACACCTATGACTGCTTCCCCAATTTGTGTAAATACGCTCAGTTCCCACACTCAAATGCTTTTATGAAAAACGTGGTTGTCGTCAATACCAGCTTATTATGGTTTTTTTTGTAAATATATATCTGGCCTCCAAAGAACAGCCTGTCCTGTTCAACAACACTCACGAGTACTACTGCCACACAGAATAGCATAGGAGCTGTATGGCAGGAATTGTCATACGTATGTCATGAATGGCCACAATATGACACGGTAGAATCCTATTATGCCAGGGGTTGTGAGAATTATGTCAAGAATGACCCCAAAACGTCAAGTATAAGCCTCTTTATAACAGAGACGACATTATCTCGCAGTCAGCCGCAAGAAAGCCAACAATGCCATTGGCTTTGCAAATGCTTGTAAAATTGTTTCAAAGCCAAAAGTTTTGAGTGACCGTCTTGGGACACTATTTTCTATACTTCGAAGATGGCCACCATGTTGTAGCTACTTGTACCGTGACCACCATCTTCCAATAACAGAAAATAACAGTTCAAGATTGCGGACCTCCACTATTGGCTTTACCAATGCTTGCACTGCGTTGGCAAAGCCACTGCGGATAAAACTATAATCTCAAAGCAGAGCCTACAGTCTCACAGGTGGCACTATCCTTGTTTCAAGCCAGAACATGCTGTCTCACTGCTGATCACATCATTGTCTCAGATTGGAACCTCTTGGAACTCAGACGATAAAATGATTTTTACAAACCAGAGCCTATCTACCGCCCACTGTTGCTGAAAAGATTGTCTCAAACCAAAGCCTCTAGTCTAACTGCTCATGTCATCAATGTTCCAGGCCAGAAGCTACTGTCCCATCGATGAGGACTTTAATGACTTTAATGTCCCAAACGAGAGCCTGTGTCTGACAGGTGATGGCAGCACTGACTCAAGCCAGAGTCAACTGTCCCACATGTGATGACATCATTGACTGAAGCCAGATCCTGGGTCGCACAGTTGATGACATCAGTCTCAGGCCATCTGCTGGTGCATATTGTCACACAGGTGATGAATCGGGTTCACTGACAAAATATCGATATCAAAAATATAGAAGAAAAAATATAGAATGCAAAAATATTGACTCCTTATACTTAAACAGGTAAGTACAAAAATATCGAATCAAAAATATCGAAGTAAAAAATATAGATTTAAAAATATATATAAAATAAAATAAAATATATTAAATATATTAAATTTGAATATTATTTTTAACAAAATAAATTAAATGTAATATACATTTTAACTAAATATAACAAATAAACTTAATTTTAAAAAGTATAAACACACAAACAAAAATGTATACATATACATATATTTACTTAAAAATAATGTATTAACTATTATCTTTACTTAATTTTTTAACTTTAAAATTATATAAAAATTATATATATATATATACATCCAACAAGAAGGTCGCCCCACATGAAGATGCCACCACGGAGAGTTTAACTGCCTTTTATTTGAGGATCACAGTGCGACAGGGTAGCAGTCTCCCCCTCAAGCCAGTACACTGCCCAACGCGTTTCAAACAACTGGTGTTCTTGGTCACGGGCGATGGAAAAAGGAAATGGCAGTCCATTAGTGAGGAACACCTGATAACTGTTCCAAGCCCCGCCTCAGTGGGCGTGTGCTGCAAAGCATATTGGTACTTGTAGTTCCTCCCTGTACAACCCCAGTGGGTGCTGCCACGACCTTTAATCTAGTCCTTATTGTTTAACCCCAGTGGGTGAGAAGGGCGCTGCACACTCGTCAGACTGTCCATAAAAATCACTCAATGCGGCCTCTCCGCTCCGATATTCCTGGTGTTTACCAAGCGTAGGATCTGCTTGCCTTGCAGCGGGCATCTTCGCGGCCGAGCAAAGCCGCTACAAATCCAACAAGAAGGTCGCCCCACATGAAGATGCCACCACGGAGAGTTTAACTGCCTTTTATTTGAGGATCACAGTGCGACAGGGTAGCAGTCTCCCCTCAAGCCAGTACACTGCCCAACGCGTTTCAAACAACTGGTGTTCTTGGTCACGGGCGATGGAAAAGGAAATGGCAGTCCATTAGTGAGGAACACCTGATAACTGTTCCAAGCCCCGCCTCAGTGGGCGTGTGCTGCAAAGCATATTGGTACTTGTAGTTCCTCCCTGTACAACCCCAGTGGGTGCTGCCACGACCTTTAATCTAGTCCTTATTGTTTAACCCCAGTGGGTGAGAAGGGCGCTGCACACTCGTCAGACTGTCCATAAAAAATCACTCAATGCGGCCTCTCCGCTCCGATATTCCTGGTGTTTACCAAGCGTAGGATCTGCTTGCCTTGCAGCGGGCATCTTCGCGGCCGAGCAAAGCCGCTACAAATCCAACAAGAAGGTCGCCCCACATGAAGATGCCACCACGGAGAGTTTAACTGCCTTTTATTTGAGGATCACAGTGCGACAGGGTAGCAGTCTCCCCCTCAAGCCAGTACACTGCCCAACGCGTTTCAAACAACTGGTGTTCTTGGTCACGGGCGATGGAAAACCCACTGGGGTTAAACAATAAGGACTAGATTAAAGGTCGTGGCAGCACCCACTGGGGTTGTACAGGGAGGAACTACAAGTACCAATATGCTTTGCAGCACACGCCCACTGAGGCGGGGCTTGGAACAGTTATCAGGTGTTCCTCACTAATGGACTGCCATTTCCTTTTCCATCGCCCGTGACCAAGAACACCAGTTGTTTGAAACGCGTTGGGCAGTGTACTGGCAGGAGGAGACTGCTACCCTGTCGCACTGTGATCCTCAAATAAAAGGCAGTTAAAATCTCCGTGGTGGCATCTTCATGTGGGGCGACCTTCTTGTTGGATTTGTAGCGGCTTTGCTCGGCCGCGAAGATGCCCGCTGCAAGGCAAGCAGATCCTACGCTTGGTAAACACCAGGAATAATGGAGCGGAGAGGCCGCATTGAGTGATTTTTTATGGACAGTCTGACGAGTGTGCAGCGCCCTTCTCACCCACTGGGGTTAAACAATAAGGACTAGATTAAAGGTCGTGGCAGCACCCACTGGGGTTGTACAGGGAGGAACTACAAGTACCAATATGCTTTGCAGCACACGCCCACTGAGGCGGGGCTTGGAACAGTTATCAGGTGTTCCTCACTAATGGACTGCCATTTCCTTTTCCATCGCCCGTGACCAAGAACACCAGTTGTTTGAAACGCGTTGGGCAGTGTACTGGCTTGAGGGGAGACTGCTACCCTGTCGCACTGTGATCCTCAAATAAAAGGCAGTTAAACTCTCCGTGGTGGCATCTTCATGTGGGGCGACCTTCTTGTTGGATATATATATACATATATATATATATATATATATATATATATATATATATATATATATATATATATATATATCAATAATTAAAAAAAAAAAGATTCTATAATAAATTAAAACATTAAACTATTTAAAAAAATGTCAATTTACATTTCCCAATACAATAAGTGCAACAGTAGGGAAAGTGTTGGATAGCGGAATAATTAAATTTACTATTCCAACTCCAGTGAGTGCAACAGTAGAGAAAGTGTTAGATAGTGGAGGGGTAAAAATGTATATTCCCACTCCAAACAGTGCAACAGTAGGGAAAGTGTTGGATAGCGGAGGGGTAAAAATTACTATTCCCACTTCAGTGATAGCAACAGTAGGGAAAGTGTTGGATAGCGGAGGGGAAAAAATTACTATTCCCACTCCAAAGAGTGCAACAGTAGGGAAAGTGTTGGATAGCGGAGGGGAAAAAATTACTATTCCCACTCCAAAGAGTGCAACAGTAGGGAAAGTGTTAGATAGTGGAGAGGTAAAAATTAATATTCCAACTCCTGTGAGTGCAACAGTAGGGAAAATGTTGGATATCGGCGGGGTAAAAATTACTATTCCCACTCCAGTGAGTGCAACATTAGGGAAAGGGTTGGATAGCGGAGGGGCAAAAATTACTATTCCCACTCCAAAGAGTGCAACAGTAGGGAAAGTGTTGGATAGCGGAGGGGTAAAAATTACTCTTCCCACTGCAGTGAGTGCAAAAATAGGGTAAGTGTTGGATAGTGTAGGAATTCAATTTACTATTCCAACTCCAGTAAGTGCAACAGTAGGGAAAATGTTGGATAGTGGAGGGGTAAAAATTACTATTTCCACTCCGGTGAGTGCAACAATAGGGAAAATATTGGATGGCGGAGGGGTAAAAATTACTATTCCCACTCCAGTGAGTGCAACATTAGGTGAAGGGTTGGATAGCGGAGGGGTAAAAATTAATATTCCCACTCCACTGAATGCAACAGTAGGATAAGTGTTGGATAGCGGAGGGGTAAAATGTATTATTCCCACTCCAGTGAGGCAACAGTAGGGAAAGTGTTGGATAGCGGAGGGGTAAAAATTACTATTCCCACACTAGTGAGTGCAACAGTAGGGAAAGGGCTCGATAGCGGAGGGGTAAAAATTACTATTCCCACTCCAGTGAATGCAACATTAGAGAAAGTGTTGGATAGCAGAGAAACAAAAATTACTAATAACACTTAAACAATTGGAAAAAACATAAAATATTACAAAATTTAAAAAATCATGAAAATAAATAAACAACATTTTAGAAATATAAAATTAAATATATTAAACATATAAAAGGAACACATATTATAATATTAATTACATATAACAAAAATCTACAAATAATATATAAAATAATAAATACATTTATAAACAATAATTATTTAAAAGTAGCAAATATTAACAAACAAAAAAATTATTCAAAACATAAATGTATTTATTTTATTTCCTACCCTATAACACCACACCAATAACAAAACACTTCAACATTTTAAATTACATTTATTTCCATAATTAATAATCAATTTAAAAAATCTTATTAATTTAAAATAAATAATAAACATTCATTGAGTACACATGCTTTAACAATATAATATCCACAACACACACCTAAATTAAACTATAAAATAATAAAACACAATTAAATATTATTTTTAAAAGAAAAACTATTACTATTAACTAATAATTAAATAATTAAAATGTATTTAATACCCACCTTTTACCCCTTTAAAAGTAGAAACACACAAAAAAAAACAATTACACAACATAAATATAAAATAATTAACATTAATTAACAACTATATAATAATTAATCAAACACAAATTCCTTACCACCCTTTACTCCTATAAACACCACAACACACACCTAAAATTAATAACACAATTACCATAATTAATTACTAATTAATTAATTAAAATTAATAAACAACCAATTAAAAATAAATTACTTCCCACCCTTTACACCTATAAACACCACAACACACACCTAAAATTAATTACACAATTACCATAATTAATTACCAATTAACTAATGAAAATTAATTAACAACCAATTATTAATTAATTAATAATAAATTACTTTACACATTTAACACTATAACATCTCAATTAAACAAATATTGATAAATAAAAATATTCAATACATTTAATATAGCAATCCTACAAGCGGAGATACCCTTGGGGGGTGATTCAGGCGCTTTACAAATATAATTAAATTACTTCCCACCCTATTCCCCTATAAACCCACAACCAGCTACGGAATTAAAAACGCAAAATTCAAATAAAAAAATATTAATAACTACTAAAAATAATCAATTAATTTTATATAATTAAATTACTTCCCACCCTATTCCCCAATAAACCCACAACCCGCTGCAGAACTAAAAACGCAAAAATCTAATAAAAAAAAATTAATAACTACTAAAAATGTAACACATATATTAAAAATACAAACAATTCTTATACAAAAAAGCATACATCACATACATATAAAATATATACTAAAATACATGACATTAATAAAAATCAATATTTTTAACTATATTTTTGCAAATGATATTTTAAACTTAGATATTTTTGAACATCGATATTACTTACCTTAAATCGATATTCTTGACCACGAGAATTTGTATGTCAATATTTCTGACCCACGATATTTTTAACTCAATATTTGTGTAATTCTATATTTTTTATTCGATATTCTGTCTCTGCACCGATAAATCGTCTCAGGCCAGAGTCCACTGTCCCACATGTGATGACATCACTGACTGAAGCCAGAGCTTACAGTCCAATTTCCTATTCAATCATTTACCCAAAACAGAGGCTGCTGTCACGCCTACAAATGACGTGTGAAGGCAAGCTCTGGTGTTATGAGTGTGGGACAGGTTTGACTCACAGAGAAAAACAGGAGAGGCCACCGAAAATGTCACAAAGTTTAATTCTTGTAGTTTAAGTCAAGGTTTCCACCCAGAGCCCTACCTTCTACCCTAGGGGCTTCTGAGCTTAGACTCCGAGCCCTCGTAAATCAGAGGTAAGGAATGGGAGATTACAGGGGTGGGACTGGCCTAGGGGAGTCACCATCAAACTAAACGCACAGCTGGTTTGGAGACAAGTAGGGCAGACCTGAAAGTCCAGCTTTGCAATGGAGACTGGGCGTTAGATCTATTTATTTATTTTTAGAGTTTTATATAGCTCGAACTAGACCCGAAGATATCAGGTATCAGAGCGCTTTACATGAGCACCAGTTTCATTACACAAGGACACATTAATTTTTTTTTTTTTTTTTAGTAAGGCATGGGGAGATTAAGTGATTTGCCCAGAATCACAGGATGTTGAGCATCGTTGCCGAGACTCGAACCCGGTTCCCCAGCTTCGAGGTCGACCGCTCTAGCCGTAAGGCTACATCCTCATGAGCTTGCTAATAAAATGGTACTGACCCCCAGCAGAAAACACAGGTGAAACTGACAGGCCTTTGAAAGGACAGGAGGACAGGGGCAGAGTCAGCCGCAAGTCAGGTACAGAGCATGGTGGGGACATGATAGTGCTCCAAAAGTCTTTAAATTAATAATATTGTAAATCAACAGGGACTAAATCCAGCTGCAGAACACAGGGAACGCTAAGGCCATTCCCGAACAGTATAGCGAATAGTTGTTTTTTACGGAACGAACACTTGCACTGTGAGTATTTGCCAAGGCCTCTTCGGCTCTCCTTTCCTCAATATGCTTTAACTCCAAGTTTTGAGTAGAGGGCTTTGCTTGCTGCCCCGATGCTAGCAGAACAAGCGACGCGAGAGTGAACTGAATGCGGAGTTTGAAGATTTGGGCTTGGAGCTGCGCACTGCACTCATCTAGTGCTTGGAAGTAAGACTTCAGTCACTTTGGGCCAGATGTATCAAGCTATTTTGCGTTAGCAAACGTTGAGAATCGCAAAAATAGACCGTTTGCGAATGCAAAATGGCCTGATCTAAAGTATGAAAGTCATCACCATCGCAAAAATGGTATTCGCAAAAATGCAAATTCAAATTTTGCTAATAAATAAATCTGCGAATTCATAATTGCAAATTCACAATTTGAGAGTCTCAAATTGCAAATTCGTAAAATTTGGAGCTCGCAAATTGCGACTACGCAAACAAATGTATGATACATTCTAGAATGAGCCAAAATTCGCAATTTTGCACTTTCAATTTACCACCAACTCAGGCCAGGTGGTAACCAGGTGCAAACTATTTAAACAGGCCCAGAGTGCCTCAGTTTCTTTCACAATGGCAGCACTGTATGTCATAGCGAGGAGGATGCAGATTTAAGCAGCAGCACAGAGAAGGAGGAGGAGACAGGAACGCATTTACAGAGTACGCATAACCCTGTTTCAGCAGACAGAGGAAGAAATCCATGACAAGTATAGACTAGAACCAGCAACAAAACTAGACCTGATAGCTGACCTACATCCAATACTGGAGCATCAGACCTGCAGGACCCAAGCCATTCCCACACATGTGCAGGTCCTATGTTCACTGCACCTACTAGCAAAAGGGAGCTACCAAGGGGAGATAGCTGCAGCAGGAGGGGTGTCCCAAAGTTGCGTTTCACGCTTCTTCAATGCTTTCTTGGATGCAATGGTACAGAGGATACACCATTACATCAGATTCCCCACTACAAAACAGGTATTGCAGCAGACAAAATTGGATTTCTACCAGATAGCACAATTCCCACATGTAATTGGGTGCATTGATGGGACACATGTAGCCATCTGTCCCCCCTCAGATAATGAGTATGTGTTTAGGAACAGGAAATCCTTTCATTCACTCAACATCCAGGTCATATGTAACGCCTCACACATAATATCTGACATAGTGGCCAAACATCCTGGCAGTACGCGCGATTCCTTCATATTCAGACACAGTGGAATATACACACGTCTCACTGGGGGTGAATTTGGCAAAGGATACCTGCTAGGTAAATGCATGTTACTCACTCTGATGGACTCATTAGATCTGTAGAAATAGGACAGTGATTAACCATATGCCTTTCATCCTGTAGGTGACAGTGCATATGCTGTGCGCTTCTTCATACTCACACCATACCTCAATCCTGCAACTCAGAGTGAAAGGAAATACAATGCTGCGCACAAGTCTACGTGCAATGTCATAGAGCGGACATTCGGACTACGGAAGAGTAGGTTCTGCTGTCTACACAAAAGTGGAGGAGTACTGCAGTTTAGGCCAGAGATCTGTTACAAAATCGGGGCCACTTGTGCCATGCTGCACAACCTAGCAACAACCAATGGCATACCATTGGACCTCACAGATTCGGGGTCTGATGAAGAGGAGGAACCAGGTCCACGTCCCAGAGCAGCAGGTGGTGTAGGTGCAGCAGATGGCAGACAGAGACGTGATGAGATTACACACAACTATTTCTAGGTGAGTAATGATGAGACAAAGCAACTCATGGCTGTTGAACAACTGTGTTTTATTGACCTTAACATCAGGTAAAATGTGTGCACACAGCCTTCAACGCCTTACTTGTGGGTGCCTTGTGTTGCTCAACATGGCATTTACACAGTCCATGCACAAATTACAACCCTTTTCGTCGTATGCCATGGGTTACCTCACCCATTTGCATGCCTCGGCCACAGCACTGACTATTTCTTGCGCCCACGCACAGCACTAGAACGGTCAATGTTCACACTGCCCTCCCTTGATGAGACTTCGGATGCTGTTCCTTGCCTTACACTCCGCCGTCTTGGCTCAGTCACCAGTGGAGTAATGCTGCTGCGGCTGGAGGCCTCCTCACTGTCCCCTGCACCCAGAATACCTGTGCCAGCTATGTTGACTGTCTGTAGCTGCTCAACAGCAGTGGTGACCTGCACCAATCCCCTGGCAACATCCTGGCTGCAGTGGGCCATTTCCACCTGCATGGACACAGTGCGTCTGGACAGGACAGCTGTGGCATTGCACAGACGGTTGACTGCCTTTGTGTACCCATCCAAACGGCTAAATAGGCATTGCTTTTCCCGGCGTCTGGAGTCATGGTCTCTCTGCATAGTGGTACAGAGCTCTTTGATCGCTAAAGTCATGACCTTTACACAATCTGCATTAGCCCTATGACCCTCTGCCATAGTGTTGTTAAGCTCCCTGATGACATCCTTAATGTCAGTCATGTTGTGATTTAAGGAAACCAGCTGCCTTTGCATTGATCGCATACTTTTTAATTGCAGCCGCTGCACCTTCACCATAGTGCCCTCCAGCCCAGAGAAGACAGAGGATTCCTCTCCTTCGTAAGCGGCACGTTGTGCCCTTGCTCTGCATCTTAAGCGATTGCTGCTGCTACTCTGCACAGGAGACTGATCAGTTTGACGCTGTGCCTGCTCTTCGGCCCTTGACTGTGGCTCATCCTGGAAGCACCATCATGAGGTTTTCTCTCTGTTACAAGATGGTGATATAGACATTTTGGCACTTACGGAAACCTGGTTAGGGGATTTGTCAGCCCCAGACATCATTGCAGCACTCCCAACAGATTTTGATGCCTTCTGGCAAAATAGACCAGGGGACACTAGAGGAGGGGGTGGCGTTCCTTTTTAAAAAGAGCCTAATGGTCTCAAAAATATTAGAAGAAAATTGTGACAATGCAGATATCTTGGGGGTAAGAATCTCCTTTAAATCAGCCTGTATTGTACTTATGGTAGTTTATCGGCCTCCGAGGACCACTCCTAGCTTTAATGAGCTTTTTCTGGAACTTATTACTGATGTATGTTCCAGATATAAACGTCTTCTAGTTGTGGGGGATTTTAATTACCATTGGGACAAGACACAGAGAGAGTCAGCAGCGGGTCTATTTGAGACCGCTATGCTCTCGATGGACCTTCAGCAATTGGTCAATAGTCCTACCCATGTACAGGGCCACACTCTTGACCTTATCTGGACCTCACAGCCTTGGGCAGAGATAACAGAGGGCAGCCCTTGTGCTTGGTCTGATCACTCGCTGCTTAGATGCTGGGTCCCGAGCGATAGCCAATTATCACAGCCCCCACCCCTATGGAGAAGGGTAAGAATGTGGAAAAACATTGAGGCAGATCACTTAATAGCTACCCTGCTCTCCATTCCGCCCCCTAGGACGAAAATAGCCAATTTGGACCAGGAAAGCGAAGCCTTACTGACCCACCTACAGCAAGCTATAGATATAGTGGCACCAGAACGGAAAGAAAAAGTTAGGGATAAAGGAAAGGGGGCCCCATGGTTCAATGAACGATTGAGGGAGAAAAAAAAACATCTCCGCCAAGCTGAAAGGCGGTGGCGGAAAAGTTATGAGCCAGCAGAGCTAAATGCATATAAAGCCCTTTTTTCTGTCTATAAATCAGCTATCCTAGCAAGGAAAGCGGAGTACTATGAGGGAAGGATTGTTCAGGCAGAGAACAAACAGAAAGAGACTTTCGCTATTCTGAAAGAATTGAGTCAAAAAGCGGAGAAGAAGTCCACAATCGCATCATTAGATTGTGAAGCCTTCCAGGATTTCTTCCTTCAGAAAGTTAAGGATATCATCTCGGAAATTGATAGAACACCTACCAATCCCAGTTCCCTCCTTCAGACCTACCCCTCCCTTTGCCCCAGTAGTCAGCTTTCTAACTTCCCTAAAATTGACTTAGTCACGTTAGCATCATTAGCAAATCACACCAAATCAGGGTCTCGGGTAGACCCTTGTCCTCCAAGGATCTTTCAATTGGCCCTGTCAGGGCTGGAGAAGCAGATCCTGGAACTTTTAAATAATTCTTTGACTATGGGCTATTTACCGATAAATTTCAAAGAAGCCAGGGTTACCCCCCTGTTGAAAAAACCTGGAGCAGATACTCTGACTCTAAAGAATTACAGGCCCATTTCTCAGCTCCCCTTTCTAGCCAAGTTGTTGGAACAGTACGTATTAAAGATACTTTTGAAGTATTTGGAGGACCACCAGTTACTCCAAGCTAGACAGGCGGGCTTCAGAGCTCATCATAGTACAGAGCTAGTGATGTTGGCTGTGCTGGATGAGCTCAGAGTTATGGCCGACAATAAACAGCCGAGTGCCCTGATTCTACTAGATCTGTCAGCGGCATTCGATACGGTTAGCCATAACATATTGCTGAACCGTCTCAACAATCTGGGCATCAGCGGGCAAGCATACCAATGGCTAAAGTCATTTTTGTCTGATCGTACTCAGAGAGTGCAGCTGGGCGAGCAGATATCGGATCTGGGCTCTCTGGCATGTGGGGTACCCTAGGGCTCTGCACTATCTCCACTTCTTTTTAATATCTATTTGCAACCCCTTGTGGAGACTCTGACTCATATGGACTGTCAGGTCTTCAATTATGCCGATGATACTCAACTTCTTATCCGACTTAATAATTCCTGCCAGGCCCAGGAGTCGGCCAGAAAGTTGCCCAGGTTCACTGTGAATTGGATGACGGCCAATTCATTGAAAATAAATCCGGATAAGACCGAATTGCTCGTCATTCCATCAAATAATAGCCCTTGGTGTGAGCTTTTCTGGCCTCCGGAACTAGGTGTAGTCCCGGTACCAGTCCCGGTTGTAAAAAGCCTGGGGCTGAAAATTGACTCTGAATTATCTATGTCTTGCCAGGTCACCACGGTAGTAGGTATCTGCACTGGTTTAATCAGGCAGCTACGGAAACTTGCTCCTCTTTTGTCTACATCCTCTTTACAGTCAATTGTTTCTGCCACTGTCATCTCCGGGCTGGATTACGGGAACGCCCTTTACATCGGCCTCCCCCAGAAGCTTATTGGGAGATTACAGGTGGTGCAGAACAATGCGGCCAGGCTTATCTTTGAGACTTCCTAGAAAAACACGCGCTACCCCTCTGTTATATAAACTACACTGGCTCCCTATTAAACAGAGAGCGCAGTTTAAGGAGTCTATGTATTGCCCACAAGGCAATCTACGGTCAGGCACCCAAGTATATAAAAAATCGCTTGGAGAAATATGTTCCTGGCCGGACCCTGCGATCCTCTGAGGCTTGTAGGTTGGTTTCCCCTAGGTACATCTCTAAATTTAAGGGGGGTAGAGCGTTCTCTGTTTTTCTCCCACAGATCTGGAATGATCTGCCGGAGTACTTACGCAGGGAACCGGCTCTGCTCATCTTCAGGAAGCATTTAAAGACTTTCTTATTTAGAGAGGCGTTAACAACTGCGTAATCTTCCTCCACCACTGCTGCTGGATTTATTTCTGCCCCAGTGACTTGCTCACTCTTCTCTAGAAGCGCTTAGAGACCTGAAGGTGATTTGCGCTATACAAAAGCCATATAACATAACATAACATGTCTTCCACTCCTACCTCCAACTCCTGTAGTGGAGCCACAGTTTATCTGCGTGGTCTTGGTGCAGGTGTTGTTGGTGTTGTGGTGTCTGACTCTTCTCCCCCTGCCTGTTTCTGTAGCTCAGTTGCCTCATAAATGTGTGTGTCTTCACCCTGTGGCGCAGGTTCATCTGTGAATACAAGAGAACGACTTATTGTGTGTCCTGCTTTCTGTTATTTTCAAATTAAATGTACTTGAGTTGGCATACCTAAAGGCTGTGCTTAGCCTGGTCATTAACTGGTGTGTCTCAAGTGCAGATATGTTTCTCTGTATCACTGCTTTACTATCTTATGTGTGGGACTGTATCTCCCATGATGCATTGCTGAGTGGTAACAAAATTGTGGACTGGAGTGGCAATCTTACTTGATCAGTGAGTCATTTCTAAGTGGGGTGTTTAGTGAGTAATGGGTCAGGGGTAATTTAGCATGCATCCTACCTTGTCTGGCGTTGTTTGTGGCTGAGCTGTCAATGTCTGCTATGACACTGATGGATTCTGGCTGTAGGGTGGACTCCACCAAGTCCTCAAGGGGTGTGGATACCGGCTGTGTTGATGGTCCTCCACCAGTTTTCTTTGCGTCCGCAAGCCTGCTTGCCACCTTCTCTTTTGCCCTTGAGCGCAAGTCGTACCAGCGCTTGCGTAGATCTTCTATGGAGCGCTGTGTGACCCCAATGGCATTTACTTTTGCTTGTATTTCCAGCCAGATCTTCCTCTTCTCTGACTCAGGGATGTGCAGGGATTTTTTACCAAAAAGTTGTTCATGGCTCTTTGCCATTTCCTCAATGAGGACCTCCAATTCTTTCTCACTGAATTTTTGTTTTCTTTTGAGTCCTGCAGCCTCCTTTGCCTTCCCCTGTGTAGCCATGATGTGTTTTTGTGCCTGTCTTAGCACTCCTGATGGGCTCCTGAGTGGAATAGCACTCGTTACTTAGCATGCGTTTAGTACGCATGCCATTACAACGCGGTCGTTAGAACGACCGCGTTGTTAGTTCGCATACCTTTACTACGCAATTCGGACTAACGAATTGCAGTAGGGGGCGCTGGATGTTGGAATAGTATAATTTACTATTCCAACTCCAGTCTGTGCGGACACTAGGCACTCAGAAACAGCATGGACAGTCACACTTCCTGCTTGTGATGTCATCAAACTGCATCCAAATAGCAGATTCGCTAATTTGCGATTTCTTATTTTGCGAAATCGCAATTACAGAATCGCTATTTGCTATTCGGTAATTGCGATTGCGATTCTTACCGAATTATTTTGCTATTTTTTACCTGCATAGCATTTTGGGATTCTCAAATAGCGATTTGGTAAAAATTGTTATTTGGGAATCGCAAATTGCTTTTTTGATACATCTGGTCCTTAGCCCCGTTCTTTCACTCTTTGAACCTGGCCCTAACATCAGCACATTTTTCTTTTTTTCTTTTAAAGCTGCAGTTGTTAAAACTTGGTTTCTGCAGGGGTTTTACAGACTCCCCGAAGAACACGTTGCATAAATCTACCTCATGCAAAAAAAATCAATTGAAACGTAACGTGGTGATCTCTCAAGGAGTGAGCGACCGGTGTTTATCTGCGCTATTTCACAAAACTCCGCTAGTTCACAACGTCCCTATGTTATTTTTTTTCACACTCATGAAACTGTCAAAGTGGACGTTATCAAATTTACTGCACAAAGAGATACCAGTAACATTATCAGGATTCTGCCGAGGAGATGAAGAGTTTTATATTTGCTAAACTCTTTGGATTTCCGCTCAGAATTGTTGCAGAAACCTCATTAAAGAAGCAACAGAGAGAAGTGAAGTGTTTGTTTTCTTTCGTTTGCAACAAAAGGTTTGCTCAAAACCATGTCTGAAATGCCAGATGTGAACTTTTCACTGGTAAAATGCCGTGTAACCAGAAATATGAAACAAATACAAAACATAGTCCTCGCACGCGCCACCAGGCCACCACAAACAAACGTCTGTAATAAACTTAGGGGCTCATTACGATGGCGGGCGGACTATGTCCGCCCGCCATCGTGGCGGTGTTTGGGACCGCCCGCCAGACATGCGGCGGTCCCACCACTGCGATTAGGATGCCACCGCCATACTGGCGGGCGCATCCAGGGCTTTTAACATTGCGGGCGGTGCTGCTCGCTGCAGCACCGTACGCAATGTATCCGCCTGTCTTTTTGCTGTGGGATGACCGCCGCAAAAAGACAGGCGGAAAGGGATATCGTAATCCCTATGGTGGAGCCTGCAAGGCACCGCCGCAATGCAGCCCTGTGTCCTGGTTCCGCAAGGCGGGCGGAAAAGGACCGCCGTGCGGAACCGTGGCGGAAGGTCTTTCCAACCGCCACGGACACATTGGGATTCCCACTGCCATCCTAATGTGGCGGGGGGAAATGAGGGTCAGATGGCGGAGGGACCGCCACCGCCGGGCCGGCGGTGGCGGGCTCTCCCCCATCGTAATGAGCCCCTTAGTCACCAAGCGGGGACCAATCATTACCAACCTCTGCTTCTGGCATAGATGCCTACCGTGCCCAACCTCTTCATAGGTATGTATGTAAAAATCAAAAGAGGGAAGGAAGGGGGAAATGGAGGTCGAGACACACCCTCCTCATATACAGTGTCCGGGGTCAGGTCTTGGGCTGAGAGCGGACCCATGAAGAGGATGTGACTACCGGGCACACTACCTTCCGGAGAGCCCAATGGGCCACCAGGCGTCCACTAAATAAGAGGACCCTCTTCTAAGAAAGGTTATTGCTGTAGTGTACCGTGGATGCATGTGGCAAAGTATGAATAATTAAATAAATAACCAGCAACCCTTGCCCCAAAAGAGTATTAATAGAGATATACCGATCCTGATGAAAGCCACTGGATTGGGATACGTGGCAGAAACTAGTTGATCACACTTAAGGGCCAAGGAGTAGCTCCAACAATCCTGTCTTCCCCAGTTTTTAACCATGTCAGACAGACCTGTAAATAAATACGGATTTGGGCACCGGCTAGGCATTTTTAAAGATACCTCATATAGAACCCACACTGCTTTTCCTTAAAAAGCTGCTTCCTTGTAAGTAAAGAGGTGGGAGGATGCCCCATCCCTCAGAAGGTCAGGAAGAACTCGATGATGAAGCATGTCACTGAATTACATTCAGTCCGTGAGAGTTCCTTTAGGAAAAGGGTATTTCCCCTATATCAAGTGGGACCACCCTAGATGACTCAAGGTTGACTCTCTCTTGATTGTAGGAACCTCTCCATACCTCAGTACTCCTGGCATACATGCCTGCCGTACCGAACGCATCAGTACGTCAGTGCTACTGGCATACATGCATACCGTGCCGAACCTCTCCATACCTCAGTGCTCCTTGCATACATGCCTACTGTACCATGCCCATCAATGCGTCAGTACTCCTGGCATACATGCCTACCGTGCCGAACCTCTCCATACCTCAGTGCTCCTGGCATACATGTCTACCGTACCGAACCCATCACTGCGTCAGTGCTCCTGGCATAGATGCCTACCATATTGAACGTCGCAATACCTCAGTGCTCCTGGCATAGATGCCTACCATGCCAAACCTCTCCAAACCTCAGTGCTCCTGGCATACATGCCTACCGTACCGAACCCATCAATACGTCAGTGCTCCTGGCATACATGCCTACCATATTGAACATCGCAATACCTCAGTGTTCCTGGCATAGATGCCTACCGTGCCAAACCCATCAATACGTCACTGCTACTGGCATACATGCCTACCATATTGAACGTCGCAATACCTCAGTGCTCCTGGCATAGATGCCTACCGTGCCAAACCTCTCCAAACTTCAGTGCTCCTGGCATACATGCCTACCGAACCATACCCATCAATACGTCAGTGCTCCTGGCACAAATGCCTACCTTGCCGAATCTCTTCTACACCTCAATGCACCTGGCATACATGCCTACCGTACCGAACCCATCAATACATCAGTGCTCCTGGCATAGATGCCTACCGTGCCAAACCTCAGTGCGCTGGCATACATGCCTACTGTAACGAACCCATCAATACGTCAGTGCTCCTGGCACACATGCCTACCTTGCCGAATCTCTTCTACACCTGAATGCACCTGGCATACATGCCTACCGTACCAAACCCATCAATACGTCAGTGCTCCTGGCATAGAGGCCTACCGTACTGAACCCATCGATACGTCAGTGCTCCTGGCATACATGCTAACCTTGCCGAACCTCTTCTACACCTGAATGCACCTGGCATACATGCCTACCGTACCAAACCCATCAATACGTTAGTGCTCCTGGCATAGATGTCTACTGTGGCGAACCTCTCCATACCTCAGTACTCCTGGCATAGATGCCTACCGTACCAAACCAATATGTCAGTGCTCCTGAGGCCTACCTTGCTGAACCTCTTCTACACCTGAATGCACCTGGCATACATGCCTACCATGTTGAACGTCGCAATACCTCAGTGCTCCTGGCATAGATGCCTACTGTGCCAAACCTCTCCAAACCTCAGTGCTCCTGGCATACATGCCTACCATACCGAACCCATCAATATGTCAGTGCTCCTGGCATACATGCCTACCGTACTGAACCCATCAATACATCTGTGCTCCTGGCACACATGCCTACCTTGCCGAATCTCTTCTACACCTGAATGCACCTGGCATACATGCCTACTGTACAGAACCCATCAATACGTCAGTGCTCCTGGCATAGAGGCCTTCCTTGCTGAACCTCTTCTACACCTGGATGCACCTGGCATACATGCCTACCATGACAAACGTAGCAATACCTCAGTGCTCCTGGCATAGATGCCTACTGTGCCAAACCTCTCCAAACCTCAGTGCTCCTGGCATACATGCCTACCATACCGAACCCATCAATACGTCAGTGCTCCTGGCATAGATGCCTACTGTACAGAACCCATCAATAAGTCAGTGCTCCTGGCATACATGCAAACCTTGCCGAACCTCTTCTACACCTGAATGCACCTGGCATACATGCCTACCGTACCATACCCATCAATACGTCAGTGCTCCTGGCATAGAGGCCTAACGTACTGAACCCATCGATACGTCAGTGCTCCTGGCATACATGCAAACCTTGCCGAACCTCTTCTACACCTGAATGCACCTGGCATACATGCCTACCGTACCATACCCATCAATACGTCAGTGCTCCTGGCATAGAGGCCTACCGTACTGAACCCATCGATACGTCAGTGCTCCTGGCATACATGCTAACCTTGCCGAACCTCTTCTACACCTGAATGCACCTGGCATACATGCCTACCGTACCATACCCATCAATACGTCAGTGCTCCTGGCATAGAGGCCTACCTTGCCGAACCTCTTCTACACCTGAATGCACCTGGCATACATGCCTACCGTACCATACCCATCAATACGTCAGTGCTCCTGGCATAGAGGCCTACCGTACTGAACCCATCGATACGTCAGTGCTCCTGGCATAGAGGCCTACCGTACTGAACCCATCGATACGTCAGTGCTCCTGGCATACATGCTAACCTTGCCGAACCTCTTCTACACCTGAATGCACCTGGCATACATGCCTACCGTACCATACCCATCAATACGTCAGTGCTCCTGGCATAGAGGCCTACCTTGCCGAACCTCTTCTACACCTGAATGCACCTGGCATACATGCTTACCAAGCCAAACGTCGCAATACCTCAGTGCTCCTGGCATAGATGTATATCGTGTTGAACCTCTCCATACCTCAGTGCTCCTGGCATGCATGCCTACGATGCCAATCGCCTCAATACCTCAGGGCTCCTGGCACACATGCCAACCGTGCCAAACCCATCAATACCTCAGTAGTCCTGGCATACATGCCTATCGTGGCGAACCCCTACTATACCCGAGTGCTCCTGGCATACATGCCTCCCGTGCCAAACCACTCAATACCTCAGGGCTCCTGGGATACATGTCTATCATGAGAAACATTGGAAAGTAGTGTGATGCACACCTTTTGTATTCTGAAGTCATCATAATATTCGTCATGTTTAACTATTTGAGTTTGTGAAGGCGTGCGAGCACGGTCCGCGCCCTGTCCCATTGCGCTTGCAATGAAAACTCAACACAGAGGAACCACATTTTGGGAACCCTTCCGGCTGCACAGCCAAATCCTGGACTGTTATGAGACCTGAGTCCGCCCGCCATCCTTGCAGTGTGTGGACCGCCCGCCAGACATGCGGCGGTCCCGCACCACGAATTAGGATGCGACCGCCACCATGGCGGTCCCATTCTGAAATTTAACATTGCGGCGGGTGCTGCTGACAGCCCGTCCAAACTCTCTAACACACATGCAGTACAAATTGGTCAGCCCACGGAAGGACCTCACATCATAGTGTTAGCTAGAAACCACGGTGCATTCCTTACGGCTTCAAACAACTCTTCCTTGGGCAGATTCTATCTTTGCTCACCTCATGCCCCAGATACAACACCTTTTACGACACAAATTTGCACTAACTGTACTCACCATTTGAACCTTCAAGCATTACTCCTGCTCCTTCCTGCTGGTAGACATTACTAGCACATTGTCTTGGAAAATAACAACTCCCTTCACCTCCTAAAGAAGCAGGAATACAAGTGGCTGGAAAACCGCAGCCACACAAATTGAAAACATCCCACAGATGTGATAAAGGCCGTCAAAGCCTTGCTTTTGGGATGTAGTGGTAACTGATGGTATGCCGACGCAAGGTCGATAGACGAGAACTACTTCACCTTCCTTGGTTATAGTCAACAACTCTATCACTTTATCTCTTGCCGGGGAAACGTATCAATTACTTCTATTATGTTTATTGGTAAAACCCTGACTTAGGGGTCTATTACGATGGCGGTCGGATGTCCACCGCTGGGCCAGCGGTGGCGCCCGCCGGACCGGCGGTGGACATCCGCCCGCGATCGCAACCAAGAAAACCGCCGGTCAAATTAGGATGGCGGTGGTGACCGCGGCGGTGAGAAATTCCGACCGCCGCTTTTCCCCCGGTTGCCATCTGCACTCCTGCCTGGCGGACGGAGCAGGACCGGGATAATGGTGGCGGTGCAGAGCAGGCTCCACCGGCAGGATTATGATGCCGGCGGTAGCCAGCCTTTCCTCAGTGGTCAAACCGCCATGGAAAGGCATGCGGAGATTGTCTTCCGGGGGCCCGTTGTGGGCCCCCAATGTTTTGGGGGGGGTGTGGGTGCACTGGGAGGGTACCCATGGTCCCCCCCTACATTTCCCTGTACCAGGTGGCAGGCACTGTGCAGTGCCTGCCACGCAGTGCAGGGAAATGCAGGACATGCTCCTTTGGACATCGCAGCGTTGCTGCGGGCAGCAGCAACCGCCGCAATGTTAAGGCCCGCGATCCAACCACCGCGGTCGGATTTCGACCGCGGGTCATCGTAATTCGACAGGCGGTGATGTCGCAGTCCATGCGGGCGGTCTTTTCCCGCTACCATGGCGGTCGGGGAGGTTTTCCGACCGCCATCGTAATAGGCCCCTTAGTGTTCAACAGGTCTGGCTCCCTGTTTGAGAATACTCTTACTACCCACAAACCCTGAACAAACTTCGGGGGAATTCTCATTTCACCTTAGACATGACACTGTCCACCTCATCCAACAACAAAACCGGATCAGGACTGTTGTTATCTAATGAAATGCCAAGTGAACATTAGTCAAGCCACCCAAGAAGGGGGTCCTCTTTCCACCACATGTAACTTGCCATTGCTTTCCTCCCCTCAAAACTCAAATAATGCAGTTATCCACAATTTGCATGGGCTCCTCAGTGAAACTTTGTGGATGTATGACAAAGGTTTCAACCCTTCATCAATAACTCAAGCAAGCTTTTCCTCCTTCGCGGCTTCATCCACAATGGTGTAGGGGATCCCGCATTGGCCACAAATCGTTTGCTTCTTGAATTTTCATTCAGTCTTGAAGACTCAGCACCCAATGACCTTCCACCAAATCATCACTCTAAGTAAACTCGTTTGCAGAACCCTCAGTCACAAATTTCCCTTTTGAGTCTTTTTTGTCCTTTTTTGCAGACCGTTCCAAAATGCCCAATACTGCCACAGCCGGAGCATGGTTGATGAGTGATGACTCATTTTATATGAGCAAAGTCTGCATGGCTCTCTTTACTGAGAAACTATTTTCAATTGCCTCTAAACTCTCTTGTTGGACATTGGAGAACCTGTAGGTCAATTACCAGCCATCTAATGTCACGCTTAAGGGTGGCACCTAAGTGCTCTTGTATCATGGGGGATCCATATGATGCGATAATGTATGGTGGGAAGCTCTTCTTCAAAAGGTCTTTGTTACTGAATACCTACACTTTAATAGCCAATTGGATTCCAGCAGCCCTCTTGAAGTTACAGGAGGGAGACCCCCACAACAAGTTCCACTTGCTTCTACAAGATATGGGGCCTCTCTAAGTACCTCAGCCCAGGTGTCCGATTATGCATCGTCCACTCTATCCATATATTGCAACAGAATACACTTTAGTTAAAAACAGAGATCCCCCATACAGAAAAATCTTCAGATATTATGATCTAACCAGCAAATCCTCCTTAATCAGGCAAAACGTATGTGAGCCCTCCATCTTGAAAGCAGAAGACCTAACATTTTCTGAAAGGTGCCGTGCATTTTCTAACCAAAAAGTTAGCTTGCACTAGCAAAGGCAATAATCTCACACTACCATCAAAACTGTAGCTGCAGAAGAATGCACTTTGGCCAACAACATTCTTATGGCGAAGATCAGGGGCGACCTTTAACTTTTTAAACTTACAAGTGATACAAAAAAGGGCCTTAAACCCTTTACTACATGCTTAGCTAATTACATCAACTAAATATCATTATTTTAATTTTCTTACTACTAAATAAAATTTTATTTTACGAATTGTAAACATCCAAGACAGTAAGGACTCTTGGCAGAAGAACCATCCACCATGGCCATATTATCAGCATAATGGACGACCTGGGTGCGGTGCGTTACAGCCTTAGTGAGGGAGTTCATGACCTTGCGCCTTCTAGTGCCGCCCAAGATCTGCTTTAGAGGCTGAACATTACCAACACACACCTCTTTTCCAGCTCCCTCTTAGTAGATGTCTAGTCAGTGATGTGATGGTCCTGGCTGTCTTTAACCCTCTCCCTTGACATCATATAAAGTTGGCTGACTTTAACCCTCTCCCATGACATCATATAAAGTTATTGATGGCTTTAGCAGAGTTTGAAGAATACCCCAGTTCACGATAATGCTCTGCCTTTGGTCCGAAGGCAGCGGTGTAATTCATGAGACACGAGAAACCTTGAGCCCCCATGATGTGGACGGACTGATGGACAGGCATGGGTATGGTATTTATTCGGGCTGAAATTCTTCATGTAAGTGGACGACACCCAGCTGCTTCTGAAAGTGGCCTCTAATCCTAAAGTGGGTGCAGTGGCGTAGCTAGCCCTCTGGCCGCCTGTGGCGGTCCCTGCATTTGCCACCCCGCGGCAGCTGGAGTGGAGAGCGGGAGGCCGCCGCCCTCAAAACTAATGCCGCCCGAGGCGGGCGGCACTAGCTACGCCACTGAGTGACTGCCCCTTCCCTTCAGGAATGTCTTCAAGCCGTGGCCTGCGGGGTGGTGGATTAACAGAATAAACCCATCAAAGACAAGTCAGAGGTTCATCCACCTTGTAATCTCACCCCCCCTCAGGGGCTTTAAAACAAAAGCTAAATACAGAACTTCGAGCAAAATTATAATACAATTACTGATGACGTCACAGATTAAGGCTTCCATTCCTTTTTTCTGCTGTGCACTCCAAACCATGTACTAAGGGGTAGATTTACGAGATTGCCACGCAGTGCAGCGCAGCAAGCCACCTTGCTGCGCTGCGTGACAGGGGAAGGGCAGGAATATGGTGTATTTAAGGTAATATGGTGCATTGCTGTCTTTTCCCCCCTGGCTGGGGCCCCTTTGGCAGCCTAGCGCCAATGTAGGCACCCTTGAACCACAGTGCAAGGGTGCCTGTGTTGTATGCAGGCTTCCTTTTGTGGAGGAAGGAACACCTTCCTGCACAAAAACAATCCTGAGAGGCAAATTCCTCTTTCTACGTGTGCTGCAAATTGCAGCACCCAGAGAAAGAGGAAGTAACGAGGAGAAATAAAGATATTTCTCCTCGTTACGCCTCTCCTGGGAAGGCGCACCTTATTGGTGCATTCACAGGTTTACCAGTTCTGGTAAATTTGGGAATGCATAAAAAAACATGGGAATTGCATGGGAACACCCACGCAACGCCCTCGAACACCTTCGCAGGGCAGAGCAAAGCAACGCAGCAGTTTATTCTGCGTTGCCTTACTCCAGATTTATGGAGCCACTAAGGGCCACGCAAAGTGGCTTTGCGTGGCTTCATAAATCGCATTTAAGGTTTGCGTCGCACGTGTACCATGTTGCATGGTGCAAGAGCGATGCAAACCAGGCCATAAATATGCCCCTAGATGTGTTTGCCTTACTTCTTAATGTGGTGTTGATTATTTGTTTGTATCAACATGGCTAGATTACTGTAATGTGAAGTACTTGAGACTGCCTTAAAAAGGGATCGATAAAATTCAATGGATTCAAAATGCCTTTATGAGCTTGATCACTGACACGTGGAAGTTTGGACATATCAAGCCAACGTTCATTTTTTAGTTTTTTTTATAGTTTTATATAGCACAAACTCGACCCGAAGGCATCAGGGCGCTTTACATGAGCACCAGTGAGCATCATGGCTTCTCTTTCAGCGCTTGCACATTCTGGTCCACTAGCACCATCTTCAAAGCTCTGAAAATAACCACCCCTCCCTCTGAAAAAAAACAAATTGTCTCAGGCAGATCAAGATTCGTCCGCAGCACTACCAATCTTCCCTGGGAACAGTTCACTGCGATATAATCTCTACTCTGACCTAATTCTTTTCAGGTTTGCCCAAAGGTCAGGAAGGTCATCCAGCTAAGTATCAAGCAAGACCCCTCTTTCAAAAAAGACAAAAAATGACTTTTTGTTGGAACCACTGACCGCCTCCTCGAAGATTCTTGTGCTCTCTCTGTACCCTCTCAACAAGATTCTCTGCTTCCCTCCAAGACTGACCACCTTGCATAACATTCCTCAACCCATCCTGAGGTCCTGTCTCCGGGTACCGGGTACTACCCCTGGCCTTCAGTCTTAACCTGCCTATACCCTATTAAATGCATTTTAGCTACAATTGACGTCTTGCCTGTCCCTTGCCAAAATGCTTTATAGATTCAACATGTTCCTTCTTCCGGCCCATTGTTTACTGTGCTCTTTGACTCCATTATATTTACACTCTTGTAAACTTCCTTCTTGGGTTATATCTGCACTGGACAAGTTAGAGTTCTCCTAAGAGGGAAATCGACACATCATAAATCGCCAATCATCAGGGTTGGCCTCCAGTTGCTGAGATAATCAAATTCACATCAGTATCTTTGGCAGAGAAACCTGTTTATGGCCAAAAGGTTTCCCCTTAACATCGAGGTTTACATGCTCTCTTCTGCCATGTCCAAGGAGCAGCCTTCTAAAGCCACAGCTAAGGGGCCGAGCCTGCATTGTGTCTGCAGGTCTGACTGTGGAAAAGAGTCTCTCTGCAGGCATCGCATGCCTGGAGTGAAGCAGAAAGCAGTAAATAGTGTTTGTATTCATACTCGTCAAGTGAAGTAGTCTTTACATCCGTCTTTTTTGCCTACGATGCTTGAGGGCAAATGTTTGGTCCACAAATGCAAGACAAAAGAGCAAAATATCTCCGAATGTGACTCATAAATGCGTATTTCTACCATCGGCCATGCTGAAACTCTTACCCCTCCACGTTGTAAACCTGTTTCAAAAATGTTTTTCACATTTGTCAAAAAAATGCTGTAGATCTGTCGTGGATCTCTTGTAGCTATAACCCCAAGATCCTTTGGACACTACACCGACATTCTGCAGCTATTGCTCCAAAATGCTGCAGACAGTTCCCTAGAAAATGTGTCAGTATCTCTAGCTGATGCCTTAGATACTGAATCAAAACACTCGAAGTAATGTTGGAAAATGATGAAATTAAACTACTGTAGATATTACACATAATTGTTTCATGATGTCACAGGGCTTGACGACAAACTATTGTAGGTATTACACCTAACTGCTTCTTAGCCCTTGCACAAGAATGCTGCATAGCCAAAGGACCACAAATTCTTAATAATGATAATGTCCCAATGGCACTTTCATAGCAGAGACGACGCAGCGCTTATTGGCATCTGGTCATCTGGTTTTGGAGCTCAAAGCTCAGGGCCCATTGATGCAATCTTGACATCAGCAGCAGAGTTCAGGCAAATGCCTATGATTATAAAAATCCACGAAAGAGATGCTGTACTTGCTGAGGAGACAGTGCTGTGGATAGTTAATGGGGTCATAGGTCAAAGAAAGAGGAAGGTTGTAGCCTGAGACTACTCGGGTTGCTGGCGCACTCGCTGGGATGCAGGCAAGCTGTATGACCCAATCAAATAACAACCAACCAGACCTTTCCCTCCTTAATGCCCCCATCTGGGCCACAGCACACCTTTGTGCACATGGCTCTGTCTTCTCCTAAGCCCATATGCTATGTTTGTAACTTATGCTAATGACTCTCACAATGGATATCAGACGAGTCAACAATCTCCCTTGCACAACCAAAGTTGTAATAGCTGTAATTCTATAGCCTCAACCGACTCGCTGTCCCTAGTGCCCCTTCTGAGATGGAAGACCGCTGTACCAAACTGTCCTCACAGTATTACATCACAATAACCTCCTTTTCGATCTAGTGACAGAGATCAATAACGGAGTCCCAAATGGTCTCGATCTCTTTGGAGGTTTCGAGTTGGGCGGTTCTGTCCATACCCAAGCACAGCCGTAGACTTGGCCCTTCACCCCAACTGTATGGCATGCCAGATTTGTACCTCTAGAGGCACTCACCTTATTGCCTGAAATATGCTCCTATTCCAAGAACCCGAGGCCTTCCTCTTGCAATTTGGCGCAGGCGGGCATAGGCGATAAGTGTGGAAGTGGGGACCTTGGGCCTATGAAGGAGCAACACGTCATTGACATGGTAAGAGCAGAGTTATTAGCTTTACATGGTGACTCCACCTACCCACAGACTCCCAAGATGGGCTCCCTGCCAGGAATGGGCATGGAGCTGCCAACTGGCATGTAAACCAACACCGTGCCCTACTCTTCTTATTGTCCAACACAGAAGAAGTGCAACACACCAACAAGGATATATGACATTTTATTACAGCCAAAAGAACAGCATCAAACAGTACAGGAGCTAGACTGTGTAACTACCCAGGATAGAACATTTCAAATATTACATTCTAATTGATGTAAGGACATTTGGTACACTTAAAAAGAATCTTCCTTTTTTATACTATACTTGTCTCTTTGACAAACAAAAGCAAAAGATATTGAACCACCACCATCTACACACAAAGTCCATACATACATCATACTAATGTAAATGCAATGGTTCAAAAGCAGACAAAGTTACACCACATAATCACTCACCCACTTTGGGCGTTTCTTTGATTGCGCACAACTCCTGGGCAATTCCCATCTAACACACCACCTCTCTCAGCAGAATCATTTTGTTTCCTGCTTGCAATGAACGAGTCTTCTGATGTTCAACTTTTCATCATTCTCCAACAACACTGTGTTCCTAAAATCCTTTCAAATTATTTTCGGATTGAAACATGTCAGCTCTCCCTTTCTTATTGTCACTCCCAGTTTGGCACATACCAGAGCCCCTTCCTTAAACCTGTGGACAAAGCTTCCTAATCTAATATTATATCTATTCCTGAAGACAACCTGTATTGCTTCCACTCATCTCAACATTGGTTCCGGGTCATATACCCCTCCCCCACATTTTCTCATCCACCAAGAACATACAACTGTGGGTGGTTTCCTTTCATGCAGCAGAACAAGGGTGGCTCTCCCATGACTGAATGCAGAGTGGCTCTATCGCTCCACAACATCTTTTGCAATTCATCCTTCCAGTAGAATCCGTTTCTCACAGCCAATCGCAAACACTCTTTCACCACTCTGTTGAATCTCTCAACTAATTTGTTTTCTCTTGGGTGATCCTGGGCAGTTCTATGGTGAGCTATGAAATGAGATTTCAAAGGTTTAGCCTTACTTTCTAAAACAAACAAAGGACCATTATCCTTTGCCACCTCCTCTGGAATTCCTTCCCTCATGAACACATCTCTCAAGAACAAAATGGCAGTATGGGTTTTTACTTCATTCACCATTCTTACTTTGGGTCACTTTGAAAAGTAATCAGTACAAATGATTGCAAACATGCCCTTCATCCTTCCATAACCAAATAGTCCACAAATATCCCCACCTACTCTCTTCCACAGGTTATCCAGATAACTCAGTGGTATGACTAGAGACTATCACAGCAGTCGATTTGTCACTATGCATGCAGTTTGCACAATTACTTACAGACCTCTCATTGTCTTAATCCATTCTAGGTTACCAAAAGTCCATACATGCCTTCCTTTTCATGGCTGACATACCTCCATGCCCCTCAAGAAGATCGCAATGCACTTCCTCATGAAGAACGTTTGTTATCGTGACACGAAGGGGCATGGGCAAAACCAACCTCTACCCTTCTGAAAACTATATCATCTGCCACTGATAACTCTAACCATACTGATCTGAATTTTACCAACTCTACCAAACTCACCATTTCCTTTTCTCCACCCTTAGGCAATGTTCGCTTTTGGACTTACCAGTTCCTCATCTCTGTCCACACTGTTTCTCCATTTTTCCACGTAAGTAGCGCCACGTGTTGATTATTCCACATTGGCAACTACCCAATCAGCTTCCTTACATTCAACTGCTCCTGATAACCATTGTCTGGATTGACAATCCGCTTTAATATTCCGTACACCTGCCACATATTTCGTCTCAAAAGAATTCTCCTGTAGTCTGAAGTAGTAGTTCTACCTACTCCTCCGGTGGTGACAATAACAATTAACAGTCCCTAGAGGCCTCTACAAATTGGAGGTGGACCTGTAGTCTCCAGTTATTACCAACTATGTGTATATCACATGCAAGAACGGCATCCCCCAGTCATGGGGTTCTGCCATTATCGTGCCCATTTTTTTTAAAAACGCAATAGGGCCTCTCCAATCAGCTACAGACCTATTTCTTTAATAGACTCCATGGTCAAAGTTATTAGCAGGATTGTACTCAATGGAAGTATGTCTTGGTCCTCTGAGAACCGTATCTTTTCTGATTTCTTATACGGCTTCAGATCAGGTTTGGGCACTCAAGACTTTTGTCTCAATTTACCTTTGATAATTAACAAATATATTGTAGAAAAAATGGCCCAGTCTATCTTGCTTCTATGGATCTGGCTTGCGCTTTTGACAGCGCGGTCAGATCTAAACTGTGGGAGGTTTTAGAATTTAAGGGGTTGGACCCTGGCCTGGGGTCTTTTTTATGTGTCCTCCATGCAGATTTAACTCGCTTTGTCCGATTTCAGCAGAACGGGCGAGTGCACTGAGCATTTTAGACTAGGCCGAGGTGTCCACAAGGCTGCATTTTGGGGACAATTCTGTTCCCGTTCAATATCAATGATTTGAATTCCACACTAGTCGGCAAAGGGAAGGATTTGCCAACTATGCACAGGTGGAGCGCCTCCGTCCTTCTTTATGCGGATGGAACAGCTTATGGCCTCCAGTTATTGTTAGATATTTTTGTGAGCTTTATGGATGGCCCAGGCTTGGTCACAAATTCAGCCAAACCTTTTGTCATGACCTGTAGTTCCAAAAACCTGAAGCTGCAAAGGCTTGTGCTACTGGGTACTTCCATTGCTAGAACCCATGCATTCTCCTATCTTGGGGTCACTTTTGACTCCCAGGGGTTCTGGGGCCCTTGTCTGAAACAGAGGAGGCTCAAGTTCTGTAATTCGGTTGGCTTTCTACTTAGACTGGCCTCCAAAATTGGCAACAAACCCATAGCCCCCATGGTTGAGATTTACAACAGCCTGTGGGGTTATATGGCAGCTACATTTTTGCAGAATGAGGAGAACAGAGTCTGTAGGAGCTTCCTTGGTGCTTCACCTAGGTCATCGACATATGCTGTGCACAAAGAACTTGGGCTCCTGTTTTTAGGTGATGACATCTTTCTGGCCTTGCTGCTGTTATGGCGCTCTATATGGCACAATCCAGAAGTTTCCTTGAACAGGGAGATCGTGCGGGACTGCTTTTCCTGTGAGAGAGGGCTTCTACCCTCGGCTAAGGATGTTAGGGACACCTGCCATAGACTAAGCAGACACGACCTTTTTCCCTGCCTGTAATATCTCTTTGAGGGATAAAAGTTGGATTAAATCCAGCTTTAGAGATCTCAGAAGGTGTGAAAGAGAACTGTTGGAGCTGAAGAAGCCCGTTAAGAGGGAGTATCAGCTGGTTCAAACAACTTTAGTGCTGGAATCCTACCTGGAGATGGTGGGATAGGGTACTACTGACCAGATTTAGGTTTGGCCAGATCAGGAGGCAGGTCTCATTTCCCTTGGGCCAGTTCGTCCCCAACTTAATTTTGGTTTGCCCTTGTGATGAGCACTCCCCGAAGACTTTGGCACATTCTGTGTTTTTTTTTTGTAGGTACTATTGTTGCTATACCAGAAGGTTTTTAACCCCACTCCTCAAAGGTGTTTCCATTTTTAGATATACTTTTCACTTTTATATTTAGAGAAACTCCACCCCTTGGAAGTATGTATAGGTGTGGCTGCCTTTTTCAAGTATACCTTGCGTCGTAGAGAAACTTTGTCGCTGCAGCTGACAATGTTTACTGAGCTGTATAGCCTCCGGGCTGTTGCTGAGCCTCCATTCTTCGCATGCATTATGGCTACTTGGCGCCGGACTGGGCGCTTTTTGCGACGTTTGGCTTCGGTTACTCTGTCTTGCACCATGCACTTTGAGGGATGATATTTAGTTTAGGTTTTATAATCATTGTCATGTGTCTCATGTTGTGTTATACTGATACCTGTTGCTGCTCAAGTGCAGTTTTTTGCTGTGTCTCCATACATATGTATGTGCAATTTTAATATTTTTGTATTTTTAAATGTTTTTCATTTTATGTGCTTTATGGTTTGTTTGAACCGAATAAAGGAATTTAATTTAATTGAAGTAACAGTATATTGTCAATTCTTAACTAAAATCGTGCTGGAAATGATGACTTCCCCACTAAAAAGCCAGTGCTTTATTTTAAATAATTGAACAGCTTCCTTCAAAATCCTTTAGGATCCTTGATCCATTTGTATTAAAACAGGGAATTTGCACTAGCATTCATAATCACCACTGTTTTATATTTGGAATCACATGGTGTAAATATTGGAGCTTATGATAAGCAATCACAGGCATGGTGGTCAGCTGATCTCAGCAGGCCACCATCCCTGTGATTTTTGCGATTCCTAGGGGGTCGCAAATTGCGACCTACCTCATTAATATTCATGAGGTAGGTCATTTGCGACCCCTTAGGAATCGCAGAAAGTGTACTACACACTTTCATGCTTGCCGTTCCCTAATTCTGAATCGCAAAGATTCGCAATTAGGGAATCAAAAAACATTTTTTTGATGCATCTGGCCCTATATTCTTGCTCATAGAAACAGGAGCTATAACACACACCAGACTCAAACTCGAGCTACAGATCTGATACTTCAGATTGTTGACCTTCAAGGGCCCTTGCCTCAAACCACTGCACCTTTCTTCCACTTTAGGCTGTGTGTCTGCAGCATGATATCTTTGGTTTATTCCCAGTTCTGTGCATTATACAGCAGACAAAAATTCCTAAAACCCTATATATCTTTTAAATAGAGTTGACATGTTTTAGGCTTTAAACTATTACAAACCATCCTCCCAACTTCGGGACCCCTTCCCAGCCTCCCTGGAAAAAACCCAACAACGCCCTACCAACCCTCTGGACAAGATCATAAACAACTCCCTGATGACAAGAGTGATGCCAGACTGTCTCAAACTAGGTAAAGTCACGCCACTACTCAAAAAAACAGTGGCAGACCTGAATTACCTCAATAATTTCAGACCTGTTTCCAACCTCCCCTTCCTAGTCAAAACTCTGGAGAGACGTGTTCTCTCACAACTAATCCAACACATCGACAACAACAACCTTCTGGACCCCATCATTCGGGCTTCAGAAAAGGGTGCAGCACGGAAACAGCTATCCTGAGCATAGTTGATGACCTACACAAATCCCTGGATACAGACCGATGCTGCCTTCTAATTCTCCTAGACCTATTGGCAGCCTTCAACACGGTTGACCACAAGCTTCTCTTGGAGTCCCTCCAAAAAAGAATCAGTGCGAATCGGATGATCCTTCTCTGGTTCACATCCTTTCTACAAAACTGCTGTCAACAAATAAAAATATACAATCTGACCTCTGACACAACGGCAATTACCCGGGGTGTCCCCCACGGCTCGGTCCTCTTGCCCACACTGTTTAATATCTACATCGGGCCACTCACAGTCATTCTCAACTAAGCAAACATCCCCTCCCATCTATACACAGATGACACCAAGCTCTACATGGAAATCTCCTCACTTGACGACGTACAATTGTTAAATGCCACCCTCAAAGAAGTCCAACTATGGGTATCTCACAACCACGTAAAACTCAACCAAGATAAGACAGAAGTTCTTCCTTTATCAAAGGCAGAGCAGTCACACCAGATGCAAGAATGGCGTGACTCCATATACGCTCTTAACTGCAATCTAACCCTAGCTGACTCCAGCAAGTCTATCGGAATCACACTGGACTCTAAACTGACCATGAAAGATCATATAAAGATGGCCTTCTACAACCTGAAACTTCGGAACAAAATGAAACCCTACCTACCGCTGAATGATCTTAAATCTGCCACGCAAGCGCTGGTGCTATCCAGATTAGACTATGGGAACGCCACCCTCACAGGCACTGCAAAATCCCACCTTGCACCTCTTAAAACCACTCTCAATGCAGCAGCAAGAATGGTCACAGGAATCAAACAATATGACCACATCTCCCCTGCCCTGAAAGAACTGAAGTGGCTCCCTATTGAAGCTCGCTGCAGCTTCAGAACTGCTTGTCTTACTCACAAAGCTCTTCACACTGGGAAACCAGCTTACATCACCTCAAAACTCAAAAAGGCAGGTCAGTCGAGAAACCTAAGAAGCTCAAACACCCTACTCCTCATCCCACCCAAAGTGCACAAACAAAAAACTATGGCACGTTCCTCTCAAGCAACACCCCCAAAATCAGGAACTCCATACCTACACATATCAGGACGAACCCCTCTTACTTGAGCTTCAAGAAACAGCTAAAGGATCGCCTCCTCAACCAGCAACTGAACTAGTGGACGTCAACCGATCAACGAGACAGGACCTTTACCCACCTACCCCCCCCACCCCCCGTTTCCCTCCGTACCTTCTCTCCCTTGTGCCCAAAATTGGTTTAATCTGATTCTTTTCAACTGTACTGATTTTACTCGTTATCTTGATGTGAGCATGTACTGATGTAAAGCGCTCTGATACCCTCTGGTCTAGCCAGCGCTATATAAAATCTTAAATAAATTAGATAATTAAATAGTTATGCTCAGGCCTACCTCAGGGTATGGCAGGTTTTGCGAATGATCACAGATCTTTATGAATGGGACTGGAATGTCTAAATCAGGAAGTTAATATTCATTCTGCACACCTCTTATTGTAATTCTTCTAAACATTTGCAAAAATGTTTCCAATACGTCTTCAGTCGTGGCATTTTAAATGCACATAACCTCTGCATAGGAAACTATTGAATTGGCTTATAAATGAGATGTGGCTTATAGCTTGCCACTTAATGAGAAAAGTTAATTTTGGGATTGAAGTGGCACTAAATTGATGTTGTGTTCTGTCTTTTTTATAGTTTGTGTGCAACTATGTCTTGCTCTGCCTGAACAGAAGCCTTCTCTCGTTGGACAGCGATGACTGACCTGCTGGTATCAGCACTGTGCACTCTAGTTTGTTTGGTGGTAGCCACTTTCTTTGGGTCATCAGGCTGGAATTTTTGCATTGCCCTATCGAGAACCTCCTCGTATTACCTCTTTCGAAGCACCTTACAGCATACCATTAAGATTTGCAAAAATCAGCATCAACCTTAAATGGTTTCTAAAAGATTATTGTACAGTAACTGCACTCCCAAATCCCAGGGGCTTTTACTGTGACCTTCACTGTCTTTTGCCAGATGATGACTTCAGAAAGCAACGCAAGCAGTTGAAACGTCATCAACACAGCCGCATACGTGTTGGGTCACCTCATATCAAAAAAGAAACTGAATTAAGGAGTCATTCCAAAAACAGAGAAACCCAGTTCTGTCATGAACATAGATAGTAACTCTCCACTATAAGAGAAAAAACAAAGTTTTCTTGTAAAACCCTCCCTTGGTCCAATTCCCTGGTTCCAATAAATAGTTTTAGCACTGATTCATGGTATTTCCGGGGGAGAGGGTAGCCTGTTGTCACACTTGCCTCAAGACGAGGCCCCTACTGTCTGCACCTAATTAGGAATAACCCTCTGGGAACCATGAAGCAACTCTCAAACTATTTTTATACAATCAGAGATTGAAACCTAACTAGGTGGTAAATGTATATTTTCTAAATTTTTTGCCATGCAAATAGTGTGCACACATTGAGAAACAAAAGAAGCGGAACCAGGGAACTGGATTCCCTAGGTCCTGAAGAAAAGCCAAATTAGGGGTACGGCTTGAAACATGTTGATCTTTAGGAGATCAGTATCATAACTTACTTTCTTCCTAAATCTTCCCCTATCCTTTTTAACTATACCGACTGGAGGTAGAAATAAAATAGGGTATACCTTCCAGCCAGGTATTTTTAAACTATACCAACACCCCCACTCCCTCCTCATTAAACACCAGCTTTTATCATTGTGAAAGAAAATAGTGCTCCCGCGCAATTCGTAGGTCACAGCACACCCCGATCCGTAGCGGATTGGGATGGACCCAATGATGAAGCATTCCACCAAGGGGTAACCCTGGTGAGTGAGGGTTTTTAAAGATTATAGTGGAGAGTTACTATCTATGTTCATGACAGAACTGGGTTTCTCTGTTTTTGGAATGAGTTACTTGTAGAGCAGGCCGAACCCAGTTTATCCTCTTCCTCCCCCCCTTCTTTGGAACTGAACTAAGGAGTGTCACATATATTTAAATCTCGCTCTACTACTGGACCGTAGTTTTTTGTTTATCGTACATGCACTCATCTATTCACAGTCTAATTGCATATCCTTCTGGGATCATTGAGGACAAGATGCACTTTTTCTTCGTCATTGTGTCTACAATGAATTAGGATTCTGTGTAAATAGAGGCTAGCTTCTGTTTTCATGTTTAACATTAATTGTTTCATGTGAGAAAGTGGATTGTTAGTTGGGGTGGATGGTAGCCTGCCACAAGTAATAATGACAGTATTCTTGTTAGGTCTAGTGAAGGTTTCAGTAATTTAAACCTGAGCTTAACCACTGGTAAATAACCATGAGGGAGTGAGAAGCTAGAAAGGGGTATCCCTCAGCATCCCTGGTTAGAACCAATAATTACACAAGAGAGGGTTATCCCGTCTAGAAATGAACTCTTAAGGCCTAATAGGTCAGTTATCAGGTCTTAATATATCTTAAGATGGTGGGGGATCTGCACCCAGGTAAATTGGTGCATCCCTGGCATCTCATGGATATATTAGTGGGATCCTAACCCACAGGTACTACCAGTGGCATGCTCCATTATCGGATCCTCACCTCTGCACCTAGTGTGACTGGGGTGATTAAAATTTTAAAAGAGGATTTAGGCCTGTCAAAAGGAATTATTTTGACAGGTCGAATTTGCAGTTTATACCTGCACGACCAGGTTACTGGTGGCAGGCCTGAAGTCATGTATTGCATTCCACTAGTGACATTTAACTTAAAGGTCCTGGTACATTTTGTACCATTTACTAGGGATTTTATAGGCAAGTTAAATTTGCCAATGAGGTGTATACCAATTCAACATTTTTTAGGGGTCTCGGCGCATACACTGAGCACGGAAGAGCAGTGTCCCAGTATGCAGAGTCCAAAAACCAGCAGACAAATATAGCAAAAAATAGGGGTGACCATGCAAAAGGGGCATTTTCCTACATTTCTAGTAATTCAATTGCTATTCAGTCTTCAAATGTATACTGAATGAGTCCTTGGTGAACCATTGTTCCCTATATTTACTTTTACCCAGATTCCCTTTGGTATAATGTGTTACTTGTTGTTTTTTGTAACACTAATGTACAATCTTAGCCATTTTTAGGATATTATCAACATCATTAAATACTGTACTTAAAAAACTTTCATATGTTAAGCAAAAAAAATGAAATACTGAGTGTAAATTCCTACACTATCATGTCAATCCTCCCCACACCACTTTTTCTTTATTCCCCTCACTTTAAAAGTGATATGTTGATATGTTCTCTAGATTCTTCTAGCGACATGAAGATCAATTTTCTAGACACCTTGGCACTAGGGACTTAGGGCCAGATTACGATGGCGGGGAGACCCCCACCGACAGGCTGTCGGTGGTGGTCTCCCCACCATCTTAACCAACTTTGCCGCCAGCCATATTATGATGACGGGCGGACGTGTGACAGTCGTAAAGACTGACCGCCATGCATCCCACAGCTCCTTCAGCCCGCCGGTGCGGCGGAGGGGCTCGTAGTCCCTACAATGGTGGCTGTGCCTCCCAGGCACCGCCGTAGGGATTACGATGTCCCTGCCTGCCTGTTCATCACGGTTAACCTGCCATGAACAGGCAGGCAGAAAGAGACTTTGGGGCCCGTAGCGGGCCCCCCTTACCTCCTGGTCCCCAGACACGAGACCTTGGGGGCACCTATGGTGCCCCCCTACATATCCCTGCACCATGTGGCAGGCACCGCATGGTGCCTGCAAAGTAGTGTGGGGATATGTAAATTGTCCCTTTTTTTGCAGTGCGGCAGGTGCTGCAGCCAGCAGCACTTGCCACAATGCAAAACATGGGCAATGCAACCGCCTCTGTAGCGGTTGCATCCAAATTCGTACTGTGGGACTGCCACCTTGTAGGTGGGCGGTCCCAAATACGCAACAATGGCGGGCGGACTGAAGTTGAAATCAGCCCCTTAGTCACTGTGCCGACCCGAATCAGAAAAACATTTGTGCTGCAACCATTACCCAACCCACTGAGCAATCTTGAGCGAGATGTGTTCTAGGTAACGATCAATCAGATGAGATGTTGCAGGGACAATCAGTAGAACTCCAAACCCTCTTTCATTGAGGAATTACACACTCAAGAACACTAGAACAACAATCATTGGCAAAGCTAATAGGTCTCGCCTATGTGCGAGTACTGGCTTTGCCAATGTCTTTTAGCCCTCTTGTAGCGCGGCATGGCTGCTCTGCAACATGGCTAATCATTATCGAAAAAAGTGTAATAAGCTTTTTTTTTCCTTCTAGCGTCATAGCGCCTTTTTTAAAAGAAAACTTTTATAGCTCTTTTTTAATTACTTTTAGCCATGATGCACAACAGCAATGCTGTTGTACAACATGGCTAAAAGACATTGCCAAAGCCAATAGCTCTCACGTAGATGAGGCCTATTGGCTTTGCCAATGCTCGTATGTGAAAGGAAGATGGAGGAGCCTGTGTTTCGTAAAAATTGCTGCAGACATTCGTTGGTAGTAGGTTGTGGTCTGGGAAATAAATATTAAACCCAGCCTGCCTTTTCATGTATGTTCGCACACTTCATTGAAATCTCAGATCGAAAAAGTGTTTACACCCAGCCCCTCACCCCAACTTGGCCGAAAAAATCAGAAACAAGAAATTCCTCTGGAAAATATATTTACCATACAGAGATATTATTAACCAGGCAGTTGTAAGCGCAGAACTACGGAGTTGCAATGCAGGGAATGGGGAATAACATGTGGCATAGCTTTTTATGACCATAGAACCTCGCGGTACTGAACTTGATTGGTCGCACATATTCACCCATGGTTTTGTGCTCAATTTTAGATTTTCGTCAGCACTCAGGCAGAGGCTGTGTTTACTTAAGTCAGTGACACCCATTGCTGCACAAGGTTGTGATGGCTTAAATAACCCTCAACACACGGGTAGTTGATGAAGTGGACTCTTCTCATCTTGGGCAAACTTCAGTCAGCCGAGGTACACTACTATCTGACTTCTCCTCGCAAACCTTTTAATTGTGAGATGCGATTAACGTTAGGAAGAAAGGGAGCCTGCGTCAAATAAAACAAAATCTTGTTTGTCGGCAGTTGACTGCTTCCCCACCATGCGTTTTCCACCAGCCGCCTCTTGAGTGAATTGTCTCACGTGGGTCCTCTCGGCATCATAAACATGAAGGGTGTCACGCACGACTGTGGTGCAAGGCCGTCGTGCTTGCAGTTTCATTACTACATTGCACGTTCACTAAATGTCACATTCATAATCAGCAGGGCTGGACCTTTACAGACACTCACATATGATGACGTATATTGTCAGACGCCTGATCTCATCTTGCAGACATTATGACTGCTCACCGGTAGTTTCTGAAAAGTATACGAGTGAAGCTTTCTGCTGGAAATACCACTCGTGGGATTGTCTCTTGCAGTGACCTTCAATCATTGTTGACTGCTCGAAAGGTCACAGACACTTAACTGACAAACAAAAATGCAAAAGGAACACATGAGAAAGAAAAAAGCGGTATGACACTGCCAGCATTGACCGCGTCAAGCGCCTTTTTTAAAACTGTGTTACGAGAGATGTACAGGTTCTGTCACAGCGCGTGCAGCAGAGGAGCACTGAATTAAGTAGGATCAATCGGTGTTTGGTCCCTGCTCCACAGAAAGGGAAGGGCGGGACACCGGGCATGTGCTGGCCAATTAGGTAGCAGCACAGAAGACTGACACAGAAGCCAACAAATGGTCTGCAATGGGTGACTTGCAAGTACGTTTTGTGTACAATAGTCTTGTGCATGCCTTGCCGCAGGCTCGGCCTAAAAAGGAGACTTGTTAAATACTTAATTTAAACAATGTGAATTGTAATAAAAATGAAGGCAAATAAGATTGCTACAGCAACGTTGCCAGAAGCGTGAATAATAGATACAACTCCAACATGATTATGGTTATTAATACATAGTAATCCTACCCTCTTTCTGCTAGTTCTAAGTGTTCCTCCTAGAATTGTAGCAAAGCAGAAAATAAAACCTATTAGTGGTTTCAGAGATGTCACACATCCGCTCACCTGCGTAAACAATGAAGTTCTGCGCTCAAGTAAATAGTAAGTTCTGCTATTCTCATCTCGTGAGGCCGGCTCCCTTGATAAATTAGTGAATGACGGCTAAGTGCCTTCCATCCGGGTAGCCTTCAATAGGAACTCTTAGTTGAAACAACGGAGAGCCGTTCATCTTTGCCTCGCTGCCGCTGACGCCAGGGGACTTCAACCTCCAGCACACTTTGCGCCAGGAGGCGCCAAAACGTAGCCTGAGCGCCCAGAGGCGCATAAATTAAGCCCATCTTTGCCTCGCTCCTGCCGCTGACGCCAGGGGACTTCAACCCCCAGCACACTTTGCGCCAGGAGGCGCCAACACGTAGCCTGAGCGCCCGGAGGCGCATAAATTAAGCCTAGGGCTCCCGCTGCGCGGGACGCGCGCGGGCGAAGCCCTGGCCAAGGGCGCGCCCGTCGGAGCCCGGAAGAGGCTGGGCTTGGCCTACTCTCTTGGCTCGAGGTACTGGGTATTCCCCTGCACCCACTACTGCATACTGCATACTCTGCGCTCAAGCATTTTAGGGCCCATCGGATTTTTGGTCATCTGCCTAAGTAAGTCTACTGACTCCAAATTAACTTCCTTTTAAACAGCGTTGCTCTTTCCTTTTTCTTCGTGTCTTAAATTGAAGCAATTGGGGGAAAGGGTGAGCACTCCAAAGTCCTTTCAGAACTCCACACTCGACTGCTTTCTCTCACGGGCTGCCAAGGCCATTGACAAGGAAATCTTAGTTGCTGAACGATGGCTGTCCCTAGAGGGGGGGTCTGGTTGCAGCTATAAACGTGGAGCAAGTGCAGAATGGGCCGTTAAGTGACATTGAACAGGGTATTCACGCTTATGACAAAAGTATATTAGAATTATCTCCCCCCAAGCGGACTTCGCCACAATCATCGGTAATCGCGTCATGTAATCGACCAGCAAAAAGGAAAAAGAAGGCGAAACACCTGGAACCTCCACCGGTCGCAAGTACCAGATCCAGGAAAAAGACTCAGGAATCAACACTGGAAGCGTATAGTGACTCAAAGCAAGCAGCTTCAATTGTGATACACTCTGACTTGTCATCTCCTAACCCCATAGGTCTATCCCCGCAAGATATTGAGACTTTAATGATCTGCTTTGAAAAAATAATATCTAATAATTTCTTGCCCATACTGGACAGGCTTGACAAATTGGAAACAAGTGTGGGAACTATCCAAAAGTCTCTTACTAATTTAATGACTGGGTAAGGGCCAAAATCAAAAAGTCAGGAAGGGGGACTCATTTCCACGGGGAATCACACACTGGTGAGGGGAATCATAGTAGGAACCTAAACTTGCTATCTTGAGTCCCTATCTCTGAAATACATAGGAGTGACCTGTGGGCAGTATTACAAAAACCAATGGAACCTACACGCATCAGTCATCTGGTGAGGGAAAGGCAGCCCCCTCGTAATATCGGGCCTACTGCACGCAGTACCTCACTCACTGGGAATGTAATTGAACATAGTAGACAGACTCCCCCCGAAATGAATGATTTTGATGATAGGAACGACCGGGCCAATGAGGTGACCTTACACCTACCCCCAGAGTGGTGCCCATATGTGGCAATTCTAACTAGTGTCCCCCCATCGCAGGACAATCGCAAAGAAACACTAAACCAGCTGAAAAAGAAAGTTTGCTATTGGTTATCCCAGAACACGAATTTTTCAATTACAAACTACCATGATATTCTATTTGTAAGACGTGAAGGCTGGGTTGGCCCTCTATGCAAGACCTCAACTGGAGACTGCGTAGTTATTAACTGTAGGTCACCAATGCTTGCAGGGCAGTTGCTTAGAAGTGGAAAGATTTCATCTAACCAGGGGCCTAGCCAAGGGATTGACATTGTGCCACTTGGTTTTTTCTACAGGCATCTCAAACCTGCAGGCCCAATCGCCCCACAAGACATGTACAACGCCCAGAAACCAAAGATGAGACAGGAGCTTTTCCAGCTGGAAACTAGAAATAGATATCAAGCCCTTACTGATTTGGACACCCCTGACTGACTAAACCCCGAAATCACTGAATCGCCAATGACCTGTGAGGCACTTCCCGATATCCAGTCTGAAGGGATTACCAACACTAACAATCCTAGTGAAATTGTATATTGTGGCCCAGTTACTGTGTTATGTCACCCTGCACCCAACTTAGATGCAAAGAGAGCAATTTCCACAATGAGATGCCAGTCCCAGGAGTGTGTAAAAAAGGATCAGGACCTGCAAATCATATCCTGGACCATCGCGGGAGTAAGGCCGAAACTAATGACCCAGAGTGGGGTAATTTTGTGGGTGGATTCCACATATGTTTGTTCCAGGAAACCTGGGTGGTAGAGCAGGTATATGGACTGGGGTTTACTACTTTTAGTATTGAGGCCAGGCATTCTCCAGCTGGCCGTCCAGCTGGTGGATTATTGATTTGGGTTCAGACTATCCTGGCATGTAAAATCAAGTTACTGAAACTAGGGTCAGAGGAGATACTTGGTTTAGAACTGATATCATTAAAAGGAAATATTCATCTCAGGTTATTCAATATATATATAAACGATTTAGTAGCACCCACAAGCCTTCCGACACGATAACCTTACTAACCAACTTCCTTGATACATCCAGGAAAGAGTACCATCTCATAGTCGCTGGTGATTTTAACACAACATTTGAGCCAGTTGACTATGTACAGGAGATAGTGCAGGATGAAGAACAAGCTAGAGGGGTCAACAAGCTCCAGATTCCAGCGATTAAGAGATGTACTGAGGTAGGGCAAGAAGTACTATCTTTCACCCTTGCCTATGGAGTACGAGCTTGTAATGGGCAGACACGATCGGACGCAGAAGCATGCTTTACGTTTCAGAAGGGAAAAGCTAAGAGCAGAATCGACTATATTCAGGTAGACCTTGACCTCTGGCCAAATGTTAATGACATGATCGTATTAAACCGGGAGGATAGTGATGATAACGCTCTCGCACTGACGGTATCCGGTCTCCCAATTCTGTATGGCCGACTCCGACAGATGGTGGCCCCTGTTGTTACCACTAATAACAATAAAAGAATAAAATGGCCACAGATATTGGCCGATGGGTATCTCCTCCCAAAAATGTATGCTGAGGTAGCACAGATCCTTCCTGTCGTGAGTAATCTATATATTAGTGATGAGGATATTATGGCTACTTTCCAGCAGTTAACTTCTACCCTAATATCTACCCTAATATCCTTTTTAGGTCGAGCCTCGACAGCGCATGCGCTGTCTGCAAGACCTGGTGTATCTCTCTTGTGGGCTTTTGTCAGACCAAACAATTGCCATTGGTTAAATTCTTATGCCATTCCGAAATGATGGCTTTCTATTGGTCCATTCCCTTCAATTGTCCCTCCTTCCAGTGCTTGTTTCTCCTGAGGCGATTTCACTAAGTGACTGCTTTTTTTGGCCTTCACAGCTTCCTCCTGCACAGCGCGCGTGATGGCCCCTCCTCCCCTCGGGGGGCATCGCAGTCTGTTACAGCCTGAAACTGTCTCGCTGGAATTTTGGTTGGCACAGGGATTATCGCAACATGCACAATTTACTTTAATAAACTATATAAAATGTATTTTAACATGAAAAAACCCTAAGGGCTCCTGTTTTTTGCTGTTGTATATAGCGCCTACTCGGTGGTAAGGTATCAGAGCCCATTACGTGAGCGCCAGTTGCTTTACAAGTGGACAGATTCATTTTTAGGCACAGATTACGTGTTTTGCCCAGAAACACAAGATGTTTGAGCGTTGGTGCCGAGACTCGAACCCTGTTCCCCAGCTTCGAAGTCCGACGCTGTAGCCGTTCTGCTGTTTTGCTGTACAGTCAAATGCATGTGTATTCCGGAGCTGTTGTTGAAGTGCTTCTGTTCCGACAGGTGAGGGCGCCATAACAAGCGACACCGACAAGTGTCTGGGGCTGCAGGGCATGAAAGAGCTGAGCGACGATGCCCTGCCACAAGAAGGCTACATGGGGTCAGCATAGGGGCGTGATCTGTGTGCATTTATACAAAAGACCCCTTAGTATCATTTGCATTGCTGATGTCTTGTCAGGCCTATAAGAGTGTTCAGGGAGTGTTTAAATGCTTACACGTGTTGAGTCCCTCAGTGATGCACTTCCTGTCTGCCTCAGTTAATTAAACAGTGGCGTTGCATACAGAAGCACGGCACGAAGCAGGTGATATGCCGATTTCCTTCCCACTAGAGCCATTACGAAGGTGGTCGCCCCTCGATTATTTGAAAAACACTGGTGAAATTTCTCTTAAAATAGGAATTGTGTAAGTGCCCCACACCCCGTGGTTCACACTGAGGCCAATTTGCACACACAATATATAATCCCGATTTGTGCCTCGAGTGTTTTGTACTGGACACACAATTTTCTTACTGACATATATAACTTTTAGAAGACTGTGCTGAAAATGCACTGTGTTGTCCTCCTTTTTCCAACACTTCCTGGGAAGAGACCCTTTTTTCCCCATTAGTGACCTTAAGAATGTCAGGCTGGCTCACTATGTTGGCTTGTAGCAATTTGTAGCTAGTATCGAAACCACCTGGGCTGTTTTGGGTTCCCTGTCCATCACTGAGTACATTAGATCATACTGATGTACTAAATTACATTTAATAAAGGTAATCGTTTTTAAACATGAACATTCATGAAGCCCATCATGCCTTCGTGATGACGTCATTAGTTTAACAAGGAAACAAGTCAATTTGGCGTCCCCACATGACTAAATAAGCAGAATCATTTTAATATACGGTAGTAATATTATTGTCTAATAAATCTGGTTAGTACTCACCCTCATGTTTAAAATCAAAACAGGAGTTGCCCCCAAATACCTTCAATCATTGGTCCATCCTTATGTCCCTCCTCGCAACCTCCGCTCATCCACTCAGGGGAAGTTTTCTGTCCCTAAAACTAAACTATCTCGGATGGGTGGAAGGTCTTTTACATACCTAGGCCCCTCACTTTGGAATGCCTTGCCCCTAGCTCTCCGAAACAAAACAAAATATATCCAATTTCGCAAATCTTTGAAGACGTGGCTTTTCAACCAATAGCCTGCTGCCTTGATCTGCTTCTGCGCCGGGAAACCCTTTTTGGGTAGCTGTTGCGCATTATAAGTTTAATTAATAAAATAATAAAATAATGACTACAAAGTGCTCTCAAATGTGATGGCAGCCTGGTAAAGTGATTTGCCCAAAATCACACAATCTGATCAAGCAAGGAAGCTGAGATTTTGATCCCAGCTTCGCCACTCAAACATTGCACAAATCAGCCATTGTGTGGATATCCGCTTCTCTAATATTAAACACCATAGACAAAGCTCTGGGTTTATATTTCTGCGAGTAACTTTGCACAGTGTTGTCAGTAAATTGCATGTTGCATCAATAGGACGTAAAAAATCTTTCCTGAGAAAAGGACAAAGTTAAAGGTAATAGCAATCAACAAAACTATTTGGGAAGTGTCAACACCTCACTGAGAGCAACTACATACATTAGCATAACAAGGACGTTTAAGAGATCCCACGGAGCTCTGACAAGCATTCACAGGGACAGGCGAAGCACCGCCTGCGGCTGTACAAAAACTACCTCGGCTGCAGACAAACACAAAGGCACACTTTCTGCATTTAAACTCCCGGAGCAAGTAAAAGCAGTAAAGTGCCCGTGGGGGCAGAGAGGAGTGTGGCACCGACTGCACAGGGACAGAACTGCAGGCGGTCAGCACTGCTGACACTGGTTTCAAGAGCCTGCTTGCCATGTGGCCACTCACTGCCTGTTGCCTCGGACTTCTGGCCTGATTTCCATGGTCCCTGACTTGGAGACTTGGGGCCTCGCTCTCACCTACGCTATTTTCACGTATTTGACCCCTGTTTTGAGGCAGAAAGGAAGACACCACCTGCATTTGGTAGGGGCGCCCTTTCGAGCAAGAAAAAAACTGCACTTCAGCAGAAAGGAAACAATATCTGTTGAGCCGAAAAGAATTGGAAAACTGCAGAATTAAGCACACCCTGCAAGTTTGTGTGCAATCTACACGTCTCCAGCATTACGTCATTCCCAATTTAATGAAACGTCCCATTTGGGTTACGGAAATGTTATTTAGGTACCAGATGACAATTCATTGGGCACTGTCACTTTTCGAAACAGTTGGCTGAAAACGTAGAGGGGCCTCTCTGCCACTCCCACGAATACAGGCTCAACCTACAACAATGACAAAAATTCCACCGCAAAAAAAAAAACGTCTTATTGGTGTGATGGTCAAAAATATCAAAATCGCAAACTTTTGTTTCCGGTCATTCCTCACACGTCCTCTGAAAAGAAACTAAATGAAACCTCTGAACTACCAAAACGCTAAAAAAAAATTTTTAATAAAAGGCAGCTTAATTCAAAGCTCAGAGTACAATAGTATACAGCAACACTGAATACACTGGGTGTTTCACGGAACATGACCACAGCAGCCTCGAGACACTTGACTTTTTATTTTCTGCAAAATCCTTCAGTGTGTCCGGGAATGTGCGACCCCCTTTCTATCACTCAACGTCCCCCCTGGGGGTTGCGCCCCACAGTTTGAAGACCCCTGCACTAAAAGCACAGTTTATGTTCCTGGCAGTGTCTGTCTGAGCCTTTTCTTTGCTTGAAACTAAATCTGCCTTGTGCCCGTGAATAAATAATTTCCACAGTGGTGGATTGTTTGTATGCAGGAAGTGACGTGAACCTCGTGTGCACAATTTGGTCATGTTGTTCCTCCTCTATTGAACTGACCCATACATCATGTCTGATGTTATATACATGACTGGCCTCCCCCGCAGGCCCATGCATGCACCTGCACTAGTTGCGCATTTAATCACGTTCTCGCAACATACATATATACAGTGCTACAACATTGTGACATAACTTTTATGAACTGTTTTTGAAGTATGAACATTAGATTAGACAGCAAGCAGCTTTCTGAACCCAAAAGGCAGACGCACAAATCCACTGTGCTTTCACTGTGCTCTCCAGGGATTGTAGCTTGCAGGATGTTCCGGTGTTGAGGTTGTGTGCTTTTTGCCACATTGGTGCATAGAGTCTTATACTCGCTTGCTGCACAGAATATGTACCAACAGCACCACATCCCATCTATGGTCCTTTCTACAGGTGCAGTCCACTTCTTGAATTATGCAATGGGGGCTGGTGGTGGCATGCCTTCCAGCAGTAATAGTTCTTGATTTACTGTGCATGCCTTATAATCACAAAAGCATTGCCTCTGTGCTTTGCCTCTCCTGTTAGAATGATTGTTGCACTGCCCCTTTATTGGCACTAGTTCTGCGCGCTTCTCTTTTATATCAATAAACTTTTTAGTGAGTTTGTCTTAATGAGGAGTTAGGTTTGGAACACAGTTTTGCATGACCAGTACAAACAAATGAGAACACGGGAAAGCCTTTTTACTTTTTAAAAGAGCTTCTAGAATTTCAGGGAGCCTGAGAAAAAATGGAGAGTGAGAAAATATGAATCTTACATTCTTGCGCTTGGGAGAGCACTTAGGTGGGGAGGGCTTCTGTGGCAGAGAAAGTGCTTTTTAAATATCACATATCACAACCTAAGGCCCACATAATCTAACTGTAAGGCGCCCCTCATTTCACCAGGCAGGCTGTGAACTGTGGCTACGCAGGCAGGTGATGCCAGGCCTGCCTGTGCTGCAGCATCCACGCTTCTTACCCAGTGGGCTTCTTCCTCAGGGCCCAGGGTCTCCTGCTTGTTTATGGTCTCGTTTGTGGCGGCCCCTGTGCAGTTGGGGTGCAGAGGTTGGGGGGCAGTGGGGAAGCCCCTTGCCCTATGGACTGCTCCTGAACTAGAACGGGAGGAGGGAGCTAGGGTAAAAGGTGGTATATGAGCAAAGCTAGGGACGCTATGGGGTGGCCACAGCAGCTGTTCCATTCACCATTACCTTTAAAATGGGCATCTCCAGAAACTGGGCAGGTGGGCAGGGCTCTCTCAACCAGCAGCTGGGCATAAAAAGCGGACTGCCTGTTAACCTCTATGCACGATTTCCAAAGTGCTGTGTATCCCAGCTTGGCTGAGCCTGCATTCACGCTACACTGTTGTGTGCATGGTTAAAAGTGTGCAGTAGCTATATAAGACCCCCCGAAATAATTACGCTGATTTGGCCTGGCTACTTTGTCAGGGATAAACACTGATTGCAGCTACTTCCAAGAAAATTGACCAGAAACCAATACGCAAGCAACAACATACTAGCACACAGCATCCAATGTAATGAACACCTACGGCTGACCACAGATGCACCTTCTCTACCGCTCTAACACAATGCCTTTAGTGAAGCAAGAAACAATTCAGCTGTCATGCGCACCCTAGATGTGGCCTATGTTTGTAATATATTATAGAAGGAGTCAAATCATTGCCAAGGGAGGATTTTGTACAGTGCACCACATCCTGAGCTGATGTATTTCCAGAGCTCTTAAATGCGATGACAAAGGGATGTGAGACTGCATGACAATAACAGACTAGAGTTGTGGCTGTTTTGAAACAGGGGATTTAGTTCATTACAAGACGAGCATCAGTTCCGCAGTAACTTTGCAATAGGATGCGTCCAATCCAGTGCATTTTTAAATATTACCATACTAAGGATACCCACCAGCACAGGATCTGCTCAAGAATCTGGCACAGTTTATCTTTTCATACAGCATCATGCCCGAGATCGGGGAATGGCTTTTATTTTTATTAGGGTGCATCTGATTAACAATGGTCTTGGTTTTGCTGAATCACATTGCATACCGTGTGAACGCGCTGTTTTCAATATACCACGTTTGAGACGTTTTATCCTAAGTTTCCAGCATGTTTGTGCTTTCCTGTTTTGTGTGTGAATGTGTTTGCCTATTTGCACACAGATGTCAATTTATAAGATAATACGTGCTGGTGCCCAAAGTTTTTCTCAAAGCCAGCAGATGGCACCCACGAATGTCAGGCTTGCCAGATACCAAGGATGCGTAGTGTGGATACCACCTTGTGCATCATTCTTCCAGCACCAGACACTCTCCGCCCCTTTATTTCACTCCTGTGGGTTCTTTTTAGGTCAAGACTAGCAGTGCACATGCATTGCTTTGCGAGGCATGCTGCTTCTCTGTTCCCAGTGGTAATTCCTCATTCTTAGTCCTCTAGGCAGTGCTGCAGCTGTGTCTCTGTTCCCAGTGGTAATTCCTCATTGTTAGTACTCTAGGCAGTGCTGCAGCTGTGTCTCTGTTCCCAGTGGTAATTCCTCATTCTTGGTCCTCTAGGCAGTGCTGCAGCTGTGTCTCTGTTCCCAGTGGTAATTCCTCATTCTTAGTCCTCTAGGCAGTGCTGCAGCTGTGTCTCTGTTCCCAGTGGTAATTCCTCATTGTTAGTACTCTAGGCAGTGCTGCAGCTGTGTCTCTGTTCCCAGTTGTAATTCCTCATTCTTGGTACTCTAGGCAGTGCTGCAGCTGTGTCTCTGTTCCCAGTGGTAATTCCTCATTCTTAGTACTCTAGGCAGTGCTGCAGCTGTGTCTCTGTTCCCAGTGGTAATTACTCATTGTTAGTACTCTAGGCAGTGCTGCAGCTGTGTTTCTGTTCCCAGTGGTAATTCCTCATTGTTAGTCCTCTAGGCAGTGCTGCAGCTGTGTCTCTGTTCACAGTGGTAATTCCTCATTGTTAGTACTCTAGGCAGTGCTGGAGCTGTGTCTCTGTTCCCAGTGGTAATTCCTCATTGTTAGTACTCTAGGCAGTGCTGGAGCTGTGTCTCTGTTCCCAGTGGTAATTCCTCATTCTTAGTCCTCTAGGCAGTGCTGCTAGCTGCTTTCCGGGTCTCATTGTTAATTCCTCATTCTTAGTCCTCTAGACTCCTCTAGTAAACAATAATATAATTTACAACACCAACAGCTCTACCTTTCACAAATGCGAAAACAAATAAAAAGAAAACAAAAATATAATCTTGTCTATTATTACAAATCTATACTGCACACCACTATACTCTATACAACAGCACGCTATCCTAACACTACTCTTTACTATCTACACACTAAACTCCACAATACGGCAAAACCTATTGGCACTGCCAATGCTTGTTTAATAAGCAGTGTAATTTTAATCCAATCCAACGGAACACTGCCCCATGGTATAACGAGGCCTGTAGGCAAGCCAGAGATGAACTAATTGTGGCGGTTAAGAAGGAAACACAGATAGATATTATCAATAGAAGAAAATTGTACAAAAAGGCACAGATTGAGGCAAAAAGGGACTAGGAGTCAGAGAACTGGCGCACACTTGTAGAAGCCTCAAGGCAGAAGGATTGTCAATTATTTTGGCACCTCTTGTCAAAAGGGACACCCAAGCAGAAAACTGAAACTGACTTCCATATACAGCTCCATGTCTGGGAAGAGTATTTACGAATCTCTACACAGGCAAAGTGGATGATTTCGGTCTAGCAGCACAGGTTTGCAGCACAGAATTAGCCCAAGCCGATGAAATTAGCTTTTCAATAGAGGAAACTGTTACCGCTATTAGCTCCCTGCAGAATGGGAAAGCTCCGGGGTTGGACAATCTACCGGGAGATTTGTTCAAAGAGGAGCCTACCATATGGGGACCTCTGCTACAAACTGTTTTTAACGCCATTTTACGAGGTGGAGATATTCCTGCAACCTGGAGAGGTGCAGAAATAATCCCGATATTCAAAAAGGGGGACAAGGGGGATCCAGCAAACTATAGGCCAATTAGCCTTATAGATGTTTCTCAAAACGTTTTTAGCAAAATAATTTTAACCCGGATCCAAGGTTGGATCGAGGAGAATAATATATTATCCAATTTACAGGCAGGATTCAGGGCTTTCACGAGTACTTTAGACCAGGTATTTAGATTTCTCCTGCTTATATGGAAAGAAGTGACAATTAGGAGGGGTCACTTATATGTCGTATTTGTCGACCTTAAAACGGCATTCGACTCCATAGACCATACCTACCTCTGGACTGCCCTTCGAGATTTTGGACTCCCTATTGATTTACTTAAAATCCTGATTCGTCTACACCAGGACAATTACGCCAAAGTTAGGTGGATTCTAGACGGTAGTTTAACAAATGACATTCTAGTCTCTAAGGGAGTACGACAGGGCTGTGTTCTTGCCCCAACCCTATTTACCCTGTACATAAACGGGCTTATAGGAGAGCTGTTTGACTGTGAAGGCGATCCTCCGAAATTAGCAGGTAGTCCTGTGCCCTCCTTGCTATTCGCAGACGATACGCTGCTCATATCCAAGACGCCAATGGGCATCCAGAATGTCCTTAACAAATTTGCAAAAGCATGTAAGGACAGGGGCCTAGAAATAAACTGCTCCAAAACTAAATTTATGGCGTTTAATCCCTACAAATCCATCAAGGGTAAACTGATGTTAGGCTCCCAAGTCCTAGAACAGGTTAAGGTATTTAATTACTTGGGAGTCCGAATCAGCGATAGTTTAGTTTGGACTCCCCAAATAGAAAAGAGCGTACTAACCCCCCAACATGTCGACTGTGCAATAGCTGGGAGGGTAAGGGGTTCTGCTTTTCGACCCTCTTCTCCAATTCTGGAACTACATCAGGCAAAAGGGCTAGGCGCTGCCTTATATGGGGCCGAGCTGTGGGAGCTGGATAGCCTAATACACTTAGAACTTGCTGAGAACAAATTTTTAAGGGCGATCCTTAACCTACCAGTGAACACGCCCCTAATGCCGTTACGACTTGACCTTGGTCTCAAACCCATTAACTATTTTGCTATTCTTAAGGCACTTCTGTTTTGGGTAAGATTATGGACCAGTAGTACCCAGTTCCCGGTAAAGGATGCTTTGGAAGAATTACTACTAATATTACAAAAACAATCAGGTCGCCTCACCTGGTTCAATAAGGTTAAGGATTGATTTATCAAATTGGGGCTGGGGTTCATGTGGGAGGACCCAAAGTCTATTATGAAAAAAATGGTATACCCCTGCTCAAAAAAGGGTACTGGGAGTATGTTGATTCACTATGCACTGATGTTAATGCACATGGCACTTTAACTTCCAGTGTTCTGAATGTCAAGGGTGGGTTTACTTTTGATATGTTTATGGATGATGTTGAACCCCCGCAGGCACGAGCACTTTATATCCAATTTAGGTATGGGGTTCTCCCTCTAAATTTTAGGAAAAGTACTTGGTCAAATGCCTCTGAAACATCTCTGTGCCCGTCCTGTCATTCTTCTCCTGAGACTTTAGAACACTTCGTCTTTCTCTGTCCCACCTACGTTATTCTCAGGAAAACCTGGATAATTCCTGCCTGTCGTTTGCTTTCTTTCTCACGCCCCTCTGATGCCTTACGTATTTTTAGGTCCGGCACCACAAGATGGCTCGTATTCACAATCTCTCGATACTTGCTATATGCTTGGTGGCTGAGAACAAAAATGATAAAAAATTACTCCGTGAAAGATAAATGATAATGTAAGCAACCCGGTCTGAGGGTCACTATTGGATCACTGGGGCCAGGAATGTTTGAACTTTTACATTTTAGATTTGAGGCAAACCGGGGAAATCTCCTCTTTTAATCACATATGAAATTATAAAATGTTATACATTTTTATAACTGATGTAGGGATGCGAAACCCTATTTTATTGTGAATTTTGATCTTTTATGCTGTAATGAATTTTTGTACTGTTTGTGATTTTGCTGATGTAAATGATCATGCTATTGATCGAATAAACTATAATAATAACAATGGACAAAAAGTGGCCTGATGCCCTTTCAAGTATTTCATTCTAAAAGTCTATGTCCTTTTTAATTATTATCAAAAACGAGAAATGCAGTTATCAACCATCTAGAACCTCTTAGATATTAATAACAAGTTAATGTGAAAACGAAGCGTTCGCCGTTTAGGTAAAATATTGCAAATATATACACGTAGGCCTGATTATCACACTGCAGAACATCATAATGTCAACCAAACATGTGTCATGTGAATCATGCCTGTTCAGCCTTTTCATTAATTGCTTAGCACATGTAAGTCAAGCAGGGAACTGTCCAGGATAGAAAAAACCCAATATTCATGACAAAGTCTTATGGTGGTAAACTTTAAAACTCCTTCCATTGAATCAATCATCTTAAGTGTCGGTAAATGAACGGTTAAACCCGAGACCAAATTTGCAACAAATTCAGAGAGAAGGTTTCCTCTTGATCCATCATTGACAGCCTTTACCAGGTAAGATCAATATTTGTGAGGATGTGACCAGCTCTTCGATCAGCAGTTTTAGAGACCGAGGTGAGTAAAGGGTTGGTGCTGGGGGGTGGGATAGGTGGGTCAACACAGGGGCACAAAGGGAGAGAGGGTTCAACGGCAGGAGAGCAGGAAGGTGTTCTTCTGATGATCAGTGAGTGATCTCTTCGGCTGTGGCAGGCGATGTTCTCTGACACTTAGAAACCCTTTTCATTGAGACGTCCTGCTCTGGCAGGGGGGGTTCTCTGCAGCTGTAAAGGGCCTCTCCTTTAGAGATCCTTGGAAGTGGAGTAAAGCAGCCATCACAGACCTCATTGGTCTTCAAGTACCTGACATAAAACCCTGCAGGTTGCTGTGCCCTGCACTGGAAGAATTCACCACACGCTCAAATGATAAGAAAGTGGGTTCCTTGGTTGGTATGAGTGCACAGCACCAAACATGTCCTTCCCACCCCTCAGCCACCTCCAGCTGCACACTGCCTAAAGTTCTACCCAGAACTATGCGACCTCATAACACTGCACTAGCAAGGGGTCGACAACTCAAGAAGTGAACACAACACAGCTCTTGTTTCATTTTAAATAGCATAAAAACACAGCCAACTGCGAGAGCTAAACACTTCACTTTAAAAGCCATTTTAAATAGTATTAAAACACAAACAGCCACTGCCAGAGGTAAACACTTCACTGGAAAGACTATTAGGCAGCATAACACATATCAAAAGGCACTTTAAATGGCATAACACATCTTATTGCTAATGCTAAACACTTCACTGGAAAGACATTTTAAATAGTGTTAAGCACAAACAGCTCACTGTCGGAGATAAACACTTCCCTTAAGACCGTTCAACAGCATAACACACACAAACGGCCATTTAATCAGCATCACACCCCAATCCCGGAGCAGTACACTTCACTAAAAGCACCTTTTAATTGGCATAACACATCCCACAGAAAGAGCAGCACACTTCACTGAAAAGACATTGTAAATAGTGTGACAATACATTGCACTGCCAGAGCTAAACACTTCACTCAAAAGATTTTAATGTAACATAACAGGAATCAAAAGGCTCTTTAAATAGCGCCCCACTGCCAGAGATAAACACTTCACTGAAAAGACATTTTATATAGTATGGAAACACACCCCACTGCCAGAGATAAACTCTTCACTGAAAAGACATTTTATATAGTATGGAAACACACCCCACTGCCAGAGATAAACTCTTCACTAAAAAAGACATTTTATATAGTATGGAAACACACCCCACTGCCAGAGATAAACACTTCACTGAAAAGACATTTTATATAGTATGGAAACACACCCCACTGCCAGAGATAAACACTTCACTGAAAAGACATTTTATATAGTATGGAAACACACCCCACTGCCAGAGATAAACACTTCACTGAAAAGACATTTTATATAGTATGGAAACACACCCCACTGCCAGAGATAAACTCTTCACTGAAAAGACATTTTATATAGTATGGAAACACACCCCACTGCCAGAGATAAACTCTTCACTGAAAAGACATTTTATATAGTATGGAAACACACCCCACTGCCAGAGATAAACTCTTCACTGAAAAGACATTTTATATAGTATGGAAACACACCCCACTGCCAGAGATAAACTCTTCACTGAAAAAACATTTTATATAGTATGGAAACACACCCCACTGCCAGAGATAAACTCTTCACTGAAAAGACATTTTATATAGTATGGAAACACACCCCACTGCCAGAGATAAACTCTTCACTGAAAAGACATTTTATATAGTATGGAAACACACCCCACTGCCAGAGATAAACTCTTCACTGAAAAGACATTTTATATAGTATGGAAACACACCCCACTGCCAGAGATAAACTCTTCACTGAAAAGACATTTTATATAGTATGGAAACACACCCCACTGCCAGAGATAAACTCTTCACTGAAAAGACATTTTATATAGTATGGAAACACACCCCACTGCCAGAGATAAACTCTTCACTGAAAAGACATTTTATATAGTATGGAAACACACCCCACTGCCAGAGATAAACTCTTCACTGAAAAGACATTTTATATAGTATGGAAACACACCCCACTGCCAGAGATAAACTCTTCACTGAAAAGACATTTTAAATAGTCTAACACTTCTCACAGAGAGAGCAGCGTACTTCACTACAAGGACCTTTTAAATAGTAGAACATATCCCACTACCATAGCAGTACACTTTACTGAAGGGATCTTTTAAACAGTTTAACACATCACTGTCAGAGCTAAGAGCGTCATTGAAAAGTGCTTCATCAATAAAGGCCCTTTACATAGTATAACACATCTCACTGCCAGACCAGAAGACTACACAGAAAATATCTTATAGTATAACACATCCCACAGACAGGGCAGCACACGTCACAGAAAAGACCTTTAAAGCAGCAGAACACATCCCACTGAAGAGAGCTTTTAAAGTGTTAGAAGCCAGGCTCCTGCCTGTGCTGTGGGCTACAGAGAGGTCATGGGGAACAGTGACCTGGTGGGAGGGGGAGGGGTGAAGAGATAAACTGCCCATTATAGGACACATTTTCTGTGAATGAAAAGTACTGAAGGGGACTTCTTTCTATGAAATTGCAATTCATCTTATTTTAATCTCGGTAGCAAGGCAAAATATTTTTCTAGAAAGAAGTGTAAGCTATTAGAATATCTATATGCCTTATTCGTGGCTCGTTGGTGCTTTCTTAGAGCCATGAGATTGTGGCACATGGCGCCTTTCACATATAATCACACATAAACCTAAACCAAATAATGCCCGTATGATGGCTGCAAAGGAGTGCGCATGCTCCTGCCAGGTTAGATAACTAAACTAGAGCCAGTGACGTCTACGGCATGCACGTGACGCCGGCGTGAACGTGGGACACGTTTACCTGCTGATAGGAGAGCTCGGGGGGCTTCTGCTGCAAACTAATGACCACAGGTCTGGAGGGACAGAGGGAAAAATCAAAGTCCAGCATACAAGCCCCCAGAGGTATATGTACATTCAGAGGTATGCAGTTCCCAAGGTAAGGAGGGGGGAAAGGGAAGAGGTCGGAGGTACCCATGTGTCAGATCAGGGGATCTGATCCATCAGGAGCGAGAGCCCTCACACACCCCCGGGGGTGTCATGCTTCATCATTGGGCAGCTTCTCGTTGAGCCGGAGCTGCAATGCACAAGGGTCTTTTTAAGCTGCCGACGTGAAGTGTGAGGTGCTATGTGAAGGTGCTGTAAGTGAGGAAGCTGGTGTATGGTGAATCTACAAATAACTAGAGGAAACCCAAAGGATTAGTTTCATTTGTGGGTCCCTCGGTTATAAAAAAAACAGGTGTTGGCCAGAGGTGAACCTAATGGTCCACGTTGGATCTAAATCAAAGTGTAGGTCTAAAGTTACATATACATGACGTACCTACATCAACTGTGCAACTACGTATTGTATTAAACAGTATACATTTGTGGTCATATTCATTCACTTCTAAAGTTGCACATAAATTCTGTTACTACAGTACTTGTGTAACAATGTCATATATGTATAGCATGTTTGTGGGGTTGCATACTATAATTTCACAGTTCAATATTCACATTGAAACAATGTACTTACAGTAGATGATATTTTTGCAGCAGTTTTGTACTCAAACAAGAGCATTTTGATTACTTTTCGCCACAAAACACCTACACCCAATGATGAACCCATGTCATCGCCTGCGACCCCAATATCCTGACAACCTTTCATTTCACATCACAATGCATTCTGGGAATTGAAGTCATGGCTAGCGTCATCGAAACAGTAGGGCAGCTGAATAGCCAGATGTGTATGGAAACCCAGGACGCCTTGCCCCCCTCACCAGTGACGCTGGGGGTCGACCCCACCCAAGGCCGAGTGAGGCCTGGCACATGCTTCCTGTCCATAAAATACAGAGCGCAGAACACTTTACTTCATGACGAGGATTAACCCCTGTCAGAGCACAATGCTTCACGTTGGGTTTGAATCCAACAACAGTGTCTCCAATTTGAAAATACTGTTGTCAGATTCGAGCCTTAATTTAATGAAACATTCAAAGAAGATGAAAATCCGACCCCAGAACAAAAAACTCTACCCTACAGGAAGCTTAAAGCGCCTGGACAACGAAGCAGCAGAGCACGGCACTAAGGTGATCCTATAAAGCAGCCTCCATATGCCACAGGACGAGAGGAACTCCTCACTTTGATGGCCCTTTTTTGTAGCAGAATGAGCGTTTCATTGGGCCATATGTACGAACACATTTTCCCATGGACACAGAATGGGTAAACCCCTTTGATACATCTGGCCCATTGTTTTTTCTGCTGTTTTAAATAGCGCAAGCTTGGTCCTAATTCATCAGAGCGCTTTAGTAAGCAGCAGACTACATTACACAAGGTCGTTTTTTTAGGCAGGGAAAGATTAAGTCATTTGCTCAGAATCACAGTAGGTTGAGCCGACGCCGGGACTCAAACCTGTTATGCTTTTTTATTGGCATTTATAAATATAGAAAATTACAACAGGAATCCCGTTGGAGGGGGGAAGGGGGAGCGAGAGGGAGTGGGTAAAATCAAGGAAGAGGTCTGGGGGGGAGTCGCAGATACACAATCTGGTGGTTATTGCAGAACAGTTCCTTTTTACAAGATAGATCGTCTAAAAGACAAAGGCTAGAATTTAGATCCCGTGCCCTGTACACAGCATTTTATAACATGTTATCATGCATGGGGTGTGGCCGGTATGTAGGCCGCGACACTACTACATACTCACTTACATCTGCATATCCCAGAAAGATTGACATACAATATTACTCCTGGGGCGCGAGGGCGAACTGCTGATTGCCCTCTTGGTCAGTGTGTGCCCCCTGAGCAGTCCCGTCCATACGGTGAACCTCTTTGACGATGGGAGTGTAATGGCCTTAACTCCCAGTAATGGGATAATTGCGATTGACAATATGTGGCATCGCTCAGCCATGCCCGGAAGGTAGGAGCAGGGCCACCCCACCCCCCACTGTATGGCCACCCTGCGTTTGGCTGATAGTAACAACATGGCATGGCAGTAAGTCGGCGGTGAGAGGCAGGTGTGTCCAAGACGTACCCTAGGAGCCATACCAAGGGGGTGTAGTGTGGTAAGGGCCCAGTGATTGTGTGTAGGGTCATGTATTCTTCCTCCCAGAATGATGCCACTCTCGGGCATTGCCATGCCAGATGGATATAGGAAGCCTGGGGGGAACCGCAGAAGAGGTAGTGAGGATCACGGGCAAGCCCCATTTTGAAAAGCTAGAGCGAGTGCGATAGAGAAGATGGAGAATTTGAAGTACATTAAACGCAGTTTATATTTGGAAGGGAGGGATTCCAGCTGTCCGCAGCAAACTGCCCACTGCTTATCCATTAGAAGAGGATGTATATCCTCAACACAAGCCTTGCGGGCAGTTGGGGTGATGATCAGTATAGTGTATTGCATACTGTTGTATAGGTTGTTATGTTAACGGGATTTATAAAGCGCACGAATACCCGGAGGTGTCTTGGCGCTGAGAACACAGTAAGCCCGCTCTAGCGTCCAGTTCTGGAACAAACAGGTTTTTAGTCCTTTCCTGAAGGTGGAGAGGGAGCTCACACTTCTGAGCTCACTCGGAAGAGTGTTCCAGAGTTTAGAGGTGCCATAGTGAAAGCTGCGGCCACCCCAGTGCGATGTTCGAATTCTGGGCACTGTCAAGAGTTTGGCCCCTGTAGAACGGAGGTGTCTGGTTGGTTCATACCAGACAAAAAGGTTTTGCAGGAAGGCAGGACCTGTGTGGTTCAGTGCTTTGTAAGCCAGACACAGAGCCTTACATTTGATGCGTTGTGCTACAGGAAGCCAGTGCAGGCTGCGAATCTCTTTAGATACAGATTGGCACCTAGGGGTGTTGACCAGTAACCGTGCTGCTGTATTTTGAACAATCTGAAGCTTTTTTAAACACTGCTTCTGTATGTTCAAATAAAGCCCATTGCAGTAATCCAGTTTAGACTGAATTAACGATGTTACCACAGTTTTTCTGGTGTCTGCGGGGATATAAGGAAAAATCTTCCTTATTTTCTTGATAAGGAAGTGGGAGGCGGAGACAGTTGCATTTGTTTGCTGAGAAAGCGATAGTTTGTTGTCAAACCATACTCCCAGGTGAGTGATTAATTTATGTAGTGATGGCGAAGCGTGGATAAGTTCAAGTGTTGGGAGGGGCGGTGGGGGAGAAGGGAAAGTGTCATGAATTGCGCAACAAGCAGCTCTAAGTTGGCAATAAACAAGATTGTCTAGGAGGGCAGGAGTCTGGGAGGACGTGGCATTGAAAGGAGGGATGAATTGATCCTCAGGTATAGATCCAAGAATGTTTGAGTTGTCCCACACGCGCCACATCGCAGTACCCCTATCGTGGAGCAGCGGGATCTGGGGGTTATTGGCTAGAGGGATGGATGGGCATATAGACACGCCAGCTCAGCTCGCTTTCGCAATCCCTCCCATGCCCAGCGTACACATGCTACCGTGTCAATTTCTGCCTTCTGTGTTTTGTAAGGTGTATAAAGCGCCGTTGTCAATTGCCATCGGGATTGGGCAGTCTAGCTCTATGGCCGTGTGGGGCTGGAATGGAGTAGGGTGGAGCCAATAGCAGCGGAATTGATGCTTGGGCATACAGGTCTTACAGCCTCATGTCAGGTGCTCCAAAACTGCCTTGTGAGAGCGGCAAAGTGAGGAGTTCCCTTGATACACGAAGTTATTTATTCACCCAGATCAATGTCATCAGGTTGGATTTAATGCACTTAAAAACTGCACTGTTAGTGGAAGGGGAATATTAAAAAACAGGTACAGGAATTTGGGGAGGACTATCACCTTCGCTATCGCAATTCGTCCCGCTAGAGACAATAGCAGTTTAGACCAGACGGGAATTCTGACTTCCACCCGATCAACGGCCGGACCGTAGTTAGCATGCCATAGTTCTTCAGGGTCTCGACTAAGCCATATATCTAAGTACCGAACCAGCTCTGTTGCCATTTGAGGGGGTATTCCGTGTGGGATGGCAGTGTCCCATCCGTAAGGGGAAATAGAATGGATTTGGACCAATTGATCTGGATGCCTGAGTATCCGCCAAATCAGACCACCTCATGTGTCAAGGGGGCCAGGTTCACGCGCGGGTCACTAGCGAAGAGAGTAATATCATCAGCATACATCGAAACCACCAACCCTCTGGTGGTGAAGTCGATGCCCCTATCACATGATATTGCCTGAGCCTTGCCATCAGCGATTCCATCGCTATTGCAAAAAGGAACAGTGATAGAGAGCATCCATACTCCGTGCCTCGAGTGATCGGAAAGTAGTCCATTCAATCTAACCCAAGCGGTGAGAAGGGTATAAAGGACCCGTATGTGCCTGATGAATTGCGAGCTGAAGACAAGGTGTGCTTGCAAGGGAAAGAGGTATGCCCCAAATCTGTTATATGTGAATTTGTAGAGCGCAGCTAATCACTCATGAGTATATCCAGGCGCTGGGTAGGGCAGGTCTGAGGGGGATGAAGGAGAAAATGCCTGTTTTGTCTGGAAGAGCATGTCTTGAGGTTCCTTAGGAAGTCCATCAAGGGGACGGGGGTTCTGAGGTGTTTCTAGAAGTTGTTCCAGGTCTTGGTTGCGAGGTATAAAAAGGAGCATCATCCGCTTCTGGTCTCCTTGATGCGAGGAAGGTGTGCTTTTGCCGGGGACACAGATCAAAGGGTGTCTGGTGGGTTGGTAGAAGCTGAGGCAGTGGTTGAGGTAAGCTGGATTGGTGTGGAGAGCTTTGCAGGCGTGGGTGAGTAAATCATGCATAGCATTTGCAGGACGTGGAAGCATGATGAGTAGACGGCATTGATCTGTCTGCTAATGGAGAGGTTGGTGTCCAGGATGATCCCAGGGTTCTTGGCATGGTCCGCAGGAGCGGTTGAGGGGCAAAGTTTGGAGGGTCACCAAGAGGTGTCCCGGGGAGTGGTTGTTGCATCAGATTTGGACTACGGTTTGGTCTGTGTAGAGCTGGAGGCTGTTGTTTCTCATCCAAGCAGAGACGTTGCTCATGCAGGTGGTGAAGTTTGCTTTCGAGATGCTGTTTGGATCGGTAAGGGAGAGGATGAGCTGTGTGTCGTTGGCATAGGACACTACTCATGTACACGTTGAGGAGTGTTGGGCTGAGCAATGATCATTGAGGGACTCCGCATTTGAGTTTCTTGGGTTCTGAGGTTGGGGGGGTCTAACTCGAGTTCTGTCTGTGAGGAAGGAGGACATTCACTTGAGGGCCGGTCCATAGATACTCACGTGCTGAAACTTTCTGACGAGTGACTTGTGGTAGACTGTATCGAAAGCAGCGGAGAGGTCAAGGAAGATGAGTGCGGCAATTTCTCCTCGGTGGAGGATGCTTCTGATGTCGTCAGTGGCCGCAATGAGGACTGTCTCTGTGATGTGGTTGGTGCGAAAGCCTGATTGAGCGCTGTCTAGGAGTTGATGGAGTTCTAGGTGGTCTGCGAGTTGGTTATTGATAGCTTTCTCAATGACTTTAGGTGGAAAAGGCAGGAGCGAGATGGGTCTGTAGCTGCGGAGGGTGTTGGGGTCCATTGTTGGTTTCTTTAATAGGGTCCCACAGTTCCAAAGTCAGCAGATAAATATTTACCCATTCTTTTATCCATATAGCACATTTAAATCACAGACTGTCATTTTAAAATCCAAATCATAAGGTGGGGTCAGAGGTCACCTTGCTCTGGGTATTCAAGGCACCCTGGAGTTACCACCATGAGGTGGCTAGTTGGGTGGGTTTGAGCCAGTCCTGGGAGCACGAGCGCCCGGTGCAGTGGGACTTCCTTAAATATAAGTGAGTGTACAGCACTCTGGGCCAGCCTAGAGCGGAACACACCCACAGCGGTCAGAGAACGGCGACCTCAGAGGAAGGTTTCTATACATCAGCTAAGCAACATGAATAAAAGATGTGCACCTTTTTATACTCACCAACACACAGGGCCGTAGCTTGGCCAGTAAGATTGGGGGTGAGCTTCAAATTTCCCAACAATCACGCTGACACACAATATTAAAACACATTATACGCAGTGGCGGTGCGTCCATTGGGGCGCTGGGGTGTTGCCCCACTAATGGCCCAGGGCCCATTGATCGTTCTACTTCTTCTAATAAATAATAACGTGGAATTAGTCAGTGAGCCGCGAGTTATTAATAATAACTCGCGGCTCACTGACGCTAATTCCACCGGGCCACGCCCACTTGGTGACGGTGACTGACAGACTACTGTTGTGTTGTTGTGAGCGCAGCAGCAATAATGCGCATGTTCGGTTTTGGGCTGGTCATTTTACGACCAGCCCGAACATGCGCACTAGCCTTCCCCTTAGGAGAGCGAGGGTTGCTTCATGCAGCAGCCCCCGGTCTCCCTAATGGGCGGGAGTATCCTGCTCTAGCCAATCCTGGCGCTGCTAATGCAGCATCTGGATTGGCTGAGAGTGAGACACCGCGCAGTCTGAGCCTAGTCTGAGGCTCAGGCTGGCACATTACTGTCATTGGGTGGTGCGCGTGGGTGGCACTGCATTAGCCACCTCTCTGGCTGCGCTTCATAGATCTGAAGAAATAAAAATATACACACAAAAAGTCAACAGTGGTCGCCTGTATACGCACTAATTCATAAACCGCACCCAGAAGAGGTGATCTTTATGTAGAATGTAAGAGTCAACATGGAAAGCATTTTTTTTATTTTGCATTGTTTCATTAAGTGTAAAACAAACACTGGGCCTACAGAGCGTTCTGCATTAAGTAGAATGCACATACAATAAGTGTGAATGTATGTAGTGTGCGTTGTTTATTTATTTTTAAACTAATTTGGAAATTCGCTGTGAAAATTATACACTTATTATTTCTTTGTGTTAAATGTTATGTTAAAAATGATTTGTAAAGCGCGCGTACACCGATTGGTTTCATGGCGCTGTGCTAGGACTTGTCCGTTTCCAGTGGAGAAGTTATTTGTGGGCCTGAACAAATAGCCAGGTTTTAAGGGACTTCCTGAAGCTCAGAAGGTCAGTGCAAGACCGGATCTCCAAGGGGAAAGAATTCCTCAATCTCGGGGCAAGATAGGCGAATCTGCAGCTTCATTGACGTTTCCGCTTGAACTTGGGGGTGGATAGAAGCAGAAGGTGAGCTGATGGTAGGTTGCGTGAAGGGGTGTACCTTAGTATCAGATCGTTTATGAATTTGGGGCTACGACCGTGAAGAGATTTGAAAATCAAGCAGCCAGTTTTAAAAACGCAGCGTTGAGGGATGGGGAGCCAGTGCAGTTTCCTCAGTAGAGGGGAGGCCGGTTGCCACCTAGGTTGCCGGAGGATCAGTCTGGCTGCCTGGTTCTGGACCATCTGCAGCCGCTTGGTAAGGAAGAGTGGCATGCCCAGGTATACTGAGTTTGCATAGTCCAAGTGTGACAGTACAGTGGCTATTACGACCTGTGTCGGGGCTTCCTGCGTAAGCAATCGGCAGATCTTCCTGATCTTTCGCAGCTGAAAGAAGCATTTCGAGATCACCAATCCGACTTGCGTTTTTAGTGAGAGATCATTGTTTAAGGTGACGCCGAGAGTTTTGGCCGAGGGGGAGGGGGTGGGAGGGGATCCTAGCTCCGTCGGCCAATAGTGAGAGCCCCAGAACTTGTGGCTACCCCCTGTTAGGACTAACTCTGTTTTGCCAGGATTTAGCTTTAGGTGGTTATGATCCATCCAGTGTTGGATGTGCAGCATGGTGGCCTGAAATTCGGTGACTGACTTTGGTGAATTGTCGACAGTAAATACCAGTTGAAGGTCGTCGGCATAATTAAAAACAGTCATGTTCCTAATTTTTAGGGACTGGATCAGGGGGAGGAGGTAAAGATTGAACAAGTGGGGGGAAAGTGAGGAACCTTGCGGAACCCCGCAAGTAATTCTTCGCTTAGGAGCCGTGAACTGGGCTGAGCGGACAGCCTGGGACCGGTCTTCTAGGAAGGAGCTGAGCCAGCTGGAGGCTGTGCCCTGGATGCCAGCCAACCTGACACGGTCTGCCAGTATGTCATGGTCGACCGTGTCAAAGGCGGCGGAGAGTTCCAGTAGCACTGGGGCCTGGGGGGAGCCTCCGTCAGCTTTGTCTCGTAGAGTATCCAAGACCGCTAATATCACTGTTTCTGTGGAGTGCGCGGGGCGAAAGCCGGCCTGATGAGAGTCGAGATGGTTAGATTCCTCCATGAAGTTGGACAAGCACCTCGCTACATGGGCCTCCAATACTTTAGCCAGATATGGGAGCAGGGAGATGGGACGGTAGTTAGACGGGCTCATAGGGTCTGCTCCAGGTTTTTTCAGGAGAGGAACCACGATGGCTTCTTTGAATGCTGTAGGAACGCGACCCGAGGAGAGGGACTCGTTCAGGAGGGCGAGTGCTGGGCCCGGGAAGATGGAGAGGGCGTCTTTTAGCACATGTGGTGGGCAGCAGTCCGTAGGAGCTCCTGATTTAACTTTAGACAGGAGGTCCTGGAAAGCCTCGGTACTAATGGCTGGGAAATAATTTAGCGTGCAGTTGTTGCTGTGCATGGCCGAAGGAGTCATAATGGGGGAGTGTTTAGGGATGCTAGCTTTAATGGTGGTAATCTTTTCAATGAAATAATTATTCAGGGAGTCGCACAGTGCTAGAGTAGGAGTGGCCTTGGGAAGGATTCTGTCTGGGTTGGACAATTCATTCAAAATCGCAAAGATTTCTTTGGAACTCTTATTTGAGTTGAGGATACGAGATGAGAAGTGAGCGGCTTTGGCCGAGAAGATAGCCTTCTTGTATTCTTTCCGTGCTGTCATGTAGTGGAGTTTCCTATCTGAAGAATAGTTCTGTCTCCACTGCCTCTCCAGTTGGCGCAGGGCCAATTTGTGAGATTTTAGTTCATGAGAGAACCATCTCTGAGCGTCGGCGCGGCAGGCCAGCTTTACTTTTTTGAGGGGTGCGTGCTTATCGCTTGCCGCTAGTAGCCAAGCCGATAATTTTGCCTCAGAGATGTTGATATCAGATGCAGATTTGGGGGCTGTGCTGACCAGTGTGTCCAGAAATTCCTTTTTATCAAGGGTGTTCCATTTCCTGGCCATCCCGCCTGCGACCGTGGGGGCTTTACCAGTGGCGGAGTTTTTTATAGTGAATTTTATTAGATGATGGTCTGACCATATGCAGGGGAGGATTGTAGGTGCAGCTATTGTCAGGCTGTTAGTCCAGACTTGGTCCAGAATGTGCCCTTTGAGGTGTGTGGCTGAGGATACTTGCTGAGTAAAGTTTAGGTTAGTTAGGAGATCGGTCAACTCAGCTGACTGCAGCCCTCCATGTGGCTCATTATACCAGTAGTTGAAGTCACCCACAAGTAAGATTTTGGCGTGGTTGATGACCAGGTTAGCGATCTGTTCGCTCAAAGAAAGGGGGAATAGGGGCATCTGGTAAGGGGGCCTATACACTAGCACGCAGATGATTGGGACGGAGGCAGATTCCAGTTTGATTACGATGTTTTCTGCTTCCGGGAGGTAGAGACAAGTTAGGGCACTAAATTTGAGTTTTATATGAATAATGGCTGCTACTCCCTCCCCCCCCCCCCCCCCAGTTTGCCTGGTGGACGGTTGGCGTGGATAATGTAGTAGTCATTAGGTAGCGCCGCCAACAAGTCAGGGGTGGAGTCGAGTGTCGGCCAGGTTTCTGTCACCAGAAGGATGTCTGGTTTATCAGTAGCAAGGAGGAGAAAGATGTCAAGCTGGTGCTTAACTAGGGAGCGTGTATTAAGGTAGTATATTAGTAGTGACAGGGGCCTATGTTTATCAGGTCCCCGCGGTTGTTGAGTGGAAGGGGTAGGCTTCCAGACTTCGGGGAAAGAGCTCCGCTTCTGGAAGATTTCCGTGTGGGTCAATTTATTACGCGTGTCGGGGGAAGGGCGAGGTGTGTCGAGTGGTGCTGTTTGAGGGCCTCAGAGGAATACGTGATCAATCGGGCATGGTGGCTGGCCCCTGGGCCCGGATGGGTGCTGACGGGCGCAGACGGGCTTGCCTTTGGCGCGCCCGCTGCGCGTGTCCGCTGCGCTCCTGGCCGGCATATGTCTCCAGTTCCCGCCCACTGCTCCTCCCTCTCTCAGCGTAATAGGCTGATTCAGAGGGGAGTGATCAGGAGCAGCTGGGACGCCGGTGCAGCCGCCTTACGCGCAATTAACAATTTTAAAAAGGCACAGGTCAGATTCATACAAGTTTAAAAGTGATTTTAAAAGCAGCGTTTCAAATGAGCTTCAAGTTAGCTTCCGGGAGGGTAGCGGCACAATCCTAGTGTGTCCGCTCCCGCGCTGCGGCCGGCATATGTCTCCGGTCCCCGCCCACTGCTCCTCCCTCTCTCAGCGTGATAGGCTGATTCAGAGGGGAGTGATCAGGAGCAGCTGGGACGCCGGTGCAGCCGCCTTACGCGCAATGAACAATTTTAAAAAGGCACAGGTCAGATTCATACAAGTTTAAAAGTGATTTTAAAAGCAGCGTTTCAAATGAGCTTCAAGTTAGCTTCCGGCTGGGTAGCGGCACAATCCTAAATAGATATCTCATCAATGGGGAGGGGACAGTCAGGAAAATTGCACAGCACTGCCGCACTTGGTGAAGCATATGGCCAATCACTGTGGCTTATGTGAAGCCATGCAGACAGTGATTGGCCATTTCGTTCGTGGTGACGTGACGACGTGTCGTGACTGACGTCGTCGCAGCAGACCATCACCGCGCCACACGACACCTCGTGTTAGTACCTACTGCTCGTGGCTCGTCCGCTCGTGGTGTACTTCGGATCGGATCATTCACACCTCGCTCTCAGCCTTGGTTGGTCCGTTCAAAAGATCCCCTGATCGCTGATCATCGTTGAGATTGAGAGTCAGATTATCATAGTTATTAAAAAAGTAAGAATCCGTAAATGCGCAGCGTCCGTAAATGCGTCATTGCACGTTTGGCCTATATGATGTGTTTCATTAATGTGGCACACATTTGAAAGTGGGGGTGGACAGGGAAGTACAAGGCGCTGCCGCGACCAGAAGTGATTTGGCTAGTGGATGTCATGGTGCGTATGACACAGACATTTACCATTTTACGGGACACCAGCTGGGAGTCATGGGCGGCAGGCGCACGGGCAGCGGTGGGAGCGCGAGAGCGGGCAGCGAAGCAAGGGATGATGAGAGAGGTCCGTCTAACTAAGTCATAGGTGACTGGCTGGTTAGGTTTTGTATGTTCAGGACAACTGTTCATCTGTCTGCGAGTATAACGTTGCTTGTGACGGCACCACTTCTCTCCCACTGAGTGGAGGCAGGACTGCTATAAACTAGTTATGCAGCTCTTTGGAGTTTGACCTCATTGACAAATACCATACATAGTTATCCCTTGCAGGTGGTACAGATGTATTGAGAAGGGTGTTTAGTCCACGAGCTGTCGCAAAGATGTGTGCCCTTCATAGACGGAAAACTCTCAGTTTTATGTATTGTGTGCGAGAGTGGGGTGGATGGGGGGTGTGGAACACCCCCAAATGTTTGTTACTGGTCGGTAAACTCATAGTGGATTGCCCGACACCTTTATTCTTGAACCCTGGGGCTGCATGTTAGTCGGTGGGTAGCTGAAAGACAAGGCCACAGTAATAACCGCTGGGGAAGTGAAACAAGAAGGTACTTGTAGCTCAATGGGCGCGAGGTGAAAACTGAGTAGGTAGTTGATGTCTCCATTGTGCAGTGATGCACCCAAGATGGAGGCATCCCTGAAAAGTGACAGACACTGGTTCAAAATGTGAATTTTTATCATAAAATATGGATGAGATTATGCAAAACGTCACGTGTATAATTGAGAGGCCACTTGAGGTCTGTATGAATCAAGGCTTCTCATAGCTGAACATGAATCATGAGTCTAAAGACCTGTTTACACTTACTATTTGTGAAAGCTTGCTTTGGTGTAGGGAGCAGGGGTGACTAACTGTGTCAAATCTAGGTGGAGTTAAAGAGTATGAAGAGGGTAGCCCTTTTTGGACCAACTGTTTTGAGCTCATCCATTGTGTTTTCGATAGAAGAATCGGTCCCATGAGTGTGGAGGAAACCGAACCGAGTGTTAACCAAGAATTCATGGGTCTTTATGTAATCGTTAATTTCCCTGAAAGCTGCCCTTTTTAGTCGGCTTACATAAGACGTGTGCATTATCAATCAGTTTGAAGTTGTATGTGTTTCCGGATCAAGCTTAGGCTTCTTCAGATGAGGTTTGTTTTTGGAGGTGTTCAGACCATCTGAGAAGATTCATCTTCAAATTAGAAGTTGAGCGTGGTTTGCGCTGAAAAGATGTGAGAGACTGGCTATAAGCATCTTGAATACTGGCAGTGGGGTTGGGTCAGATAGTGCTCCTGAAGTCAGCTGGGTGAAGACTTGTCCATAAATAATAATATCTGAGTAATGGAGTGGTGTGGATGGTCGTTATGGAAGAGGGGTTACCACTGTTGCTCCGAGTATTGTCCAGCCTGGCAATTTAAGGCCTAAAACATGTTTGTGCCTCGACACTGTGTGATGTATTTTTTAATTACATTTGAAACCGGTGAATAGTAGTCTAACAATGCAAAATGGCATGCAAGATTTCTGCTGCATTATTCCTTCGCTGCTGTATGTGTGGCGGATAATAACATGGCATTCATTTAACCATTACTGGACACCCGGTGACTGGTCGCATTTTCTGTCAAAAGACTGTTTGCAGTTGATGTTAGCAAACCCACCGCAATGTGTGCCAGTGTAAGCAGATTATCCGTAATTGTATGTGTGTATGCATTTTGGAGGAGGCGAGGGGGCAACATTTTCTTCAGGTCTGAATAAGATATAGATTCCTGCTGGCTGTTTTGTATTTCATCATAAAGCCTGTGAGGAGGTCGCTACCCATTGAGTGGCTCTGGCCCATGAAGTTGCTGGCATGCTGTGCAGTGTTTTCATCTCGCCAGTGGCAGTTATGTTCCTGATAAATTCGTAACCCCCAGGAACACCTGCAAATCAGCCTGGATTTAAATTAAAATTAGGTTTATGGCATTTTTTTAATCAGAGGGAAGGACGCGATAAAAGGCAACCGTGTATTTTTGTAGAGAATAAACATACCTACATAGGAAGCACTCCACACGTCCACGGCTGCCGAAATGAAGGTAGCGCTCACTCCTGACCTAGCCTCTTCAGTGAGTCACTGCTTTTGTCAGAGAGATCCTTTTGTTACTTGCAGTTTGTAAGTTAAAATCCTAACATACAACAGTGAGCTATTAACTGTCATCTAAGAGCTGCATGCAAACGGCAAGGTAAAAATTAGAGCGTTATGTTTTTTTCCCCCAGTCTTGTTTGATTATCCTAATGTTCCAAAAATAAGTAATATTTTTTATTTCAGCACCTGGTAAAGCCTGACAACTATTACCTAATTTTTGGGCAATTTTTGGGCGAAGAACAAGAGGCCACAACCTCCTTTGCTGCTCTTTCACCCCGGCTACGACCCAGCAAACACCAGTGTTAAAGGTAAGGAAACTGATGCTATATTTTTTTAGATTGGAGTTAGGGCTATGTATGTGGGCACTGTACATGGTGGGTGGGGTGGGGGCACATTCTGAACATTGTACCCTCGGTGGATGGAATTTAATAATAGCCTTAGCCCTGTGCTTTGGGCAATAACGGTTGTTAAAGGCCCTATCTATCCCTTGCCTTGTTAAAGGCCCTCAAGCAGTGTCTGTTTCAGTGCCTTCAGCAACCAGTACGGCACACAGAGGCAGCAGGCAGAAAGGCTGTATTTACAGCAGTCATGTTGTGCAAAGGGGAGCTGTTGGAGATATATTGCGATAATGCACAAGATATATGTATTTATACTGAAATTTGATATAATTGCACCAAACCTTATACGCTGTACTTTGATTATTGACAGGTTTCTTTAATATTGGTAAGGCCAGCATCGGCATGAATACAGTAGAACAGCTAATTGCAAGGCCATTCTTTGGACGGAAACTTGAAGAGAAACTAAATATAAAGCAATTAGGACCTGATCGGCCTGACCTAAAACTACAACAAGTTACCCAGGACAGAGGAAAAACTTACAAACGTACATTCTCAAATACCTGGTACACAAAAGCTGATTGGCTTACAGGGTGCGCGTCAAAAAATTCTCTGTTCTGCTTCCCTTGCTTGCTGTTTAGTGGTGGTGACATTCCTTGGACAAAACAAGGAGTAATAGACTTGAAGCATTTGTCTGACAAAATAAAGAAGCATGCACACACAAGAAACCATATGGAAAACCTGACGAGACTGGGAATGTTGGGAGACACACCGATTGAGCACCACATAAACGATGCATACCGCCAAACAATACAGAAACACAATGAAGCAGTTGATAGGAATAGACACATACTATCAAAAATAATTGATTGCATTCGTTTCTGTGGTGCTTTTGAACTGGCATTGCGAGGCCATGATGAATCAGAAGGTTCCCCAAATCCTGGAATATTAAGAGGGCTTGTGGATTTAATAGCAAGCATAGACAAGGAAATGGAAGCACATTTAGCAAGTGCTACAGTCTTTAAGGGCACCTCTAAAACGATACAAAATGAACTCCTTGAGTGTATGCTAGGAATTCTGAGAAGCCATATTGTCCAAGAGGTGCAAAACACTGACTTTGTGGCTATTCAGGCTGATGACACCACTGATGTGGCCACACAAACACAGTCCGTATTAGTCTTTCGGTACCTTGACAATGACAGTAAAGTTGTGGAGAGGTTCTATGGTTTCGCACATTTAAGAGACTCTAGTGCAGAAACCATTACTTCAGCTGTACTGCGACAACTGAACTTCATTTTTCCAGAGCTGCCTCAAAGAAAAAAACGTATCGCACAAAGCTATGATGGTGCGTCCGTAATGAGTGGAAGCGTTGGTGGAGTACAGAAAAGAATTAGAGATGTGTACCCTAATGCTCTTATGTGCACTGTTACGCCCACCAACTTAATCTTATTATGCAACAGGCAGTATCAAGGATCTCCGAGACACAAATTTTCTTTCAGGATGTAGGAGGCATGGCAGCATTCTTCTCACGTTCCCCCAAAAGAACGGAAGCACTTCAGGAGATTGTGGACAAAAGGCTTCCAAGGGGACCCTCAACGCGTTGGAACTTTAACATACGTACAATCAACCTAATCTATCAACATAGGGAGGACCTTGAGAAATGTTTCGACGCCATAGAAGCCAATGAAGACTTTGATTTCAAAAGTCAGAATGAAGCCTGTGGCTTTGCTAGAACACTACAAGACAAGAGAATTTCAGTTCTTTCTGTTTTTATTTCATGACCTAATGTTTTTTGTCAACATATTATACGAGCAGTTACAAGCACGAGCCATAAATACTGTCTCTGTGCAAAAATATACCAGTATGTTTGTCACCAGCATAAACAAAGTGAGAGATGGGGTTGGCAATTTAGACAGCAAACTGCCAGAGGATTCTACTTTTTCAAACCACAGGAAAAACATCAGCAGTCTGGTCCGAATTGCAAAGGAGATATGTGACATTATAATTGTGCATGCACAAGAACGTTTTTCTTTCACAAAACATTTGGTGAGTGCCACATTATTGCAAAGTGAACACTTTGCAAAATATGATCAATCCTTCCCTGAGCAAGCTCTGAATGATGCTGTGGAAGCGTATCCTATGCTCAACAAAGAGGACCTGAGAACTGAGTTGACTGTACTGTACGGAATGAGTGTATACCGGAAGGCCACTGGTGCCATTTCTTTGCTGGCTTTAATTCAGAAACTTAATATGGAAAAGTCACTTACAGAGACAGTGGCTTTACTAAAAATTGTCATTACCACTCCTATGACAACAGCAGAGTCGGAACGATGTTTTTCCACCTTAAACAGAATAAAGACATTCCTGAGGAACAGAATGATTCAGGAAAGACTAAATGCTTTAGCAATGCTCTCTATAGAGAGCGACCTAGTTAAAAGAATCCCAGACTTTAACGTTCAAGTTATTGAAAAGTTTGCTGCTCTTAAAGACAGACGTGCTGATTTTATCTACAAAAAGTGAACAATATGATGAATGCTGCTAGTTTGCGACCTGTTTAGTTGTTTTAAATAAAAAACATCTGTGAGGTACTCAGAAATGCATTGTATCTCGAAGTCTGTTATGAAGCTCTGTGGTTATACTGAATAAGCAGCTACCTATGTTATATGACATCTCTTTATTAATGTAATAACTGCACTTTCACAATTGCTTTATTAACCTTCCTGCTTTCTCAAATTTGCTTGAAAATGCACCATTTGTCCACTCTTTTTTCAAAATGTTCTCGGGGGAGAACCCCCCGAACCCCCCTTAGGTTGTGCGGGCTCGCTCGCTACGCTCGCTCGCTACGGTGCAGTATGTCAATCATTTTACGCCTCACCACTTTCAAATGTCACCAGCCGCCACTGATTATACGACAAGCAGGGCGCACGGGAGAAGCTTGAGGGGCAAGGAAAGGGAGAGGAATTCGGATTGATAGGGGTACCAGGTGAGAGAAAGCACATTATTTGTGAACTAACCAACATTTTTTAAGTCTTTCGAAACAGAGAGAGGTAGAAAGTGTGTGTGTTTTTTTTTCTGTGTGTACAAAAAATCCAGGTGAAATCCAACAGACACCTCACCATACCGGAGTGAAAGCACCTGCCACCAACTATTTATCCCAAAATGCATTTATTAGTAGGATTTGACACCCCAAACACCCCCCATGAAGCTACGCCTCTCTTACTACATTTATATCTAGCGCTTGTATACATCAACGAGTTTAAGTGCTATATAGGAATAACTGATGTTATCGTTGCGGATCCAATAACCCAAACGACATCTTCAGCGCCTCTCTGTATTGATATAGCGTGCACCTAGTCAGGAACCACGCAGCGCTGTAGACCTACAAGCGGCTGGGATACGACACAAGAGGTGCGCATCCAGTGGCGATGTATATCTTAGAATATTACAAGCACGTGTCAGTTCACATATTTATAATTAGACTGTATTGCAAATCATATATTTAAAATTTGAGACGTAGAGAGAGAGAGATTAAGTGTTTTGCCCAGAATCACACAATTACAGTCACGCGTGAAGCCGAGATCAGAAGCCAGGTTCCACAGGTGCAGGAAGAGCACGTGCCACCCATCAAAACGTTCTCAAAGTGCCTCCGTCTCACTAGCACTCACATTTCGGGGTGCTCTGTGGGTGCTGTGGATTGGCGGACACCCCTGAATAATGCAAGAAGACCCCACTTACCGAGTGGGAGGAAGAGCAGGAGGGTCCCTAGGAGCGCCTTCATCCTGGGGTCGCTCCGGCCCCCGTGCAGTGCCGCCCCCGGAGTCCCTCAGAGGCGCAGTCCTCGAGGCACCTTCACCAACATGGAGTGCTCGACTAGGCCGGCCCTGCACCTCACCTTCTTCTCTTCTCCCCTCGGGTGTTTGTGAGGACGGTCAAAAATGCAGCTGCGCCGAACCAGTTGGTCAGGAGGCGGCACGAGGCCGATTCCAAAGCCGCACCCCCGCCTCGTGAAAACACGAGTCTGCTAGGGCGTGAAAGGAGGAAGCGCCTGGAAAGGGCGCCAGTGCGCCTTGTGCGCGTCACCTACCAAAGCCGGTGGAGTGTGACGTCATGGCGCAGTCACATGAGGACTGGGCTTCAGGGGCCACACAGGACCCGGCCGCTAAACCAATAGTAATCCCTTCTAGGCGCTACTCTGAACAGACCCATTGTTAACAACCCCAAAGAAGAGACATCCTGCTACACTGACCTGGTCAGGGAGAAAGGCCAGACCTGTGAGAGGAAGGAAGGTAGCTCAGACAGAGGTGTGCTATGCACAGGGTCAGTGGATCACCTGGATTATGGAACAAGAGAGTTCCAAATTAGGCGGCAGGGTTGACTAAATTGTGCGGTAAAAAGGCAAATTAGGCAGTTTAATGCGACACGCTTTGTGGCGGCATTGCTTCGCCATATCGTCACATCCGACAAACAATAATATGCATTTAACGCCTAAATACAGAATTCAGCAACCGAAAAGGAGCCCAGTTCATCTCTACAAAGACCCGCCACAAAGTAACACGCGTGGCTGCTGCCAGCGTGTTTAGTGACTTCGGAATAGAGCTAGGCATTTTGTTTTTTGAAATTTGAAGATTACGCAGTTTCTGGATTATGTGGCAAATCCGCCATTATGCAGAAAATACTGCGGCTGCAGAATTGCATAGTTCCAGTGCCCCTGGCTATACAACACTTGGGATTCATCCAGGTGTGTAGTGTGTGCTGAGCGAGGCACAACCCGTTGTCCTGTCACCAGCCAGAGGGGCCGGGGGAGTTAGCTAACTCTTCTTATATGACGTGCACGATGTGCTGTTGTTGATAAATGATGCTCCCGACTATGGCTCCCAGCGCAGGCAAGGAGTAGGGCCATTTTGTCTCCCGGTTGGGTCTTTAAAAACAGCCATAATTGGGACGCAGTGCTTATGTATAGTTTATTTGTAAAGTGTAGCGCACACAAACGAGGTTTCTTGGCGCCGGAACTGTTAAAGAGTAACGCCAGAGAGTGTAGTAACATGAAAACATTCGTTTGTGGCAAATTTCTGGACGAGAGGAGGGGGTTCCCTTTCTCATGTAGGCCCCGGCGACACTGCACCTGCTGCACTAATGACGTTTCACCCCTGACTTCCATCTAGTGCTACGACGAAAGGTACTGGGATATGTTCCCAGTTGCTCTAAAGAACTGCTTATAAAAGGAAGAGCTTTCAGCCGATGTAGAGGTAAAGTCGAGATTCTGCGTCACAGTGCTTAACTTGAGCCGGTGGTTGGGGACCGGCACTTGTTTTTCCTCGTCGGACATTTCGCGAGCGCGAGAGAGGGGCCAAGCAAACAAAGGGGAAAGAAGAATGAAGAGAAAAACAGAAAACCGTCACAAGGGGGAAGCAGGGACCTGCTCTAGTGAGATGAAGGGACAGGCGGAACCAGGCATCAGGCGTTTCTAGACTCGGAGGGGGCGCTTTTGTTACTGGGGGACCGGTTTTGTGACAGTGAAACAGTTCTAAAAACACTGCAGAGTTCATTGTATATCCAACAGTTTTCAGGCAACAATAAAAGTGGATGAATGCACCTGCTGATGGAGTATGCCATGCAGATCACAGAACAGTATTTGATGTGCATAGCTCAGTGGGTTACTGCCTTTGTCACAGAGATTCTTTTTAACTCTGCAGCTCATAAATTACAATCGTTATCTGGGTTGGAAAGTTATGTTTTTTCCCCAGTCTTTCATTGTCATAATTTTGCAAAAAATGGTTTGGGTAGAAATACATTTTTATTAATATAATCAACCCTAACCACTGTGTTATGTTTGAATCCTGAGTTTGTGCTTCCCCAGACCAAGCACTCTTAAAAAATCCTACCAGTATGGATGGCATGTGAATCCTACACCTTGTAGTCCCCTATGCCTTATGTAACATTTTCAATACACTGATTCATACACGTATGATTCATTGTCTCTGTACGTGTGCATGATGTAAAATGCTCCGACACCCTACACTGGAATGAAACAAATGAAATACGTGTGAGAGAGGGGCTGTGGAGAGATGAGGGACACTGTTGGAGGGTGATAGTGAGGGAATCATTGAAGAGCCCCAACAAAGATTGTCGTATCCTGGTGCACTGTAAGGTCATCATTTACTATGCTTTAAAAACCAATATAGTTGAATATATACACATATAAATGTGTTGTAGAATGCACAATTTTTGCCATTTTTTCCCAAATTTTCTTGGGGGTAGAACCCTCATCTACCCTTGTAGTGGTCAGGCTCCCTCGCTATGCACCGTATGGGGGGCTGGTCTGACAAAATGTGCCAGGGCTGCTTTGGGTTCCCTAGGGGCAGGGAGGTGTCTTGTGGTTAATTAAAGAGGAATGAGGTGGATTCCAGATTCTGCAACATTGCTATTCGGCGCATGGGTGCTGGCTGTGGGCTTCTGAGCAGAGCTTCGGCACTGGCATGAGGGCTTTAAGTGGGCCGGGTCTTAGACCTGGTAGTAATTAAAACAACATTGAAACGGGTCCCTTTTGGGCTCTGTATTCATGCTCTTAACTTTTCATGCAAAAACACTGATTGATTTCTGAACAATGAGTGTAAAAAAGGTTAAGGGAACCCATGTCCTTACTGCTTATATTTCAAATGCTTTACTTAATCTTGCATTCCCTACGAGTGTCAAGTTTTTCCACTATGCTGTGTTATTTTTTTTTTCCAGGCAGCAAATTACTCCTGACTAGTGCATAATTTGAATTGAGTCGCATTCATTTTTATCAGGTGGTAGGAGCGTTTTAATATTTAATATGTCCAAACTTTACAAAGTTGTGTTAATGTACGCCTTTTTTTAAAAGTACCTTGATAATGCCTTTTTGCACAGTTATGTCAATGTTTGGTTTAAGCATTCTGCTAAATGTTTTTGTGCTTAACCTCAGCAGGTTGACACGAGATGACAAATCGTTTTAAAATGTTTACATTGTTTTTTGCTTCTGTGTATAGTAAATTATGGATGTTTGCATGTTGCACAGACTGTACAATTCTCTGTAAGCTCAGGATCAAATATCTATAGTTGTGTTTTATAATGTATTCCTCGTGACTCCCCTGTGCCTGCTTACATGACGCATGAAGGCCAATGATTTTTTTTTTCACAACAAAATTTTATTGTTGACAGCCGAATCAGCCCTACCAGGGTTAAACAATCAATCAATCAATCAATCAATCAATCATGTCACTTATAAAGCGCACTACATACCCGCAAGGGTCTCAAGGCACTGGGGGAAGAGGGGGGTGGTGCTGCTACTGATCGAAGAGCCAGGTCTTGAGGAGTCTTCTGAAGGCCAGTAGGTCTTGGGTCTGTCGGAGGTTGGTGGGGAGGGTGTTCCAGGTCTTGGCGGCGAGGTGGGAGAAGGATCTGCGGGGGACTGTGGTGAGGGCGAGGCTGGTCGAGCGGAGCTGGCGGGTGGGGGCGTAGAAGCTGAGTCGTCTGTTGAGGTAGGCTTGTCCGGAGTTGTGGAGTGCTTTGTGTGCGTGGGTGAGGAGCTTGAAGGTTATCCTCTTGTTGACAGGGAGCCAGTGCAGGTCTCTCAGGTGGGGTGTGATGTGGCTGCGTCGGGGGATGTCGAGGATAAGACGTGCAGAGGCGTTCTGGATGCGTTGCAGCCGTCTCAGGAGCTTAGCCGTCGTTCCTGCGTAGAGGGCGTTTCCGTAGTCCAGCCTGCTGGTGACGAGGGCCTGGGTGACTGTTTTTCTTGTTTCGGTGGGGATCCACTTGAAGATCCTGCGGAGCATTCGGAGGATGTTGAAGCAGGATGAGGAAACGGCGTTGACCTGCTTAGTCATGGAGAGGGTGGGGTCGAGGATGACCCCTAGGTTGCGTACGTGGTCGGTGGGTGGCGGGGCTGTTCCCAGTGATGTTGGCCACCAGGAGTCGTCCCAGGCTGAAGGGTTGGAACCAAGGATGAGGACCTCCGTCTTGTCCGAGTTCAGCTTCAGGCGGCTGGTCCTCATCCATTCGGCGACGGCCTTCATTCCTTCGTGGAGGTGGGCTTTGGCGGTGTGAGGGTCTTTGGTGAGGGAGAGGATCAGCTGGGTGTCGTCGGCGTAGGAGATGATGTTGAGGTTGTGCTGTCGGGCGACGTGGGCGAGGGTGCCATGTAGATGTTGAACAGCGTTGGGCTGAGGGAGGAGCCTTGGGGTACGCCGCAGATGATCTTGGTGGCCTTGGATCGGAAGGGGGCGAGGCGGACGCTTTGTGTTCTGCCGGAAAGGAAGGATGTGGTCCAGTCCAGGGCCTTCTCTTGGATCCCGGCGTCGTGAAGGCGTGTTCGTAGTGTGTGGTGGCAGACCGTGTCGAAGGCGGCTGATAGGTCCAGGAGGATGAGGGCTGCTGTTTCTCCGTTGTCTAGCAGGGTCCTGATGTCATCGGTGGCGGCGATGAGGGCGGTTTCGGTGCTGTGGTTGCTGCGGAAGCCGGACTGGGAAGGGTCCAGGATGTTGTTCTCCTCGAGGTAGCGGGTCAGTTGTTTGTTGACGATTTTCTCGGTGACCTTCGCGGGAACGGGAGCAGAGAGATGGGTCGGAAGTTCTTGAGGTCCTTGGGGTCTGCCTTGGGTTTCTTGAGTAAGGCGGTGATCTCGGCGTGCTTCCAGCTTTCCGGGAAGGTGGCTGTCTCGAAGGAGATGTTGATTATTTTCCGGAGATGGGGCGCGATGGCTGTACTGGCTTTGTTGAAGATGTGGTGAGGGCACGGGTCTAGCGGTGAACCGGAGTGGATGGTGTTCATGATCTCGCTGGTGTCCTCGTCGTTGATGTTGGTCCAGGAGAGCAGGCGGTTGGTGGTTGTGGGGGCAGTGGTCTCGGTGGTTGCCGGGGCGGTCGTGGTGTTGAAGCTGTCGTGGATGTCGGCGATTTTGCGGTGGAAGAAGGTGGCCAGTGAGTCGCACAGGTCTCGCGATGGCTGGATGTCGTTGGTGTTGGAGCTGGGGTTGGAGAGTTCCTTCACAATGTTGAAGAGCTCTTTGCTGTTGTGTGCGTTGTTGTCTAGGCGGTCTTTGAGTGAGGCCCTTTTGGCGGATCTGATGAGGTGATGGTGACTGCGGGTGGCACTCTTGTGGGCGGCGTAGCTGTCCGCTGTCCGTTCGTGGAGCCAGATCTTCTCCAGTTTTCGGCATGTTCGTTTGGAGGCCTGGAGGTCTTCAGTGAACCAGGTGGCTTTCTTGCTGGTGTGGCTGTTGGGCGGATTCTTGAGCGGGGCGAGGGTGTTGGCGCAGTCGTCGATCCACTGTCTGAGGTTGCGGGCGGCGGTGTCGGGTTCGGCGGGTGGGCTCAGGGCGAGGGTTGTGGTTAGCTGGTCTTCCGTGACTCTGCTCCAGCAGCGGCGAGGGTTACCAATATTACAATAGACATAGTAGTAATAATGATGTCAACATTTACAGTATCAAAATATAACAATTTAGGGGCCGATTGCGATGAAGTTTGGAAGGCCTCTGTTAGAAATGGGATTTCTGGTTGGCTAGGGCAAGAGCCTAAGCTAGGCAGAAACCACCACTCTAGTCAGGGCAAGGGAGCTGAAGATAACCCCTGCTCACCCCCTTGGTAGCTTGGCACGAGCAGTCAGGCTTATCCCAGAGGCAATGTGTAAAGCGTTTGCGCAACACACACACACAGCAGCGACACACTAGGCACACCACAAAAGAGACTCCACACAAGGTTATATAAAAAATAGCCTTTGTATTATCATAAACACATTAGAACGCAATCACATATATATACACTGTGCCACCTGGCACTAGGTATGAATTTACAGGGGAATATATACATTACAGGGCCAATCGGGCCACTGTCATAACCATTAAAATGCACAGTTAGCAAAGCAACCAGTAACTACTGGTAAAACACTGTACTTAGCATAAGGCATGAACATAAGAGCACTTCCTAGTATAGCATGTTATGCCAAACATAATCAGCAGCAGTGTACCATACTAAACACTGCACACATGGGTACTAAGCATAGCACATTATGCCTAAACATCTGTCACAGGGCACCATAGTAAACACTGGCAGCAGCTGCCTATTCCGTAAACACATCATGCCCCCCCTTTTTGGGATAAAACTGCACAATGTGATATATATTGTCACCACCTCAGGACATCACATATACATCGCTGCTGCCACCTGGCCCTCTCTTGGGCAGCCGGTATCGTTAGACACCATAATGTCCCCAAACCTTGTGGCCCGGGCTACCCCCCAAAGGTATCGCGCCTCACACGGGGATCATCCCGTGGTGCTGGTGTTGCCTGCATCCCCCTCCAACGAGGTATAAACTGAATAATCAGCCGGTCATATGGCCCCGCATCCCAGCTGCAGGCGTAGCACAAACAATGCCCCCTACAGGTCCGTGATGGGACCTTGACCCGCAGACACGGGCCCAACGTCGGGCGACCCCCCTCTTCGCGGGAGCCCCCCCCAGGTACCACTAACCTGAGAGGCTGTGTGTTGCGGGCGGCCCGCCTCTCCCTCTACCAGGCGGGGGAGGCAGGAAGTTGTGGAATGGAGTCCGCGAGGCTCCGGTGCAGATGTAGCCAACAGGGCCCCTCACCGGGGGCTCCCCGCAGTTTCTCTGGACTTCCTCGGGCTTGGGAGGCTCTCCTCTTGCCTCCGGCAGCTTCCAGGCCACACGCGGGGCTCTCCCTTTCCTCCCGGGAGCCCCGCCCACAGACAGGCGCAATCTTGCCTGTCTTCCGGCTTCAGGGATCACGGGGCGAAGTCTCCGTTGGTCCCGCAGTCCCTCTGGGCCACCACCGGACACAGCACGCAGGGTGGGCTCCCGCCTGAAGGTTGGCTCGGCAGCGTCTCTCCTGACACGCGGGGCTCACCTCATCGTCACAGGAGCCCCGCCCACCAACAGGCTGCACCTCTGCCTGACTTCCGCGGGGCTCTCCTCGTTCTCCCGAGAGCCCCGCCCACAACCAGGCAATCTTTGCCTGTCTTCCTGCTTTCGTTGCTGCGGGCTACGTCGTGGCTGCCTCCCACAGCCAGGCTCTGCAGGCACGGTAGGGCTGCACTCACGGTCGCACCCCAGGACACTCCGGGCATTAGAGGTAGAGCGCTCACCATGTGCTCGTGTGGCAAAGTAAAAGTCTACTTCTCGGCAGTCAGGCACACAAGGACCTTCACCTGTACCCCACGTCCGAGGTAGAGCGCTCACCATGCGCTCTTGTGGCACAATGAAGCCCGCTTCCCGGCAGTCAGGCACTTCTTCAGAGGACCAGGGAATAGGGCACAGGTAGGCCAGAACGCAGGGCCTCCCACGGCGGTTACTCCTGGCAGTGTGTCCTTCGCACCAAGTAAACACAAATTTCCACAAGCACCTTACATGGGGTCACAGCCCCAATACTTATACATCCTATGTTCTTTGTTCTCCCCCTGGCCCAGGGCTCTGCGCCCGGTCCAAACCAGTTCTGGGGGCACTCACACCTTTCTCTAAAGGTGCACGACCACCTCCTTTGTCAGTGTAGGCTCTATCCCCAGACACACTACAGGGGGCGGAGCCAGCATTGTGGAAGGCAGGCACAGTCCCATTCTGTCCCAGGTGCTACTCCTCCCACCACTCCAAATGCAAATGGGCCTATTCAGCCTAGTGCTGACTCACCCAGCCCCTCTGGAGCCACTGCACCGCCCCAGCCCCTGTCACTCCAGAGCCAGACATGCAATACACATCAGGCAGGCACAAAGACACATAGCACACAGAAATGGCCACTTCCAAAACTGGCATGTCTAAAATAGTGATAATAAATCTGCAAACACCATTACACAGCATTTATTACCACTATTCCAAACATACCAAACTTGACCACTCTACTCCTCTCAGGTCAGGAATTACCACTGAAGCATATATCAGGGAATCCCCAATGCATTCCTATGAGAGGGAAGCCTCACAGTAGTGATAACCCAAAATGGCTGTTTGTCACTACCAGGACATGCCACACAGTTAAGGCACATGTCCTACCTTTTACCTACATTGCACCCTGCCCATAGGGCTAGCTAGGGCCTACCTTAGGGGTGACTGATATGTAGTAACAGGGGAGTCACGGACGTGGCAACCACTTTATGTGCCACGTCACAGTGGCAGTAAACTGCGCGCGCAGGCCCTGCAATGGCAGAGGCCTGAGACAGGTTTGAAAGGCTACTTTGGTGGGTGGCGCAAGCAGCGCTGCAAGCCCACCAGTAGCATTTAATTTACTGGTAGGCATTGGGGCTAGACTGAGCTGGGGTAGCGTGTGGGGAATTGTTGGGGGAACGATTATTGAACTGCTTTTAATGTTTTATGATTGCACCCACAATTGCTGCTACACCTGCACCTTTTAATTTTTTTTATAAGACTACCTGCACTCAAAGCTGCTCGTTACTTTCCTTGTGTTCTGTGGCCACTTCCTGACTTCGGTAGTGCGCACGCGCTGATTGGTCGGCTCTCAGCCAATCAGTGCTCAGCCCGGGTGGAGCCTGTTGAGCCCCCGTGGCATTTAATGAACGCCGCTGCGAGGACGCGCGGCTAGACTGAGCTGGGGTAGCGTGTGGGGAATTGTTGGGGGAACGATTATTGAACTGCTTTTAATGTTTTATGATTGCACCCACAATTGCTGCTACACCTGCACCTTTTTAAAAATTTTATAAGACTACCTGCTCTCAAAGCTGCTCGTTACTTTCCTTGTGTTCTGTGGCCACTTCCTGACTTCGGTAGTGCGCTCGCACTGATTGGTTGGCTCTCGGCCAATCAGTGCTCAGCCTGGGTGGAGCCTGTTGAGCCCCCGTGGCATTTAATGAACGCCGCTGCGAGGACGCGCGGCTAGACTGAGCTGGGGTAGCGTGTGGGGAATTGTTGGGGAACGATTATTGAACTGCTTTTAATGTTTTATGATTGCACCCACAATTGCTGCTACACCTGCACCTTTTAAATTTTTTTATAAGACTACCTGCTCTCAAAGCTGCTCGTTACTTTCCTTGTGTTCTGTGGCCACTTCCTGACTTCGGTAGTGCGCTCGCGCTGATTGGTCGGCTCTCAGCCAATCAGTGCTCAGCCCGGGTGGAGCCTGTTGAGCCCCCGTGGCATTTAATGAACGCCGCTGCGAGGACGCGCTGCGGACGCGCGCAGCGGGCGCTCCTAAGGCGCGCCTAAGGCAAGCCCGTCTGCGCCCGTCCGCGCCTGGACGTCGCCAGGAGTTAGGGACGCTGCCTCTCCTAAGTCACAAAGATTAGCCTACTCCCGTGAAGCATTATCTGCCTTACATGGAGTGGGTGCCTGTGGGACTCATAGCTGGGCCCCAGATGACTGCCCGACCTCCTGTGGACATTGTACCTTTAGGCTGAACCCTCCTGGGCACCCCATACCCTCAGGTCCTAGGACCGTGATACACACTATCCTGAGTATCAACTGCCGATCCCTGTCTAAACACCACACTGAGGTATTCAACCTCCTCCTGGATCGATCACCTGAGGTCCTCTTCCTAATGGAAACTTGGCTTTCTGAGGCCTCTGTGGCTATACCGGCACTCGCCCTCCCCACAGGATATGCCATATGCAGTCTAAATAGATCAGGGGGGAAAGGGGGTGGCATTGCGATCGTCTATAAATCAGTCCACTCTTGTAGCTTGATCCCGCAAGACCTACCGGACTGTGAAAGTGCGCTCTTCAAAATTGCACTGAGTGCAAACTTCACCTTCTTTGGCCTCCTCATCTATCGCCCACCTGGTCCATCCAAAACCTTCAGAGAAGCCCTGGTGAACACAATTATAGTACTAGCTCTCCAGACTGCCAATTTCAATATTATTGGTGACCTGAACCTTCACTTAGAGATGCTAGAATCACCGGACATCCTCAGTTTCTTAGGGGACTTGGCAGCTTGTCAACTGACTCAACTGGTCTCCGGCGCTACGCACAACGCCGGACATCTCCTTGACCCCATTTTTTCTAACCTTGAGTCACTGGAAGTCCTAGCACCTCTTCCCATGATCTGGACGGATCACTTCCTCATTTCAATGCGGCTTATGTTAGCTGGCCCCAAGTCCCAGCCGAACCAGCACCCGTCACTGAAACAGCCTTGGCATAAACTTGACCAGGAGTCTTTCCTTACAGCCTTGAGCACAAAGCCACTAGATGGAGCCATCAATATGGAAGAGGCCGATGTGCTCTTTCATAGGTGGGTAACTCAAGCACTGGACACCTGATTTCCTTTCAAACTCACTCACTCTAAAGGTGCCCGGGCTAATTCCTGGTTCAACAAGGACTTGACCCTAGCCAGGAAGAACTGCAAGGTCCTGGAAAGAATATGGAGGCGATCATATGACCCTCAGGCTAAATCACAGTATAGATCAGCTATTAAATCCTACCATAAATTAGTGCGCAAAACTAGGGCAGCCCACTTCTCCAACCTGATCACCACAAGTACCAATCGCAGTAAAACTATATTCTCTCTTTTAAAGGACTTGGTCACTTCTCCCTCGGCATCAGGCAGTATTATATCCTCTAACCAACAATGTGAAGAGCTGGCGAACTTCTTCCTGGAGAAGGTTGAAGGCATCTACCATAACTTCGACCATGGTGCAATTCCCAGCGTCACCGAGAGGAACACGCACATGGGTCCTGAGATCGTCCCTCTTACATCACTACCCACTATCCTTCTTAAAGACTTGGAGGGATTAGTGGACACAATTAAATCAGGATCTCCAGACGACCCCTTAAGACCGGACGCCTTTAGGAAAGTACAACAGGGCCTCCTACCTGAGTGTCTGGAGTTGCTCAATCTATCCCTTGCCTCGGCGGTGGTCCCAAAATCTTGGAAGCATGCAAAAGTGGTCCCTCTACTTAAAAAACCAACACTGGACTCCTCCAAGCCAGAAAATTACCGTCCAATTTCATTGCTTCCATTCCTATCCAAAATCCTGGAAGCCCATGTAAATTTGACGTTAACTCACTTTCTGGAAGCCAACCACTTACTTGATAGCTCCCAGAACGGTTTCCGACCACGATACAGTACCGAGTCTGCACTGCTGACGGTTGTTGAGCAACTAAGATCCGCCTTGGATGCCGGCAGAACCTCTGCTCTGGTTCTGCTGGATCGGAGTGCAGCGTTTGACACGGTCTCCCATGAAATTCTGCTCCACCGTTTGGAGGAGATAGGGATCGGCAACAAAGCCTTATCATGGTTCTCTTCCTTTTTGGCTGACCGGACCTTCCAAGTGATAGCTCCACCTTTTGCCTCCCGTGTCCATCCACTTCGCTGTGGGGTTCCCCAGGGCTCGGCATTGAGCCCCACGCTTTTTAATATATATATGAGCCCACTGGCACGGTTGGCTAAAGCCCGAGGAATCTCCCTAGTGTCGTACGCAGATGACACCCAACTGGTGATCACCCTGTCTAACAATCCCAGCCAGGACAGAGCGAAATTTAAAGAAAATATAGTGGCCATCGCAGAGTGGATGACAGCTAACTTCCTGCAGCTGAACTCTGCTAAATCTAAGATTCTTCTGATTGGCAAAGACTCCCATCTCTGGAACAATGACTGGTGGCCTCCGGTCCTTGGAGCCCCTCCAGCCCCTAAATCTGCAGTGAAAAATCTGGGTTTTATGCTTGACAAGGATCTCAGCTTTGAGACGCATGCCAAATCAGTGGCCGGAAAATGTTTTGGGCTACTGCGGGGCCTTAAACCGATACTTGGTCTATTTGACGCCCAAACGCGTCAGCTGATCATGCAGGCCTCTATACTGGCCCGATTGGACTACTGCAACGTGCTCCTCTTGGGCTCCAATAAGTCTGTGCTGAACCGACTACAGCGGGTCCAGAACGCTGCAGCACGCGCCATCTTCGCCCTCCCCAAGTACAGCCATGTTTCTAACCTCCTCCATCGCCTGCACTGGCTGCCCCTTGAACATCGAGTGCGTTTTAAGGCGCTCTGTACCATGCACAAGATTCTGACCGGCATTGGCCCAGATATCCTGAGCAACTTGTGCGCCCTCTATTCTCCACCGCGAGCGCTGCGCTCGGCAAACCAGATCCTCGCACGAATTCCACGCATACGAAGGACCAGATATGGCGGGCGCTCTTTCAGGCGACTGGCTCCCGCCTTATGGAATTCTCTCCCTCTACACATCCGCAGCAATTCTGATCACCAGGCCTTCTGACGGCTTGTGAAGACCTGGCTTTTCTCTCAACTTTAACTTCTCGTTTGCTCCCCACTCCGTCTTGCTTCAGCGCTGGGACCCCTCATTGCCGAGGCAGCCATGCGCTCTACAAGTATTTTAATCTAATCTAATCTAACTGGTCCTGGGTATCTGAGATACCACTTTACAAGGGACTGATAGGTAAATTAAATACGCCAAACAGGTGTAGACCAATCTTACCATGTTTTACCATAGAGAGCACATGCACTTTACACTGGACAGCAGTGATAAAGTGCCCAGCGTCCTAAAACCACCAACACCAGGTCAGAACAAGCATTGGCATAGCCAATAGGACTCGCCTTTGGGACTTTGTAAGTGTTTAGCCAAGCAGCACATTCTGTGTAACTGTACTAAATTGATGTAGTGAACTCCCAGTATTAGAAGTTGCACCACAATTCATACTAACAAGTCTGCTTTCACTCACGTTTGCCTTCAAAATTTACTTTTTTTTTTTTGTTTAGAAGAACTTTATTAGGTTGCGCTCTTCTCAACAGTGCTGCCAGGATGCAATGTGTAGTCCCAACCCTTTACAACAGGGCTAATGCAGTTTATATTCGCCATTCCCATCACATATTTGCAAGAGAAATGATGGTGACAGGCGTACAGTGCACCGGAGGCACATCCTCAGTGACAGACGTGAGCCGCCCTAGGGGCTCCCCACTGACATACACGTGCCGGATCACACATGGCTTCTCTGTGATTGGTGCGCACTGAATCAGGGGTGTCCCTCCACCCTACAGTACCCCAGTAATAGGCATGCACTGCACCATAAACTCTCTCCCGTGGCTGACGTGCACCGCACCAGAGGTAGCACCACAGTGACGGGCGTGCAATGCACCACAGACAACCCCACTGTCACCAATGAATAACGAATGTGAGGCGGGAAGGCCCGAAGAGCGCTGTCCGTCAGGCATTGTCTGCGCAACCAGGCAGGGTGTTGCCTTTGTGTCCTGGAACTGTGCGCCTGTTCCTAGGAACTGATGCAATGACGGCAAAGATTGCACGGTGTGCAGGGCCGTAACTGAGGGCACTAATAGCTCTAGAAGCAACACCCACCAGTGTGACAATACTGAAAACCGAAATAGAAAAGCTTCGTCTGTCAGGGAGAGATGTGTACATTTGAGTGGCAAGCCAGGGAGCTCGGTCCGTTCGTGTCTGCACTGCCTGTGATACTATGAAATCGGCGAGCGCACGATTTTCTGCCTGTACCCATCACTTCTCTTATTATCTTTAGCTGCAGACTGTTTGTGCGTCTAAATTGTCAGTACGCCTTTTATTTGATAAGAGGTGACATGTATCTTCTGTTTTAGATAACCAGGGCACACAACACGTTCTAAATTACTCGTCAGGGAAGAGTGGTCTCGTCTAAAATCCAACGTGCAGCATAACGAAACTAAACTCTCCTTTTTGCTCAGCCTTTCATCAGTCAGAAATTGGTGAAATGAGTACCACTGACGGGGTTAATATTATCAACGTTATCGACGCGACTTCAGGCACGTGGTTAAACTTTTCTTGCAATCTATTCTTCCCAACAGAAAAGGCCATTTGGATAATCCAGCGAGCCGTTGTTCTCACCCTTCAACAAGTGCTTTTGGCCCCTAGAATGAATATAATTTAAGAGGACTTTCTTTTAAAAAGGGAAGGTGCATCTTTCTGACGCATCCTGTTCGAGAACAGGAGAATAATGCCTGTTAAAACATAGAACCTAGTACATTTTGAGCGGGGCGATCTCACATTTTTGTTATAGTTGTATGAAAATACGAACGGCAAACCCCTTCAAGTAATGCGTTTTTTTCACTCGACTGTGTAAAGAAAAAACAATATTTTAAGACCTTTGGTGACGTTGAAGGCAAGTTGGCATCTGGAGGTAAAATTACAAATGTGCAGGTCTGTGATTTATGCCGAGCGAAAGTTGCAGGCGCTCAAGACCTAACATAGTCCCAAGGCAGGGTGAGCCCTGTTTCCAGCGATGCGCAAGTAGCAGGGGTACCACCTGGCAGTGCGGGGTCCTTCCGCGAATGAGGAAAGAGAGCTCCCACGGACTGGTACGCTGTCTCCACGCCCAGAGGTACGAGGTGGTGGTCTGGTGACATTAATCGGACACGACTATACACCAAAATGGAAATACCGGTAGCATGCAGTCATACGCTTGTAGCGAGCATATTACAGGGAGATTCTGGCCGGTGCAGCCAAGCCCTGTTAGAGAACAGAACCACAAACTCAACGCCAGAGAAATATGACTGCTAAATTTACGCGGCCGCGAAAGTGAAGCCGCCTGGAAAGAAAAATGATCAAGAACAGATGGCACCATGCGTGCCCCTGCTCGCTCCCGCAAGATGGAGGCCGTGCACGCACGGAAAGTGAAAGCGACCAGAAAGAAACATGATCAAGAACAGATGGCACCATGCGTGCCACTGCTCGCTCCCGCAAGCTGGAGGCCGAGGGACAAGCACGAGTCTGGAGTGATTCCAAGAGGCCCTCTCCTAGAGCAGCGCATGCGCTGCGCTAGGCTCGACCTGAAAAGTACCAGGAGGAAGGCAAAAAGTTCAGGGATGACCCTGCAAAAAGGGCCAAGTCCAACAGCCTCCTAACTGCATTTGCTCCGTCCCAATCGGATCTGGAACGTGTCTTTCTGTCCGAATCGGAAAGGTGTCCAACCGACCGATTATGATGCGAGTTAGGCGTTAGGAATATCCTAATCCGAACCAGACGGCATTTGGAATGACCACGCCTTACGGAGCAGACTCGTACGTCTCTACGGGGGGTGTTTCCGAACAACCGATTACGATGCTGGATTCGGACAGCCTTTCCGAATCGTGCCGTCTGACTCAAATCAGCAGTCGGAATCAGACTTTGGGGGCCTATAGTGGGCCCCCCTGAAACCGGAGCCTTCCCAATCGGGCCTGTGGGGGTACCCATTGGTCCCCCCTTACCAGCCATGCACATTGTGGCAGGCACCAGGGGGTGCCCGCCACAGGGTGCCTGATTTTCCCCAGCCACCTCTTTCTTCAATGGGAGCCTATGCATTCGGTCGGAACATAGGCTCCCATTGAAGTCAATGGGAGTCTGACCGAATCGTATCTGGAAGCATCCGGATGCATCGTAATCGGTCGGTCGGACTCTCCCGATCCGAGTCGTTCGGAAACCATTCCCAAACCTATTTGGTTGGAATGATTTCCGAACCGCATCGTAATCGGGCCCTTAGAAGTTAAGGATATCTGAGCTAAAACCCAAACAATAAGCAGCAGTGCCATATTCCCAATATGTAGTCTAAAGCATGTAGTTCCCAACCACCCAAGTCGAATAAATGTATAGTTATAATCCAATCTGTCGCTCATCATCTTGTCACCACACCAATTCCTCAATAGTTGATGCAGGGGGGATGGGCTCTAAATAGAGTCCCTGATAGTCCGCCCACCTCTTCCATATATTAGGGTGTTTCTGGGGGCACCCCCTCTCCTTGAAAATTGGTATCTCCAGTCCCATAGAGAAATCAAGACCCCTCTTCCAAACCTCCACTGATGTCGTGGGCGCATCCTTCCATGACCTGGCAATATCCCACTTCGCCAGTGTGAGACCAAGAAATAGTAAATGGTGCTTATACCTATTGCCCCTATTCTTTCTTTGATATGTAGCATGGCCAGTCGTGGTGAATATGGAATATCCCATCCTAGTACTTCAGAGAGGCAAGCGATCACCCCTCGCCAAAACCTCGATAATGCCACGCATTGCCAGACGGTGTGTATGAGAGTGCCCTCTGCGACCTTGCAGCGCAGGCAAAGGGGGGATGCAATCAGTCCCGCCCGCCAGAGCCTGTGTCTAATGAAATAGACCCGGTGGAGATATTTAAATTGTATAAGGCGGAGGCATGACACGATGGCCGCGCTGCGCGGGGACTCCAGCGCCTCGGCCCAATCATTGTCATCTATAGGGCCAAGATCTTTTCGCCAGGCGTCCCATGTTGTGGTGAGTGTAGTGGGGCTGTTAGTCACAAGTGTACGGTATATCGCAGTATGTTGGGAACTGACATAGTTTTCTTTGTCTTCCTTACCTCCCTGTTTCTGCCGCATTCGCGTGATTGGGTATATAGCTAGAGACTGGGCGTGTTGAATGAGAGTATTTAACGCCCTTACCTGTGATGATCAGCGCTTAGTTTCGTTTCCGGTTCTGACGCCCGGAAGCTCTTCGCCGACCTTCTGGGACTTCCTGTTTCGTCTTGCTTTCCTGTTTCGTCTGGATGCCGAGAGCTCGCGCTGAAATCCGTGAGCATTTCTGGAGTACCGGGACTTTGTTGCCTTATTATGGGATCGTGGAACGTAGATCCCTCTTCTTCCCTAACCTTGTCATTATTCCCCGCTACCTGTGGAGTTACTGTTGGTAGCGTGGAATATAAAATCGGGACGCGGCTGCGTCCCTATTTTTCCCGCGTTTAGTAAAGTCCTTTTTTCGGGTTTTTCAAGTGACCGGCGATTTGGTTTTGTGTGAGTCCTTTATATTAATTTTGGTGCACCATAACGAAAAAGAGGTCCTATACGGACGTATTTGGACTCTCTGGACTCTCTGGTTTGTTAGTTAAACTTTCGGGGTTTTTTGCCATAAAAAGGCTTTTTCCCCTTTTCCTGAAAACATTTCATAGAAGGTGTTTTGCTTGTAACCGACCTTGGGATTGGATTAGTGCCCGGAACAACTGATACCTTGGAATTACCCTGCTTTGTTGGCAAAATATTCGGCAATATCTATTCCTCTATTGGACCATCATTAAACCAGTGGGAAGGGTAAGAAAGTCTCTGTGTTGTAATACCCAGTCACGTGTGTGTGTGTTTACTTATTTCCTCTTTCACGTTTGATTGGGTCTAACTTTCTTCTTTTTTGTTTCTTCTGTTAATTCTTCAGGGTGGCTTGGCCTCTTCCTGTGTGGTACAATAAAGTGGAACCTTCCAGTCTCCGGGGCAGTCCATGTTGGTCTCCTTGTTTTGCTCCCTACCCCCCACCTTCTCCGGTTGCCCTTGTCCGCGCTCACCTATACATTAAGGGTGGTGCTGGCCAGGGCTAGGGGAGAGGACTGGGAATTACTTCGCTCCCACAGTATTGGGTGCTATTTGGAGTGGTGTCGGAACAGAAAACTAAGCCCACGAATTAAAATACTGCACGAGCGAAGATGGATGTGGGAGAAGGGACACCTAGATTAGGGGAGGAAGGGGTTCCTTCAATGCAGGAATTAATGGCTGCTATTACAACCCTTCAGTCTGAGGTACAGGGCTTGCGACAAGAGAATGTGGGATTACATCAGGAATTGAGCGCCCTTAGGGTCAGGGAACGTACATGGGGGGCGGGTATTGGGCCATCATCCAAGACACAGGGGCCCTTGTTGCAACCCGCCACTTTCCACTTTGATCGTACACCTAGTCAGGGGGTGAGTGGTGGCACTCCCCTTGCCATCACTGTTAATACCCCGGTTCCTGTCCCTTTGGCTGTCCCAGAGAGATTTACAGGGGATTGTAATAGGTATGCGGTATTCATGAACCAGTGCCATTTACATTTCATGTGTCGTCCGTCTTCCTTCCCTGATGACGCAGCAAAGGTGGCTTTTGTTATTTCTTATCTGGCAGGTTCTGCGGCCACTTGGGCTGTTCCTTTAGTGGAAGGGGATGATCCTGTGTTGTATAACTATCCTGCTTTTAAGGAGCAGATGCGCTGTTTGTTCGTGAAGCATGCTTTTATGCAAGCCAGCGATGCGGAGTTGTTGAAATTACGACAGGGGAAACAGGACTTGTTGACATATATTACTTATTTAACCGTCTTGTGTCCGAGACCCATTGGCCCATGGCAAAGAGAACATCTATATTCTATCAGGGATTGTGTGAGGATCTCAAGGACATAGTGTCACAAGTGGTGGATCCACCTGAGGCCTGTACTGAGTTTATCGATTTGGTGGTTAAATTGAACCACCGGCTACTTGAGAGACGTGGTGAGAGAAATCGGTTTCTGGGGTCTCGGGTGGTGACCGCGAGGGAGACACAAAGGAAATAGTGGAGGCTAAACAAACGCCTGAGCCTATGCAGATTGGTGGAGTAAGAGGGCCCTTGACTAGTGAAGAGAAGAACAGACGGCGAGTTCACAATCTGTGCCTGTACTGTGGGAAGGGTGGCCATTTTGCTCGGGAATGTCCATTGAAACCATCTTCTGTACCTCAACGTAAGGAGGTGGCATATGTGGAGCGGGACTATGGTGCGGTATTTCAGGAAGAGGTAGCTAGTAGTAATCCCTATGTGATACCAGGAGCCGTTCAGAGAGTACCACGGCATTTTACCATCTCTGTATGTTTGGTTTTGTCTGCTAACCGTAGATCTACTATGACGGTCTTACTCGACTCTGGGGCTACTGGGAATTTCATGGATAACTGCTTAGCTGAGACCTTAAAGGTACCATATGTGTACAAAGAACAGCCGGAACCTGTTAGAGCAATAGATGGAACTGAATTGTCGTCTGGGTCAATAACTCGTCAGACGGAGCCTCTGTTGCTGATTTGTGATAACGGGCACTCGGAGACTATCAGTTTTGATCTAATAGATGCTCCTTCGTTTGGGGTTATTCTTGGAGGGCCGTGGCTGCAGTTGCACAACCCGAAAATAGATTGGGTACGGCGTACGGTGACTCTGGATTCTGTGCACTGTTTGCAACATTGCTATCAGGTGGCAACGGATTGGGTTGTGCCTCTGACCTGTGCTGCCAGTACGAGCATTGTGCCTACTGGCATTCCTTCTTCCTATGTGGATTTACAGGATGTATTTGATAAGGTGCGGACTGGGGTGTTACCACCTCATAGGCCCTTTGACTGTCGTATCGACCTGCTGCCAGGTGCCACTTTGCCCTGCAGCCGTGTTTATGCATTGTCTGAACCGGAGGAACGGCACTTGCGGGAATATTTGGATGTGATGTTGAGTTCCGGTTTCGTACGTCCCTCCACTTCACCTGTGTCATCATCTATTTTCTTTATTCCGAAGAAGAAGGGCGATCTCCGCGCCTGTGTGGATTACAGGGCATTGAACAAGGTGACGATTAAAAACAAGTATCCCCTTCCACTAATTCCGGTCTTGTTGGACCAATTGAAGCATGCCACTGTTTTTACGAAGCTGGATTTGCGGGGTGCTTATCATCTCATTCGTGTCCGTGAAGGGGACGAGTGGAAGTCGGCATTCCGTACAAAGTTTGGGCTGTTTGAGTACTGCGTTATGCCCTTTGGGTTGTGTAACGCCCCAGCTGCTTTTCAGTTTTTTATAAATGAGGTGTTGCGTGAGTTCCTTGATGTGAGGGTGATTGTTTATCTTGATGATATTTTGATTTTTTCTGAATCCACTGGGGAACACATACTTCATGTAAAACAAGTGTTACAGAAATTGCGTGAGAACCTCTTATTTCGTCAAGCAGGAGAAGTGTATGTTTCATGCCTCTTGTGTTGAGTTTTTGGGATTCCTTGTGTCTGCTAGTCGCATCAAGATGGACCCTCGGAAGATCGAGGCAATAGTAACATGGCGTCTCCTACTTGTGTAAAAGATATCCAGGTATTGTTAGGGTTCGCCAATTTCTACAGGTGGTTTATATCTCATTTTTCGGATATTGTGTCGCCTATGACTGCCCTGTTAAGGAAAGGTGTCCCTTTTGTTTGGTCCCCTGACGCCCAGGCTGCTTTGACTTTGTTGATAACGAGGTTTACTACAGCGCCTGTTCTTGTACATCCAGATCCAGCTTTGCCATTTTTCGTGGAGGCTGATGCTTCCATGTATGCAGTAGGGGGTGTGTTATCCCAAAGGGATGAGGAGACCAGGTTTATGCATCCCATTGCGTTCTTTTCTAAGACATTGCTACCAGCCGAACGCAATTATACAATCGCGGAGAGGGAGCTTTTAGCGATTAAATTGTCTTTTGAGGAATGGCGGCATCATTTGTGGGGAGCTCGACTTCCTATAACAATCTACACTGACCACAAGAACTTAGAGTTCTTTCGCTCGGCACGGGCGTTAACCCCAAGGCAGATGCGGTGGGTACTGTTTTTTAATGAATATGATTTTATCATTACTTACAGACCTGCGGCTCAACAAGCAAAATCAGATGCCTTGTCGCGCATACATGCGGGTCCCTTTGAGGACTCAGGGGGAGTGGAGGTGAGACACATAATTCCGGCAGAGAGGATTGTGGGTTGTACTTCGGAGACTGAGTTTTGGAGTCAGTGAAGATGGAGGTAGAAAAGGCAGATTTAACACCTTGGTTGATGGATCCTTCGTACAACCTAAGGGCTGGGTTGTTATATTGTGGTGACCATTTATTTATCCCACCTGAACTGAGAGAATAGGTTCTTACTTGGTGTCATTCCTCTTCTTTAGTGGGCCATCCAGGAATACATAAGACCAAGAAGTTATGTTTACGCTGGTTTTGGTGGGAGACGATAGGTCATGATGTGCAGGTGTTTGTGGCATCCTGCCCTGTGTGCGCAGTTAGTAAATCTACACATACACGCCCCTCTGGTTTATTGAATCCGTTACCTGTACCTCCTTCCCCCTGGCATACTATTAGTATGGACTTTGTCACTGACCTCCCTGGGGTGGATGGGTATACCGCTATATTGGTAGTAGTAGATCTGTTTACCAAGATGGCGCATTTTGTCCCCTTGCCGAAAGTGCAGAGTGCCCGGGAATTGGCAGATGTTTTTATAACCCACATTGTGAGATTGCATGGCTTGCCATCTGCTATTGTGTCCGATAGAGGGGCGCAGTTTGTGTCTCATTTTTGGTCGGAGTTATGCTCCTCTTTGCGGATGGAATTGCGTTTGTCCTCCGCCTACCATCCGCAGACGGATGGACAAACGGAACGCACCAATCAAACAATGGAGCAATATATCCGTTGCCTTCTGACCTCATTGACATGTAATTGGGTGTTGGCACTCCCCTTAGCTGAATTTGCCTATAATAACAGTATGCATTCAGCTTTGGGTATGACCCCTTTTTTTTGTTCATTAGGTTTCCACCCTAAGGCCATACCTATTCAACCCTCTGGGCGGGTTCCTGCGGTGGACTCCTTGAGTCACTCATTGGTGGCAATCTGGGAAAAGGCACTGGGGCAGTTATTAGCCACCAAGGTGAGCATGAAGACGCAGGCAGATAGACACAGGACTCCTGCCCCTTCCTATGCAGTGGGTGACATGGTGTGGTTGGCCACCAAGAACCTGAGGTTGGGTGGGACAAGGAAGCTACAGCCTAGGTATGTGGGTCCCTTTAGTATTAGTAAAGTAGTGAACCCTGTGGCCATGAAATTGACTTTGCCAGATGAGTATCGTATACATCCTGTGATTCATACTTCCTTATTGAAACCCTATACTATGACCACCCAGACCCTGCCCCCCCCCCCCTCCTCCCGTGGTGGTCGATGATCATGAGGAATTCGAAGTACATGCTGTTTTGGATTCCCGGAGGAGGAGTGGGAGACTTTTTTATTTCATTGATTGGAAGGGCTATGGTGCTGAGGAGCGTACTTGGGAACCGGCCAGTAATGTGCATGCTCCCCGGCTGGTACGTTTGTTTCATTTACGTCATCCCAGTAAACCACGCCCGGTGGGGAGGCGTTTGGGGGGAGGTACTGTTGGGAACTGACATAGTTTTCTTTGTCTTCCTTACCTCCCTGTTTCTGCCGCATTCGCGTAATTGGGTATATAGCTAGAGACTGGGCGTGTTGAATGAGAGTATTTAACGCCCTTACCTGTGATGATCAGCGCTTAGTTTCGTTTCCGGTTCTGACGCCCGGAAGCTCTTCGCTGACCTTCTGGGACTTCCTGTTTCGTCTTGCTTTCCTGTTTCGTCTGGATGCCGAGAGCTCGCGCTGAAATCCGTGAGCATTTCTGGAGTACCGGGACTTTGTTGCCTTATTATGGGATCGTGGAACTTTGACAAAGGACTTGCCAGGTAGATCCCTCTTCTTCCCTAACCTTGTCATTATTCCCCGCTACCTGTGGAGTTACTGTTGGTAGCGTGTTGCTGGGGATAGCGTGGAATATAAAATCGGGACGCGGCTGCGTCCCTATTTTTCCCGCGTTTAGTAAAGTCCTTTTTTCGGGTTTTTCAAGTGACCGGCGATTTGGTTTTGTGTGAGTCCTTTATATTAATTTTGGTGCACCATAACGAAAAGAGGTCCTATACGGACGTATTTGGACTCTCTGGACTCTCTGGTTTGTTAGTTAAACTTTCAGGGTTTTTTGCCATAAAAAGGCTTTTTCCCCTTTTCCTGAAAACATTTCATAGAAGAAGGTGTTTTGCTTGTAACCGACCTTGGGATTGGATTAGTGCCCGGAACAACTGATACCTTGGAATTACCCTGCTTTGTTGGCAAAATATTCGGCACTATCTATTCCTCGATTGGACATCATTAAACCAGTGGGAAGGGTAAGAAAGTCTCTGTGTTGTAATACCCAGTCACAAAGTGTGTGTGTTTACTTATTTCCTCTTTTACTTTTGATTGGGTCTAACTTTCTTCTGTTTTGTTTCTTCTGTTAATTCTTCAGGGTGGCTTGGCCTCTTCCTGTGTGGTACAATAAAGTGGAACCTTCCAGTCTCCGGGGCAGTCCATGTTGGTCTCCTTGTTTTGCCCCCTACCCCCCACCTTCTCCGGTTGCCCTTGTCCGCGCTCACCTATACATTAAGGGTGGTGCTGGCCAGGGTTAGGGGAGAGGACTGGGAATTTCTTCGCTCCCGCAGTATTGGGTGCTATTTGGAGTGGTGTCGGAACACAGTAATTTTGTGGTCACCCAATTCCCCCATAAAGACTTTGGCCTCAATGGGATTAAATTTGGGTATGTCTTCTTGGTGAGCTATATGGGGGAGAATGCATGGCGGAATTGAAGGTATCTGAAAAACTGCGAGCGGGGCATGTCAAATTCTGTTTGGAGCTCCTGGAAGGACTTTAAGGTCCGGCCATGTAGGACCTCCCCAACCATAGAGATACCAATGGCCTCCCAGCCCATGAATCCGGACAATATTGACAACTGTGGTAGTAGGCCGTTATGCCACAGAGGGGCCTCCATCATCAATCTACCCCACCACCCCATCCTGCGCAGCACTTGCCTCTATGTCACAAGAACCGTTCTGATTGCGGGCGGTAGCGTTTTAAGTGTCGGACCCGAATATAGGATCATATGTAGTGACTTAGGGGCCGATTCCGATTCCGGTCGTAAACCGTACCGACCGACTTGGACCCGGAATGGAGACCGACCGACACGGACCTGCACCGTCCGACCCGCGCAGTACGATGCCTTGTGTGTGAATTACAACCCACCCCCACGGAACACAAGCCGCACGCCCGACCCGTTCGGAAATCATTGATTCGGCCGTAAATTGACCGGGAATCGTACCGACCGACACGCATTAGGATTTGACGCGAGCGAAACGTACCCGCGATGCACGAGCCGCGCAGTACGATGCAATACGTGTGAAACGCGACCGACTCGCACGGAGCACGAGCATGAAAACCGAGACGTACAGCAAATAGTGACTAGCAAACAATAGAGCCCTTCGCGTCCGGGCGTACACCAACGTCGAAACCCAGCAGATTGTCAGTGTGACAGACTCGGATCAACCCGCGCGAGCCACAGGCAGCGTCTGACCCGGTCAAACGAACGTCTCCATCATGCACAACACAAGCAAAGGAAATAAGATAAAAACATTTTTTAAAAAGCACTGACACAGCCAATTTATAAATAAAAAAAAATAAAAAAGGAACAAAGACACCCACAACTCCAACTATATAAAGGCCAGAAATCCCTACCATGATCCTTTGCAAACTACAGGCATAGGACAGCAGACAACCCCACCACACTGCAGAGACACACCACAACACACACAAAACACAACAACTACACCATTTGCACCACTCAAAAACCAAATCACATATCCACTGACAAACTCACACCCATCACACTCACTTACACCCTCACACACACATCAATCACCACAACCACCCAGCACCATGCCCCCAAGAAGAATCCAAAGTTCACAGATAGTGAGTTGGAAGTCATGATAGACGAAATACTCAGGGTAGAGCCACAGTTGTTTGGCACATTGGTCCAACAGACCCCCATGTCACAGAAAACCAAGATGTGGGAGAGGATTGTCGACAAGGTTAACGCACAAGCTCCTTGTCGGGCGCACAAAGGACGACATACAGAACAGGTACTATGATGTGCGCAGGAGGGTCAAGAAGCTCATCAACAGGGATCACGCCTTGAGCACAGACACTGGCGGTGGCCCTCCTGCCAGACCAAAGCACTTCAGGACCTGGGAGGAGAAGGTGCGGGCCATCCTACCACCGGAGAGCATCCATGGATTAACAGGAATACCAGAGCCTGGTGAGTACACAAACAATAGACTCAATTTTGTGCGGCAATACACATATATCACTCTCAAGGGGACTGTTAAACCAATTCCTGCCAGCAAAGCCATAGCAACATAAAGGCAAGTCTCCTGTGATGTGTATGCCAGTTACCCAAACACAATACCTGCCATCCCACAGCAAAATGGAACTATGACATAACATGTACAAACCTAACGACAAATACTGCAAGGCATTAGCATAAATCACCAACAAACACAGTCATCCATCTCGCCAACAATGTCACACCACCTCACAGGAAAGCTGAGTCAAAATGAAGGAAGGTTGGGCTGCTGGGAATGTGCATGTAGCAGAAAGCATGATGGGAGTTGAAGTCACAGCCAACAGTCCCCACCCACATTTTCCAGCAAGCTCCCACTGAACAATGCTCACCTCACAGGGAGTGCAAAAGCACTGCCAAGATGGCTGACACTAGGCCCTGCTGTGGGGAGCACAAGGCCCTGCTGGGACTTGGGCTCAAACAAACAACAGGACACCAATGCCTGACAGCTTGAAAGGTAACTCACACTCCCTGCAATGGAAGCATGCTGCATGGTGGGATAACTGGACTGGGGGAGGAGTACTGCCTGCTCTGACCACATCTACCAGCAGGTACTTGCACACACACCTCCCTTAACACAAACACCAAAATACACACCTAGAATTATGCTCCACAAGAGAGTGAGTGAAAAGTCTCTACCAAGAACACAGACAATGGCCTCTGCTGTGGGGAGCACAAGGACCTGCTGGGACTTGTGCTCAAACAAACAACAAGAAACTAATGACTGACAGCCTGAGCGTAAATTGTGACTCCCTGCAATGGAAGCATGCCACATGGGGGATTACCTGGCCACTGTGGGTAAAGGAGGTCCTGCAATGACTCCAAATGCCATCAATGCCGCATCAAAACACACCTTCTCTGCTCGAACAAATTGCACCCTGGGACCAGTCACTCCAAAAGTAAATGCCTTGGCAAGATGACTGACACATGGTCCCGATGTATGAATTGGCTGCAAGTCACACCTACGCACTGGCCAACTCAAACACATTTACACTCACAGCCATTGGAACTGTAGGTATCCTCCCACTGTCTGGAGATTCAGTGTCCCTGGGGTGTCCCCTGACCTGCCTGTGAAGGTGTGTTTCGTAGATGACAATTGGGGAGATGCAGACATAGTACATAGCACCAAGCACACACAATGTCACATTTACATCATTGACAGTGGACACCTGACAGTGACTAGAATGGACACACACATATAGCTGACACTGTAGCATGGTGTCATACACAAAATGTGCAGTTGTGAGCTGCATGTCAATACCACATCGGTCTGCGTTGTACGCATCATTCACACAACACATCACTCACTGTCATGGACAATCCAAACACAATGACTATCCTGGACTGCATCGGATGACGCATGCAACTCACAGCAGCAGAACTGTAACACACACACCTCTGCCCATCACTGTCATGAGCATGGAAAAGAAAGAGTGCCGCTGTGCCCAATCCCTCTCACTGTGGAGGAAATAGACAAGATAAAAGACGTTAGCACTGACAAAACTCTGCACCAACATCAGTAGGCACGGTAACACCATGACCTGTTTGTAATGAGATGTGAACTAGAAACACAGATAACCAGAAAGTATCTCACATTGGATCACAGGCATACCGGACTGTGACCATGTTGCACAGACCCACCAATGTGACGCACAGAGCAACGCAACAAATTCCACCACACATGCACCAAGCTTGATATATACCCTAAGTGGAATTGTACGTATGTCATCGTTATAGCACAAATGTGGACAGGGATGATACAGCTGTGTCAGGCATGTGATGGAACCTGAGTAGCAATGGACATGTACAGACAATTGATCAAAACATGAGCTGGTCACGGCCTCCAGAGGGGGCTGGACTGCATGATGACCCACACCTGGGACGCATCATAGATGCGTACCAGGAAAGCACCGGAGGATTTGGACAGGTAGTGGGGATCCTCAAGGACATCAAAGAACAGCATGCCGCACATCATGCCCGCTTGGACTCCCACATGTCCCGGATGGAGTCCAAGTGGGACAAATTGGATGAACTTACAGCGGTGCATAGGGACATACTGACCTGCCTCCGCCAGATCAGCACCAACATGTCCACACCTCCCTGTGCGCCCACATCTGTTGCCACAACATCTGCAACTGCCACAGGGAGGGAGGAGGACTCTGGCGGAGAGTCCTCTGCACCGCAGCTGCCTGCACATGAGGGTCCCCCGAGAAAGAAGAGGGGTCGTCCAAAAAAGGGAATTGAGACGCTGATGGCCATGCATATCCCCCAGGAACTCAACACCTGTTCTGTATGTCGTCCCTTGTGTGCAAACCAATTAACCTTGTCGACTGACACACATATCTCCCACTTGACATGGAGGGTCAAAGCTGTGACAATGCAGCTAATGACTGTGGATTCTACTCTGGACATTTCATCTCTAAAGACTACCAACTCACCTGGGAACTTTGGATTACCATCACATTGTACAGCACTTCAAATTCCGTTCACCATCCTTACACATGTCTGTAAATAAAATCACATTCACACAATACTTGCCTCTGTCGTGATTTATACTTTGTCTGTGTCATGGCGATGATGATCTGATAAGGAACACTGTGCATGCAAACTACCACAGCAATGTGAACACCGTAATGTGACACATATGAAGGAGACACACCACTAAGGCAAGACAAGACATACTCACCATGTCCAGCTAACTCATCCTCATAAGTGATGTCAACAGGAAATACAGTGGAATGCACATACACCACACCCATCCTGGGTCAGTGGCAAGCATTCCACAGGTACAGGATGCTAATGACTGTCTGATGTGTAGATACACACGGAGTACATCCCAAAGTGAAGCACAGGTTTATTACAGATTCACAACGTGAAAAGCCCACAACTGATGCAAGTTAACCTCACGTAACAGTGAGCAAACATTAAACAAGTTGTAAACAAGGAAAGTCCAGGGGTGTGTGGCACATCATTGGTTGGGACAACGACTACTTGCACTCTGGAACAAGGATCTGGGTTTTGGGGTTCAGACCTCACCATACAGCAGCCAAAGTACCCTGTGAAGGACAGACAGAAAATACAATCAAAAACCTTGAATTACAGCATACAACAACAATATACATGCCCAAAAATGTAACAAAACTACGTACACACAACATATCAATCAGCTAAACACTGTTTGGGAGTACAGACTACCTGAAAGGACACATCACACCAAGCCTCCTGACAAGTAGCACACAGTCACACTCAAGCAGCACAAGTGCACCACCAACAGATATCAGTCAAACACAATACTTTGAAGACACATCAGTGTATACTCACATTCATGTGAAGAAGTTGAGGATCAGCTGGCTACGAACATCATCCTCACCCTCATCATCACTGGCATCATGCCCCAGGGCAGGATCCTCAATGGCTGGCGGAGGTTGGTCATCGTCATCTTGGATCAGAGGCAACTCCTTCCTCACTGCCAGGTTGTGTAGCATGCAGCACACTATGAAGATTTTGCACACCTTAGCAGGTGCATATGGAAGGGCCCCTCCTGTCTTTTCCAGGCAGCGGAATCTGCTTTTCAGGAGACCAAATGTCCGCTCAATCACTCTCCTGCTCCGACCATGTGCCTCATTGTAGCGCATCTCCGCCGGTGTCACAGGGTTCCTGAGGGGTGTCAGCAACCACGGCATGTTGGGGTATCCGGAGTCCCCTACATAAAGACAATAGCACATTAGATGAGCCTTAAAAGAGGGTGTAAATAAACTTTATCAAAATCACATAATAGTGAAAAGTCAAGACACACCGACAAGCCAGGCACGCTGGTGCTGCATCTGTGACATAATCATTGGGATGCGACTACTCCGCATGATGTAAGCATCGTGCGCTGAACCTGGGAAACGTGCACAAACATGTGAAATGGTCATGTCGGCCAGACATACCACCAGTGCATTGATTGAGTGGAAATGTTTCCTATTCCGGTAGGTCTGCTCATGTGCCTGTGGTGGTACCAAAGCCACATGTGTCCCATCAATGGAGCCAATGACATGTGGCATCCTTCCCAGGGCATAGAAGTCACCCTTGATGTCAGAGAGTCGTTGTGGTGTTGGGAAATGGATGTAGTGGTTGAGGAAATGCAACATCGCCTCCAACACATCTCGTAGCACACGGCTGAACATGGTCTGGGACATCCCACCAGCAGTAGCAACTGTGTGTTGGAAGGTACCGGTGGCAAAGAAGTGTAGGGTTGCCATCACCTTCACCTTGGGGGTCAGCGCAGTAGGGTATGTCCGGCCAGGTTGCAAGTGTGGTGCCAACTGCTCCGCCAAATCTTCAATCAGTGGCCTAGTGAAGCGGTACCGTCGCATGCAGTCACGTTCAACCATGGTGGCAAGGTCAGGGAACGGTCTGTGGACAGCTGGTCTCCTGCAGTACATAGATGAGCAAAGACAGTTTGTCAGTTACCCTATCTAGGTGCCAGTGTACATGCTAAATAGCACATGAAACAACAGGACACAAAGACATTATGTATGTGCTGTAGTGTATGTGCACACATGTCAGATACATGCCCAGCATCTGAAATCTCAGCTCTACAGGTCCACACAACAAGGTCCATGTTGTGCTGTGACCAATCTATGGGCTCTGCCACAGTACATCAGTATGAGTGTCACATACCAGACACACACCACAGTCACTAGTGAGGACAGATGTCTACCACACATCACAGGTTTTTGACAGACACACACAGGGACCTCGTGTCGCCACAAGGACACCTTCATGATGTAGCGTCTCATATACACAACACAACGCACACATGACACACACATGAAGTGCCACAACGTTTTTTTGCATCTCACACATGGTGTCTGTGACACACAGATGCCACATCAACTCACATTGACAATACACATGTATGTGGTGACCGTTTGACATTGAGCACATGAAATCAGAGTAATCTCTGTAGCTAAATGCACACATACTATGGATGAACATCACAATTGTGGCACTGGGACACCCTGTGACACACATCCCATTCCACCTAAGAGTCAAGGTGTATGTCACATGTCATACACAATGTACCCCGGGAACTGTGTACATGCCTCATGCCCTGAACTGTACAGTCGTCAATCACAGTGGTTATGTGTCCAACACACAGCGGTATCTGTCCCCATAACACCTTGCCCTGTCTGGGAGTGGGTGCCACTAAGTGACACATACCAAATCACATGTTTACCCACATATGCACACACAGGTAATGCAGCCTGACATGCCCCTTGATATACTGTGTCACAGGCTCTATTGTTGTTGGTGTGCCCATGAGTCCATGGAAAGTTATTGTGGGTGGAACACTTAGCACATTGCCTGCAATGGGGACTGACGCGGGTGACCAATTCAAAAGACGCGTCGGACACCTAGGGAACGAGGCGAGCGCACGCCTTGCACACCCGCCTTGCACATTGCCTGCAATGGGGACTGACGCGGGTGACCAATTCAAAAGACGCGTCGGACACCTAGGGAACGAGGCGAGCGCACGCCTTGCACACACGCCTTGCACATTGCCTGCAATGGGGACTGACGCGGATTTGGCCCTTGTACGATTCGTGTTGTGAAAAATCAGTTGGCTCCCTACAACAATGTATCAGACTCGTTGGTGTAATGGGTTTCAAATATTTGAACGATGCGTAAGGCGTGTACGAGCCGTGCAATGCGATGGATTGGCCAGATTCATAGGATGCAAACGTGTTGGACCTATCGCTTTGGACGCATGGGACAGAATCTGCCTCTGCAGCACAGATATAAGGCTGTCTGTTCCCCTGAGAGCTCACTTGCCTGCACTACATGCTCCACATTGACATCTCTGCTACCACTGCTGCTGTCTCTGCATCCTCTGGCTCAAAGAATGGCACATACTGTGGAGAGAGCCCCAGCCTTCACAGAGGAGGAGAACAAGGCCCTGCTGGACAGCCTCCTTCCACAGTACAGCAAGCTGTATGGGACACCAGGGGAGCAGGTGAGTGTGCAGTCCACATCCCTTTTTCATTGTGCATGTTGTCTTACTGGCACTAATGGCATTGTGTACACCAGTGGCTAGCATGCTCACTGAGTAGTTGTTAACCCCAAAGTGTGTATGTACCTGTAGTGGACAGGTACTGTGCATGAAAAGGGCATTTTGACACAGTTATTATACTCAGGCAATGTTTCAATTTTGTAAATGCAGGACAACTGTCAATCACCATAGTTGCACTACCCGTGTACATCATATGCCCTTGTGATGAAGACATGTATATCCAACTGTGTGTTGCACAAACATGTTGCATTTCTGGTAATGGACTTTTATCCTTGTCATCCTCACAGGTTGATGCCCATCAGAAGCAGGAGATATGGCTGACCATTGCCCGGGCTGTTCGTTCGGTGGGGGTCTACAGACGCCGCATCGGCAACTGCCAGAAGAGGTGGCAGGACCTTCGTGGCTGGACCCGGAGGATCGCCAGAGTTCAGCTGAAGCTGTCGCCTCCTCGCAGAAGGGGCGGACGACGGACACTGACCCCCCATATGCACCGGATCCTGGCGGGGGTCTTCCCTGACCTGGATGGGCAGTTAAAGGCCAGACAGCAGCAAGGAGGGGGTAAGTGCATGCCTTTTCTGTGAACTATGTCTCACATGCTCTTTGCACTCCTTCATCCTGGTTACACTCCCACAGATCTCCTGTCTGCTTGAACAGGAGTCATGTTCCTAAATTAGTTCATGGACCATCCTCATCTGATACACAGGTGTGGCCCTTTCAGTCTGTGACTTGTGTCACTTGTGTTGGGCGTCCCTGCTGTTGTCCAAAATTAAAGGTTTGAAACAGCATCTGCTACCGGTGCATTGTTTTGGGCTTCATGAGTGAGGCAATTGATTGACATGTGTCTGCACATTGCCAGGAAGCTGACATGTACTCTGTGTGGGACATTAATATGTGTACTAATTGCTGCTCTGGCTCACCATATGTGTCTGTGGTATTTACCACACAGCCATGCAGCAGTTAAGACAATCTTGGGGCCTCCTAATAATGTACACCATGTGTGTCACACATGCATGAACACATGCCTAGTGTTCAGGGTAATCCCATGTTGCACATGGAACTGGACAGGTATGCCTACTCCGGACATGAGGAACACTCTGTGCTCCTACTCCTGTGTGTCAGCCTACATTTGGTTAATTGTGAAATATGCAATATAGTGTCTGCCTCAGTGTCATTCTGGAGTGGCCTAGCATCTTAGACTCCTGTGGTGTTGAGCATTTTGGTTTTGGCAGCTAGCTGAGGTGTGGCTAATGGATCATCACAATGGGGAAAAACATAGGTGTGTGATCACTTGACGGTGCACAATGATCTATCATACATCATAGTGCAGGCAGCCTCAATTCGTTCTCATCAGACTGTGATGTTATCATGTTCACAGATTGGTGCTTGCAGTCACTCAACTGTCGCATTTGTATTACGTGGGATCATCATATGCCTTAAGATGTGTGTAGCAGTAGTGGAACATGTGCACTTGACAGCTGCAGGGCTTACATTCCCCAAAATGATTATGATTGTGACACAGTGCAGACTTTTTTATTTATGGATGCACTGCCCCTGTGACTTTATCCAGTGATGACTGATTAGCCAGACTGGCCCGTAGCATGGTATCCCACTTGCTAATGTGTATCCTGCCGTTATGTCAGTTGTACGGCATACACTCTATTGTGGCATTGACCATCAATACATGGGCACATCATGGTGTCTTGTGAAGGAAGCATATCCATTTTACTGACAATGAGTTTGGCCACCCCTTTTCCTGACACATGTACTGAGTCAGTGGCAGGAGATGGGATATGTGTGTACTGACACATTTCATTCACAATTTAAGATGTTCTGAGATATGTTTATGCGGTGCATGTGTGCACATATAAGTAGTGGCATACTACATGCACCAGACAGATGGGTCCATGGAGGGGAAGTGTATGAGTGGCATGGTTGACTGGCAGAATGACAGGTGTATTTTTCAATATGTGCCAGCACTTCTAGTAATATTTAGCAAATGCGGAAAATGCGTCATCTGTAATGTGCTGTTATGACTGTGATGTCTCAGGTGAAACGAGTGACTTATGTGTATCTGTTTATCCTGATTGTTTGCAGAAACATCTTCGGCTACTGGAGGAGACAGCTCCACGGACCAAGAGGAGCCGCAGAGCCAGACTGGGTCTGCTGGAGAGGAGTTGGAGGGACCCAGTGGCACAGAGGGTGAGGGGAGCCACACTGAGGATACCTCAGCTACAACCACCTCGGCTGAGGAACACAGCATCTCCAGTGAGGACTCCCTTGTGGAGGCGGGTGTCAGCAGACCCCAGACAACACCGAGGGAGTCTGTCCCTGCCACCACCACCATCTCCACCCTCCCATCTGCTCCCATCCCAGAGGTCCGTGGAGGCCCCCGTGTAAGGGAGCATGTCTCCTTTGTGCCAGGCACCGCACCCCCTGCCCCGGTCTCCCCTGCTGCCCTGAGTGTGGAGTCTGTGGACTTGCTGAAGCAGCTCCATGTAGGGCAGACAGCGATGCTGAGTGTCCTCCATTCCCACGCCAGTCTGTTGACACAACTGGTGTCCTTCATGGAGGGCATCTCATCAAACATGTCTGCCCTACATCGGACTATTCAGGCCATGGCCTCCACACAGACGTCAGCAGTGTCCCTCCTCCAACAGTCCCTCACCCCTCCTACCTCTGCCACATCCACAATCCCCACTGCCCTACCTGTCCAACGCACACACACACCAGCACCGGCACACACCACAACAGACACAAGCAGCACACAGCCACGCAAGCCAAAATCCAGAGCCACAGGCATGCACACTCCGGGGACTGATGGCACACACACAGGGGATGGGTCACAGACGCACAAACAGACATCCACAAGCACTCCGCAGTCCTCAGATGCCTCTCCCTCCAAAACCCCTTCCCTTGCCTCACCTGCAACCCCCCTTCCCAGCAGCTCTTCCTCTGTGACCTTGGCCTCTTCCCCACCGATCAATCTGCTCCAACTCACAAGGGGAAGAGGAAGTCACCACGCACAGGGGGGAGTTCCCCTGCCACACAGACACCCTCCCCCAGGCGCACGGACACTGAGGCCCCCATCCGCAAGTCCCCCTGGACTAGGAAGAGCAAGACCTCACCACAATCCCGCAGCTCAACCACACAGTATCCGTCCTGCAGCCCCCAGGCCACCACTCCACAGGTCCCCCAGCCACACCCTGCCCCTGGTTCACCCACACACCGATACCGCATCCCCAAAATGATTAGGCCCTCCCCCCCTACCACATACCCTTCCACCCCCACCTCACATGCTCAGCCTGTTCCTGCCACTGGTGTGGAGTCCGTGTCTCCCCCCTCTGTCCTGCCCACCCCACCTGGACCCCATGACACTACTTTGGAGGTTGGCACTGCAGTGGAGAGCTCATCCACCCCGTCTGACTTTGGCACTGCAGTGGAGACCACGTCCACACCATCTGACCTCCCCACTGCTGTGGTGCCGGCAACCACCCCATCTGACTTCATCCCTGCAGTTGTGACGCTGCCCACTGTGTCAGACACTCCACTGCAGTTGCCAGTGACACTCCTGCACCCACCACCCCTCCCCTGCCCCATTCTGCTGTCCACTGATCCTGTCCCTGCGGTGCCTGGCCTGCCCCATGTATGCCCCTCCAAGGGGAGATGTCCCCTGGTCGTAGCAGTGCAGGCAAGCAATGGGTGACAACTTGTCACATGTCACCCTGGTTGATTTGAGAAATGGACTGGGCATTGGCCTTTTGACATTGTGGACTCGAATTACCAGTTTTGAGGAGTTATATTTTGTAATAAAGCAAATTGTTGGTATCCATTGTTGTTGCATCTAATGTACATGATGTTGATGATGAGTATCATGGACTTGATGTTGTACTTGTGTTTTGAAGGTACAACAGGATGATTTATTGATCTGATGGACTCCATGTGGTCCATGGGATATGTGTACTTCTCTGCTATGTATCCATGACATCCTTTGCTGCAATTACAGGGTGTAATGATTGCAAAATGTTGTAACCAGGATTATCTCTTTGGGTTTGCTACTTCACATCTTTGGCATACACTGTTGCACATATGTTGTACTTACATTTGGGCACATGGTGGGATTCCCTGACTGGGCCCATCTACACTGGACAGGCAGGTTTGTGCATCCATGGTACACAAGTCAGCTGTGTCATCAGTGCAACTATCTCTACAAGTGTATTGCGTATGTGCAGATGACTGAGGGACACTCCCGTACACATGTTGCTGTGACCAGAGCTTTCATTGTGTTGTAATTGTTGGCTCACTGTGAAAGTGGTGTGATGGCATGACAGAACCCTGCACAAACAACGTTTTTCACAGCTGACATTCCCCAGGAGTGGAGACCCCTCATGGCATTGTGTCATTCCGTGACATTGCCTGTGCACATGGTGTGTGTTGTGTGAGCATGTCTGTGTGTGTTGCCTTCCCTTTTTTCGACTCAGCCTGTGTTCCATGCAGATGTTCCTGTTATGTGCACTTGCTGAGTTGTCCTGTGTTCATCAGACTTCTTTTCCCTGGGTTTACTGGGATGTAGGTGCATGGCAGACTACTGGTCATTAGGTTGTCATCCATGGCTGTTTTAGTTGTAATTTCAGGGGATGTTGTCAAACGCACATGGGACACATTCAGGATTTCCATTGGCACTTATGTGTTTCCAACATCATGTTGTTTTCCCTATGTGGTATCTGTCAGTGTGAGGCTCACTCGCATGTGTGTGTGACTACTCCCACTCATCAGGGTCATTGCTGCAATGTTGGAAGGTGTCAACATGTGTTCTTTGTGGGTCTGCTTTGGTTCCTCATTGGTGTAGGTGTGTGGCAGGGTTCCCAATGAATCGTGTTGTCTTCACATTATGCCCATGTTCCGCATACTGTGCAGTGTGGCAGACATTCCCAGGTGTTGTTGACAGGCCATGTGTGTTAATTTTTGTGTACCTTAGATCCCCCACCACCCCTGGGATTGTAATGGGTGCTTGGGCAATGTCAACAGTCCCTGTGTGCCTAGCTGATGCACATTGTTGCAGATCAGGGTGTGGGGTTTGAGGGTGGCCACATGTGAGTTGTTTCATGTCTAGGCCCCTACCCACATTTTGCACATTGGTTGCAGGACATGGCCAGTGATTTGTGTTTATGGAGGTGTGATGTGAGTTAGTTGTTCTGGACACATGACCCAGTATGCACAGCTGACTGTGCTCCACAGTATAGGCAAAACAGACCTTTGTCATCACAGTGGGATTGGCGTACAGGCTACTGTCACCACAAATTAGGGTACTAGAGGGTAGTGCTGTAGTGGGTCTGTCTCTTGCTGTGTTGGTTGCTGTTCCACCCAGCTTGTGTCACATGAATACGTTGGGATCCCACTCATCTGACGATGTATGCTTGACCACAAAGGGGTGCCCAGTTCATTAGTTACATTTTGTATGGCACTGTGGACACATCTGTGTGATTGGAGTTCATCCCACCGTCATGTGTTGTGTACTAGCCTGGGGACACTGAGACAAACACACGTGTTGTGTATGATATGCAGTGTGGGTCTGCCTGTCTGTGTTTGTGCATCTGCACCTCTGCATTGGTATTTCTTTTGCGTTCCATTGTGTGGATGTAGTTTGGAGGTTTTTCCCTAATGTCCATGCATCTTGTAGCTCATCATCCTGCACATTGCTCATGGTTGGTATGTCCCACTTCTGCCATGGTATGGGACTTTGTCACCTAACATCGACAGTCTCCACAGGATTCCTCAGTTTGTGTGTCTGTTCGTAGAGATATGTGTGTATGCATCATGATGCTCACTTTTCACATAGTCTAATTGGTCACTGTGGGCATTGTCAGGGCACATGGCCAATGCTTGTCTGCACATGGCAGAGGGAGTTCTTGTGATACACAGCAATCTTTGCCTCTCAAATCTATGTTTGTATGTGACACAACCACCACATTGCCACTACATTGGTTGTGGATTTGGGGCCAGTGAGCACAAATGCTGGTCTGGTGATGCTGCTATTATTTTGTCCACACTCACCTTCTGGTCACTGTAGTGATGTGGGCTTTGGAACCCATTAACACAATGTTCCTGAGATGCTGGGGTTTTGAGCCCCACAGTCATCTTTTGTGCACACATGTGATGGGAGTCACATTGTATGTTCACTATCAGAATCAGTGTTGTGGGCATTTGGGACACACATACATGGAATCTTGCAAAGATGGTAGGGGTGGGGGTTTGCTTAGTGACCCTATGCGTGTGAATGCTGGTGGTGCAGGGCATCCAGGCCCCTATGAGTGGGGATGGTAGTGGTGCAGGGCATCCAGCCCCCTATAAGTGGGGATGGTAGTGGTGCAGGGCATCCAGCCCCCTATGAGTGGGGATGGTAGTGGTGCAGGGCATGCAGCCCCCTATGAGTGGGGATGGTAGTGGTGCAGGGCATCCAGACCCCTATGAGTGGGGATGGTAGTCGTGCAGGGCATCCAGACCCCTATGAGTGGGGATGGTAGTGGTGCAGGGCATCCAGCCCCCTATGAGTGGGGGGTACTGGTATTGATGGACATCCAGCCCACTATGAGTGGGGATGGTAGTGGTGCAGGGCATCCAGCCCCCTATGAGTGGGGATGGTAGTGGTGCAGGGCATCCAGCCCCCTATGAGTGGGGATGGTAGTGGTGCAGGGCATCCAGACCCCTATGAGTGGGGATGGTAGTGGTGCAGGGCATCCAGCCCCCTATGAGTGGGGATGGTAGTGGTGCAGGGCATCCAGCCCCCTATGAGTGGGGATGGTAGTGGTGCAGGGCATCCAGACCCCTATGAGTGGGGATGGTAGTGGTGCAGGGCATCCAGCCCCTATTAGTGGGGATGGTAGTGGTGCAGGGCATCCAGCCCCCTATGAGTGGGGATGGTAGTGGTGCAGGGCATCCAGCCCCCTATGAGTGGGGATGGTAGTGGTGCAGGGCATCCAGACCCCTATGAGTGGGGATGGTAGTGGTGCAGGGCATCCAGCCCCCTGTGAGTGGGGGGTACTGGTATTGATGGACATCCAGCCCCCTATGAGTGGGGATGGTAGTGGTGCAGGACATCCAGCCCCCTATGAGTGGGGATGGTAGTGCTGCAGGGCATCCAGCCCCCTATGAGTGGGGATGGTAGTGGTGCAGGGCATCCAGACCCCTATGAGTGGGGATGGTAGTGGTGCAGGGCATCCAGCCCCCTATGAGTGGGGGGTACTGGTATTGATGGACATCCAGCCCCCTATGAGTGGGGATGGTAGTGGTGCAGGGCATCCAGCCCCCTATGAGTGGGGATGGTAGTGGTGCAGGGCATCCAGACCCCTATGAGTGGGGATGGTAGTGGTGCAGGGCAACCAGACCCCTATGAGTGGGGATGGTAGTGGTGCTGGGCATCCAGACCCCTATGAGTGGGGATGGTAGTGGTGCTGGGCACCCCCCCCCTAGGTGTGGGCATTGCTGGTGGTGTGGACCATGCTACCCCTGTGGTTTTGCTTTTGCTGGTGGACGGCATGTCCCCCCCCCCCATGTGTGTGTGGCATTTCGTGTGTTCGTGACGTTTGTTTCTGTGGGTGTCTGACTTACCGTCTGCGACGTACGCGTCTGTTCCTGATCCGGTCATAGATATGCAGTACTGGGATGACCTGCGCGATGGGATTCATCATTGGTTCGTCTCGTACTTGCTAATTGTTGCTCCGTCTCGTACACGTTGTGAGTTGGTCCGTTTCGTAGCAGTGGATCGTGTTGTGGCGCGAATCGGACCTGCTATTCATCTCTCCCGGATGCTGTGACGTGCTGCTAGTGGCGACCCGTTCGGCGCGTAGGATTTGCGCATCGTACTTGTCCAGCCGGAAACTATTGTGGAAACTGCTTCCGGGCGACTCGGATGGGCGTTTGGGTAAGCGGCTCGGACGGGAAATGTTGCTGGAATCGAAGCCTACGTGTCGTTCGGAATTGTGGCACTTTTGCGCATCGTACTTCATCGCCCGGACGAACCGGCTCCCAGTACGAGTCGGTCGCAAGGTAAGGCTACGGACAGCTCTCGGAGGGCTGTCCGAGCGAGATCGGAATCGGCCCCTTAGTGTCCATTAACCAATGTTCGACCGCATAAGCTGGATCTCGTCTGTCCCCGTACCACCAGTCGTTAAGGATGAGAAGATGTGAAGCGGCATGGTATGCCTGGACATCTGGAGTCGCGATACCTCCGCAATATGTAGATTGGAAACAGGTTCTTAGAGATACTCGTGCTGAGCCCCCATCCCAGAGGAAGTGACAGAGAATTGCATTTAGTTGTCTAAACCAGGTGGGTAGTATTGGGTAAGGGTGATTTTGAAGCTGATAGAGGAGGCAAGGCGGGGAAACCATCTTAAATATGGCAGATCTGCCAAACAGAGATAGTTGTAAGTGCCACCAAGAACGCACCTGTTCCTTGACCTGTGTTCATAGTGGGGCTAGATTCCTATCGCATGAAGTGGCCGACAGGAACACCCCAAGATATTTAAACCCGTCTGGGACTAACGTCACCTCTCGTGTCCATTCACCCAATTGGTCTCCCCACGTAGTGGCCATAGGAAGGATTTATGGGCATTCACATAGAGACCAGATGTCTCACCAAAAATGTGCATTAGCTTAAGTAACCGCAAGCCCAATCTATTAGGATGTGTAAAAAAGAACAGCACGTCATTTGTGTATAGCGTTATGCGGTCTGAGACTTCCCGTGACCACTCAAAGCCATGGACCTGGGCACCAATCCTTACCCAAGCCGTGAGCGGCTCCATGGCTAATGCAAAAAGGTAGGGGGACAGGGTACATCCCTGGCTGGTTCCCCACCTGATGGAGAAGGTCTGCGAGGTCAAGTCTGCAACGCAGAAAGAAGCGGTGGTAATGTCAGTGTAGAGGAGGTGGATATATGTGAGGAGATGGGGGCCAATATTCAGGCGACTCAGGAGTGCGAAGAGGTAAGTCCAACTAAGCGAGTCAAAGGCCTTGTCAATGTCTGCGAGGAGAAGCTCCGCCAGTCCATCTAGCCGGTCCACAGTAGGCCAATGATTTTTAATTAGACAAAATCCCACATTTTTATCCTGTTGTTTGAACAATGAGATTTATTCAATTGCTAGTTTATCCATCTATGTATGGTGTGATTTTTTTATATGGTTCTATGCACCTCTGATTGACACAGCCTTAGACAGCCTGAAGCAGAGATTCATTGATTTTTATGTGTTTTATTTCATGGATTCTATTGGTGACTAAGTTGCAGAATTTTTGTTTGTTTATGGTTTTTAATAACTAGTAAATTGAATTTTGATTTGATTTGAAATGAGTCCAGGTGTTTATAATGGGGCACAATTAAGACATGGCCGAAGGCAGTGCAAGTTTCTCACTGTGCCTGCCAGTGGGGCAAAAAGGTGTTCAGAATATCTGGTCATCCAATCTTTGTCCTCTCTGAAAAGTGCACAAAGCAATGGTCACGTATGCCAGTTGCAGTTGTGAATCTATGCAAATGTGTGGGTGAGGTGGCCCTGTATGGAAAGTTTAGTGTTCATGTTTAAGCCACAACCTTAATAAAATATGTCCCACCCCCTTTCAGAGACCATCCCGACTTTTTTCATCCCACTTAAAGCCTTGACCGGCACTCATTCTTTCACAAATTAAGCACTGTTGGTACCACTAAACACAAGCAGTATCATCAGACACGTTTTAAGGCATGGGCAAAGTGGGCAAAGGCCCAGACCCCCCAGCTTCCAAGGGCACCCCGGTAAAATGAACTTTCTCTCTAGCTCACTTCTTTGTATTTCTGTATGTCAACCTTCAACATATAATTCAATATTGTAAGGGAACATAGGGTTACATTTGCAGAAAATGAGTAATAAAATTCGAAATTGTTCCAAACAGGGGCCCCAAAAATATTTTTGGCCCTGGGCCTCCAAATTCCTTTTGATGACACTAAGGGCCTCATTACGATGTTGGGCGAAAAGCCTCTGACCTGCTTTCGGAGGCTTTCCGCTCGACATTGTAGGTTTCAGTCCGACCCCCGTATTAGGATGACGGTGGTCAGAATGAAACCTGCGGGGGGATTCCGACCCGGTTCCGACGGGCTCAAGGAGCCCTCCGGAGCATTGGAAGTCACCATAATCCCCTAATGGCGGCAGAGCCAGGCTCGGCTCTGCCGTTGGGATTATGATGGCACTTTCCAACAGCCTTTTCATGTTGGCCTTTCCGACATGGAAAGGCTGTCGGAAAGTGTCTTTAGGGGGCCCTAACAGGGCCCCCTTACCTCCTGGCCCTCCACTATGGGGTCTGCCCCCCTAAACAGCCATTTTACTGTTGCAGCTCGTGCTGCATGCCTTTTCCGCCCGCCGCACAAGCTGCCATAGTACAATGGATGTTTCAAACCGCCCTATGGACAGTCGCATTCTAATACTGAGGTCGCAACCGACGACCTAAGATCGGGTGGTTCCAGACCGCTATGGTGTCGGACATCGTAATGAGCCCCTGAGTATCATAAACCAGGTCAGAATCTAACCCATGGCTTATCACGAGTTCTGGAGTCATCCCTAGATTAAGATGTAGGACCCTCACCCACCAATGGCGGCATGCTCCCTCCATGGGGCTTCTCCTTCATTCAGGACTTACCGTTCACCTAACTGGGATCACCAAGTAGCTCCTTACATACATATTATGTTTCTGATGTTACGTGTCAGTAAGTTGCATCTGATTTAAGTAAACAGTTTCATTACTGTTATATTTTATCGTACCTGGTATTTTTCTGTATAGTTTCCTATGTAATATTATGTTATGGTTTATTAGATTGCCTTCTGTTATGTTTCCTTATTTTATCTTCGGTTATATTAGGTTTACTAATTCATTTGTTTGTTCTGTACAATGCAGGCATGACACTTTGCAATGATTGAAAGTCTGTTCTGTGGCAAAGCCCTTTGTGGCCAGTGACAACCTTTAAACATGTGCTAGTTGGGCCTATGCCCAGGGTGCCCACATCCAGAGGGGCGCAGGAGCTGCTTGCAGCAGTCTCCCTCCGACCTGGGTTCAAAGAAATTGTCTTTAAGCACTGTATCTGAAGGCTTTGGCACCCTTGTCCGCATTTAGGGCCTAATTATGATGAGAGTCAGAGGTTTTCCGAGACTCATTGTGGTTTTAGTTTCGACCGCCACATTACAATGCAGGCGGTTGAAAGTGAAACCGGCCGGTCATTCTGGCTGGATTCCGACGGGCTCAAGGAGCCAGTCAGCCAGTCAGAGGCATGCCCCGTAATCCCTATGGAAGGCTTTCCGCTGTAGGGATTACGATAGCTTTCCGGCAGGCTTTCCATGTCGGGCTTTCCGACATGGAAAGCCTGTCGAAAAGTGACATTGGGGCCCCCTAGCAGAGCCCCTTCACCCTGCGGCCTCCGGTTGGGGGTTGTGGGGGCAGCTATGGTGCCCCCATGTTAATCCTTGCAAAGTGTAGCAGGCACCTTGAGGAGCCTACCACGCAGTGCAGGGATGCACAGATTCTCCCATTTGTTTATGGGAGCTTGTGCTACGGCGGGTTTAGGGCCTCAGCACAAGCTCCCATAGACAAATAGGAGTATGCGACCGTACCATGTGCGGTTGCATTGTAATCGCGGTGTCGAGACCGCCGACTGGAGGTTGGTCGGTCCCAAAACCACAACGGTGTCGTCCGCCTGACATCGTAATTAAGCCTTAGTCTGTTTTTGTTTTCATGGCACGCCTTAACCCTGCCCCCTCACCTTCCTCCAGCTCCCCCCAAATTTTTTAACATACAGACAGTGCTTAACTACTACTGCCAGTGTTTGCTGATGCTCAGCACCGGCACTTACTACCATTGTCACTTTATTATGTCTTTTTTAAGACCAGCAAAGTGTTCCACGGTGCACTATACTTAAAAAAACACATAATGAACTAGAGCTTCTAGTCGGTATTCAGACACAATATAGAAACTAAAATATCATCCTACCAAAATATCGTGATATGGAAATATCCCCTCCAAGAATTTGTTGTCAAGAATATCAATTTAAAGGTAAGTAATATCGATTTTGAAAATATTGAAATCATTAATATCGTGTACAAAAATATAGTTGTTCATAATATAATTCTAAAATCATTGTTATGTTTTTAGTATATATTTTAAATGTATATGATGTGAATTTTTTGTATAATTATTGTTTATGTTTTTTAATGTAGTTAAATTGTTAGTAGTTATTAAATTTATTTTAATTTTTTTGTGTGCTTTTTAGTACCATAGCGGGTTGTGGTGTTATAGTGGTACAGGATGGGAAGTAAATTAATTATAATTAATTAATTAATAATACATTTTTAATTAATATTAATTATTAATTTATAATTAATTGTGCAATTATTGTTTTTAATTTAAATTTTATGTGCAGGTTGTGGGATTTACAGGGGTACAGGGTGGAAAGTAAATTAATTATAATTAATTAAAAATTAGTTATTAATCAATATTAATTATTTATTTGATAATTATGTTATTGTGTAATTACTACTTTAAAAAAATCATTTTAGGGGCGTGTTGTGGGGTTCGTAGGGGTACAGGGTGGAAAGTAAATTATTTATAATTAATGTTTCATTTTTAATTCCCAGTCCGGCTTCCGCAGCAACCACAGCACCGAAACCGCCCTCATCACCGCCACCGATGACATCAGGACCCTGCTAGACAACGGAAAACAGCAGCCCTCATCCTCCTGGACCTATCAGCCGCCTTCGACACGGTCTGCCACCACACACTACGAACACGCCTTCACGACGCCGGGATCCAAGAGAAGGCCCTGGACTGGACCACATCCTTCCTTTCCGGCAGAACACAAAGCGTCCGCCTCGCCCCCTTCCGATCCAAGGCCACCAAGATCATCTGCGGCGTACCCCAAGGCTCCTCCCTCAGCCCAACGCTGTTCAACATCTACATGGCACCCCTCGCCCATGTCGCCCGACAGCACAACCTCAACATCATCTCCTACGCCGACGACACCCAGCTGATCCTCTCCCTCACCAAAGACCCTCACACCGCCAAAGCCCACCTCCACGAAGGAATGAAGGCCGTCGCCGAATGGATGAGGACCAGCCGCCTGAAGCTGAACTCGGACAAGACGGAGGTCCTCATCCTTGGTTCCAACCCTTCAGCCTGGGACGACTCCTGGTGGCCAACATCACTGGGAACAGCCCCGCCACCCACCGACCACGTACGCAACCTAGGGGTCATCCTCGACCCCACCCTCTCCATGACTAAGCAGGTCAACGCCGTTTCCTCATCCTGCTTCAACATCCTCCGAATGCTCCGCAGGATCTTCAAGTGGATCCCCACCGAAACAAGAAAAACAGTCACCCAGGCCCTCGTCACCAGCAGGCTGGACTACGGAAACGCCCTCTATGCAGGAACGACGGCTAAGCACCTGAGACGGCTGCAACGCATCCAGAACGCCTCTGCACGTCTTATCCTCGACATCCCCCGACGCAGCCACATCACACCCCACCTGAGAGACCTGCACTGGCTCCCTGTCAACAAGAGGATAACCTTCAAGCTCCTCACCCACGCACACAAAGCACTCCACAACTCCGGACCAGCCTACCTCAACAGACGACTCAGCTTCTACACCCCCACCCGCCAGCTCCGCTCGACCAGCCTCGCTCTCGCCACAGTTCCCCGCATCCGGAAAACGACCGCCGGCGGCAGATCCTTCTCCCACCTCGCCGCCAAGACCTGGAACACCCTCCCCACCAACCTCCGACAGACCCAAGACCTACTGGCCTTCAGAAGACTCCTCAAGACCTGGCTCTTCGATCAGTAGCAGCACCACCCCCCTCTTCCCCCAGCGCCTTGAGACCCTCGTGGGTATGTAGTGCGCTTTATAAGTGACATTCATAAAAATTATTTAATTGATAAGTAATAATTCATTTGCATTTGATATTAATTATTAAGTAACAATTAAAAAATAACGGAGTCTTTTGTGTGTTTTGTAGGTGTATATTGTGGGAAGTAAATTAATTATATTTAAGTAATAATTAATTTTTAATTAATGCTAATTAGTAAATTGATAAAAATGTATGTTAATAAGGTAAAAAATGTGTTTTTAAATGTAAGTTTTAGGTGCGGGTTGTGAGTTTTGTAGGGGTGTAGAGTTGGAAGTAACTACATTAGTATTATTTAATAAATATTTTGTGTTAATTAATAATTAAAAAAAATATTATTTATTTAAATGAAAAATATTTATGTAAATCGTGTTATATATTTAGATGAATTTGTAAAGCGCATGGCTACCCGAAGGCATCCCAGCGCTGCTACCAGCCCTGGGATGCCTTCGGGTAGCCATGCGCTTTAAAAATTCATCTTTCATTTCATTTAATTTCATTTAGGGGCCAATTATGATGCGGTTCGGAACGCATCGTAATGTGCTGGTCGTATTCCTTTCTGACCGTCTCATTTTGATGGAGGCGCTGGGAAAGGAATCCGAGCGGTCATTCCGGTTGGCTTCCGATGGGCTCGGAGAGCCTGTCCGCCAGTCGGAATGCGTCAAGTAATCTCAAGGGCGGACCTTTCCGCCCTTGAGATTACGATGACGGATTCCGACATGGTTTCCATTCTGGTCTGTCACACATGAAAACCATGCCGGAAAGCGTCTTTGGGGGCCCCCCAGCAGGGCCTTCTTTGGTGCATGGCCTCTGCTTGGAAGCCGAGGGGGCACCTATGGTGCATCCATGTTGATGCCTGCACCTTGTGGCAGGCACCTTGAGGTGCCTGCCACGGGGTGCAGGGATGAACTCGCACCTCCCATTTTACTATGGGAGCATGCATTACGGCCGGTTTACGGCCGTAATGCATGCTCCCCATAGTAAAATATAGGAATGCGACCGAACAGTGTTCGGGCACGTCCTAGTGGTGGGGTTGGGACCGCCGACCGGGTGTCGGTCGGATCTATGACCGATGCGGTATCAGGCGGAAGTGATTCCACCCGACATCATAATGAGGCCCTAATTGTTTTTTGTTTGGGAGATGTGTGTTGTAGTTTTTGTATGTGTAAAGGGTGTATAGGAAATTAGTTATACTAAATTATAAATAAACGATTTGCAAAAGAGACTTTAGACATAGAATACCGCACTTGTTACATTGTAAGGGTAGTGTCTAATTGGTGCTAAGATCAGGAGAGAAAGCCTCCTAATCCCCTGTTAGTGGAGAATATCCACACATACACAGACAAAAAGATGATCAGCACCCACTATTTTCAAACGATTTCAATAATACATCCAAATTGAGATAGGCTGTTATGATACTGATTAGATCCCAACAAGTATATCAAATCACATTTAATAAATCGCAATCGGATCCATAGAGAAGTTTTTGTTAGTTCTGAAATTCTTTATTCTTTACAAAAATTGGTCCTCCAAAAGTAGCCAACGCGTTTCGTCCCGTCTTGGTACTTCTTCAAGGCTTATTTTCATTTGTTAATTTCCTTATTTCTGATGCGTGGTATCTTCTCTATGGTTCAGGTTAGAAGATGTTAATCTTAGTGATATAAATATTGATTACCGATCCTTGGTTGCAGTCTCCTTCATCAAGAATGGGTTCAGGCCCATGTCGGCCACAGCACCTAGTACATTGTTAGTTCGTGTGCATAGTCAATCTTCGCTTGCAGTCCCCGTGTTCATTTTGAAATGCCGACATGGGACTGCTGTCGGAAAGTGCCAACATAATTCAGACGGCGGAAACGCCGTCCGTTAGGGATTATGAAGTGCTTCCAGCTGGCCGACGGGTTCCTTGAGCCCGTCACAACCGAGTCGGATTTCCCAGCTGGTTTGAACTCCGACCGCTGTCATTGTAATATGGCAGTTGGAGTTCAAACCTACGATGTTGGTCCAAAAGCCTCCGACCAGCGTTCGGAGTCTTTCCAACCGACATCGAAATCAGGCCTTAATATTTAATAGTTAAATGTATATATATTTTAAAAAATGATATTTAATACAACGATATTATTGACAACAATATTTTTTCCCGATATTTTTGTACTTACCATTATAAGTATAGGATGACGATATTTTTGACAACAATATTTTGGTCATGATATTTTGGTAGGGCGATATTTTGAGAGGGGATATTTGGTCAGGGATCCCTTCTAGACCATTCTTACAACTCTAGGTGGCTTAGAATAGTGCAAAAAGTGTGATGGTTTGCATGAAGTGCTGGACATGGCTTTTTTAAAATTACAAATCAACCATGGCATACAGACAATTGAAGAGGACGAGTAGGAGGGGGTGCCAAATTTAGTTTTACTGAGGCCGCTCTCTGAGGATAGACGTGTTCCGGTTGTGGCTGTGGCAGGTTCGTGTGTGTATCATATCCTTACAGTAGTAGTGCAGACGGTACCATAACAGGCCCTTGTGAGACCCACTAAACCTGAGCAGAAAGGCCATACATGACGAGAGAGGCTGTCTCTTGTTAAAAGGTGGAGTTTATCTTTAAAGGTGGGGTTCTTCTGTTGTGAAAAGGTGGGGTGCCATATGTTGAGCGAAGGTGGAGTTCATCTGTTGTAAAACAGTGAGATTCTTCTGTTGTGAAATGGTGGGGGTTCACCTGTTGTGAAAAGGTGTGGCTCATCTGTTGGGAAAAGGTGGGGTTCATCTGTAAAGGTGTTTTTTATCTGTAAAGGTTGGGTCTGGTGGCTTAGTGGACTAATGCGTCAGCATGTGTTCGACCTCGTGGTCACAGGTTCAAATCCTGGTGGGTACACTCAGCCTTTCATCTTTCTGAGGTCGATAAAATGAGTACTGTTGAATTGGGTAACAATAAACATCTGTTATTCAGCGCCAAGATACTCTCGGGTTAACGTGCGCTTTACAAATACACGTCATGTTATGTTGTGAAAGGGTGGGGTTCATTCGTTGTGAAAAGGTGGGTTTCTTCTGTTGTAAAAAGGGGGGTTCATCTGTTGTGAGAAGATGGGTTTCATCTGTTGTGAGAAGGAAGGTGGGGTTCATCTTTTGTGAAAATGCCGGTTTAATCTGTAAAGGTGGGGTTCTTTTGTTGTGAAAAGGTGGGGTTCATCTATTCTGAGAACGTGGGGTTATTCTGTTGTGAAAAGTTGGGGTTCATCAGTTTTTTTTTATCCTTTTGAATGAATGATCTTTATTGTATGATTACTTAAAATCTTTTACAAGAGCGATAGCATACAAGAAAGACACTAAATATAAAAATATAAAAGACAATGTAAATTGTGCCATAAAATGATTCCATATAAAAATTTGAGGTGTCGTAGCGTTTATTGCCAAGCGAGGTTAGCAGCTGCCCGAGATGTGGGGTCAAGTGATTAGCGAGTACGGGATGAAGCCACACAACGCAAGGCCTAAGCTATAGAGTGCTCGGGCGTGCAATGTTGTGACGTGCAGGCATGCATAGGGTTAAATTATGCATGGTGCGAGTTTTAATGTTAATGCAACAGATAGGAAACGATACTTTGCCAGGATCGATGAAAATCTAATATTGGGATCGCCAATGGCATGCTGTGTGAAGTGTGGGTCTATTTGGCGCATGGAAGTGCAAAAGGGCCTCACCAATAGATTATGCCGGAGATGACTAGGGTGCTGGATGGAGGGTCAGAACTGTGTGCGGGCCCCTAGAGTGGTGCGTCCTTCATGCGTGCCAATGTGCGCCTTAAAATCAAAGGTGCGCAGTGTGTGTGTGAGATCATTTGACCAGTTCGTATGGGACGCTCCTCCAATCGATATTACTGAGACTCTTGATGAGCAGCAGCTTGTAAGTTACGGACTTTTGTCTCCGTTACTTCGGTTGTTCTTAAGATCCTTGCTGCTTATGCATGAAATTTGCCGGTTCTTGCGAGGGTCATCGGTTCCGTGATGGTAAAAATAAGCATTATGGCCTCTTTGCATGTTCTCACGCCATTTTGCAAAAGCAGAGTGTAGAATACAAGAATGAAAGTACGCTGAGATGATGTTATATCCAAAAGGTAGATTTATTCTTCAGTTCAATCAGGACAGGAACATTAGATGATAAGATGGTTGTAGTTGTATCAGTAGTATCAGCCCCACCGGGAGCAGCAACCCTGCTGCTCAGCCCACATACAGCAACTCACTCTTCATTCAACCATACACACACGAACACTCTGTGACATCACTCACACAATGGCTGAGCAGCAGAATACAGAACACAGAGAAAGGACTAAACATAATAAAAGCAGAATACCACACACCTTCCTCCCTAAAGGAGACAATAACAAATGAGGCAAGAGGGATGAAAGTGAGAACAAATACATAATGAGGAAAGATGTACAGATCAAAAGACACGATACACACACCCCCATTCAACAATAGAAATATGTGTGCAACAAAGAATGGATTTGAGCCCTCAGAAGCGTCCCAACACCCAGAACAACAAAATGCATTGCGCATTAAACAGCACAACAGTAAATACAACATGGAGCGAAAATGCCCACTATATGTGGTTTGAGTATTAGTATCAGAAGAACCCACCACCACTGAGAGTCACGCATCAAACAGCACAAAAGTAAATACAAACATGGAGCGAAAGTGCTCACTAAATGTGGTTTGAGTATCAGTATCAGAAGGATCCACCACGACTCAGAAGAAATTTGAACGCAGCAAATGTCCACCACCAGACAACAGTAAATGCAAAAATGGAGCGAAAGTGCCCCGTAAATGTGGTTTGAGAATCCACGCACAGAAGAACTCACCACCACTCAGAAAAGGTTTGAACGTAGAAAATGTCCACCACCTGGAAATACATACACAGATGAGTAGGCAGAATGCTTTCAATAAGTAGAATGAGCTTAAACATCACACTCACCACCAGTCAATTCAAGTACAGATTGAGCATAGTTTAGGATGCAACCAACCAGCAATCCTAGCACTAATAAATGCAAATGTAAAAAGATTTGAGCACAATAATTGCCCATCAGCAGCTATAGCAAGGAAAGATTGGAGTCGCAATACACCCCTCAACAATGGTTCAGGAACAAAAACAACACCTCCCAACACTATCAGCACACTAAGTAAGAAAGGTAACAGGAACGCCGCTCCACCACCGGCAACAGTATGAATGATTTGACTATATTAGTACGCAAAGAATGGGTAAAAACAAAACCCTCACTTTAAGTGCCTTCAAGTAGCAATAGCACAAGGTACAGAACTAAACACTTTCATCCAAATCACACAGGACATGGAGAACAGCACTTAGCAATACAGTAAAGGCAATTCTGAATGGCACACATCAGTGTAGGAAAAAAACATGGCCAAAATAAGAAAGCAGGGAAGTACGTAAAATCACAGCCAAGACATGCAAAATATTACCATGACGAAAATTGCATTCAAATATATGCAAGAACAAATTAAGCATGATAGAAACACATACAGGCAGTAAGCAAAGCTAGCCCAAAACATACTTAATTTCACGTTTTAAATTCAGGTTGGCAGAAAAATATTGTATAGTATGGAATATATCACCATCACAACATTCTTGCTAGCAAATGCAGCAAATCATTAACGCCAAGCAGAGTAAATCCGAAGGAAATGACACCGGTACTCGAACCTAGTACCCGAGTGTTAACAAACTCTTTTCACCTCTTGCTTGCCATACCATTTCATGAAATTCATGGTGTCCTGAGCGCAGGACGCGTTTGAGATTTTTGCTGGCATGCTCCAAATACATAGAGGGTGGAGACGGCATGAATAAAACATTGCACTCCTTGCATATGACCATATAGACCATCCCAATCCAGCAAAATGGCCGCCGAAGCATCACTTCATGTTGTTTTCAACAGGCAGTAGAAGTAATTACTAGCAAGAATGCCACACTGATGTCAGCTTCAGTGTGCATGCATCGCGCACGCATCAGCAGTGCAATTCGGAAGCGGCTGAGGCATCGGATACTCAATGGAACCTGTAGCAGTCTCACACAAGCCTCAAGATTCAGAATAAGCTGCTCGCGGCTCAGACAGCACAGCATGGCATCATTCAAAACTTGGACATAAGTCTGTGCGCGCTCACCCACACGCGCCAGGAATGTGCATGGAATTTTGCAGCAACGCTACAGCGTCGATATTTTCAAAAGGCCCACAGAGTAACGGTAAGATGGCACGCATACGGAAATAAATTATGCTGTGGCTTACCAGTCATTTCAGTGTACAATTGTAAATGTTGTTTGTACAATAAAGTTCGATGTTACAAAATACTCTGCAAATTTCCTGAAGGCCCACAAATCATGTAAAGTTGGCAGCCGAAAATCCATCTACTGCACGCAGTATCAGAAGCAGATTAGACTTGTTCCACAGAAGATGATTCAATGTATTTATATGCTGGTATTAGTTTCAAATAATCTGCCAGTTAAAACCGAGTGTTCAGTTCAGGAGAGTCACAGCCAGAACAACGTAGGCTCGCAAGCAGCTGCAGTTTCAATCAGCAAATAGTTTGATGTTAGACAGCAGGCTCCATAAATTACCAGTAGTGCCAGTGCCCTTAGTGGATGGCTCAAAAGTAATGTTAGCTCATGTGTGTATACTAGGCCTGGGCGGTAAATTCCGCTCCGCTTGTGAAATTTGCGGAATTTTGGCAGTTCCGCGGAGAACGCGGAATTGCCGAAAATTCCGCGATCCGCGGCGTAGCGGAATTTTTTCCTTGTTCGCGCTTTCAAAATGCGTGTTCGCGCACGCGGTAGTGACTTACCGGGATCCCTGCGTTTGCCGACGAGTTTTCCTATCCGGCCGCGCGATCCCGCGAGAGTGTGCGATCGCGAACACGTCATTCGGATGCGCCATCGGACATCCGCGTTCGCGAACAGGAAACAAGCATCGCGAGCGGGCGGGACAAGTGAAACAAGATGGTCGCGCCAATTGGCGACCGCATGGGCAAGTTCGCGAGATATTTCCCCCCAAGCACGCACTCAGCGTCCCCGAACAGGAAAAACGCATTGCGAATGGGCAGAACAAGTAATTCCGCATGCTCACGGAATTCCGCGAAGCTCGCAGAGATTTTTTACCGTTTCGCGGAACTTTGCGTAACGCGACTACGCAAATTCTGCCCACCCCTAGAGTATACTCAAATGCCCTGGGTTGAGGCTGTCTGATGGTAACAGACACCAGTGGGGCCCCCAGGCACAAATCCTCTTAACCGCCAAGAACAAGAAATCTTGAATGTCTCACCTCCCCTGTTGCAGTAATGATGATTCCTCTTTATTTTCAGTAATGGCCTTTTCTCCAAAGTAGGTCCTTTTCCGCTGGTCGCCAGTGTAGAATACAAGAATGAAAGTACGCTGAGATTGTTATATCCAAAAGGTAGATTTATTCTTGTGGTGATGTGATGCTGGCAGAGCTCAGCCAGAAACTAGTGATGTCACCTGGAGTGTTGGCAAGCATCCTGCTCTGAGTGTTCTCTCAGTGGCAGTTACTGCTTGTGCCTTGGCTGTGCCAGCTGGGACGGCTCTCTGTACCCCTACAATAAATACTACTTCTGGAAACCTACTACTGCGTCCACTCCACTTCCTATCAGTGGCGACGAGGATGGGATACAAGTTCAATCAGGACAGGAACATTAGATGATAAGATGGTTGTAGTAGTATCAGTAGTATTAGCCCCACTGGGAACAGCATCCCTGCTGCTCAGCCCACATACAGCAACTCACTTTTCATTCAACCATACACACACGAACACTCCGTGACATCACTCACACAATGGCTGAGCAGCAGAGTACAGAACACAGAGAAAGGACTAAACATAATGAAAGCAGAATACCACACAGAGGGGCATATTAACAAGGGCTTTATCTCCGCTTTTTAAGCCAAAAAAGCGGAGATAAAACTATCACCCTATTAACAAGAGGGTGCTAACATGCATAATCGCATGTTAGCACCCTTTTTCCCCGACGCCTCCCCTTGCATCTCTAATGAGATGCAAAGTGGGCGTCACTGGGCGCAGGGGCGTAGCTAGGCCTTAGGCTGCCCGTGGCGGCCCCTGCGTTTGCCGCCCTCGGCAAAATCGTAGTAGAGCGGGGGGGTGTGGGGGGGTGGTAGCGGCCGCAACGGCCGCAGGTAAGAGCGGGAGGAAGGGGGCCGGCTGCCGCCCGAAAACTCGTGCCGCCTGGGGCGGTCTGCCCCCATCGCCCCCCCTAGCTACGCCACTGACTGGGCGTACCCCAAATGGACTACCTTGTAAAATATCGCTGATGTTCACATCTCGATATTTACAAGGCAGGCCACAGGATTTTAGCACACTTTAGATTTTGGCGAAACAAGAATGAAAGTACGCTGAGATTATGTTATATCCAAAAGGTAGATTTATTCTTGTGGTGATGTGATGCTGGCAGAGCTCAGCCAGAAACTAGTGATGTCACCTGGAGTGTTGGCAAGCATCCTGCTCTGAGTGTTCTCTCAGTGGCAGTTACTGCTTGTGCCTTGGCTGTGCCAGCTGGGACGGCTCTCTGTACCCCTACAATAAATACTACTTCTGGAAACCTACTACTGCGTCCACTCCACTTCCTATCAGTGGCGACGAGGATGGGATACAAGTTCAATCAGGACAGGAACATTAGATGATAAGATGGTTGTAGTAGTATCAGTAGTATTAGCCCTACTGGGAACAGCATCCCTGCTGCTCAGCCCACATACAGCAACTCACTTTTCATTCAACCATACACACACAAACACTCCGTGACATCACTCACACAATGGCTGAGCAGCAGAGTACAGAACACAGAGAAAGGACTAAACATAATGAAAGCAGAATACCACACAGAGGGGCATATTAACAAGGGCTTTATCTCCGCTTTTTAAGCCAAAAAAGCGGAGATAAAACTATCGCCCTATTAACAAGAGGGTGCTAACATGCATAATCGCATGTTAGCACCCTTTTTCCCGACGCCTCCCCTTGCATCTCTAATGAGATGCAAAGTGGGCGTCACTGGGCGTACCACGGATGGACTACCTTGTAAAATATCGCTGATGTTCACATCGCGATATTTACAAGGCAGCCCACAGGATTTTAGCACACGTTAGATTTTGGCAAAAACTGCGGTTTTCGCCAAAAACTAACGTCTGCTAAAATCCTGACTTACCTATGCTTAACATAGGGGGTGGATTATGCTGATACGACCACAGGGTCATATCAGCAAGGTTATCGCCGTTTTGCAGGGAACATCGCTGGAAATCCAGCGATGTTCCCTGCAAAATGGCGATTTCCCCGCTATCGCTGGTATTTTTATCGCTTTTGAGATAAGCGTCGCTGATAGCGCGCTATCTCAGTGATAACATCCAGCGATAGCCGGCGATAATTATCCTAGCGCTAAGTGCGCTTAGCGATAATTATCGCCGGTTGTTGCTGATATGCCCCAGAGTTCTTAAATATAGTCGCCTTTGTCACAGCAAAACTGGGCAGCAGCAAATGATGTGCTCGGCTGATTCTGTGTGATATTGACACAGGCGGCATCCCTTACTTCCAGGCAATCTGTGTTTCCAGTGGGTCCTGTAGGCCCGGACTGGCAATGTGAGGAGCCTGGCTCTCAGTATGTTCTATAGGGCTGTCCTCCCCAGCCCTGCTTTCAGATATGGTTGACTTACTGTGGTTTCATGTGAAAGGGGTTCATCTGTTGTGAGGTGGGCTTTATCTGTAAAGGTGGGGCTCATCTGTTGTGAAAAGGTGGATTTTATCTATAAAGGTGGAATTCATCTTTTGTGAAAAGGTGGGTTTCATCTGTTGTGAGAAGGTGGGTTTCATCTGTTGTGAGAAGGTGGGGTTGGTGTGTTGGGAAAAGGTGGGGTTCTTCCGTCGTGAAAAGGCAGGGTTCTTCTGTTGTGGAAAGGTGGGGTTCATCTGTTGTGAGAAGGTGGGGTTCATATTTTGTGAGAAGGTGGGGTTCGTCTGTTGTGAGAAGGAAGATAGGGTTAATCTGTTGTGAAAAGGTGCTTTCATCTGTAAAGGTGGGGTTCATCTCTTGTGAGAATGAATGTGGGGTTCATCTGTTGTGAAAGATGGGTTTCATCTGTAAAGGTATGTTCTACTGTTGTGAAAAGTGTATTTCATCTGTAAAGGTTGGGTACATCTGTTGTGAGAAGGTGGGAGTCATCTGTTGTGAGAAGTTGTGGTTTTTCTTTTGTGAGAAGATGGAAGTCATCCGTTATGAGAAGGTAGGGTTCATTTATTGTGAAAAGGTGGGGGTTCTTCTGCTGTGAAAAGGCGGGTTTCTGTTGTGAAAAGGTAGGGTTTGTCTGTTGTAAGAAGGAAGGTGAGGTTCATTTGTTGTCAAATGGTGAAGTTCATCTCTTGTGTGAAGGGAGGTGGGGTTTGTTGTGAAAAGGTGAGGTTCATCTGTTGTGAGAAGGTGGGAGTCATGTGCTTTGAGAATGTGGGGTTCATCTGTTGTGAGCAGGAAGGAGTCCTCAATTGTGAGAAGGTGCGGTTCCTCTGTTGTGAGAATGTGGGGTTCATCTGTTTGTTGAAGGTGGGGTTCATTTGTTGTGAGAAGGTGGGGTTTCATCCGTTGGGCGAAGGTGGGGTTGAACTGTTGTGAGAGGGTGGAGTTCGTTTGTTGTGAAAAGGTGGGTCTCTTCTGCTGTGAAAAGGCAGGGTTCTTCTGTAATGAAAAGGTGGGCTCATCTGTTCTGAGAAGGTGTGATACATCTGTTGTTGAAAAGTGGGGTTCTACTGTTGGGCATTGGTGGATTTAATCTAATGTTGTTGTATTACTCTTAGGGTGTCCATAGCGGGCTTTCAAGTATCATGTCCTTATATAGGCATAAATTCCCAGGCCTTATTTAGGCATTAAACCATGCACTCCAAATACAGGCATGGTCTCCGACATCCGTCCACCCTAACGTCACAACGAGTACATGAAGAACAGACCCTTAGGCTGCGGGAGTTTCCCTAGTCCAGGACTATTGATTTCTTCAAGGACTCATATATTATGTATGAACCGTTATTCCTTAGGGGTTCATTCATGACGTCTTTCGCTGTCCGATTCACGTCAATGCTAACATTCCTAGGTACTCTCAGGTATAAATATACCTTCCCTAGCCCTTGTAAACTAGAGGAGACCTCGACTTCAGAGGAGCCCGTTTCCCGGCCTGACACACTGAGAGGACGCTATCATCCCTGCATGCAGAGAGTCCAGCTTCCAGTGATCTGACTTCCCTTGCGGGGTGTTGGAGTTCGAGTCTGGCAAAGAGATTCCTACCTCTCTCATTCTTCAGGTATGGAGCTGATAAAAACCTAGAGGGACTCTTGGCATACTAAGCGTACTAGGCATACTAAGCTTAACATACTCTTAGTATACCATAGTAAGGAATACTTCACCTACTTCATACCTCTCCCTACACCTAGGATTAAGTTAGGTACATTGGGGTAGAACTAGATTAGAAACGCATCGTATGAGTACTCGCATTTTTAGCTCATGTTATTTATGTATGTGAATATATGCTAAGAAATAATGCTATCGCAGTATTATTTATTTCTACTGCTCACACTGTACATTATTTATCTCGCATACTGTCTTGTGATCGTAACAGCACATTATACTTACACCAGAAACAAGACTGTTCAATAAATCTTTTATTGAAAACGCCCGTCTATTCTTTCTGTGTAACTCTGAGGAAAACTAAGCATGCACGATTGAGCTGAGTGAAATAGTTATCTATTGTTTCCACGACTCTGGGACACGTTCTGATTCTAAAGGGAAACATAGTGGTCATGTTTTGCGGCTCCCAGAAACTACTCCCTTCTTGTTGTCAAGGAGTTTCTAGTGGCCTCTGAGCTAGCTGGCACAAGTAATTAAGTTTAATATACTCGATAGGGACATACTGACCTTAGTCCTATGTCAAACCTATAGGATATATTATTCCAATGCGCAGAGCCTATTAGGGAAATAGGAGCTACACTACATGGCGCCCAACGGTTTGGTAAGGCGGTAATTCAACGTTAGATACTGAGTAACTCAGCCGTGCTATTTTCTCTCAAGACCCCTGCCCATATACTCCAAAAGACGTCTGGAGTGGGCAGGGTTTAGTATCCGCCACGGCTACATAGGGAAGTACCCTATATATTAGCTGTTTGGTTTGCTCAACGTTGAAGGATACAGTGTTCCAAAATATTGTGCACCTTATCTTTGTTTCCTTGAAACTTGTTCTACATTTAAAAAAAAAAAAAAAAAATGCCTGACAACGACACTGAAAACGGTGGAGCTGCGGCTGACCCAGTCGTAACAGCTTTTAACTTTACAGGTTTAAATGAAACCGAGGAGGGTGTTATAGACATCCCTCAAAACTTAAGAAGAGCCATAACTCTAAAACTTATAAAACATGGCCTACCGCCAAGAGGAGGTAGAGCAGTTTTCGTGATAGAGGCACATGAATCCTTTCAGACAGAGGTATTCTATTCATGGGTAATACTTCCTGAATGCAATCCAATATCACACACATTTCACTTCTACAAAGAAGATGAACCACCAGAGGAATATATTCCTTTCGAGGATATTGAAATTCCATTAACATACCAGGAGCATCAGCTCTGGTTTAAAGGCGCCCTAAAACATCACAAAAACATCACCAGGCTCGGTCCACTAGGTAGACCAGGAGCAACATGGCCGATTTTAGCCGGCTACACACCTCATCCTGAACTGGATACAATGACAGATGAGGAACTACTAACTCAAATACAAGAGTTAATAAAAATTTACAGACAATTGGTCCAATATGTCATGCGGACTCTCACAGTCCAACCACCATTCACACTGCCAAATCAGACCCCTCATCAGGGGACTACACTAAAAATTACACCACAGACTCTCTACTCAGTCATGGGTAAAATGCCCACAAAACGTGAGCAAATTCCATTCTGGATAGCTCAAAAATTACTCAAATCGAAGCAGTATTTCCAAATACTAGCCCGTATGAGAAACACAGAATCCTAACAATCAGTTTACCAATGGGGATCACACCACAACTGGAAGACTGCACCACTTGGGGTTCAGTCTTTGCTGCCATCTATACTAAAACACATGGCATTCCGTCAATTGCGGTAATACCTGATGTCCTCAAACAAATTCAAAATGAATACGGGGCAGAGCCTGCTCTAAATTTAGGTATGAAGTTACTTAAAAATTTCGACCAGGTCTCAACAATAATATTATCTAATATTAAAGGAGAGGCAGCAGCAGTTGCGATCCGCCAAAAATTGAGGGAATTCGATGTTACAGAACATCAAACTGAGCTACCCAGAATAATAGAACAATCTTATGCAGAATTAGGCAGAGATAGTTTGGGTGGAAGACCAGTGAAGCCGAAACTATCTGAAAGTCCAGAAAAGGACTCTATTAAACAAACTCCTACATCTTCTAAAAAGAAGTGGGAAACTAATAAACAAAATTCAAACGAGAAGCATTCTCAATCCCGAGGTAGGTCTCCTCAAAAGGAGCCCTCTGAAAGGAGGTATAACCTGAGGAATAGGGATATTTTGAGAAAGCCTGACAGGTATCAAGATACTGATACACGTTCCTCTCGTCCCTTTCAGATCTCATCACAGACTTCGGAAAGAAGAGGACGAACGGAACACAGAGAAGAACGCGTGAAATCGAAAGACGACAAACACGCTCCAAAAACTAAAGCAAAACCTCAATTCTCCAAAAAGAAAGTAGCAGGTCTAAAGATTAGACATGCCGAGAATACTGAGAACACAACTCAAGAACGGAGAATGGGCTCAGACCATGCTGGACAGTGCAGCAGAAGTCACAATAGTTCGCCAGAACATGAAGGAACTTCTGGAGATAGTGGACTTGAATGAATACATTAAAGTAGAGACTGCAGACACCAGGGTTAGTACTCCACAAAGGTTATTTGAAATAACACTCCGGATGGAGGGAGACAAACCTAGACAGGTGAAAGCACTTTTTTGGGAAAGACTATCAAAGGGCTATGACATACTTCTAGCAGAAAAAGACTGGCCACCACAATTTGCCAGGGAGTGCCCACATGGCGAGGATATTATTATGCCTGCCTTCTCCAACCATATTCCAATAAACCTAAAATATACATATGCTAGGAAATGGGCAGTAGCCCAGGCCCCAGCATTATATAAAAATCATGTAGGATGGGATGAGGACTCACCTCACCATAAAATACATCTGAAACATGAACCAACTGCACAAAGGCAGCACCCAAAAAAGCAAGAAGCTAAAAAACAGGTCAGGGAGATCTTAGATCAACTTGAATATCAAGGGGTGATTGAAACATGCACCTCCTCAATGAACAATCCTTTGTTTCCTGTCTCCAAACCAGACAATACGTATCGTCTAGTTTTGGACTACAGACACCTAAACACTTGTTCTAAAACTTTTGCAGTGCAAAATGCACATAGCACAGCATTAATGAATGACATTGTGCGTAAAAAATATAAAACAACATTAGACATCTCAAATGGTTTCTTTTGTCAAAACATAGCACCTGAAAGCAGGTACTTAACAGCATTCTCCATAATGGGGACCCAGCGTCACTTTTGTCGACTCCCACAAGGGTTCAAGAATAGCCCGGGTTTATTCTCAGCGAGGGTAATGGAGTTACTACAAATTTATGACAATGAGGCATTGTCCTATGTCGATGACATCTATCTGACAGACGATGACCTGGACAAACACTTGAACAGGGTGAGCACCATTATATTGGGTTTCGCTTCTGAGGGCTACAAATTCAACTTTAAAAAGTCCAGAATTGCCCATCTCAATGTCCTATTTCTAGGATATGAGCTTTCAAGTGAAGCTTGGCAGCTAACTTTTTAGAAAAATGTGCGCTGCTCCAACCTCCAAAAACGCTAAAAAACTTACAATCCATCCTGGGTTTCTTAAATTTTGGAAGAACATACATTCTAAACTACGCAGAAAGGGTTAAACCTCTCTACGCATTAATCAAACCTGATTTTTCGATCAGAAACTGGACACAAGAACACACAGAAATCTTGCGTTCACTACAAGCTAACATGTTAGCAACAAATCACTTACAAACACGCGTAAGTAAACGCAATTTGGTGATCCGAATAATTTTGGGTCAATGCGGATTCACCTACTTAACTTTCAATGAGGGTGAGAAAATACCAATAGCGTACAAATCTCATTTGTACACACAAGCGGAAATGCGCTTCAGTTCAACTGAAAAAATTCTAACAGCAGTTCAAACCACTGTAGCAAAAGAAAGAGCCTTAGCCCAAGGGAAACGCATTATTGTCGTAACCCCAGTACCTGCTTTAGAAGCGGTTACAAAAGCAAGCATTCCAAATGCTAAAGCATTGCATCCAAGATGGATACAATGGGTTAATTCTCTTGCTGCAACAGATGTTGAATATGTTTTTGATCCAGATTTAAAAACACAAGCATTCCTGCAGTATGAACATGAATGTCCCCTGCCTACTGAAATTCTGCCTCTCGATCAGTACGAATTTATAATTTACACTGACGGATCCGCACAACCCGCAATCGGGAGTAAGCAAGCTTACAGTGCAGCGTGTGCAATCGTTAAAGGTCGCATGCGAAATGGCATCTTCAGACCTATGGTCACAAAAACACAATCTCTAGGAGATTGTACGGCTCAGCGAGCTGAACTACAAGCATTCAAACTGGCACTTGAAACTACAGATCGCGAATTCCCCACACTAATCGTGTGCGATTCTTTTTACTGTGTACAGTCGTATAATGAATATATACAAAACTGGCTTGAAAATGGTTTCAAAGATGCGAAAGGTGGCACAATAAAGCATAAAATGCTTTGGGAACAAGTAGTTCAGTTGAAAAACGAACTACCAAAGGCTCACGTGATCCACACACTGAGTCATCAACGTGATGGCGTTCCAGTTGCAGGGAATTCATGGGCTGATGAAGCTGCAAAGGGGGCTGTGCAAACGGCTTCCGTAGCTGCGATCACTCGTTCGAAAACGAAAATAGACGGTGAGATAATGTTGGCTGTCAAAGCTTCAAGCAAAGGCAGTAGTGCAGCGTTACCAAAAAAGTTTCCACTCAAGTACTCTTATATAATTGATGCGAACAACGTTCCTTTTGCTCGAATCCCTGGAGTGGGGGATAGGGTAATTCCAAACTTGGAACGTAGAGCAGCCTTGATTTATGAAACACATTTGGGGGAAGGTCTGTCACATCAAGGGATCTCTAAAACAATTTTGACGTTAAAAGAGATGTACTGGTGGCCTGGAATGAATACAGAAATTCATATATTTATCAACAACTGCTTAGATTGTAAATTACAGCGAGAGAGCCACCAGACACCATGCTGCGAATGCGGCAACCCAGTGCAGACACCATTGTTAGACAGCATTAGACTATCTATGCACCTGCGTCCTACTGGACAAAGGCATTCTCACAAATACTGAATCTAGGTTTCTATGGTTATGGCCTCAGCGCTCAGCTGACTCTCGAACTGTTATAAAAGATTTGCGAGTCTTTATCGGCATATACGCAATAGGCACGCTACATTCTGACCAGGGTCCTGCGTTTAGCTCTCGGGCTTACAAAGAAGCCATGGCCAATCTGGGCGTTGCATTGCGGTACTCCTCTCCATTCCATCCTGAGGAAATTCGGTTGTGGAAAGGAAAAACCGGGACATAAAGCAGTCAATAACAGCTAGAGTATTAGGTTCGGGTGACGGGTGGGTCAAACACCTTAGTGGGGTACAGCGCGCTTTAAACAACCTGCCAAGAAGTTCTCTAGGGGGGGTCACTCCATATGAGGTCCTATTTGGGACAAGAATGTGGGTACCGGACCTTGAACACGTAGGCACAGTGGTGGAAAATAAACCTTTTGATATCAAAGATCGTTTGGCTGTTTTACAGGACTTAAACAAATTAAGAACGAAACAAAGCAACGTATTCCTACAGCCAACCACCACTGGGGAAAAATCGGCGGTCCCAGCAAGGCCTGTCTGGATTCCAAAAGTTGGGGATCTAGTCAGAGAAAAGATTGCGGACAAGAAGGAATTTGGACCTTCTTACAGACAACCAGTACCTGTCCTAGCAGTTCAAGGAACGAGAACAGTACTTCTGCCGCCCCTTGCTGGAAGAAAGGAGAAAAGATTTGTGTCAATCGACCTCATCAAACCACAGTATGTGGCCAATACTAAATAGTAGGCCTCGTGGACTCCGACCTAGTAGCAAACGCACTCCTCTCGCTACTATCCAAGAGGTTCATACTGAAAGACTGATAACCGTCGAGAATTCAGCAGAAACAGATGAAGGACTAAGCAACAATGCTATGGAAATCATCCCTCTTGAAGAACAAGTAACAGTTCGTCCAAATACACCTGTTTACACCAATGTAGCACGTGATGAACTGGTTCCAGTGATTTCTACAAATCCTGATGCAATTCTAACAATTGATAGAACTGCTTCTGGCTACTTCATTAACTTTGATACGTTCTCAGAAGATCCAAGTGAACCTGAAACGACGCCAGCATCATTCAAATTCAAGCAGCAAGTACAAGACTTTCTTCACTCTCTGAAAAAGATTTATTTGGTTTCTCCATGGATTGAACTCTGGATTATATCTGGACTTTTTGTTTTCCTGCTTTGGCTAGCTTGGGTTACAACTGTGAGCATGCTTATAAGTGGCAGATACATCCATGTGAACACTGAAGGAAAAGGCGTGAACGTACTTTTGAAACCTCATAAATCTTCCCATCGTGAAGCAAGAGACTTGTCATCAGTGAACATCACAGCTGTTCCTATACACGATGGTATAGTGTGAGACAAAACAGATTTTGATATCTTCGGTCCGACGGAACAATTGAACATTCCACATTTGTTTAAAATTTCACTAAGTGATCTAATTTCGTCCAGTACCTATTCTGATGATTGGGACTTTGACACTGTAACTGACATTATGTTTGACCTAGAAAAATCTGCTGCATTTTCTAAAAATGAATATTTAGAGGATTCATCAGACTATGAACAACTGTATTGTTATAACCACTATGGTCATTATTTGCATAAATCTGCATATCCAAGAAATGTGTTTATGTTTAACAAATGGGAACATTGTCCTACACCACCTAAAGGTAGTTCAAAAACATTTGCTAGTAAGTTTCCATATTTTTCAGGTTACAATACATCTGATCCAGAAATGTTTTACTATAAAAATGTAAACAAGACAGGAATGAAAATTATGTTAACAAATACAAAACAGATTTATTCTGCATTATTTAATGCCCAACTGTCTAGACAGGGTTTCGACTTTTGGAAAAACACAATAGACACAAAAACTGTGTGGGGTACTAAAGAATGGCAAGTGCAGGGAATAGAAGCTTTATATAGAGCCTGCATCATCCCTGAACAAATAATGTTTTTGAATGAAACAATCCAACAAACATCTAGTCTTGGATTAGCCAAGATCAAAGAGATGAACACACCTTCTGTACCAACTCCTGCAAAAAATAACGAAACACAGGCAGTGGTGACAGTTGACAATATACTACAACTCAACAGATCTAATCCTAATTGGAAAAAATGGTTGATCTGGCCCACAGACACGAATAACTGTCAGGAAAGATTCCTGAATAAAACTCAGGGTTTTACCATTCATAGGCCAGACCCAAGATACGTCCAAAGACAACATCCGGGGGTAGTAACAACATACAGTGTAGGGAAATTATGCCTCGATTGGCTGCATAAGTCTACACTACAGGATGTGAAACAACACTTAACCTTACTTGCAAAAGACGCAGACCTTAGGGATTTCTTGCTTGGACCAAGAAAACTGCGTCAAAAACGTTTCATATATGCCGGCATTTATGCTGCCTACAATGAAGCATGGAAAGTATCACAGATGGAGGCCGCAGAACGAATATGTGAACTTGATCGTATTAATTTAGAGAAAACACTCTCTGTGGTCGACAATGGGTTAACAACTTTGTCCTCCAGAATATATTCACTGGACGGCATTGTATCCTCTGCTATCGACATACTAGAACAAGATTTGGCGATGTTACAACAAGGCCAATCTCAATTACGTTCTATTATGTTATTAAGCTGGACGCTGCAATCTTTGCGAGCGGGCTATGTGCCTTGGCGATTTATCAACACAACGGCTCTGTTTGCAGAATACAATCTCACTGATAAACAGATCGAATTGGCACAAAGAGGAGCAAGGTATACAGTGCTGAGCATTGAAAAACTGGAAAAGTTACCATTCACAGTGGCAGAAAAAACAGCTACAGAATGGCTTATTCATGGCAAAATCACACTACCTGTGACTACTTTTCAGTTTCAGTATTGCCTCAGACAAATGCAAGCAGGCAAATATGAAAGGTTGGGTAAGGAATACATTAAGACATCTTGGGCTTTACCGAATACATATAGATGTTGGAGCGGGGATCGTGAAGTGTTTTTGAGCGGTAAAAACTGTAAACGTGCACTAAGCGGTTCACTTGTATGTCAGGACATTTCCTTGCATGGGGCTTGTAATGGTTCTGTGGCAAACTTGTCTTGCCATCAGCAGGGTACACCAGCTGCTGTGATTAATCCAACGTTTGGACAACTTTCAAATGGGAGTTACCTCATGTTGAATGATCAGAGTTGCTGTGGCATGCTGCCAGGCATCCCATATCTAGTAACGGTCAACTCCAGGGTCACTTGCTGTATGCAAGTATTGTTTGCCCCAATAGACACAGTCAGGGAGTCGCCTCTATGGCCTTCGCTGAACGTCTCTTTTATAAGATTTGATACTTTAAGCAGAATGAAAGCCATGCTTTTACAACAAACAGTGCCTTTGACCTCGGCCAAAGAAACCTATGATCTGCAAGTTGCAAGGACTTCGGCTGAGATACAGACTTTAATACGTACAAACTGCCCTATACATTTCGTAGAAATGATAGGACCTATTTTCAACATGTCTGATACAACAGGAATTGTACATGTATTTAAGGGCATCTGCTCTGGTCTGTTGGCACCTTTTCAGGCAATACTCGGAATCATCCCGAACTTTGCACATTCGGTGTTTGGTGGCATACCGTTAATTCTAGCACTTGTTGCCGGAATTCTATTTCTCTTCCTGCTATTGCGCTATGGCCAGCCAATTCGCCGACATCACTCCGAGCGACATGGAGAAAGCTCTCCTTGAACGAAAGTGCCGTGAGCAAATAGTACAGCTTTTGGGCATAAATCGTCTACGGGACCTTAATACCACATGGTTCCTGTCATTCAGACCAATCTGGCAAGATTGCATCTTACCTGTTCTACGATGCCTGCTATGCGGTGTAGAATGCGTGTTGGACACCTGTCTAACATTTCCATCGGATGCGCCAATGGACGTCGATACTCTGCTGGACCAGATAACGGCAAATGCTATGTGTTGTCCCCAGAGGCTACCAATCCTGATGTCAGCATTCATTGAGATCTCACAGACGCTTCCGGCTGCTGCTGAGGTACGAGAAAGATCTACAGGCACACAGGTAACAACGGACACGAACATTGCGACCATTGAAAGCAATGCTTCACATCTCTGTGCGATTAACCTGCTTCACGAGGTGTTCCAACTCACACCAACTACAGTGGATGATGTTTTGTCTATAGAAATAGATGATCTCATGTTTACACCAGACCCGTAAACTGACTCTGATTCAGCATACAGTGTTCCAGAAATTCAATAACAATTTGGCCTTCATTCTACAAAAACTTAGAACTCTACCAAAATTGAACTTTTTCCCATTTTTCGAACGAAAATGGTACTTCAATCTGCTTAAAGTAGAACTAGCCTTATAGTACAGACTTGGCGGTCCTTCCACAGACATTTAATCATCTTATGTGTCTAAAAACAGTTCATTGATTTTTATGACATAAAATGACTTTGATTTTTGAACAACTTATCGATCGTTTTTTTGTCACATGTAAATATTATCGCTTATTTCATTTCAACTGCATTTATTTTGAAAAACTATATGCCTGAAATGAAAAGCTATTGCTTTAAATGTACAGTACCGTTTTGCATTTTATGTTATGTTTTTTAATAGTTTTAAAAAATATTTTTTAATTTGCGGTGCTCCATTTTATGTTTAGCATTTTAAATGTTTAGCATTTTAGTATCATCGTATACACGAAAGTGGAGTGGGTGTTGTATTCCTCTTAGGGTGTCCATAGAGGGCTTTCAAGTATCATGTCCTTATATAGGCACAATTCACCCTGCCCTTATATAGGCATAAATTCCCAGGCCTTATTTAGGCATTAAACCATGCACTCCAAATACAGGCATGGTCTCCGACATCCGTCCACCCTAACGTCACAACGAGTACATGAAGAACAGACCCTTAGGCTGCGGGAGTTTTCGCTAGTCCAGGACTATTGATTTCTTCAAGGACTCATATATTATGTATGAACCGTTATGCCTTAGGGGTTCATTCATGACGTCTTTCGCTCTCCGATTCACGTCAATGCTAACATTCCTAGGTACTCTCAGGTATAAATATACCTTCCCTAGCCCTTGTAAACTAGAGGAGACCTCGACTTCAGAGGAGCCCGTTTCCCGGCCTGACGCACTGAGAAGACGCTATCATCCCTGCACGCAGAGAGTCCAGCTTCCAGTGATCTGACTTCCCTTACGGGGTGTTGGAGTTCGAGTCTGGCAAAGAGATTCCTACCTCTCTCATTCTTCAGGTATGGAGCTGATAAAAACCTAGAGGGACTCTTGGCATACTAAGCGTACTAGGCATACTAAGCGTACTAGGCATACTAAGCTTAACATACTCTTAGTATACCATAGTAAGGAATACTTCACCTACTTCATACCTCTCCCTACACCTAGGATTAGGTTAGATACATTGGGGTAGAACTAGATTAGAAACGCATCGTATGAGTACTCGCATTTTTAGCTCATGTTATTTATGTATGTGAATATATGCTAAGAAATAATGCTATCGCAGTATTATTTATTTCTACTGCTCACACTGTACATTATTTATCTCGCATACTGTCTTGTGATCGTAACAGCACATTATACTTACACCAGAAACAAGACTGTTCAATAAATCTTTTATTGAAAACGCCCGTCTATTCTTTCTGTGTAACTCTGAGGAAAACTAAGCATGCACGATTGAGCTGAGTGAAATAGTTATCTATTGTTTCCACGACTCTGGGACACGTTCTGATTCTAAAGGGAAACATAGTGGTCATGTTTTGCGGCTGCCAGAAACTACTCCCTTCTTGTTGTCAAGGAGTTTCTAGTGGCCTCTGAGCTAGCTGGCACAAGTAATTAAGTTTAATATACTCGATAGGGACATACTGACCTTAGTCCTATGTCAAACCTATAGGATATATTATTCCAATGCGCAGAGCCTATTGGGGAAATAGGAGCTACACTACACAACGAATCCTATCCAATAGACTATCAAATCTGGCATGCAGATCACGGGGACCCAGAAAGATAAGATAAGAATACCCCTTCAGAGAAGGGTTAAGCGCCCTCCACGAGTCAATCAATCCCCACCGTGCTATGCAGGAAGTAAACACTTTGGCAGTCTTACTTGTAGACGATTCAGGGGGTGGGATGTGACCTATCCAGCCTTACATCCATAAGACAATCGAAGTTGCCCACAACCACTCTAGGGTAGTGTATGAGATCAGCAAGGTGAGGGTCAAGCCATCCAGGAATGTCATCTGATCCACATTTGGAGCATTCAGTTCACCAAAGTAATATCTTTGACCTCCATTGTGCCACCCACCAGAACATATTTCACTTCTGGATCTATGTGCGCCACCTTGGGCTGTAACAGGATGCCTGGCCGGATTGAAATGAGGACCCCCCCGTGAGAAAAGCAGAATATAACGTGTGGTTGTCATGAGAGCCCCGCTCACCGACGGACGTCGGCGGACGGGGCGGGGCCGACTACCAATAAAGAGGGCGGTCTGTGAATGGAGCGCGCATCGCATTCCATCACAGATTTCCGCCGAGCTTTACCCGCACTCCAGTCCTTAGCCGCACTTACCTGATTCCTCATTGCTGTTACGCTGTCGGGTCTTGGAGACGTATCCGGTGCGTTCATGCTGCGACGGGAGGAGTCTTCTCTTCCGGGTCGCAGTCTTCCTTCCGGGGCGTCAGCTGTTCTTGGCGTTCCCTCACCGGCCGTTCCTTGCGCTTTCAGCTTCTCCAGGACTGCGCTTTCGGAATTCTTTTTTTTTTTTTCTTCACCAAACCTGTATGGAAAAAACAAGGTGAAGAATTTAGTTAAAGAATCCTCGCCTCCTATTTGACGATAGGATTGAGGAATGGTATTCCTGAATATATTTTACTTATCTGATGTCTTGCTTGCCGTGCTGTGAGGTTTTGGAGCCTCTTCTTTGGTTTCTCTGCATTGTTTCTTATGCTGAAAAATAAGAAAGTAGAAATAGGTTAATTTCCTGAACCCTAAGGATAGCCTATTCTATTTTTGACCCAGCACCTTTTTGTGTAGCGTTTCTCTGATTTTTATCCTGTCTAGGAAAATAGGTTTTGGGGTTTTTTCCTAGTAGTATCAGGATAGATATATTTTTGGGTCTAATGGATATTATGGTAGCCTTCATGAAGGTTAGTACTGTTCACGCTTTTCATAAATTGAATACCAGGTTCTGCAGCCCTAATGTTAATGCTTAGTACCTTTTCTATTTGTAGACATAACAATTCTAAGTTAAATCCTGCACATCTATACCTTCAAAAGAATTGGAAGAGGGATGTTCATCAGGTATATCACATTGCACTATTATTTAAATGTCTTTCCACTGTATGCATGAATATACTTACCCTGTGTTATTTTCATATAGGATGTATCTGCAATCAACCCCGTAAGAATATCGTGCCATCGTGTTCCACTCCTTCTCCCTTTCCTTGTTTTGTTTTCCCCTCTTCCCCACATTCACCACTTTGGCTTTGACTATGTTGGGCTGATTTGGTGGGTGAGGGAATTTGGGATCCGGCATCTGTTCATCCACCTTGCTTCTGCGGAAACACGAGGTGAGCTCCACAGTGGTAGACCAAGCTCCATCATTGTCTCTGGAGAGTCTGGCCCTCAGATTTAGTTAAATGTGTTTCCTGTAACATAGCATTATGCGCACCCCACCTCTTAATATTTTACTGTATATTGAATCTCTAACCAGGGTAGTGGACGCCCCTTACATTCCAAGTCAGTAGCTTCAGACAACCCTTAGTAGTAAATGCTTTGGTCATTTGGCATAACCGTAATGCTCATCCCCCACCCATGCCCGCCCACCCCACATGACACATTTGTTAGAAGTCCAACCCAGCAGTGAAAACAGAAAACACCTGAAACTAGCATAGAACGACCCCCAACAAACTACTCCCAGGACTAGGTGCCAACTGCACCCTGTCCATACTGTGCAGAACCTGACAATAGGGCACCACTGGAGCCGATCAATCCTGACCCACTTCAGCAAGTGCTGGTAAGAGGGGGGAGGCCAGAGCTCTCTAAGGGAGCCCATATACCATCCATCCTCTCACCGACCAGCCCAAGGTCCCCAGCAAACACAAATAGAGGGTACAACGCCACCCATGCAAACAGCTACACAAATCTAAAAGAGCAAGTAGGCATTACAGGCTCAGGAGCTCATATTATCTCATCTGCCATGCCCAGAGTCACCACCTCCAAAAAGATTTGTACATACCCCTACACTTTATGAGGTCGAAACGCGTGGGCACTTTTCCATGGGGATTTATTAGAAGTACCACCTCAAGCATATAAATATTGGTTATGATTCTGAAAAAAATTGATTCACTCGAAAAAGAACCATTAAACTTATTTGGACAACACTGAGTGTGGGAACACAATACTAGCTATATAACCCCATGTATATATAAGGGGTAAGACAATCATTGGAGTGAGTTACTTTGGACTTATTGGCAACAACTCACTTTTGTTCAGCAGATAATGTACTTTTGAATAATTTCTTTGTTTTGTGTTATGTTGTGCTGTGACTTGTATTGATTGATTTTGGTGTACTCTGTCTATAGTTGTGTGTTGACTGTACCAGATGGATATGATTATCACAAAAATGGCAAATACTTCGAATAATATTTACGATATGTGAAATAAGATAAATACTCAAGCACACGAGATTGATGTGTACGTTGTGTTCCTTGAATTAATGTTTATTAATGGCCTTGCGGGGGTCCTGAGAATTCTTGTGCCCCAGATTTACAAGGCTTGGGCATTGCCAAAAACTAAGGCCAGGTAAGACTTGGTCTTAGAATGGCGATAGGAGGAGAAATTATTACTTTCTTCTCGTTTGTTTGCTGTTTCTGTGTGTGCTGCATAACGCAGCACACATAGAAAGAACAGATTGCCATTATTGATTCTTTATGTGCAGGAAGGTGCCCCTTCCAGCACATAAACAATCACCCCTGCAGGGCAGGCACCCTTGCAACATGGCGGCAGAGTACCTGCGCTGGCGCTTGGCAGTTTTTTTTGCGCCTTCGCTAGGGGAAATGCAGGAGTGTGCCCAGTGCTTAATTTGTTAAAATATAAGTGCCAGGGCCCTCATCAGAAGGCCACTGCAACTTGCACCACCCATTGCCCCTGCCAGCGCAGCCAATGATAGAACCAACACAACTACTAACCATCAAACACCTACAAGTGTGACAATTCAGACTGTTCCATGCCCCAAAAACGATAAGAATGGCTTTGGTGGCAGGTATTAGTTATTTTTAACGTATATTGAAATAATACCCATTTCAAAAGTGCCGGTGCTGACAATTAAGTGCTTGTGCCGAGCACCAGAAACCACTGGCTCAAATTAAGCACTGGGTGCACCGTATTTTTGTAAATATGGGGCATCCCTGCGTTTAGAAAATGTCGGAGCGCAACGCTGATAAATTTGGCATAGCACCACCTTCTGGCGTTTTCCTGTACATATGCCCCTAAAAGTTGCCTTGACTGGAGTAAGGTCTGCAGGGTGTCTGCACACTGCAGTGCACTAAGAACTGGGGTGCAGGGAATAGGCCGACCTCTACCCTAGTATTAAACAAAGGAAAACCCTGCACTTCCTAGCAGGAGAATACATTCAAAGCATCCTATATAGTTACTTAAAAGTCTAATGCACTCCTGATAGATATGTGAGTTTAACCTTTAGGTCGCAGGTTCCAATGCCATTAACATAGCTGAGGAGCTTGAAGCAGCTGCTGCAGGGATGTGCCTACTCCCTGCTGGCCATGGGTTGAAAGCCCAGTGAGATAGTTCTGTGTTGGGTACCTGCCAAAGGGCTCAGAGTCTAACGTACAGGTCACATGATCTGATGACAGTAACAAAGCCCAGTGGGTTATTACGAGGGGTGTGCGAAAAATGCGCTGTTGGATTTCACAGAATTACGTGAAATTTCGCCTATCTTACATGAAATTTGGCGTAATTACATGAAATTCAAATCTGTAATTGCTCGCTATGTTTTAGTGCAAAATGCATCCTTGCTTCAATTTACAGACCTGCCAACTCACACAAGGCCACCGGGTGTCACATGATATCGGCTCCTTGAACACGGTCACCAGGTGAGGAGCCGATCTCACACGGTGGGCACACAATTAGCTGGAAACTCCAGCAGGGGGCAGGTTTCCAGCTACTTGGTTGGAGGTTAAGCTCAGCCATGTCAATTACGAGATGTGAAACCTCCCCAGGACATCAGCGGCTGCCTCAAAAGCTTTCATTTTGGTTTTTGGTAGATGGGAGGGGAGGGGGGAAGGTGAGGCGTTGTGGGAGATGGAGCTGTAGATTTAGAAGTGTCTCCAGCTGTGCTGGCACTAAGCCCCGCCCCCTTCATGGCCACACCCCCTCCTCATAGCCGGTGAGAAAAATTCACAAGTTGGCAGGCCTGAATTTTTGGCACAAGGACGCATTTCGCACATAAAAAATAGCGCAAAAAACACAATTTGCGAAAACAGCAGCTGCTTGTATTCCGTAAAACGGTGGTGTGATTACATGACTGGAATAATTTGGGGAATTTGTTCTAACAAGCCCAGTGTGAAATTCCCAACATTATACAAATTGCCCTGGTGTACTGAAAATTTTACCCTGACCTAGTCAGTGCACATGCTGCAGAAACAGAGTCTATGCTATAAGTCAGTGGTTCTTAACCTGTGGTCTGGAAACCCCTGGGGTTACGTGAGACCTACTCTGGGGGTCCGTGACTCTTACAAAATTCAATATTATGGAAATGAATACATTCAAATGATTAAAGTATATACAATTAAAGAAGAAAAATTGAATATTGTAAAACGTGTTCTATATTTGATTGAGAATTAAACAAAATAAATAAATATTTGAGCATACTTTTGGTGTATACTTGTTTTTGTATTTTTTATGTATTGCTTTGAGGTTCAGATCATAGAAATTGCTTTTGCCGGGAGTCACCTACTTCTAATAATGACTTAGAGGGGTTCTCCTCCTTCTAGTGATGATACAGAGGGGGTCCACAGAAGGGAAAAGGTTAATAACCGTTGCTATGGGGAGCATGCTCGGCGGGGTAGTCGAAATGACAGCTGTGTAATCTGCAGGTCTCACGTTCCAATGGAGTAGGCTTGCTCAGGGGGTAAGCAGGGCACGAGTCAGGGGGTACACGCGGGTACACGGCGTCCACCCACTATTTTCACAGGGTGGACGCCGTCCCCCCTGCTAAAAAAGTTGGGCCCCACAGAAATATGTTGAACTTGTCCCAGTGTAATTTTGAAACACCGGGACACGTTCATCAGTTCCTGCACGTTGTCTGCTTTCGATTACCAGCAGCAATGTGCAGGCAGGGAGGGGGCTTTGTGTTTTTTCACCTCCAGCTGGGCAACGATAGAGTATGGGGCTGAAGATGTCCTGGAACCTCACAAATGTAAATGCACCAGCGAGGAAAAAAAGCACACAGCTTGTTATCTCTTCACAGGTACTTAAGAGATGCATGCTTTTTACTTTGTTGTATATAACTGCATGCACTGTAAGAATGTCAGATGGGTTGATCTGTCTCAGTATTTACACAAAAAACAATTTAAATAGCACCATTTTATTTCTTTTATAGCACTACTCATCCCAATGCAGAGTGTTGGAGCGCGTTACATAACATACATATTATCCATTCCAAATAAATCATGTAAGTGTGTAAATCAATGTTCAAGATGTGTACATGAGACAGTCAGGGTTGCAAGGTGTAGGAGTCAAATGTCCTTCATAGCTCACTGTGGTCTACTAGAAGGATTACAATTTATGAACTGCAGGTAACAAAAGGATCTCTGTGTTCATAGCAGTAATCCACTTACCTATCTACATAAAATAAAAATCTGTGATCTGCATGTTACATGATGTGCTTTGTAGGAGACAACTTAAAAAAAAAAAAAAAACATATTTTATTGCATTTTCAGTTGGCATATGTTATAACATACACATATCAGAGCATTACTTCCAATGAGGTCACTTCCTGTGATGCCACGTGGAATGTCACGCGTCGTGACATCATGTGCTATGATAGCACGCGTCATGATGTCACTTGCATACTGCCTGACTTGGTCAGTCCCCCCACTTCTTTTTTTAGGACTTGTGCCCTGGGGGTAAGTGACCGTCCTGTGTGAACAGCAAGCCCCTTCTGTTGACCCTGAATTGCCAAAGGAAAGGTTGCCTCTGTCCAGTAGCCTCTTTCTGCTCACACTGGTATACCACATGACGCTGGCAAGCGTCTCCAAAGACGGGCCACAGACTGGAGGAAACAGCCAATGAAGGCATGAGAAACCTGCTGGATAGTCAGGACTATAGATGCTTGGTTGAAGAATACTGTGGAGTAGTTAGGAGAAGAAACACCCAGTCACTGAAAAACTAAATTCAACTGAGTGAAAGGAACCTAACCAAGAAAGTAAGATGAAGACAATACGAAGAAATAATAAGGAAAGCAAAAATAGAGGGGAAAAAATATGTAGGCAAGTGGTCAATGAAGACAAAGAAAAAATGCTACAGAAAGTATTTGCAACGCGATGTGCATTGGTTCAGGTGTCCTTAAATAGTAGTGTCAGTGGGAAATGATGTTACAGGAACAGGAAGTGAAGTAAACGGGAAATGAATTCCTCATAATGGATTGGAACATCCCTTTAACCAGCAGTTGGGAAAGCAGCCATCTTGGATTGAGAGATTGCGTGGACAGAGCAGCACTCTTAATATGTAAACATAACTAGGAGAGTTACTGTTTTTATTAGCTTCTGTACTCCACGGTCACTCTCCTCTAAAGTGTTCTTTTAAGATGATGGTCCATATTCGAAGAAAACATAATTCCCTAAAACATAATCCATATTTTGTTAGTTGTTTATTGATTTAATGTTCAGAAGAAATAAAACTTCATCCCAGCCAACGGGAACGCTTTACGTTCCGAAAGGAAGTTTTTGAAGGCCATGTCTGTTCGTGGATATAGGTTCAGAGCACCAGGCACGTGGCCACGTTGATAGAGCGCCATGTTTTTGTTAAATTTGTAGGGGTGCATCATAATCACCGTTAGTACGCACCCACATATATCCAGCTATATATCAATGAATGGCCAGTAAAATGTAGTTTTGAACCGCATTTATTAGAGTGAATAGAAGAGTAATTGTGCTATTATAGCCATGCAATGTAATGCTTAATTGAAACGTGTTCAAAATGACGCATAAATGAATCAGCCCATGTGTAATCGAGATGCAGTAGTTTAAACGTGTACCATATTAAGTTGCACGTGTAGTTTCTTTTGTATATGAAATGTAATGAATTAATGCTTATAGAAGTGATTAAGAATTGTGTGTTTAAATTGTGTAAAGGCCAGACTGCATATACGCCAAGGAAAGGCCTGTTTGTTCTTATGTTAGCTTATTTTACAGAGAGAAGGTTCTCTTGGAAAGGCTCTCTGGGCACCGACATTAGATTTAATTAGCACAGTAGAGGGTTTCTGTTGAACGTATCTTCTGTTGCAGGTGCAAGGACACATGCCTCGTTAGTAAAAGACTGGCTCTTTGTTTCACGAGTTAGAGCGAGGGGAGACATGGACATGGGAGTGCAATGGAATTTAGGGATGATACTTTCAGCGGAGAAGGTGCCTGGGACTCAAGGTCATCACAACCGTCCAAGATGAAGTAACCGTTTTGATGGAAAAGTACAAGAAGGTAGACCTGGCCGAAGAGGCGTGATAAAGGGCGTGTTCAATTGTATTTGGGTTTTGTATTAGGGTCAGTGCCCCGAGGGAGGAGGGCAGAGAAGAGGTAGGGGAGACCTGAGAGAAGGACAGAGAGAGATTTGGTGAAGGAGCATCAAAAATCAGAGCTTAGGTACTATGTGAGTGTACTTCTCAGGAAGTCTTCACACCTTACACCTTTTACTTACTCTTGCCTGGGAAATTCGTTAAGTAGGTATGCCACCTTAGTGATAGAGTAGGGACAGTTAATAGTTTTCCTTATTTAGGTAATGAAGAATAATATACAGATTGGAGCAGTTATCGCTTGTTTAATACTCTTGGAGCTAACGGTTCTTCTTATCCTGAGTCGGGTGAGACTCCTGCGTAGGATGCTATTTGTATTAGTGCCCATCTATTTCTTTAACCTCGTGTTGAGGTGCTTGCATGTGCAGTTATTCTTGGCTGTAATAAACCCACAAAATTGAGTACGGAGTCAGTGGTCTTTTAAGGTAAACTGGATCCTAAATTGTCGTATGTCTGAAAAGGATTTTCTTCCCTTCACACTATTCAGCAGGTAAAAAGATCCTGGCGACCTGAAGATTCTTAAAAGAGATAAGATAAGAATCGGCGTTATCAGTTGGTAGCAGAGGATGGTTTCCTCTGATAGTAAGGGGAGATCTAGATTAGAATAAGAGATTATTTGCCCCATAGAGCCCGAGTGATGAGGATCCACTGGACTGGAGGACGAAGGCGGTTGATGAAAACTGACGGAGAGTGATGGTGCGACGGAAGTAGCAGTTCGTGGTAGAGTGAGTATGAAAAGGGTGATGTTTTGGTAGATTGCGGTGTTTAATTGTTGTGTGATGTTTTGCGGAGTTGGAATGAGAGTCGTATGATTGAAGATCGGACCGTGAGCGCGCGCGGGGCCGAGAGATATTGTGGTGTAGAAGACACCCAGAGCTGAGATTGTTGACCAGAGGTTGTGGGAGTCATGAGACGTCGTTGATTAACCCACTGAAGATAGGGAGCATATGTGTGAGTGTGTGAATAACCAACGCTGGTCGTAGGTTGTTGGGTGCAGAATATTGAGAGTTTGGATCCTATCGATTGTGTTAGAGGTGATTGTCCGGTCGTTCGCGGACAGACGGTTGCCAGATTGAGGTCAACAATTTCGAGAGGCTGTTCGGTCATTGCTGGACCGATAGTCAGAGAGGTGATTGTACAGACAGTTACTTCAGAGTGTGATTGGGACACGTGCGAACGAGAACGAGTGAAGTAGGAAGGAGGGGAACTGCTGCGAGCGGAGGAAGAGTGACGTCAGTCGGTGCCGCGCTGTGATAGGCCGGTTGGCGTGAGCCGCGCTGGCATTAGTGGATTGAAATCAGGAAGTAAAACGAAATCTTGTGCGCGAACTGAAATCTCATTTACCATGAAATGTTTTAAAGTTTTATGAGAACTGTGCAGAGGTGACAGACATGTGGTTACTCGGGGTGGAGAGGAAGCCCCTCCCGAGGATACGCCGGCACATTATATGGCTACGAATGTAGGATTGCATACTATAATTTGGCTTGAGAACTGGCATAAAATGACAGAAGGGGAAGGAGAATTGACTTTCCCACGCTATGGCACTTTCAGGTTAGAGGTGTTGTACCAGCTAAAGACTATAATGGCTTCTTTACGACCACTGCCTAGACCGACACAGTTTGAGGCGATACATGCATGGATTAGGGCAGCGTATGACAGGAAAAGAGACCAAAGCCAGGAAAGGGTGAAGAAATCGATAAGGGCATTCCAAGATGCGAGATGGGATGCACTAGAGAAAAAGTGGAGGGTGGACACGATCGAAGGAGACAGGTTGTACCCACTGTTAATAAAAGGTGGGAAGATAACAAGGATTGAAGAGGACGACAGTGATACAGATGACAGCCTGTTAGATAGGTTGCTAGCAGAGAGACCACCCCCATTTAATCCAGATTTAGAAGAGGGAAAATCAACATCAGCGGTAGAAACGGGTGAGATGCAGAATCAGACTAACATGAGGGTAGTGGGAAGAATTTCCACAGGAACTGAGGGAGCGGAAATACAGCCTTCCATTGGGAATACCCGATTACCAGACTCCCTGACAGTACCGGTTACCATTGGCCCTATAGTACGGGTATATGACCCGGACCGAGTAAGAGAAGGAAGTTCAGTACAGACGAGAGGAGAATGGGTTCGGAGTACAGGGGATTCACTTCCCGAAGCCATTAGAGACAAGTACGCCATTACCAGCTACTGCGGACTCCTCTTTTAGACAGGAGGATGAAAGACCAGTCAGACCAAGATCTTTACACGAATCTAGGTCAGCTTTGAGGATGTGGACGCCAACAGTAAGAAACCAAAGTGATAGAATGCCAGGTGATAGGGAACGAGAAATTCCTGAAACCAGATCAAGTTTTAGGAATACGATAGAAGAGAGCAAGTCACAAGAACAAAGTGGTAACTATGACGAGCAGAATGGCGCAGCTTGTCGAGAAATACTAAAGAGTGCAGTACAGGCAAGGTTGCTGGACGTAGTAAGATTAAAAGCAGAAGTAGACGAAATGATTAGCGGAAGTCTGCCTTTGGAAAGAATAGAAAATTATGGGTCAGATGAGCTGCTTTTTATAGCAAAAGATGTAACTCGGAAAGCAAGGATAACACATGAGAAATTGACAGCATTAGCCAGGAGATATGAGGTAGATTTGAACAAAACAAAAACGTTGCAAGGACCGCATAGGTTGCAATATAGTGATCAGGAATTAGAGGAGAAAAGGATCACAGGACTAAGGACGCATACCAAAGACCTGATTGTAGGGATGCGTATATGGAACTTGTTGGACAAATGGGAGGAAAGGTGGTCGAAGAAGAAAATAGCTAAGAAAATTGAGGGAGAAACGCCGCCTCCGGGGGGGGGGGGGGGCGACGGGCGTTGGAACCTTTCCTTTACGGGAAGTACAGAACGGAGGGTACGTATATGTGCCGTGGAGTAGAGGTGACTTGGCTGCATTCACAAATGATTTTCCTCGGCTGAGGGAGAAACCCGTAGAGTGGTACAAACAAGTTGAGCGGCTTGTTAAAATTTCGAAGGTACTATGGACTGATTTGAACACTCCGTTTGATATAGTGGTGCCGGGAGACTTGTGGACAGCTTGTAAAATTGCAGTTGAGTGGCCGACCTGTGAACCTGAAAGGGAGGCTGTCACAAATGGTCCGTCACCCCTCGTTATGAAAAAATTCGAGCAAGTGATTACATGGTTGAAGCTGAAGATTTCTCCTCAAGATATAGATTGGGTTACGATAGACCGAACGGTGCAGGAACCTAAAGAGACGGTGCACGAATATTATGAAAGACTCTTGCAAGCTTTTAAACAGTATAGCGGACTAGATGCCTTAGACCCCAAGGATATGGGACAGTTTGTCTCAAAATTTGTCTTGGGATTGAGACCAGAGGTTAGCCTCATGATACAGCACCATTTGATCTGCTGGCAGAACAAGCCGGTAGATGAAATTTTGCGGTACGCAAGGTATTGTAGTGATGAAGTAGACTCAAAGCATCGGAAGCTAAAGGACAAATTGATGCTTGTTCAGATGCAAACGGCTCAGGTCCAGCCTAGCGGAGGGACACTGGGAAGAAGACAGGGAAACTACCAAGGGAACCAAAATGGCCAAGGTCAGGGAAAAGGGAAACCTATCGATCCCAAGACAAGGATGGATGTGGCGACATTGAAGAAAACCACTGCGTGTCATTTCTGTCATCAGATTGGACATTGGAAGCGCGAGTGTCCCTTTAACCCAGCCAACCAGGTGCAGCAGGAGATAGGAGTGGTTCAGGCACCTGCGTCGGAGGTAGTCAATACTGTGATGAGGCCCAGATCAATGAAAGGGGGAACGTATAACCAACAAGTACAGGTCCCCCAGCCACCGAGAATTCCGCAAGGAGTGCAGACTTACCAGCAGATGCCCCTTTTTGAAGGGTATGATGAGTACAGCCCAGACCCGTTATCCTGACGGTGCCTGAGGGGGGAGGAAGACTGCACACTTGGAGCAGTCTTGGAGGTAGACCAGAGCGGACCTTTTGTGGAGGCAGACATTGATGGTCGTCCTACCACACTCTTGGTTGATACTGGTGCTAACCGGTCTACTGTAAGATCAGCAGTGGTCCCCAACCTACCCCTCTCGGGACAATCGATCCAAGTCGTTGGAGTAGCGAACAAAAGAATAAACAGCCCACTGACCGAACCGATTCCAGTGAGAATAGGTTCCTTCCAAACCAGACATCAGTTTGTGGTGTGCGATACGAGTCCAGTCTGTCTTTTGGGAAGAGATCTGTTGTATAAGTTGAACTGCACAATTTATTGCACTCCCAAGGGGGTAGAGGTCCAGACGAGGGATGATGATGCTACCTTTAAAGTTGCTAATCAGCATCTGTGTATAGACTTGTATCCAATGGTGACAGTGGAAGAACTTCCACAGGATTTGAGAGACACCGTGACACCAGAGGTGTGGGACTTTACAGGAGAAGAGATAGGGCTGATTAAGGGAGTGGAACCTGTGCAGATTCAGGTTAAGCAGAACGTCGAGTTCCCTAGGACACCCTATCCTCTGAAACGATCGCAGGAATTAAGCCTGTAACGAGTCCATGATCAAGCAAGGCATTCTAAAAGAGATAAGGGGTAGCCCATGTAATTCACCTATCATGGGTCTACAGAAACCGAGCGGGAAGTTCAGGATCGTGCAAGACCTGCGAAAGGTCAACACGATAGTTTTTCCTTGTTGTCCACTGGTACCGAATCCATCAGTGATACTGTTTCAGATCCCTTGCGAAGCTGAGTGGTTTACTGTCATTGATTTATGTCAAGCATTCTTCTCGATACCGCTCCATGAGGAAAGCCAATTTCTTTTTGCTTTCTGGCTGGAAAATCGTGTGTTAACATGGTGTCGTATCCCTCAAGGGTATACAGAGAGTCCATCGATCTTTAATCAGATCTTGAAGAAGAATCTTGAGAGTCTCGTAGTGCCACAGAGCTCAGTCCTTGTGCAGTACATAGATGACCTACTTGTGGCATCAGAAACAGAAGATGCTTGCAGGATAGACACGATAGCCCTATTGAATCATCTGGCAGAGAATGGACACAAGGTGTCCCCAAACAAGTTGCAGTACTGTCTGAATGAAGTACAGTATTTGGGTCACAGGTTGGAAAAAGGCAAGAGGAAGGTGCCACCAGACCGAATTGAGGCAATAATGAACATGACAGCGCCCACCACTCAGAGGGAAGTCAGGATGTTTTTGGGAATGGTCGGCTATTGTCGTCAGTGGATTCCCAGCTTTTCCTTGAGAGCAAAGCCTTTGCAGAGACTCACGCACAAGGATGTGAGTGATCCGGTACCATGGGACGAGGAGTGCTTGAGGTCATTCCTACGACTGAGGGAAGGGCTGTGTACAGCACCAGCTTTAGGAATGCCTGATTATAATAAGGCTTTCTCACTGTTCTGTTGCGAGAGAGAAGGTTGTGCATTAGCAGTCTTAGCTCAGAACCATGGAGGTGTCCGTAGACCAGTTGCCTATTTTTCAGCTACTTTAGACCCAGTAGCTTCTGCGTTGCCCGGATGTCTCAGATCCGTTTCTGCAACAGGTGTCAGCATTGAAAGATGTGAAAGCATTGTTATGGGTCACCATTTAACTGTTTATGTACCACACTCTGTTGAATTGTTGATGACCAGGACAAAGACCCAGCACCTAACGAATAACAGGTTAACGAGGTATGAGCAAGTCATACTTGCTGCAGAGAATGTGACTCTGAAAAGGTGCTCTGTCTTACATCCTGCGACACTAATGCCTATACCGAATACTGATGATGAAGATTGTGAGGACCATGATTGTCTTGATGTGACTGAACTATGCACCAAACCGAGACCTGACATTGTCGATGAACCACTGATTGATCCAGATGAAATTTTCTTTGTCGATGGTTCATGCCTAAGAGACAGTGTTGGCCAAATAAGAGCAGCGTTTGCTGTATGTACCATTTCAGGAGTGGTTGAGGCTGCTTGCCTAGAAGGAGTACACTCCGCGCAGGTAGCTGAGATCATTGCCTTGACTCGTGCCTGTTTGGCCGCTGATCAAATTCGGATTACTATCTACACGGACAGCCAGTATGGGTTCCGTGTGGTTCATGACTTCGGACAGCTGTGGTCCCAAAGGGGATTTTTGACATCATCCGGTTCTCCAATTAGGAATGGAGAACACGTGAGACAACTGTTAGATGCATTACAATGTCCAAGGGAAATTGCGGTTAAGTGCACTGCACACGGAAAGGGGGATGATTTTGTCTCCCTGGGGAACAATTATGCGGACGAAGTCGCCCGCTTCTGTGCAGAGCAAGGATGTATATTCACAGAGGGTTACACTGGAGAGAGCCAAGAAAGAACCGAGCTCAACATGATGTTGGCCATGGCAGACACTTGGGAGGAACTCAAGCGACTGCAGGATGAAGTGACCGATCAAGAACGGAATGGATGGGTCAAAGCAGGATGTGAAAGAGGGCATGTGGATGTATGGGTTTCCAGTGATGGGAGAGCTGTGTTACCAGAAAGTATGCTGAGCCCCATGGCGAGACTGATACATTGACCTGTACATCTTGGAAGAGATGCTATGATGCGTGTGTTTAGACAGACGTGGTACAGTCCACGATTTCGTGCGGTTGCTGAAGCAGTTTGTCAGAGGTGTGTAACGTGTCAACAGATGAATGCTGGAAAGAAGACTGTAGTCACATTGAGTCACGTTGGGAGGTCAGGAGGGCCCTTCAATAGAATGCAGTTAGACTTTGTAGAAATGCCCAAGTGCAATGGGTTGAGGTACATTTTAGTGGTGGTGTGTGTATTCTCACGGTGGGTGGAGGCTTACCCAACACGCAGGTGTGACACCCTCACAGTGGCTAAGTTATTACTGAGGGAGCTCATCCCGAGATTCGGGATTCCGACCTCTTTGGAATCGGATAGGGGAAGACACTTCCACAGTGAAATCATGAAGTTGCTTTGTGCCGCATTGAATGTTGATCAGAGACTCCATTGCAGTTACCGACCAGAAGCTTCTGGAATGGTGGAACAGGTCAATGGGACCTTGAAAGCTCGGATGGCAAAAATGTGTTCAACAACGTCCCTGAAATGGCCTGACGCTTTGCCGCTCGTACTAATGAGCCTGCGAAGTGTTCCAGATAGGAGGACCGGGTTGTCCCCTCATGAGATCCTAATGGGAAGGGCAATGAGGTTGCCAGCAGTACCAGCTACAGCTTTGATAAACATCACTGATGACTTGATTCTTGATTACTGTAAAGGACTATCTGATGTGGTCCGTTCTGTGTCTCAGCAGGTGCAAGCTGCCGCTGTTCCGGCCTCGAGTGATCTGTGCCACGACCTGTGTCCAGGTGACTGGGTGCTTGTCCGAAAGCACGTGAGGAAGAGCTGTTTGGAAGTTCAGTGGCGAGGCCCGTATCAGGTGATACTGGTAACGAATACCGCAGTAAAGTGTGGAGGATTGCCGAACTGGGTACATGCCTCCCATACCCGCAGAGTTTCAGCACCCTTGGAAGAAACCCCTCCTCTCGAAAACGAAAATCCAGCTGATGTGGCAAGGCCACATGAGAGGACAAGTCAAGCTGTAAGGGTCGCTGACACAGCTGGTGATGCACCAGAACAAGCTGAAGGGGGTTTCGACAACCAGAACCTCGAGTCTGACTCGAATGACAGAGGTGATACAGTGGGTGGAGTAGAGTCAAGTTCAGCCGAAGAAGGAAGTGGCGCACGGGGTATAGCAGGGGAAGGCGGAAGAACGACCAGAATCAAGGAAGGCTGGCCTGAAAGACAGAGGCGACTGAATCTGAGGTTGGCCCCCGAAAGAGATTTTGCTCCAGTGTCTGAAGCGTCTGAAACAGAAGCAAGTGACGAAGAGCAGACTCAAGAGGGTCGGAGGAGGTCGAAAAGAACTAGGATACCTTGTCAGAGATACTCTACCCCTGAGTGGACTTACACAGTGACTGATGCAGGGGGTAGTGAGTTCGGGGAGACTGAGGTCTGTGCAGGTGGTCAGCAAGAGCCCGAATGTGGTGGTGAAGATGGTGCTGTTGTTGCCAGGGCTCGTAGTCGAAGGAATACTGACCCTCACCGTTCCGAATCCCCCGCTTCTGAGTAAGGTCCGAGAATTGGTTTTGCATCGACTCGACTTTCCGTCCTTTGGATTTGAGCCATATTCACATGAAATGGTAATCCTGCGTCTTGAACTTTTGTATCATGTTTTGGAAGCGCTTACTAATGATCTTATCGTGGATGAAATATAACCTGTTGTAAATAAAAAGCTTAAAGAAGAAGAAAACCTAGGTCCGAGTGGAAGAAGAATAAATTTAGGGACTTTCCACAGAAGAGGAACAAAAACCTAGGGAAGTCTTTTTCTGGACTATGTAAATAAGAGACTGTTGTTGAAAGGGGATTTCCAGAAGTTTCGAGTGCTGCTCGAACTGGTTAAGCAAGTCACGAGTGGAGGAAACAAAGACATTTGAGTGTTCATTGCTGAAACCGAGAACTTTTCAGAACTTTCGAAATCATGGAGGTTGGAGATCCAAATCGTAGATCCAAACTGATTGTAGGCACACTTATAGGATGTGTGATAGTTTCTATAATCATAGTAATTGTAGTTTCATATACATTTCCACATGAGCTAGCAGTGCAGGGGGTGCCAGGGACTCCAACACCTACTACACCTAGCAAACAGGAGGGAGACATAGGAGCTGACAGAGCTTTGCTAATAGAAGAGAGTCGTAGACTGCATGTAGATTTGTCTAGAAGTGACTTTAAGCTTAATGCGTACGCCAAGCTGCTATACGAGTATGTGGATGCGATGGATGCAAAAGATTGTTGTGTGTATGCAGTTGCCTGCTTCAGTGGATGAGGGTATTAGGTATCACAATCTTCCACTGACGTATGGAATTTCATGTAGTTTGTTGCTTAGTATATTTTATGAAAGGGATCAGTTTGAGGATTTCTTTTCCAATTACGATGCAGTGCTTCCTGAAGTTCCCGCTTATAAACATTTGAATAAGTATGATTATTATAAGTCGGAAGATAGACTTAGGAAGTTCTTCATACCGTCTTTGGAATTGGACACAGCTTATGCTCACCGACATAATTTGACGTGCTCACTATCCGGTGTAGAGAAAAAGTTTGTAGATCAGGTAGAAGATAGGTATAGAAAACTGACACAGACACGGGATACAGGGCATAATAGAGTAGATTGGACCGAGGAGGAAAGATTGCACCGAACAAAGGGAAGTTATGGTCCTATAGCCTTGGACAAGGAGCAGAGAGGGAAACTGTGTGTGAGATGTTATCAGACATACTATGAAAAGGTTCCAGTGGGACAGAGTACGTATGACCATGTTTACACCATGGCAGATGCAGCAAAGAATTTCATCCAAGGCCCTGTACAAGTGATACCTACGGTGTATTTCGTGTGTGGAAGGAATGCGTATGTGAGATTGCCAGTGAACTGGTATGGTACATGCTATTTGGGAATAATATTTCCAAAGATTTACCATACAGAGGATTTAGAACTTTTGGAAGGTGGAAAGCACTCAAAAGTGAGAAGAGGTGCGAGTGCAGGGGTCGTAGTGGGAGATATCTTTGGAGCAATGATCCCAAGTTTGGGAGTGGTCTTGAATGATGTAAAGATCCGGAGATTGGCAACTGTGATAGATGAACTATCAATGAATACAGCAAAGTCGTTGATGCTTGTGGAGGGAGAGATGTTGTCGATAAGGACAATGGTTTTACAGAATCGCCTTGCTTTGGATGTCTTATTGGCAAAAGAGGGCGGAGTCTGTAAATTATTGAAGGTTCAAGAGTGCTGTACTTATATACCAGACCAAAGCAAGGATCTGGAGAAATATATAAGTAACATCACTACTATCCACACAAAGATATTGGACTTGACTGAAGAGGGAGCCTGGGAAAAAGTTGGAAAAGGGTTTGGTCAAGTAGGGAGTTGGTTTGCGAATTTGGGGAAGGGATTCCTTGGCTATGTTCTGAGACCTCTCCTTATTGTGGTGGTTTGTGTGGTTTGCTTGTAGGGTCTGATCAAAGCCTACAAATGGTATCGAGCAGGCAGAGTTGAGAGAGCTCTGCGAGAAAATGAGACAAGAATGGCCAGACTGCAGGACAGTCAATATCAGAGACTCAAGAGATTGGAGAATCACAGATCAGGGAGGATGGCAACGAGTTCTGTTTAGGTCGGTTCTTTCTCCAAGGGAGTAGAATAAAATGTGATGACGGAGGTCATCAAAGGGGGGAACTGATAGAGCGCTATGTTTTTGTTAAATTTGTAGGGGTGCATCATAATCACCGTTAGTCTGTACCTGCATATATCCAGCTATATATCGATGAATGGCCAGTAAAATGTAGTTTTGAACCGTATTTATTAGAGTGAATAGAAGAGTAATTGTGCTATTATAGCCATGCAATGTAATGCTTAATTGAAACGTGTTCAAAATGACGCATAAATGAATCAGCCCATGTGTAATCGAGATGCAGTAGTTTAAACGTGTACCATATTAAGTTGCACGTGTAGTTTCTTTTGTATATGAAATGTAATGAATTAATGCTTATAGAAGTGATTAAGAATTGTGTGTTTAAATTGTGTAAAGGCCTGACTGCATATACGCCAAGGAAAGGCCTGTTTGTTCTTATGTTAGCTTATTTTACAGAGAGAAGGTTCTCTTGGAAAGGCTCTCTGGGCACCGACATTAGATTTAATTAGCACAGTAGAGGGTTTCTGTTGAACGTATCTTCTGTTGCAGGTGCAAGGACACATGCCTCGTTAGTAAAAGACTGGCTCTTTGTTTCACGAGTTAGAGCGAGGGGAGACATGGACATGGGAGTGCAATGGAATTTAGGGATGATACTTTCAGCGGAGAAGGTGCCTGGGACTCAAGGTCATCACAACCGTCCAAGATGAAGTAACCGTTTTGATGGAAAAGTACAAGAAGGAAGACCTGGCCGAAGAGGCGTGATAAAGGGCGTGTTCAATTGTATTTGGGTTTTGTATTAGGGTCAGTGCCCTAAGGGAGGAGGGCAGAGAAGAGGTAGGGGAGACCTGTGAGAAGGACAGAGAGAGATTTGGTGAAGGAGCATCTAAAATCTGAGCTTAGGTACTATGTGAGTGTACTTCTCAGGAAGTCTTCACAGCTGACACCTTTTACTTACTCTTGCCTGGGAAATTCGTTAAGTAGGTATGCCACCTTAGTGATAGAGTAGGGACAGACAATAGCTTTCCTTATTTAGGTAATGAAGAATAATATACAGATTGGAGCAGTGTTGGAAAGTCATCCTGTGCCCTGGGCACCCCCCAACTTTTTGCTGACTGGAACTGGTGGTAACTGACTGACTGACCCTGGGCTCTGTTTAACCAGGCCCAGGGCCAGTGCCATGCTGAAACACTTAGATAACAGTAAAGCACCTACATACACTAGGGTACACTTTGGGTTGGGATACCCCTGTAATTGGCATGACCTACCCCATGAGCCCCTAGTATATAATAGGGCAGGGGATTGAAACTACCTAGAAGTCCCCAGTATCCTGGGGCATGGCAGTTTAGAGGCCAGCAGCCTTTTTGCACTTGCATGTGTGCACTGCTGAAGCCTGTGGTCAGTTTAAAAGCCGCTCTGGGTGCCAGGACTGCTCTTAAACATGCAAATTGTGGCCAAACTCGACTTTGGGGTTTGGGGCACTTAAAACTGGTCAACCTAAAATGTTTTTGCATAATAATGACCCCCAGGGTCTCCCTAGGTATCCCAGGGGTGGGGGGTCAGGTATCTATAAGGTAGACCCTTATAAAATGAGTTTATAAATGCCCTGGGTTAAGTGAAATTCACATTTCACTCTCCCCATTGTTTAAAGTGCTGCCCAAATTCGACTTTGATGCTGGGGGCACTGGGCCTGGAGGATCTGCAATATTTTTACAGATTCAACACCCCTAGGGTCTCCCTAGGTGACCTATGGGGTGGGGGTCCTGTGAAAATAAGCCAAGTACTTATAAAATATGTTTTTGTAGGTCCTGGTGCTGGAAAAATGGCCCACGTCATTTTTCCCATTGCAAACCCCATGGCCCATAGGTTAACATGGGGGAAAGTTATTAAACAATAACTATTAACAGGACAGGGATAAAGATTCCATTCAAAGACTCACTAGAATGGTATGGATAAATCCTACAATATGATGTTATTGAATTTTTCCCAAAGTGAACAGACAAGAAGTTATAACACTTTCTTAGTTGTAGTTCCAAATCCAGCCTGCCAGTGCTCTGCCCTGATTGGTCAGAGTTAAGGGGATTAGCCAGCCTGCCTGAAGAGGTGATAAAGATCCCCTGGGGTCAGCCAGATGGACTGGGAGGGCAGTGAGCTGTTCTGCAGGAATGCCAGGCCAGGGGAGGGGTCGTAAACAATGAGCTTCAAAGGGGCAGAGCCCAGAGCAGTGTCATTAACAGCTTTGAACCCCCACCCCAGCCAGATGGCAGGATTAAGGAAGGTATGTGCAGATGTAGGGAGGAGAGGCTAGGTTAATTAGCCAACTCAGTGGGAGTGTTTAGCCAGCTCTTACCTCCTTGCTGGAAAATCAGCCATTATGGATTTGGAAGCTTTGTTGCACTCTGGGATAAAATAATGCCACACTCTGCAGGAAGTAGTCACTCAAGTGGGCAGTTACCCTACTCCTATTGGTGAAGCTTGACCTCCTGGATGACCCAGAGACTGTGGAATAAGTATCTGAGAGAGGCCCAGCCCCTCAGATCTGCTGCTTGAAACTGAAGAAAGCAAGACTGGCCCTGCTGGAACTTCTGCTGTGCAAAGACTTCTAAGGCCTGACCTCTGGAGACTGCACCACCTGAAACTACAGCTTTGTGGACTAACTGTGCTGAGTAAAAGAAATCAAGAGTGGACTCCCTGCAAGCTACAGGTTAACAGAGCTCATCTGGACCCTCACCACCAAGAATCACCAACCTGGGGAGCTACCAGTGGATTTCTAAGGGTGACGTCCAGTGCATTGTGGGAATTGAAGTCCTCAACTTTCAAGGACCATCTTGGAGCTTCCAGACCCTTGGAGTAAGTTTGAGACACTTTGGGACCCTTTGAGGAACTTCAGGAAGAAGTTCAGGAAGTTTGGGGAACTTTGGAGGAACTTTGAAAAAAAGCTCCATAGGGGGACCGACTCATCCTGGTCAGCCAAGCCGCCTGTCTTCAACCGCGAGTCGGCCAAGCCCACCAGGTTCGTCCCGCTAAAAGCTCCATCGCATCGACTTCCAGAGATTGACCGGGACTAGCGAAAATCTGAGACCGGCGAACCCTCACCGGATCCGGATACATGAGGAGCATCGAGGGACCCCAAGAGAAAAAGCTCCGGAAAAGCTTCTAAGTCCGCTCGTAAGAAAGTCGGCCGGGAACAACCGCGAGCGCCAATCCGCCTGCCTTCCATCGCGTGTCGGCCTGGATTGTTGGATTGCCCCGCTGAAGCGATCTTGAAAAAGTTTCTAAGTCCGCTCCAGGGAAGTTCACCGGGAGATCGTCGAAAGGCTGCCCGGCGGAGCCGCACCGGATCCGGACTGACGGAGAGCGTCGAGGGGCCTCGAGGAGAAAAGCTCCAGAAAAGTTTCTAAGTGCGAAGGTAAAAACATTGACCGGGACCTTCCGCGTGGGGTATCCGCTCAGGGCTCCATCGCGGTCGGCCTTAAACTTTGACTTTGGCCCGGTCTATCGCGAGGCTATGTCCCAATATGGTGCTAGATGCTTCTAAGTGCTATATTTTATTTAAACTTTGAAAATTCATATCTCCGGTTCCCTACATTGGATTTTTGTCGTTTTGGTGTCATTTTAAAGATAAAAATAATTCCTATTTTTATAAATTGGTGTTGGATTTTTATTATGTGTTGTGTCTTAATTATTTACTGAATTGGTGTTTTTAAATGCTTTACATACCTGTCTTTGAAGTTAAGCCTGTCTGCTCGCAGCCACGTTACCAGGGGTTGAGCATGGGAATAATTTTCTTAGACCTATGCTGAGTCCTATCAAGTGTTTGTGGTCTTATTACTAGTGGCAGACCTACATTTGCCCCTACCAATAACCCACTTTCCAACATTTGGTGCTCAGCGGTGTGGATGTGGACTTGTGTTTAAAAAATACACCTTTCAGTGAATGAATTAAGATTATAAAAATCCTCTAAATTGCCTTAGAACAAAACTTTTGAGTTTGATTTTTGGAATTTGGACTAAACTGTTTTTAATCCATTGTTTTGATTTTTCCAAATTGTTCTAAGTCTATTGTGCCTAGTGTTGTGACCCAAAACTAGGGAACCATGGAGTTGGACCTGGCTAAACTGTCCCAGTTTAAGTTGGCTGAGCTTAGGGAACAGTGTATGCTTAGGGGGCTGCCTGCTTCCAAGAGGTATAGGAAGGCAGGGTTGTTTCAGTTTATACAAGCCCATGACCAGGCAGCTGAGGAGAATCAAGGGGGGGTAGAGGGTGTCCCCCCAACATCATCCCAGGAGAGGAGGATGATGCCTCTTCCATTATAACTAGTGTAAGCCAACAGAATCCTGATGGTGGGAGTGGGGCAGGGTCCCTTACTCAGGAACCACTACGGTCCCTTGCAGAGAGACAACTTCAGGCTCAATTAGCTTTGATAGCTTTAGAGCAAAGGAAACTGGATTTGGCTGAGAAGAGGTGGGAGAAGGAGGAGAAGAGAAATGGTGGCAGCGAAAGCGAAGAAGATGCTGAGATGTCCAGGGGTGGCAGATTTGAACCTAAACTTCCAAAGGGTATTGTGCCCAAGTACACTGAGGGGGATGACATTGACAAATGGCTTGCAGCTTTTGAGAGGGCCCTTAAGATGAGTAGGGTCCACTCTAGGTATTGGGGTGCACTCCTGTGGGAGTTGATTCCAGTAGCTGGGAGGGATAGGCTCCTGACCCTGAAGGGAGAGGATGCAGAATCATACCAGCAGATGAAAGCCTGCTTAGTCAAGAGGTTTGGTCTGACTCCAGAGCAGTACAGGGTGAAGTTTAGGAACACCCAGAAATTGAATTCCAAGTCTTGGATAGACTTTGTGGATGTTTCAGTGAAGGCACTGGAAGGCTGGATTTGTGGTAACAAAGTGAGCACTTATGAGGGATTGTATAATTTGTTTTTGAAAGAACACATTTTGACTCATTGTGCAGAAGAGAAGTTACGCCAGTATCTAGTGGACTCTAAGCTGACAGACCCCAGAGAGTTGGGGGAGTCAGCTGATGAGTGGGTGAGAACCCGGGTTTCCATTCAGCACCAGGGGGTGACCAGAAGAAAGGAGGACAGGTCCCTCCCCAAGGGAAAGCCCAGGGAAATGAAGGTCAAAAACCTAAGGAGTCCTCCAAAGACCCACAAAAACCTGCACAAGGAGGGGGGCCCCGAGCCAACCCAAATCCAAAGGGAGGTGGATTCAGGGAAAGAATGGTAAATTCTTTGATCCCTCAAAAGTGGGTAAGTGCTTTGACTGTAACCAGCCAGGGCACAAGCAGGGAGATGCTGTCTGCGCTAAAAGCTCCCCCAAAGGGGCCATCCACAGGGATTGCCAGTGTCAGTGTAGGGGTGGAGAGTGGTGCCCCAGTGGAGGGTAATCAGGTGGGGCAAGCAACCTTAGTGTCCCTGGGTGGGGTGAATATTGCAACCCTTACTGCCTTACCTCCAAACATGGATAAGTACAGGCAGAGGCCTAAAGTGAATGGGACTGAGGTGGAGGCTATCAGAGACACTGGGGCTAGTGTAACTATGGTCCTGGATGAGCTGGTGCCCCCGGAGAGTTTGTTACCTGGTGAGTTTCACCAGGTGACTTATGCAGACAGCACCACGAAACTCCATCCTATGGCTGTGGTGGATTTGGAATGGGGAGGTGTGACAGGCCCTATGAAGGTAGCTGTGTCAAAGGTGCTCCCAGTCCAGTGTTTACTGGGCAATGACCTTGAAGCCTCTGCATGGTCAGAGATGGAGAGAGGACTCCATATGAAAATATTGGAGCTCCCTGAGTGGGTGTGTGCTGTGACTAGGTCACAGACTAGCCAGACGGGAGGGGCTGGACACTTGGACCCTGGAACAAAGGGCCAAGCATCCATGGACAAGGGTACTGGGCCTGGTGAGCCAGCCCAGGGAACTCCAGAGGTGCAGGCAGAATCTAACCCTGATGGGGAGGATCTGGCCTCTGAGGGAGGGACTCCATCCCTGCCAGAGCTGTCAGATTTGGCAGAACTGACAGGAGCAGGTGGACCCTCCAGAGAGGAGTTCAGTCAGGGACAGCGTGACTGTCCCACCCTTGAGGGCTTGAGGCGGATTGCTTCTAAGCAAGAGGAAGGGGATGACAGTGGGTTTCATAGAATCTACTGGGAAGATGGACTGCTTTATACTGAGGCCAGAAACCTCAAGGAGGGGGCCACCAGGAGGTTGGTGGTGCCCCAGAGGTACAGAGAGTTCATCCTGACTTTGGGTCATGACATCCCCTTGGCAGGACATTTGGGACAGATAAAGACATGGAACCGGTTGGTGAACCATTTCTACTGGCCCCATATGTCTGAAAAGGTAAAGGAGTTTTGCAGCTCCTGTGTCACCTGTCAGGCCAGTGGCAAGGCAGGGGGCAAGACAAAGGCTCCCCTAGTACCACTGCCAGTGGTTGGGGTTCCTTTTGAAAGGGTGGGGATGGACATTGTTGGTCCCCTGGACCCACCTACTGCATCAGGGAATAGGTATATCTTAGTGGTAGTTGACCATGCCACTAGATACCCTGAAGCCATACCTCTTAGAACCATTGATGCTCCTGCAGTGGCTAGAGCACTACTTGGTGTGTTTACCAGAGTGGGTTTTCCAAAGAGGTGGTGTCAGATAGGGGCACGAACTTCCTGTCCAGCTATCTGACTGCTATGTGGGATGAGTGTGGTGTCAACTACAAGTTCACCACCCCTATCACCCACAAGCAAATGGTCTTGTTGAGCGATTCAACAAAACCCTGAAGGGCATGATAAATGGGTTGTCAGAGAAACTCAGGAGGAGATGGGATGTTCTCCTCCCATGCTTACTGTTTGCCTACAGGGAGGTGCCACAGAAAGGGGTTGGTTTCAGTCCCTTTGAGTTGGTGTTTGGACACCCTGTGAGGGGGCCATTGAGCCTGCTGAGAGAGTCTTTAGAGAAGCCTCTCAAAGAAGCAAAGGACAATGTGCTGGACTATGTGCTAGGCCTGAGATCTAGAATGGCCGAGTACATGTACAAGGCAAACAGGAAACTGGAGGCCAGCCAGGAGCTCATGAAGCACTGGTATGATCAGAAGGCTACTATGCCTGAGTATACTCCAGGACAATTGGTGTGGGTGTTGGAGCCTGTGGCTCCCAGGGCCCTCCATGACAAGTGGAGTGGGCCCTATCCAATCTTAGAAAAGAAGGGTGAGGTTACCTATTTGGTGGACCTTGGCACCCCCAGGAACCCTCATAGGGTCCTGCATGTGAATAGATTGAAACCCCACCATGACAGGGCAGACATGACCATGTTACTGGTCACTGATGAGGGTGTGGAGGAGGAAACTGAGCCTGTGCCCGACCTCCTCTCCAATAATGTGCAAGATGGGTCAGTGGAGGGGGTGATACTCTCTCCCAAGTTGACAGACCAGCAGCACAGAGACTGTAAGCAAGTGCTGGAGCAGTTTGCTGGCCTGTTCTCTTTGACCCCAGGCATCACTGAGTGGTGTGTGCATCACATTGACACTGGTGACAGCCTACCTGTCAAAAATAAACTGTACAGGACATCTAACCATGTCAGAGCCAGCATTAAAGCTGAGGTTGCTAAGATGCTGGACTTGGGGGTAATTGAACCGTCTGAGAGTCCATGGGCCAGCCCAGTGGTGCCGGTACCTAAACCTATTCCTGAGGGGGGACCCAAGGAGTTAAGGTTCTGTGTGGACTACAGAGGATTGAATGCAGTCACAAAGACTGACGCTCACCCTATACCTAGAGCTGATGAGCTCATTGACAGGTTAGGGGCTGCTAAGTACCTGAGTACTTTTGATTTGACTTCAGGTTACTGGCAGATTGCCCTCACTGATGGAGCAAAGGAGAGGTCAGCATTCTCCACCCCAGAGGGACATTATCAGTTCAAGGTAATGCCCTTTGGTTTAAAGAATGCACCTGCCACCTTCCAAAGGTTGGTGAACAGGGTCTTGTCTGGGTTGGAACAGTTCAGTGCAGCTTACCTGGATGACATAGCTGTGTATAGTTCTACCTGGGGAGATCACTTAAGCCACCTAAGGGAAGTGCTTCAGGCCATGCAGCAGGCAGGCCTGACTATTAAGGCAAGCAAGTGCCAAATAGGGCAGAGTTCTGTAGTGTACCTGGGCCACCTGGTAGGTGGGGGCCATGTACAGCCTCTCCAAGCTAAAATCCAAACTATTTTGGATTGGACAGCACCTGTTACCCAGACTCAGGTCAGGGCATTCCTTGGACTGACAGGGTACTATAGAAGGTTTGTTCAAAATTATGGGACCATTGTGGGGCCCCTAACAGAACTGACTTCTAAAAAGAGGCCCAAGAAGGTGATTTGGACCCCAGAGTGTCAGAAGGCTTTTGACACTCTGAAAGCTGCTATGTGTTCAGCACCAGTGTTACTGGCCCCTGACTACACGAAGGAATTTGTAGTTCAGACCGATGCTTCAGAGCAAGGGATTGGGGCCGTGTTGGCACAACTAAATGAAGGGGGCCTTGATCAGCCAGTTGCCTTTATTAGCAGGAGGCTTCTTCCCAGAGAGCAGAGATGGAGTGCCATTGAGAGAGAGGCTTTTGCTGTGGTGTGGTCACTGAAAAAGTTGAGACCATATTTGTTTGGTACTCACTTCCGTGTTCAAACTGACCACAGGCCTCTCAGATGGCTCATGCAGATGAGAGGGAGAATCCTAAGCTGTTAAGGTGGTCCATTTCCCTACAGGGAATGGACTTTACAGTGGAACACAGACCTGGGGTTGCCCATGCCAATGCCGATGGACTTTCCAGGTTTTTCCACTTAGCTGAGGAGGACTACCAGGGTATAGGTTAGTAACCCCTCACCTTTCGTTTGGGGGGGCTGTGTTGGAAAGTCATCCTGTGCCCTGGGCACCCCCAACTTTTGCTGACTGGAACTGGTGGTAACTGACTCTGACTGACCCTGGGCTCTGTTTAACCAGGCCCAGGGCCAGTGCCATGCTGAAACACTTAGATAACAGTAAAGCACCTACATACACTAGGGTACACTTTGGGTTGGGGTACCCCTGTAATTGGCATGACCTACCCCATGAGCCCCTAGTATATAATAGGGCAGGGGATTGAAACTACCTAGAAGTCCCCAGTATCCTGGGGCATGGCAGTTTAGAGGCCAGCAGCCTTTTTGCACTTGCATGTGTGCACTGCTGAAGCCTGTGGTCAGTTTAAAAGCAGCTCTGGGTGCCAGGACTGCTCTTAAACATGCAAATTGTGGCCAAACTCGACTTTGGGGTTTGGGGCACTTAAAACTGGTCAACCTAAAATGTTTTTGCATAATAATGACCCCCAGGGTCTCCCTAGGTATCCCAGGGGTGGGGGGTCAGGTATCTATAAGGTAGACCCTTATAAAATAAGTTTATAAATGCCCTGGGTTAAGTGAAATTCACATTTCACTCTCCCCATTGTTTAAAGTGCTGCCCAAATTCGACTTTGATGCTGGGGGCACTGGGCCTGGAGGATCTGCAATATTTTTACAGATTCAACACCCCTAGGGTCTCCCCTAGGTGACCTATGGGGTGGGGGTCCTGTGAAAATAAGCCAAGTACTTATAAAATATGTTTTTGTAGGTCCTGGTGCTGGAAAAATGGCCCACGTCATTTTTCCCATTGCAAACCCTATGGCCCATAGGTTAACATGGGGGAAAGTTATTAAACAATAACTATTAACAGGACAGGGATAAAGATTCCATTCAAAGACTCACTAGAATGGTATGGATAAATCCTACAATATGATGTTATTGAATTTTTCCCAAAGTGAACAGACAAGAAGTTATAACACTTTCTTAGTTGTAGTTCCAAATCCAGCCTGCCAGTGCTCTGCCCTGATTGGTCAGAGTTAAGGGGATTAGCCAGCCTGCCTGAAGAGGTGATAAAGATCCCCTGGGGTCAGCCAGATGGACTGGGAGGGCAGTGAGCTGTTCTGCAGGAATGCCAGGCCAGGGGAGGGGTCGTAAACAATGAGCTTCAAAGGGGCAGAGCCCAGAGCAGTGTCATTAACAGCTTTGAACCCCCACCCCAGCCAGATGGCAGGATTAAGGAAGGTATGTGCAGATGTAGGGAGGAGAGGCTAGGTTAATTAGCCAACTCAGTGGGAGTGTTTAGCCAGCTCTTACCTCCTTGCTGGAAAATCAGCCATTATGGATTTGGAAGCTTTGTTGCACTCTGGGATAAAATAATGCCACACTCTGCAGGAAGTAGTCACTCAAGTGGGCAGTTACCCTACTCCTATTGGTGAAGCTTGACCTCCTGGATGACCCAGAGACTGTGGAATAAGTATCTGAGAGAGGCCCAGCCCCTCAGATCTGCTGCTTGAAACTGAAGAAAGCAAGACTGGCCCTGCTGGAACTTCTGCTGTGCAAAGACTTCTAAGGCCTGACCTCTGGAGACTGCACCACCTGAAACTACAGCTTTGTGGACTAACTGTGCTGAGTAAAAGAAATCAAGAGTGGACTCCCTGCAAGCTACAGGTTAACAGAGCTCATCTGGACCCTCACCACCAAGAATCACCAACCTGGGGAGCTACCAGTGGATTTCTAAGGGTGACGTCCAGTGCATTGTGGGAATTGAAGTCCTCAACTTTCAAGGACCATCTTGGAGCTTCCAGACCCTTGGAGTAAGTTTGAGACACTTTGGGACCCTTTGAGGAACTTCAGGAAGAAGTTCAGGAAGTTTGGGGAACTTTGGAGGAACTTTGAAAAAAGCTCCATAGGGGGACCGACTCATCCTGGTCAGCCAAGCCGCCTGCCTTCAACCGCGAGTCGGCCAAGCCCACCAGGTTCGTCCCGCTAAAAGCTCCATCGCATCGACTTCCAGAGATTGACCGGGACTAGCGAAAATCTGAGACCGGCGAACCCTCACCGGATCCAGATACATGAGGAGCATCGAGGGACCCCAAGAGAAAAAGCTCCGGAAAAGCTTCTAAGTCCGCTCGTAAGAAAGTCGGCCGGGAACAACCGCGAGCGCCAATCCGCCTGCCTTCCATCGCGTGTCGGCCTGGATTGTTGGATTGCCCCGCTGAAGCGATCTTGAAAAAGTTTCTAAGTCCGCTCCAGGGAAGTTCACCGGGAGATCGTCGAAAGGCTGCCCGGCGGAGCCGCACCGGATCCGGACTGACGGAGAGCGTCGAGGGGCCTCGAGGAGAAAAGCTCCAGAAAAGTTTCTAAGTGCGAAGGTAAAAACATTGACCGGGACCTTCCGCGTGGGGTATCCGCTCAGGGCTCCATCGCGGTCGGCCTTAAACTTTGACTTTGGCCCGGTCTATCGCGAGGCTATGTCCCAATATGGTGCTAGATGCTTCTAAGTGCTATATTTTATTTAAACTTTGAAAATTCATATCTCCGGTTCCCTACATTGGATTTTTGTCGTTTTGGTGTCATTTTAAAGATAAAAATAATTCCTATTTTTATAAATTGGTGTTGGATTTTTATTATGTGTTGTGTCTTAATTATTTACTGAATTGGTGTTTTTAAATGCTTTACATACCTGTCTTTGAAGTTAAGCCTGTCTGCTCGCAGCCACGTTACCAGGGGTTGAGCATGGGAATAATTTTCTTAGACCTATGCTGAGTCCTATCAAGTGTTTGTGGTCTTATTACTAGTGGCAGACCTACATTTGCCCCTACCAATAACCCACTTTCCAACAAGCAGTTATCGCTTGTTTAATACTCTTGGAGCTAACGGTTCTTCTTATCCTGAGTCGGGTGAGACTCCTGCGTAGGATGCTATTTGTATTCGTGCCCATCTATTTCTTTAACCTCGTGTTGAGGTGCTTGCATGTGCAGTTATTCTTGGCTGTAATAAACCCACAAAATTGAGTACGGAGTCAGTGGTCTTTTAAGGTAAACTGGATCCTAAATTGTCGTATGTCTGAAAAGGATTTTCTTCCCTTCACACTATTCAGCAGGTAAAAAGATCCTGGCGACCTGAAGATTCTTAAAAGAGATAAGATAAGAATCGGCGTTATCACGTCACGAGACTCACACTTCGGACCCACCTGTAGCGTTGGTGCAGGCCAAGGGACATATCTCGAGTTTCTGGTTTGTGCACAACTGGTTTTCTCAACAGTAAACAGGTGGCAGCCAGCACAAACAATCCAGGTGGCTCAGAAGGATGAATGTTGTGACGCTGGAAGGTGCGGGCGCTGCAGGTATGCGCGGCCCAGGAGGCCTGACGCTGGTTCCTGTCTGCGGCTTCCCACGTAGACCTCGCCCTCCTCTCCCGAAAGTCACACGGTGCAGCAGAGAACGGCATGACAAATGCAAGTCACAGCTTCTAGCTGGAGTGGGACAGTTCAGTGGGTTAATGCACCTGTCACAGAGCGCTGCGTGTAGCAGTCAGGCGAAAGCTTCTAGCTGGAGCGGGACAGTTCAGTGGATTAGTGCACCTGTCACAGAGCGCTGCATTTAACAGTCAGGCCACAGCTTCTAGCTGGAGCGGGACAGTTCAGTGGGTTAGTGCACGTGTCACAGAGAGCGCTGCATGTAACAGTCAAGCCACGGCTTCTAGCTTCAGTGGGATAGAGCAGTGGGTTAGTGCACCTGTCACAGAGCGCTGCATTTAACAGTCAGGCCACAGCTTCTAGCTGGAGCGGGACAGTTCAGTGGGTTAGTGCACCTGTCACAGAGAGCGCTGCATGTAACAGTCAAGCCACGGCTTCTAGCTGCAGTGGGATAGAGCAGTGGGTTAGTGCACCTGTCACAGAGCGCTGCAGTTAACAGTCAGGCCACAGCTTCTAGCTGGAGCGGGACAGTTCAGTGGGTTAGTGCACCTGTCATAGAGCGCTGTGTGTAACAGTCAGGCCACAGCTTCTAGCTGGAGTGGGATAGTTCAGTGGGTTAGTGCACCAGTCACAGAGCGCTGCCCGTAGCAGGTTCTAAGTGGAAGCATAAGACAACTCAATAGGCACGTGCTCCTGAGCTCTGGAAGTAACATGCTCGTCTCCGGTGCAAAGTGCATTAGTGGCGCTTCAGCCTTTCATCCTCATGAGCCGATGAGGATGATTGAGCCCCCTTTGTGTTGGCACCACCTTGCCCCGAGAATAAACCGTGTAGGGGCTGGTGGGAGGGGCCAGGATTAACAAAGTGGCTGCTGCCTTTCTCTTTGTTATCCCCAGCCCAGCCGGGCTGAAATAGAGGCAAAGAATACAGAGCTCTGAAGAGAGGCCAAGAATGCCGAGCTCTGAAGAGAGGCCAAGAATGCCGAGCTCTGAAGAGAGGCCAAGAATGCCGAGCTCTGAAGAGAGGCCAAGAATGCCGAGCTCTGAAGAGAGGCCAAGAATGCCGACCTCTGAAGAGAGACCTGCCTGTGCGGTCCCAGACATGTAGCTGGAGCTCCACCAACCAGAGCAGGGGTAAACTGACCACCGGATGTCCGTCCCCTCAGGACTTGATGAGGCCCCTGTTTATCATGTTTTAAGACACAGTGGGTCACTAAACATTGAATTTGAAATGTTTATTCAAGTGAATATCAACCAACGTCTCTTTCCTGAGTTGCGCTCATCCGAATAAGGCAGCTATTATGGTTATGACAGAAGGTCTGTCCAGCACTACACTGACACTGACATAAAATACTGCAAAGCGCAGGTGTAAATAAGAAAAAATTAAAGATTCACACATCAAGCAAGCGCTGCTTGCTGTAAGGTTAGACGAACATTCGTTGCTGTCTTTAATACAGTACCTTTAAAAATGGATGGTAAATTGGTTACACAAACCTGAATACAAAATGCGAACTAAAACGGATTTCCTAACAACATCACTTGTTTTTGTTTAGCGTTCCATCCCTCACTTCTGCCATTTCTAAGAGCTGTAAAATGATGTGCGCCGCTGTACCCAGTTCAGTGGTACTCGGCGGCACTTGCATCTCTTATAAAAGCACATGGTGGTTCCCGAGGTACACTTTTCAATTATTCTGTGTGAAAACTGAAATAATGACAACATTAGAAACGCAACACTTTTCAACATGTTTTATCTGCATCTGTTTAAAGAAAAGATAAGCTGTGTCTTTCACACTCCCAATGCTAAAAAGAGTGACTTTAAATGACAGCCATATAAGTATCCAAAGCACTCACATAACGCTTATATAATAATCCCTCTTGCGGTATAATTCCCTCAAACTGCAGATCCACTCCTATCATCAGACCACACACACCCGCAGCCACAATTTAGTATGTGTGTATGTTTAGGTCTCTATTTTATATTCATAGACGTATATTCATGGTTACACGTCAATCAACGGTTCTGCACAGCGTCTAGAGCAAAGACAATGTTCTAGACTGATAAAAAGGAGGTTCCTTTACGCAGGTAGCGCTGCAATGCTTCTATCACCTGGAAAACTAACATGCCCTACATATGATGAGTCTTCCAAACAGGGCACTAAGCAAAGGTGTTTTCAATCCACTCACATTTCTATCATATTGTACAGCGCTAGTTAGTTAAATTCTAAAATTCTGTTCTATTCACCTGCTTTTATTGAGCACATGGCTACCTGAAACCGGCTTCCCAGCGCTAAAAAGCCCTTGCTTGAGTAAAGAGCGCTTGGGCGTACAGAGAGGTTTTAAGTTGGTTTCTGATGCTTGGTAGATTGTCGCTTAGTCTGAGGCTGGTTGTTAGGGAGTTCCATAGTTTAGGGGCAGGTAGGCGAACGATCGGCCCCGCATCTGGCTCTCTTGATTCTGGGTAGGTCTGGGCGGAAAACTACGCTACGCTCGTGGAGTTTGCGTTGTTTGCGTAGTTTGCGCTACTACGCACTACGCGAATTGCACGTAGCACAGTGCAAAAACGCGTAGCAGGCATTTTTTGCTTGCTCACGGTCCTCAACGTCAAGTTGGCGACCGCGAGCGAGCAAAATCAACATCCCGGCGAGACTTTTTCCTCGTTCGCGATCAGCAACATCAAGTTGCCGATCGCGAGCGTGGAAAATAAACCTCCCGGCGAGATTCTCAACGCAGGGAGATCAGGTTTCTCATTGCGAGTGGTCGCGTATGCTCCCGACCACTCGCGATGAGAAACTACCAGTCCGCGTTGAGAAAGCTGCCGCTCGAGTACAAATCTACTCGAGCGACAGAAAACGACCGCTTGCACTGTGCAAGATGCCGTTTGCAATGATTGCACAGTGCGGACAAGCATCCGGCACTGTGCAATCAGTGCGAACAGCATTTCCCTACCGCACTACGCAGTTCGCGTAGCGTGCGTAGTGCACTTCGCGTAGCTGCGCGTAGCGCTACTACGCGAACTACGCCCAGGGTTAATTCTGGGGACAGTGAGACGACCTGAGTTCTCTTTTGGCATGGTAGGGGTTAATGAGGTGATGGAGGATAGGCAGGCCTACTTTGGGTTTCGCATGATGAGCAATACAAAGTGTCTTGAGTTGCATCCTTCTGTTTATTGGCAGACAATGAAGTGTGGTGAGAGCCGGGACGGCTGATTGAGTTTTAGGGGTGCCTAGTGGTACTCCAGCAGCGGCATTTTGAAGAACTTGCAGTTTATGGATGACAGAGAGTCAGTAAAGGGAGCTTCCGTAATCAAGGCACAATAGTATTTGGAAACCTAGAATGGTATCAGTTCCTAAGTGAATAAAAGTAAGAAAAAAGAATAATTGGCCACCCTATTAGGGGAATAGTCAAACTAAAGTTTGTCTCCAAAAGAGAGTGAAGTGCATATGAGTGGGGAAGATGTCTCCTTTCTGTTCTTGTGCCCTCACACACCCTTACGAGTGTAAAGCATCATCATCGGGCTATGCTCCTCGTGGGGGTGGCGCTGCAGTCCCTCACGGGCCCTACAAGAGGGCTCTCTGTTGGAGATCTTTTCAGGAGATGCCGCAATTGAAAATTAAGAATGTGAGATGGTCGACATGTTTCGCGCAATCTGTCGGTCCCTAATGGATCCCTGTGCGCTTCTTCAGGACCGTAAGAAAAGGATAGAGATATAGAAGGAAATGGGTTTCAGGGAAGAAACACCCTATAGACCCACCATACCTATCTTAAGGTTTAGGGGACGTCACAGCGTCCGAGACACGTCTTATTCGTGTGCTCAAGCTTATAAACCCTCCTCGTGGTAGAGTCAGGCCACATCGGCTGGTCATGCAAATGCGGGGTGACAAGGTGGATCACCCCAATCTGGCGACTGTGCAACCTAACAGTCTGCCTTCCAGCGACGGATTGCGCGAAACATGTCGACCATCTCACATTCTTAATTTTCACTCACTATTTGTGCGGGTTGAGAGCGGTGGGAACAAACTCATCCCTCCCTTTATTCATTTGAGGAGGCTCTACAACCCTGCCCTATTTTTAACTTCCCTGGAGTACTCCTCATTAAACCTCTGGGTAACGACCAGGTAATTTTAAAATCACTTACTCACCACATCACCTTCTTTCCCACACACCCACATGCACAATTGCGGCATCTCCTGAAAAGATCTCCAACAGAGAGCCCTCTTGTAGGGCCCGTGAGGGACTGCAGCGCCACCCCCACGAGGAGCATAGCCCGATGATGATGCTTTACACTCGTAAGGGTGTGTGAGGGCACAAGAACAGAAAGGAGACATCTTCCCCACTCACGTGCACTTCACTCTCTTTTGGAGACAAACTTTAGTTTGACTATTCCCCTAATAGGGTGGCCAATTATTATTTTTTCTTACTTTTATTCACTTAGGAACTGATACCATTCTAGGTTTACAAGTTGCTCTCGGGAGCATTGGTACAGGACCTATACTTTTTTCTAATTAGCTCCCAGTCCCTCCTCTTCATTGTGTTGAACAATAGTATTTTGCCCTGAACTACTGTTAGGGTGCGCTCACATGGGAAGCCATTTAAGAGTTTTCCTCAGTGCTCTAAGGAGGCCAAAGCAACTGGCTACACCCTTCTTGGCCTGCGAGACCATGGAAGGATGATTATCCAGTGTGACACCCAGACTTTTCACTTCTGGTTTGGGGGGCGGGTGGGCACCTAGGGACAAGGGCCATTTAAATTGGTCCCATAGTGATGGATTGTTTCCGACTACCAGGACCTCTGTTTTGTTCCCATTTAACTTTGGGCAACTAGGTGCCATCCAGTCAGTGATGTGCTCTAAACATAGGTTTAGTTGTTGAGATGTAGAGTTTGTATTGAGTGAAAGAGAAACGATTATCTGCGTATCGTCCGCATACGATACCATGGTGAAGCCTAGATAACAGATGATGTCAGATAAGAGGCGGACGTACAGATTAGATGTAGAGATTGTATTGGGTGAAAGAGAAACGACAACCTGCGTATCGTCCGCATACGATACCATGGTGAAGAATAGATAACAGATGATGTCAGATAAGAGGCGGACGTACAGATTAGATGTAGAGCTTGTATTGAGTGAAAGAGAAAGAATGATCTGCGTATCGTACGCATACGATACCATGATGAAGCCTAGATAACAGATGATGTCAGATAACGGGCGGATGAACAGATTAGATGTAGAGTTTGTATTGGGTGAAAGAGAAACGATGATCTGCGTATCGTGTGCATACGGTACCATGGTGAAGCCTAGATAACAGATGATGTCAGATAACAGGCGGACGTACAGATTAGATGTAGAGCTTGTATTGAGTGAAAGAAAAACGATGATCTGCGTATCGTCCGCATACAATACCATGGTGAAGCCTAGATAACAGATGTCAGATAACGGGCGGACGCACCGATTAGATGTAGAGCTTGCATTGGGTGAAAGAGAAACGATGATCTGCGTGTCATCGGCATACGATACCATGTTGAAGCTTAGATAACAGATCATGTCAGATAATGGGCGGCCATACAGATTAGATGTAGAGCTTGTATTGGGTAAAAGAGAAACGATGATCTGCGTATCGTGCGCATACGATACCATGGTGAAGCCTAGATAACAGGTGATGTCGGATAACGGGCGGATGTACAGATTAGATGTAGAGCTTGTATTGGGTGAAAGAGGAACGACGATCTGCGTATCGTCCACATACGATACCATGGTGAAGCCTAGATAGCAGATGATGTCAGATAAGAGGCGGACGTACAGATTAGATGTAGAGATTGTATTGGGTGAAAGAGAAACGACGATCTGCGTATCGTCCGCATACAATACCATGGTGAAGCCTAGATAACAGATGATGTCAGATAAGAGGCGGACGTACAGATTAGATGTCGAGCTTGTATTGAGTGTAAGAGAAACTATGATCTGCGTATCGTACGCATACGATACCATGATGAAGCCTAGATAACAGATGATGTCAGATAACGGGCGGATGAACAGATTAGATGTAGAGTTTGTATTGGGTGAAAGAGAAACGATGATCTGCGTATCGTGTGCATACGGTACCATGGTGAAGCCTAGATAACAGATGATGTCAGATAACAGGCGGACGTACAGATTAGATGTGGAGCTTGTATTGAGTGAAAGAAAAACGATGATCTGCGTATCGTCCGCATACAATACCATGGTGAAGCCTAGATAACGGATGATGTCAGATAACGGGCGGACGCACCGATTAGATGTAGAGCTTTCATTGGGTGAAAGAGAAACAATGATCTGCGTGTCATCGGCATACGATACCATGTTGAAGCTTAGATAACAGGTGATGTCAGATAACGGGCGGATGTACAGATTAGATGTAGAGCTTGTATTGGGTGAAAGAGGAACGACGATCTGCGTATCGTCCACATACGATACCATGGTGAAGCCTAGACAGCAGATAATGTCAGATAAGAGGCGGACGTACAGATTAGATGTAGAGATTTTATTGGGTGAAAGAGAAATGACGTATCTGCGTATCGTCCGCATACGATACCATGGTGAAGCCTAGATAACAGATGATGTCAGATAAGAGGCGGACATACAGATTAGATGTAGAGTTTGTATTTGGTGAAAGAGAAACGATGATCTGCGTATCGTCCGCTTACGATACCATGGTGAAGCCTAGATAACAGATGATGTCAGATAACGGGCGGCCATACAGATTAGATGTAGAGCTTGTATTGGGTGAAAGAGGAACGACGATCTGCGTATCGTCGGCATACAATACCATGGTGAAGCCTAGATAACAGATGTCAGATAACGGGCGGACGTACAGATTAGATGTAGAGCTTGTATTGGGTGAAAGAGGAACGACGATCTGCGTATCGTCGGCATACGATACCATGTTGAAGCCTAGATAACAGATGATGTCAGATAAGAGGCGGACACGTACAGATTAGATGTAGAACTTGTATTGGGTGAAAGAGGAACGACGATCTGCGTATTGTGGGCATACGATACCATGGTGAAGCCTAGATAACAGGTGATGTCAGATAAGAGGCGGACGTACAGATTAAAAAGCATAGGACTAAGGGACGAGCCTTGTGGCACTCCACATTTTAGCTGATGGTTCGTAGAGAGAAAAGGCCCTTCGCTGACGTGGAAGCTCCTATTATTGAGGAACAATGATAGCCAAGAAAAAATCTATTCCGGCACACCACCCTTGCACAGGAGCCAACCTCACCTTCGTTTCCCTAGAATCCCTATCGCTGAGGCCACCCTCTTCCCCATACAAGTGCTGAAAATGTACCCCACCCTTGCACAGGAGCCAACCTCACCTTCGTCTCCCTAGAATCCCTATCGCTGAAGCCACCCTCTTCCCCATACAAGTGGTGAAAATGTACCCCACCCCTGCACAGGAGCCAACCTCACCTTCGTCTCCCTAGAATCCCTATCGCTGAGGCCACCCTCTTCCCCATACAAGTGCTGAAAATGTACCCCACCCTTGCACAGGAGCCAACCTCACCTTCGTCTCCCTAGAATCCCTATCGCTGAAGCCACCCTCTTCCCCATACAAGTGCTGAAAATGTACCCCACCCTTGCACAGGAGCCAGCCTCACCTTCGTCTCCCTAGAATCCCTATCGCTGAAGCCACCCTCTTCCCCATACAAGTGCTGAAAATGTACCCCACCCTTGCACAGGAGCCAGCCTCACCTTCGTCTCCCTAGAATCCCTATCGCTGAAGCCACCCTCTTCCCCATACAAGTGCTGAAAATGTACCCCACCCTTGCACAGGAGCCAGCCTCACCGTCGTCTCCCTAGAATCCCTATCGCTGAAGCCACCCTCTTCCCCATACAAGTGCTGAAAATGTACCCCACCCTTGCACAGGAGCCAGCCTCACCTTCGTCTCCCTAGAATCCCTATCGCTGAAGCCACCGTCTTCCCCATACAAGTGCTGAAAATGTACCCCACCCTTGCACAGGAGCCAGCCTCACCTTCGGCTCCCTAGAATCCCTATCGCTGAAGCCACCCTCTTCCCCATACAAGTGCTGAAAATGAACCCCACCCTTGCACAGGAGCCAGCCTCACCTTCGTCTCCCTAGAATCCCTATCGCTGAAGCCACCCTCTTCCCCATACAAGTGCTGAAAATGTACCCCACCCTTGCACAGGAGCCAGCCTCACCTTCGTCTCCCTAGAATCCCTATCGCTGAAGCCACCCTCTTCCCCATACAAGTGCTGAAAATGTACCCCACCCTTGCACAGGAGCCAGCCTCACCTTCGTCTCCCTAGAATCCCTATCGCTGAAGCCACCCTCTTCCCCATACAAGTGCTGAAAATGTACCCCACCCTTGCACAGGAGCCAGCCTCACCTTCGTCTCCCTAGAATCCCTATCGCTGAAGCCACCCTCTTCCCCATACAAGTGCTGAAAATGTACCCCACCCTTGCACAGTAGCCAGCCTCACCTTCGTTTCCCTAGAATCCCTATCGCTGAGGCCACCCTCTTCCCCTTACAAGTGCTGAAAATGTACCCCACCCTTGCACAGGAGCCAGCCTCACCTTCGTCTCCCTAGAATCCCTATCGCTGAGGCCACCCTCTTCCCCATACAAGTGCTGAAAATGTACCCCACCCTTGCACAGGAGCCAGCCTCACCTTCGTCTCCCTAGAATCCCTATCGCTGAGGCCACCCTCTTCCCCATACAAGTGCTGAAAATGTACCCCACCTTTGCACAGGAGCCAACCTCACCTTCGTCTCCCTAGAATCCCTATCGCTGAAGCCACCCTCTTCCCCATACAAGTGCTGAAAATGTACCCCACCCTTGCACAGGAGCCAGCCTCACCTTCGTCTCCCTAGAATCCCTATCGCTGAAGCCACCCTCTTCCCCATACAAGTGCTGAAAATGTAACCCACCCTTGCACAGGAGCCAGCCTCACCTTAGTCTCCCTAGAATCCCTATCGCTGAGGCCACCCTCTTCCCCATACAAGTGCTGAAAATGTACCCCACCCTTGCACAGGAGCCAGCCTCACCTTCGTCGCCCTAGAATCCCTATCGCTGAGGCCACCCTCTTCCCCATACAAGTGCTGAAAATGTACCCCACCCTTGCACAGGAGCCAACCTCACCTTCGTCTCCCTAGAATCCCTATCGCTGAAGCCACCCTCTTCCCCATACAAGTGCTGAAAATGTACCCCACCCTTGCAAAGGATCCAGCCTCACGTTCGTCTCCCTAGAATCCCTATCGCTGAAGCCACCCTCTTCCCCATACAAGTGCTGAAAATGTACCCTACCCTTGCACAGGAGCCAGCCTCACCTTCGTCTCCCTAGAATCCCTATCGCTGAAGCCACCCTCTTCCCCATACAAGTGCTGAAAATGTACCCCACCCTTGCACAGGAGCCAGCCTCACCTTCGTCTCCCTAGAATCCCTATCGCTGAGGCCACCCTCTTCCCCATACAAGTGCTGAAAATGTACCCCACCCTTGCACAGGAGCCAGCCTCACCTTCGTCTCCCTAGAATCCCTATCGCTGAGGCCACCCTCTTCCCCATACAAGTGCTGAAAATGTACCCCACCCTTGCACAGGAGCCAGCCTCACCTTCGTCTCCCTAGAATCCCTATCGCTGAAGCCACCCTCTTCCCCATACAAGTGCTGAAAATGTACCCCACCCTTGCACAGGAGCCAGCCTCACCTTCGTCTCCCTAGAATCCCTATCGCTGAAGCCACCCTCTTCCCCATACAAGTGCTGAAAATGTACCCCAGCCTTGCACAGGAGCCAGCCTCACCTTCGTCTCCCTAGAATCCCTATCGCTGAGGCCACCCTCTTCCCCATACAAGTGCTGAAAATGTACCCCACCCTTGCACAGGAGCCAGCCTCACCTTCGTCTCCCTAGAATCCCTATCGCTGAAGCCACCCTCTTCCCCATACAAGTGCTGAAAATGTACCCCACCCTTGCACAGGAGCCAGCCTCACCTTCGTCTCCCTAGAATCCCTATCGCTGAGGCCACCCTCTTCCCCATACAAGTGCTGAAAATGTACCCCACCCTTGCACAGGAGCCAGCCTCACCTTTGTTTCCCTAGAATCCCTATCGCTGAAGCCACCCTCTTCCCCATACAAGTGCTGAAAATGTACCCCACCCTTGCACAGGAGCCAGCCTCACCTTCGTCTCCCTAGAATCCCTATCGCTGAAGCCACCCTCTTCCCCATACAAGTGCTGAAAATGTACCCCACCCTTGCACAGGAGCCAGCCTCACCTTCGTCTCCCTAGAATCCCTATCGCTGAAGCCACCCTCTTCCCCATACAAGTGCTGAAAATGTACCCCACCCTTGCACAGGAGCCAGCCTCACCTTCGTCTCCCTAGAATCCCTATCGCTGAAGCCACCCTCTTCCCCATACAAGTGATGAAAATGTACCCCACCCTTGCACAGGAGCCAGCCTCACCTTAGTCTCCCTAGAATCCCTATCGCTGAGGCCACCCTCTTCCCCATACAAGTGCTGAAAATGTACCCCACCCTTGCACAGGAGCCAGCCTCACCTTCGTCTCCCTAGAATCCCTATCGCTGAAGCCACCCTCTTCCCCATACAAGTGCTGAAAATGTACCCCACCCTTGCACAGGAGCTAACCTCACCTTCGTCTCCCTAGAATCCCTATCGCTGAAGCCACCCTCTTCCCCATACAAGTGCTGAAAATGTACCCCACCCTTGCACAGGATCCAGCCTCACCTTCGTCTCCCTAGAATCCCTATCGCTGAAGCCACCCTCTTCCCCATACAAGTGCTGAAAATGTACCCCACCCTTGCACAGGAGCCAGCCTCACCTTCGTCTCCCTAGAATCCCTATCGCTGAAGCCACCCTCTTCCCCATACAAGTGCTGAAAATGTACCCCAACCTTGCACAGGAGCCAGCCTCACCTTCGTCTCCCTAGAATCCCTATCGCTGAAGCCACCCTCTTCCCCATACAAGTGCTGAAAATGTACCCGACCCTTGCACAGGAGCCAGCCTCACCTTCGTCTCCCTAGAATCCCTATCGCTGAGGCCACCCTCTTCCCCATACAAGTGCTGAAAATGTACCCCACCCTTGCACAGGAGCCAACCTCACCTTCGTCTCCCTAGAATACCTATCGCTGAAGCCACCCTCTTCCCCATACAAGTGCTGAAAATGTACCCCACCCTTGCACAGGAGCCAGCCTCACCTTCGTCTCCCTAGAATCCCTATCGCTGAAGCCACCCTCTTCCCCATACAAGTGCTGAAAATGTACCCCACCCTTGCACAGGAGCCAGCCTCACCTTCGTCTCCCTAGAATCCCTATCACTGAAGCCACCCTCTTCCCCATACAAGTGCTGAAAATGTACCCCACCCTTGCACAGGAGCCAGCCTCACCTTCGTCTCCCTAGAATCCCTATCGCTGAGGCCACCCTCTTCCCCATACAAGTGCTGAAAATGTACCCCACCCTTGCACAGGAGCCAACCTCACCTTCGCCTCCCTAGAATCCCTATCGCTGAAGCCACCCTCTTCCCCATACAAGTGCTGAAAATGTACCCCACCCTTGCACAGGAGCCAGCCTCTCCTTCGCCTCCCTAGAATCCCTATCGCTGAGGCCACACTCTTCCCCATACAAGTGCTGAAAATGTACCCCACCCTTGCACAGGAGCCAGCCTCACCTTCGTCTCCCTAGAATCCCTATCGCTGAAGCCACCCTCTTCCCCATACAAGTGCTGAAAATGTACCCCACCCTTGCCTTCCTTCTCCACACGTCAGCAAACATATTCTCTGAACACACTTCCCTGTTTAAAGATGTTTTTATGACTTTCCGACCTCTCGTAAAAGAAAACAATGACATCGAAGCCTAGAACTTTGGGCAGCACGATTGGAAATGACGCGTCACTGCTCATCTGTTAAACAGCGCAGAAACAAAGGCTTCCTCTGAAGTATGTCTTACAGTTCGTTATTGTATTTAAATTATAACTGTCACCTAAAAACTACAGTTAAAACGAACGCCTTATAACTAAAACATGGCTTTATCTCTAATCTGTTGTGAACAATAAAGGCCCCTTGACACCAATATAAAATACATTCAATAAAATGCTCACTCATATTTTTTCTTCTTACATTTTTTCAAATGTAATATAGTATGACAAATGCTGTTTCACTTTCTCTCCCTATCAAAAATGTATTTATTTTCCAACCAATTCCAGCTTGCCCTATAAAGTGCAGTACTTTCTGACTTGTCAAAAACCCTACATTTTTGGGTTCATAAATTAAATATGGACTGTACTTTTTTCGTACCATCAGCCATGTGACATATTTACTTCCCACGTCCCGTGCAAATTAATAGAAAGTGTCAAAGTCTTAAATTATTTGTTTGTGCATTTACAAGTCGTGTAAGAAAACATTTTAGCTACACATTTAAATATCAGACGACAAACACCAGTCAGTCTTTGTAAGATCCAGCCCTGAGTTACAAACATTGGGCAGATTAATCACAGAATTTCTTCAACTGAATATGATTGGTCCGTTCACTCAATAATACGCTATTCGGCCTGTCAGGCCATAAAAGACACAAGAAAAATACAACATTGCACAGCAGACTAAAAACAACATTACGAGGAAAGAAAGGACCACAATTCAAGCATTAATAAAATCAAGAATCGATGGTTCAACAGGATAGTTCATCAAGAAATATATTAACAAAAATAATTACATTATATACTCTAGTAAGTGATTAAAACGGCTAAATGTCACTGTTAAAACCACAATAATAAAAACTGTAAGTGAATAAAAAAACAGGGGTATTAGCCCTCCATCAGCCTCCTTGCTCTGGTGGCAGCTTTTAAAAAGAAGCATATTCTAAGACAGATGGTGGAAGTGTTTACCAATTGCAAGTTTTGTAGCCCTTCTTTGCACCTGCGGTAACCAAGGGTTTTTAACAAGGGCTTAAGAAAGTGTGTGTGTGCGTATTTATAGTAAACACAAAAAAACAGAGTGTAACAAAGATTGTTCAGAAAGGTTGTCACACAGACAAAATGTTGCAGAAGTCTCCAGATTAATACAAGGGCCAGTAAAGCACAAAAGATGTCATACAGTGTCAGCCCTAAACAGAAAAAGCAGAGATTGCTCCCAATGAGTTAATTCGAGGCCCAGGTAAAAGGCTGGCTCGGGAGAAGCGAGTAAACTATGGGGCATATTATCAACAACCGGCGATAAATATCGCTAAGCGCACTTAGCGCTAGGATATTTATCGACGGCTATCGATGAATTTTATCGCTGAGATAGCGTGCTATTAGCAACGCTTATCTCAGAATCGATAAAATTCCTGGCGCAAGCTGCCAAATGTCCGAATATTGCTGGAAATCCAGCGATAATCGCTCGACATTTGGCGATAGCTTGTTGATAGGGCTGGGCATACTTAACCATGATATCCACCTTCCATTGGATATCATGGCTAAGTCAAACTAAAAGCATGCGTAAGGAAAGTAGCGTTAACCAAGGTTAGCGCTACTTTTCTCATCGCTATGCTTGTTGGGGATTCCCTTGATAATTGGAGAAATGTCGGTTAACGACATTTCTCCAGTTATTTTGGGACGGAACGCCCATTTTGCATCTCATTAGAGATGCAAGGGTGGGCGTTATGGAAAAGGGCGATAGGGCAAGGATTCACGCGATAGCGTGACCTTGCTAATACAGCGATAAAATTATCGCCGCTTTTCGTCTGAAAACAGACGCTAAAGCGGCGATAATTTCTTATCGCCGTCTTGATAATATGCCCCTTAGATGGTGTAACACTGTGCTTTTCGTGCTCTCCAAGGCAAATCCTCTATCCTCGCAGAACTGGAGATATGAACGCCTAACCAGTAATTTGTCTCCTACCTTTATGGCTGTAGGTGACAAAAAGAGAGACAGCCCCAAGGCCTTCAAAGTAACCGATACCTAGCTCAGCCAGTGGGTGGCGCCTGTTGTGTCGTGGGCCCTGGGCCCACATGATAATTGAATCATGACACAGACACCATGTATGGAGGTGGTTAACTGGCCACGAGCACGTGCACCCGGGCCCTTTTATAAACAGGCTCACGTCACGAGTGACGCCTGTGATGGATGGGTGTGGGGTGCATGTGTGTCCACTCCCCCAAGGTAGTGGTTAATAAACTCAGTGTCTGCTGAGACACTAGAATGTGTCCAGCAGGACACAACATTCCTCCCAAATTTTAAGGAAAACAAAACAATCACTAGTCCAACCTGTAGGGGTAAATAACATTCAACTAAACACCACAGGGTCCATAAGCCTCACGAGTCGGGCAGCGGGAAGACCGCAGACATGGGGCTGGTGACTGACTGCAGCAGGACACTCTTCGCTGGCACTCATAATTTAACCTGAGTGGTTCAGGACACGACTGCTGGCTTGGAGATGTCAGCTGCATCCCAGCAGCATACCGGTGAAAACATGTCTTGAGGTTCGACGTTGCTCCACTCCGCTGAAGTTCAAGATGGTCTGTGGTGGGGGTCTAACAGTTCATTAAGACAGCGTGCGTCAAAAGCATGGTTGGAGTCCATGGTGAAAGTTCACAAAGGTGTTGCTGGTTCGACTGAAGTATCTGTTATACTACTTTGCTGTATCCGGTAACCCGTCGGTGGGGCAATATCAAGTCCAACTCTCCTGCCTGGGGAGACCCTTTGTCGGGGTTGCCACAGGACTGCTTGTGGGCTGTGCTGGGGCTGCGTGTGTGCCGACTGGGGGCAGCTGCAAGACCACCGAGGAGCCAGCACTTAGTCGCTCGCACAACCCTCAGGGGTGGATGAGCCTTGGTCAAGACATGCTCTCGCTGCCTCAGTTCAGGTGTAAGCCAGGTTAGCAGGTAGCCTCTGGTTCTGCTTGTCGGCTGGTTTAGCAACGGTGTAGGACTCCAGTCCATTGGTACTCGAGATATTAGTGTTTGACGCATTTGACGAGGACTGGCGTGATGGCATTGCCAGCCGTGTGGTGAATCTGGACAACAGTTGGTGACTACTTGCCGTGATGGTTGCAGGCCTTCGTTCTTGAGTCGATCACCTCTAGTGTGGGTGGCCAGGTGCCTCCATTTCCATTGGGGAGGCAGTTACATCCGTGCACTTGGACTTCTTGGTCTCCTAGTACGTTGGTGACAGTGGCGTGATGGACACGCTGAGAAACGTGAGGCATGAGACTCTGTTCACGCATGCTTGCGGCTTACTCTCGGTCTCCCGCTGGGCGGTCGCCAGGTCATTCTCTGGTTGTCAACCCCTTCACTTGATGTTGGTGCGTCGGGATGCACTGCTTAAGCAGCTCGGGTTCTCTTCAGCGTCCAGCCCGGCCACTCATTACTTCCCCTCCTGAACTTGGTCGGTTGTCCGATTCTTAGTGTAGACCCTCCGGTCACACTTCCACATTTCCTGCTGAGTGCGGTGTCATGCACATGGCAATGATGATGTAGTTGCCATTGAACCTGGACGACAGGTGGTGACGATCTTCTGGGGGAGGAGGTTACTGGAGAGACTTCGCAGCTACATGTCTCTGCCTTGCTGGGGCGGTTCTTTCACCTCTGGCATCTGCGGTCAGGAGCAGGGATGCCGTCCGACTTAGACTGCCGACACTCAGGGATGGACGGTTGCACTGAGAAGCATTGGGGAGGGATGCGGTTCGCGCTTGCTGCGGCTTACGTTTGGTTCTCCCCTGGGGCTGTCTCCAGGGACGTCGGTCCGCCTTGGTGGCTGTCTGGTGTCTCTGGGTGTGCTCTTGGCTTGTGGTGCTACGAGTCCTCGTGCTTCTCCTCTTGTTCTCCCTAGCGCACCTGTGTTTGTCTGGTTCTTCATGGTGACAGGATTGTCACTCTTCTTTTCGATTCTCCTTCCGGGTGCAGTCGCATGCACCTTCTTCCAAACAGGCCAACAGGGCCTATCAACTTCAATGGTCTCTGAGCCATGCGAGCGAGACCTCCAGTCACTCTTCTCTCTTTTTTCTTCCTGGGTGCTGGGTGGCATACAGCCACTTGACTTCTGCATTTCTTCTTCAAGTCGTGGCATCTGCCTCCATTCAGGCATGCCTAGCAGGGTTGGTCACTTCGAGTGACGCGCTCCATGCTCGCAGTACGCAGGTGGCGTCCGGCCACGTGTTGCGTGTCTTTGGAGCAATGTGGTGTGGTGGCAGCTTGCCACGTGGAGTGTGCAACTCTCCTCTTGCCTGTCTTGGGTCATTGGCAACTCCGACTTGAGGCAGTGTGAGGGAGGACACTCTGCTGTCTTCGGCATTGCTTCTTCTCTTTGGAGAGGTCTTTCTCTCTCCTGGGCATTTGCCCGTGCTGACGTGCTTCTGGGTGCATGTGTCGCGCACCTCGGACTTCGCACGCTTCGTCTTCTTCTTGGGCGCCCTCTTCTGGCACCTGGCGTGCCTGCTCTTCCTCCTTGCGGTGGTGGTCGTTCACCGCCAGGGGCGTGTGGCGCACTCTTCTCACTTGCGGTGGCGTTAGACAGGCACTGGGGTTGCACTCTGCACCAGTCTTTCTTGTGTAACTAGGTGGGGACAGCTGGCTGGAGGCTTTGCATTCTGGTTATTCCTGGCGTCACTGGACCCTTGGCAGCGTCCTTGGCTTGGTGGCTTTGGGCTTCCTGAGGCTCCTTGTGGGGGTTAACAGTCTCTACCCCTCCAACGCGACAGGCATGAGCTGGTGCCCCGTCAGGTAGTGTTGGGGCTACTATGCAGTGTCTGCTGGCGCCTTCTGCTGGCACCTTGCATGCCCACTTTCTCTGGTGGTGGTGGGCGTCCGCCACTTGGGGGCGTGCTGCACTGTCCTCTTTTCCCCGGGATGTTACTTGTCCATGTGCGGCCTCCTTTTTCTGGCCAGCATACATGCAACGCTAAGCCTTTACTCGACTTGTCTCTATGGCGGAGTGCTGGTGGCGCCTGACATTGCGCATAGTCATTTAATTTTTTGGGGTGACTGCCGGCAATCAGGCTGTGACATTGTCTCTTTATTGTTGCGGTGGCTGACTACCACTGAGAGCCATACCATGCTCTGCTCTTTTGGCTAGTCTTGGCTTCTAACCCCTTTTCTCAGGCTTGACTTGGGTACTGTACTTGTAATCAGGGCTGCCGTTAGAGGCAGATTCTCATGCTGGGGGGAGTCACAGGGTGCAGTCAGTGCTTGCTGTGGCTGTGCTTCACAGCCTTCATCTCCCTTGATCAAGGTAGGTGTAGAGGTGCCCCAGTTTGCAGCTTCTGAATCTATGGGGGTTTTGCATAACAAGTGTCATGGTCGCGGGGCACTGCTGACTTATATTCTTGTAAGGTGCTTGCCTGTGGTGTTGCACATTGACCACCAGGTGGCGCTACAGTTGTTTTCCTAGGCCACGGCAACTTCTGCAGGAGCTCCTCAGTGCTTCTTGGAGCAGATGCAGTGCCGCCAATGGCAGCCAGGTGGCGCTACAGGCACTTCGTAGGCCACCGCTCTCTTCGCTGAAGCTGCGCTCTCGTTTAAGGCTGTCCATGCGGGGGAGGGCACGCAGGGCCGGGAGGCTCATTACTTTAGCCCCGGTCAGGGCAGCCGCACGGAGGGACTCCGGTAAGTGTTGGCTTTCTTTACCACACGTTACCTCTTCACACACAGACCGCTTTTGCCAGTATGGCGGGCTGTGCCTGACAATGTCGGCATTGTAGGGAGCATGGCCATTGCTCCTGGGTGCTGCAGATCTGCTCGGCCGTGTCGGATCATGCCGGGATGGCGCTTCTCTGTACATATGGGGCCACTGCAGTCCTCACAGCGCTGCAGGCTGTTCCTCTTCCCGCCGGCAGCTGCGGAAACCGGCATGGGGCATGCTGTGCAATGGGCGGTAAATCAGGGCTGGTGCAACCTCCTTGCGCTTGCCGGCCAGCGCTGCCCTGCCTTAGCTTCACCGCACTTCTGACTTGCGGAGGCGAATGGTGGCAGGCAGGGGCAGCTTGCGGTGCCACAGGCATGGAGCAGAACTAGTCTTATGCCTTATCATACCACTGGGGTGTTCGTGGGCTCATTCACTCGCTGCCGTGCATCCCTCCTATACATGCCGCGACTCACCAAGCGGGCGGCACCGGGATTACCGGACTGTGGGAGACGATTGGACTCTTCACTCCCACCTCAGGGCCGGTCAGCGTAGCAGGCTGCTGCAAGTGGGGGACATGATCTCGCCAGCGTACTCCCAGTAGGTGCGGGGGTGCCTCCTATCTCGGCAACTCTCCCCCCCCACGAGGAACAGAGAGTCAGCACCCATGGTATGCGCGGGGTCAGACCCGCTCGTCGCCAATGTTGTGTCTTGGGCCCTGGGCCCACATGATAATTGAATCACGACACAGACACCATGTATGGAGGTGGTTAACTGGCCACGAGCACGTGCACCCGGGCCTTTTTATTAACAGGCTCACGTCACCTGTGACGCCTGTGATGGATGGGTGTGGGGTGCATGTGTGTCCACTCCCCCAAAGGAGTGGTTAACAAACTCAGTGTCTGCTGAGACACTAGAACGTGTCCAGCAGGACACAACGCAAAAAGAACAATTGATGGACAGAATGCAGAACAATGTCATACATTCACTCAGTACAGAGATCTGGGCCTAAATCCATCGTTTTTTTGCTCACCATGCCATTCCAGTTTGGACCCAGCCATATGCAAATCAGTCTTGACCCTGCACCCAATAGGAACAGTCCAGCCCGAACTGCCAGGCCAGGTCCTCCCTGGATTGGAAACAAGCATCCTAGGACCGGTTTCGGGGTTTTACCCTCAGCCAGGATAGCTTGACTCCAGTGGCATGGAGAGCACGGGACCCACGTCTGGGCGTACCCGTCACGATGATGGATTCAACCCAGATCTGTGACTGGGGGGTGAGTGTCTGAAAAGTTTCAGCGCTCCGTCCATCATCTCCTTGTGTTTGCTTTGTTCGCCCTAAGTTGGCAGGGTATGCCCAGACGTGGGTCCCTTGCTCACTTTGCCACTGGATTCAAGCTAGCCTGGCTGATGAGGGCTGTTAGCCCGAAACCGGTCCCAGGATGCTTGTTTCCGGTCCAGGGACGACATGGCTTGGCAGTTCGGGCTGGACTGTTCCCATGAGGCACAGGGCCAAGACTGATTTGCATATAGCTGTGTCTGAACTGGGGTGGCGAAGTGAGCTAAAGAACGATGATGAATTCAACCCAGATCTGTGACTGGGGGTGAGTGTCTGAAAAGTTTCAGCGCTCCGTCCATCATCTCCTTGTGTTTGCTCAGCAGGACACAACAGCGCCCAAGGCGAGACAATCCAAAATGATATCCCTGCTTAGTTTGGCTTGAAGTTTACTCAAATCCAATCCAAAGCAACCAAGGAGCCAGGTGGGTTGTATCCTCGATCTATTTTTGATCGAGCTCTGCGTGGATAATATAAGTAGAAGCTGTCGGGGGAGAGGTAGCACCCTGCGACAAATGCGATTTTCCTCGGTCTGAAGTGAACAGGCTTTATGGTAGCCCCAGACCCCGGCCCTGTATACTGCTCCAGGGATACATTGGGCATTGTATACTTTTAGCAAAGGAGAAATACTACTTTTAAGTGATGGATTGGAAAGATTAAAAACCGCCCGCTGATCTACCAAGCTTTAAGCGGCAAGAAGTCGCATGCGAGTGCAAGGTGCCAGCCGAGTTAAAAAGAAGTCCCAGGTAGCTAAACTCCTTTACACCCAAAAAAGACTGCCCGTCTATTTAAAGTACTTTTGCCAAGGCCTACGGCCATAATTTGGGATTTGCCATAATGCATTGTCAGATCTAAATTATTCATAAAGAGCACAAAACAGTTCACAAGTTCCCACAGAGCTTTTGGAGTACGGGCTAACAGGACCGCGTCATCCGCATATAACAATGTGGGAACCTGGACTCCAGCAATTCTCTGGGTGTCAACAGGACAAGATGTCAAATGGGAACAAAGGTTGTTTATGTACATAATAAACTGTAAAGGGGCCAATATGCATCCTCAGCGCACTCCACGCTTTAAGCCAAACTCAGGCGACATATCGCCTTTAGGGCTAATGCGCACCAGCGCTTTAAGATCGACATGTAGATAATACAGGAAATTGGCCATAGGGGCCTCAATCCCAAGTTCCAACAACATTAGCCACAGCTTTGATCTGTTCACTGAGTCGAATGCCGTGGACAGGTCCATAAACCCAAGATTGCTCAGTTATTTCACATGGTTATTTACCTAAACAGCATTTTACAATTCATATTATAAAATATATGACCATATTTGGCTAAAGCACAATCAATATTTCATCCATTATTTATACAGTATCCTGCAAGCAAATATATGGTCACTATATATATATATATATATTGTGACAAAGGCTCTGTGCCGAAATGCGTAGATGCTTTTTACCGATGTATCTTGGTGGAATAAACTACTTCCAGTGAATTTCAAGCCCTGCTGAGTGCCATTCTTTCCCTCTGGGCTTCTTTGGGAGAAGAAGCCTTTATATATATATATATATATATATATATTGATAAAATATGCCGACATAGATCGGACAGTGTTACTCGAGGAGATAGCCAAAATCAATGAGGAATTGGACAATATGGAACAAGTGGAGGAAAGAACAAAACTGCGCCAGGAAATGACACTCAGACTTAGGAAGGAGGAAGATAAAATCAAGGAGCGTAAAACTTATAAGTTCCATCGGGATAAAACCGATTATGAGGTGGGCCAAATCTTTACCTTCTCTAAGAAATATGAAGCTTTAAGATCCATCAAAGACAAAAGAACAGCAATAGCCAATTTAGGCACAACTAGGACAGATGAAGCAGCCTCTAGTACATCGCAATCGGATTTAAGCTCAGCTCCAGATAGTGAATCCGAACGTGAATCTGGTACAAGTCAGGTGAGACAAAAACACACGCTGGATGTGGAGCTAGGTTTTTTATGCGAGGACAGGAGTCAAACCCTCCGCCCACGTGCACAAAAAACCAATTACGGCCAAGACAGAACGGGAAACGCAAACAAAGAAGGAAGGCAAATAGAATCAGGAACAAATCAAAGAAAGCGAGGCGGATGGAGGAAAGGCAAATAATCAGTATGAGATCCATTGATAAGACCATTGTGAACCTATCCAATACAGAACTAAGCGATAATGACAAACGAGTCCTAAGTTTGGGACTAACATACTGCCCTGTGAGCAATTTCAGTTATGCAAAAACAAGATTGGATATCTTTAGGAGCACAAGAAAATTAAAACTCAGGAAATTCCACTTGACTAACAAAAAATATGACACGACTGGGGAAGCAGAAATCAGGACACAAGACTTGCAAAAGTCAACTCAATCGGATATGTCATTCGTTAATGAAATGCATGAGCTATGGGATCACAGCTCTACAACAAATAACTATGAAAATGAAATATCTGAGGCTGTCCCAAACGCTTCAGGTCAACTGGTCCATCAGATTGGCTTTACTCGTACACGAGGTCCACTAACCCAGTTCAAACCAAAATCTACATTTAATCCAGTCATGATGCGGGATTCAATCGATATCTTTCATGAGTTGGTAACAGAGCAGTTGAAAGAACTCAATATTAAAATGAATAAAGGAAAATCTAAATATAACAAACAGAATCATGATTATAATGAATTGATGAAAAAACTTAAAGCAAACAACAAAATTGTCATTCGCTCTTCGGATAAAGGTGGGAACATAGTGTTAATGTCCAAAGAACAAGACTCCAAGGAAGCCTATAAGCAATTGAACGACAGAACTTGCTATACGAAAAGCAGTGGATCAGAATTGAAATCAATGTATGCGGATTTTAATAAAAAGTTGTCGACATGGAAAAATAATAACTTGATTACTGTACAGGAATTCAAATTTTCAAAGAATAACCATCCTGTGGTACCTACAATTTACTTTTTGCCCAAGATCCATAAAGACCCTTTAAATCCGCCAGGCAGACCAATAATATCAGCCAGGAATGGGCTACTTGAACATACATCCCAATATGTGGATTTTTTCCTTCAGAATTTGGTAAAGACTTTGCCGTCAAATGTGAGTGATACTAGCGACTTTTTGAGAAAACTCAAAGATTTTGAATGGAAACAGGGTTATTTGTTTATAGCCCTTGATGTTAGCTCGCTTTACACTAGCATTCAACACACAGATGGACTGCGAGCTTTGGACTATTTCTTAGGGAACAAAATGGGCAACACAGGAGATCATAAGAAGATGTTAATTGAAATGGTTGATTTCTGTTTGATGAACAACATATTTATGTTTAATAACTTACTTTATAGACAAACCAGGGGTGTGGCGATGGGGGCCAGCTTCTCTCCCAGCTACGCGTGTTTACACATGGGCTGGTGGGAGGAGCTGGTCCTCATGACCAAATACCGAGAAATAATGGTAACCAAGGTAAAATTATGGTTGCGTTTCATCGATGATTTGTTCGTTATATGGGATGGCGATGCCAGTGAGGCCCAAGAGTTTGTGCAAGCCATAAATGTAAATGATTTGAATTTGTATTTTACTGCGGATATCAGCACCACCACAGTTAGTTTTCTAGACACACATGTTTACATAGATGAAAAAAGATAGAAACGAAATTATATCGCAAAGAAACGGCTGGAAACTCAATACTCCATGCCAGCAGTTCGCATGTTAAACACTTAGTGACTAGTATCCCCTATGGGGAAATGCTTCGGCTGAGGCGTATCCACAGTAAAGAAAGAGACCTAATAAAAACTCAGACAGATAGCAAATTACAGTTTCTGGAAAGGGGATACTCAGAACAGGTCATTAACAATGCTATTTCTAAATCTATGCGGAAGAGTAGACATGATTTGTTGACTGAAAAACTAACCAAAGATGACGAAAGTGCACTCAGAACAGAAACTCAGATTGATGAAACCAAAAAAGAGTTTAGGATTATAATCCAATACAGTAAGCAACACAAAAAGATCCAATCTATAATATCTCGCAACTGGCCTATGGTTCTTAATGATCTAGTGATTGGCCATAAATTGCCCAAGAGACCATCTATAACATACAGTAGGAGTCGATCGATGAGAGACGACTTAGTCAAAACAAGTCCTGAGATCATAGAGGTAACTAGTTGGCTGCAAACTCACACAGGTTTTTTTTAATGTAAAACATGTAAGGCATGCCAACAAGGAGATAATAAAATGACTTATATTACTCCCTTCAGTGACAGAAGCTACAAAATATCCAAATTACTAACATGCAAAACAGAATTTGCAGTGTATGTCTTAACATGCCTGTGCAACCTACAATACGTAGGAAGCACAAAGTTACAAGTGCATAAAAGGATACTACAGCACTTGAGGGCAATTAACAACCAAGACAACACTTATCCGGTAGCTCGCCATTTCAAAAATAAACATCAGTCCAAAAGTCAGGATCTCAGGTATTTTGTTATAGATTCAGTACCATCAAGTAGAAGGGGCGGCAACAGTGAACATAGACTACGCCAGTTGGAGACTAGATATATATTGGAACTTAACACCAAACAACCATCAGGTTTAAACATAACGGAGGATCTTTTTACATGTCTTTAATTATTTATTCCATGTCGATACATTGTGGTGAGGTTTTAAAAAGAATTCAGGAAAATTATTTTATCAGTGTATTATGACTGTGGATTTTATATATGTATTTATTGGTTATTTATTGACATTTTAGTTTTTTAGCTATACATATTTATTGATGCATACATGAATATTTAAGCAAAATGTTTCTATTATGGATTTTATTGTATTGCTTATATGATATTTATTACAATATGTACTTTTATTTATGTGTATATGGATTAGAAAATGTCAACGGGGACAACATCAATACGATGACTTCTATAATCATAATCGTGAATATCTCACTGATCCACCATGTTTTATGTTTAATCAATCAGGGTATTTAAACTGAAACTATAAAATTTATATAAAAAATTTGCAATAATTTAAACCGAATAAAAAGACGAAAAAAACGCATGGATGACCACCACTGCAATCGCTTCAGCTCAGAGCTGGTCACTGGGGCTCCAGTACCATGAATGTATAGATATAATTTAGTTGTGGCAAATGCATACGAAAAACTTAGATATAAAAAACATTAAGTCAAGTACCTGGAAACACAACATTGGGAGATTTGGTTTTAATAATATACTCACGTAAGCACTTTAGCACTATTTTGCACTGTTTTAATTTTTGCACTATTTTTGTATACAATTTTAACGTAATGTATTTTATAATATACATGAATTTAACTGAATAACCAGTACAACTTTAAGATACAATGTACTAAATTATAACCAAGATTTCGGTTTGCAATTTTCAAATGACTTTAATGTCAATGACGAATAGGAAAAACATACGAAGAATTATTAAGTAGTCTTTCGTCCATGTTAACTGAAACTGAATATCATGTGTTAATCATTAGGCTTGCACTAGTCACTTTATAAGCCAATGACCAATACCAAACTATGTCATGTGATCAAGGCCCGTGGAGGGGCTGAAACGCGTCATGGCGACTTGCACAAGTAATAAATAATCTTGCACCTACTTTGTGGTCCGTATCCGTTTCTGTCATAAGACGTTGAAGGTAACGGGAAGCCTTGTCCCCATTGATGCAAGGGAGGAAATAAATCCAAGTGCGTTCAAACTCGACAGGAGTGCGGCTCGTTTTTCTTCCTCAACCAGAGGAGGAGTGTGGATGATTGAAAGCGGTGTGGTTCAGCCGCGGGGCGACGCACCCAAAGGAGCGCTGTATTTAACCGGCAACAGGGAACCATTGTGAGGAATATATATATATATATATATATATTCAACAAGGAAAGTTGCCGTTCCGGATGGAACGCACTCGCCGGAGGTCAGGCCAAAGACAGGGCTGCTCGCTCAGGACATCTCCCCTCACAAACGCTGCCTACGCGTTTCGGGATACCTCCCTTCCTCTGGGCAGCATAGAACAAAATGAAAGACATCAGCAATTCATGTCAAAGTCCCTTCTTAATTTTGCATCATTAACCCTGATGAAAAACCAGGTAAGTAGAACTATTGCATGATGGGACTGGAAGTCCTGTTTTGCATATCCAAGTGGGCGCAGGCTTACAAGTTTGAAATTAAAATTTCCTCGTGGGACAAACGATGTGCAAAGTGGCGCCCTGCCAATTCAAAGGCCCCTCCAGCTCCGCTGCGCATTGTAAGTACATTGCTGCAGACCCACTCGGGTCTCGTGGTGGTGCGAAGCCGTGGCCTGGGCTTGGCCACATATATTCAACAAGGAAAGTTGCCGCTCCGGATGGAACGCACTCGCCGGAGGTCAGGCCAAAGACAGGGCTGCTCGCTCAGGACATCTCCCCTCACAAACGCTGCCTATGCGTTTCGGGATACCTCCCTTCCTCTGGGCAGCATAGAACAAAATGAAAGACATCAGCAATTCATGTCAAAGTCCCTTCTTTATTTTGCATCATTAACCCTGATGAAAAACCAGGTAAGTAGAACTATTGCATGATGGGACTGGAAGTCCTGTTTTGCATATCCAAGTGGGCGCTGGCTTACAAGTTTGTAAATTAAAATTTCCTCGTGGGACAAACGATGTGCAAAGTGGCGCCCTGCCAATTCAAAGGCCCCTCCAGCTCCGCTGCGCATTGTAAGTACATTGCTGCGGACCCACTCGGGTCTCGTGGTGGTGCGAAGCCGTGGCCTGGGCTTGGCCACACATATTCAACAAGGAAAGTTGCCGCTCCGGATGGAACGCACTCGCTGGAGGTCAGGCCAAAGACAGGGCTGCTCGCTCAGGACATCTCCCCTCACAAACGCTGCCTACGCGTTTCGGGATACCTCCCTTCCTCTGGGCAGCATAGAACAAAATGAAAGACATCAGCAATTCATGTCAAAGTCCTTTCTTTATTTTGCATCATTAACCCTGATGAAAAACCAGGTAAGTAGAACTATTGCATGATGGGACTGGAAGTCCTGTTTTGCATATCCAAGTGGGCGCTGGCTTACAAGTTTGTAAATTAAAATTTCCTCGTGGGACAAACGATGTGCAAAGTGGCGCCCTGCCAATTCAAAGGCCCCTCCAGCTCCGCTGCGCATTGTAAGTACATTGCTGTGGACCCACTCGGGTCTCGTGGTTGTGCGAAGCCGTGGCCTGGGCTTGGCCACACATATTCAACAAGGAAAGTTGCCGCTCCGGATGGAACGCACTCGCCGGAGGTCAGGCCAAAGACAGGGCTGCTCGCTCAGGACATCTCCCTCACAAACGCTGCCTCACGCGTTTCGGGATACCTCCTTCCTCTGGGCAGCATAGAACAAAATGAAAGACATCAGCAATTCATGTCAAAGTCCCTTCTTAATTTTGCATCATTAACCCTGATGAAAAACCAGGTAAGTAGAACTATTGCATGATGGGACTGGAAGTCCTGTTTTGCATATCCAAGTGGGCGCAGGCTTACAAGTTTGAAATTAAAATTTCCTCGTGGGACAAACGATGTGCAAAGTGGCGCCCTGCCAATTCAAAGGCCCCTCCAGCTCCGCTGCGCATTGTAAGTACATTGCTGCGGACCCACTCGGGTCTCGTGGTGGTGCGAAGCCGTGGCCTGGGCTTGGCCACATATATTCAACAAGGAAAGTTGCCGCTCCGGATGGAACGCACTCGCCGGAGGTCAGGCCAAAGACATGGCTGCTCGCTCAGGACATCTCCCCTCACAAACGCTGCCTATGCGTTTTGGGATACCTCCCTTCCTCTGGGCAGCATAGAACAAAATGAAAGACATCAGCAATTCATGTCAAAGTCCCTTCTTTATTTTGCATCATTAACCCTGATGAAAAACCAGGTAAGTAGAACTATTGCATGATGGGACTGGAAGTCCTGTTTTGCATATCCAAGTGGGCGCTGGCTTACAAGTTTGTAAATTAAAATTTCCTCGTGGGACAAACGATGTGCAAAGTGGCGCCCTGCCAATTCAAAGGCCCCTCCAGCTCCGCTGCGCATTGTAAGTACATTGCTGCGGACCTACTCGGGTCTCGTGGTGGTGCGAGCCGTGGCCTGGGCTTGGCCACATATATTCAACAAGGAAAGTTGCCGCTCCGGATGGAACGCACTCGCCGGAGGTCAGGCCAAAGACATGGCTGCTCGCTCAGGACATCTCCCTCACAAACGCTGCCTATGCGTTTTGGGATACCTCCCTTCCTCTGGGCAGCATAGAACAAAATGAAAGACATCAGCAATTCATGTCAAAGTCCCTTCTTTATTTTGCATCATTAACCCTGATGAAAAACCAGGTAAGTAGAACTATTGCATGATGGGACTGGAAGTCCTGTTTTGCATATCCAAGTGGGCGCTGGCTTACAAGTTTGTAAATTAAAATTTCCTCGTGGGACAAACGATGTGCAAAGTGGCGCCCTGCCAATTCAAAGGCCCCTCCAGCTCCGCTGCGCATTGTAAGTACATTGCTGCGGACCTACTCGGGTCTCGTGGTGGTGCGAAGCCGTGGCATATTCAACAAGGAAAGTTGCCGCACCGGATGGAACGCACTCGCCGGAGGTCAGGCCAAAGACAGGGCTGCTCGCTCAGGACATCTCCCCTCACAAACGCTGCCTACGCGTTTCGGGATACCTCCCTTCCTCTGGGCAGCATAGAACAAAATGAAAGACATCAGCAATTCATGTCAAAGTCCCTTCTTTATTTTTCATCATTAACCCTGATGAAAAACCAGGTAAGTAGAACTATTGCATGATGGGACTGGAAGGGACTTTGACATGAATTGCTGATGTCTTTCATTTTGTTCTATGCTGCCCAGAGGAAGGGAGGTATCCCGAAACGCATAGGCAGCGTTTGTGAGGGGAGATGTCCTGAGCGAGCAGCCCTGTCTTTGGCCTGACCTCCGGCGAGTGCGTTCCATCCGGAGCGGCAACTTTCCTTGTTGAATATGTGTGGCCAAGCCCAGGCCACGGCTTCGCACCACCACGAGACCCGAGTGGGTCCGCAGCAATGTACTTACAATGCGCAGCGGAGCTGGAGGGGCCTTTGAATTGGCAGGGCGCCACTTTGCACATCGTTTGTCCCACGAGGAAATTTAATTGACAAACTTGTAAGCCAGCGCCCACTTGGATATGCAAAACAGGACTTCCAGTCCCATCATGCAACAGTTCTACTTACCTGGTTTTTCATCAGGGTTAATGATGCAAAATAAAGAAGGGACTTTGAAATGAATTGCTGATGTCTTTCATTTTGTTCTATGCTGCCCAGAGGAAGGGAGGTATCCCGAAACGCGTAGGCAGCGTTTGTGAGGGGAGATGTCCTGAGCGAGCAGCCCTGTCTTTGGCTTGACCTCCGGCGAGTGCGTTCCATCCGGAGCTGCAACTTTCCTTGTTGAATATGTGTGGCCAAGCCCAGGCCACGGCTTCGCACCACCACGAGACCCGAGTGGGTCCGCAGCAATGTACTTACAATGCGCAGCGGAGCTGGAGGGGCCTTTGAATTGGCCGGGCGCCACTTTGCACATCGTTTGTCCCACGAGGAAATTTAATTTACAAACTTGTAAGCCAGCGCCCACTTGGATATGCAAAACAGGACTTCCAGTCCCATCATGCAACAGTTCTACTTACCTGGTTTTTCATCAGGGTTAATGATGCAAAATAAAGAAGGGACTTTGACATGAATTGCTGATGTCTTTCATTTTGTTCTATGCTGCCCAGAGGAAGGGAGGTATCCCGAAACGCGTAGGCAGCGTTTGTGGGGGGAGATGTCCTGAGCGAGCATCCCTGTCTTTGGCCTGACCTCCAGCGAGTGCGTTCCATCCGGAGCGGCAACTTTTCTTGTTGAATATATATATATATATATATATATTGCCACATTGGTAGACCATCCAGGTCCACCGAAAAAGGAGAGCACTCACGGGAATTTTGCAGTGAAAAAGTATTTAATGTGCGAAACCTCCCCCCGCACCAACAGACGCGTTTCGCCGTTGCCGCCTTCTTCGATGCTATATATATATCTTCACTAAAAAACAAAGGTTACAGGGACGTTTTAGTTAGGCTCAGGTTTCACTCATACAAAACCAGTGAAATTCAGCAGTTATAGATAGATGAGCTAATTATAACTCACGCCCAAATGCACTGCTTATGACTTCACATATTACATCACTCGCTATATATATATATATATTTATTGTCTGATTTGTTAAATCATTACAATCCACATGTAAAAAGACGAAATGTAGAAAAACATTAAAAGAATTTTTTCGCTAGGGTCCACCCATCATTCTCAATTGAAATAAAGCAATAAAGTAGTTGATATAAAATTTCTTCTAATACAAGGTAACCATCGCTTACGTAAAACCACATGGCAACATAGTATCGTTAAAAACAATAATAAAAAAGGAAAATAGAGGTTACTTCTAAAAACTACAGATAAAGCACCAAGTTGTAAAAAAGTGTCCCGAAGTTTATGTACAGTTCAGAGTGACAACAGTCAATTATCAGTAGTCGATAATAGGTGCACTTTTGCCGCACTGCTCCCCGGTCCACCACGGGTTGTCCCGATTGTTGTGGAGGGAGTGCCGGCCGCCTTCATTTCCCTCTTCCGGTCTGGAGACCGGAGGGGGAGGAGGCTCTTACTGTATTTTACTTTCATGCCTGTTCTCCCGCGAAGCGGACGCGCGCAGTTGGCCAGGCAAGCTGAGGGTGACTCGTTCTTCTAAGCACCGCTCAGTCGTAACTACTCTGCATTACTTAACGTGTGTTTTTAAATAGCGCTTTTATTCTTTTTATTACGTTGCTGCTATTTACCTGCACTTTGCACTTTTGCCGCACTGCTCCCCGGTCCACCATGGGTTGTCCCGATTGTTGTGGAGGGAGTGCCGGCCGCCTTCATTTCCCTCTTCCAGTCTGGAGACCGGAGGGGGAGGAGGCTCTTACTGTATTTTACTTTCATGCCTGTTCTTCCGCAAAGCGGACGCGCGCAGCGGGCGCTCCGGCGGCGCGCCAAAGGCAAGCCCGTCTGCGCCCGTCCGCGCCCGACCGGGACCAGGGGCCACAAGCCCCGCCCAATTTCGCGACATAGTGATCTATAGCCCCCAGCAGCTTCACTCGCTCAACGATGGACCTAAGGATACCTGCCGACACTCCCTAAATATTGCTAACGGAGACTCCCACTGTTACTACTGTGGCTTTTCTCTCCAGCTTTCCCTTAAAGAGCCAAATCCTCCAAGCAACTCCACATTACTAAGGATGTCTCTCTTAAACTGCAGATCGCTTCCCAAACATTCTACAGAACTTGCTATCCTGCTACAAGACCTGAAACTTGATGTGCTATTCCTTACAGAAACGTGGCTCCAAAATGACTCGGATCCAATCCTTGTTCAATGCCTCCCCCCCGGCTACCTAATTCACAGGGTAGACCGCAAGAATGGCAGAGGTGGAGGATTAGCAATTATTGTGAAAAATAATCTCACCTGTCGTATTACAGCAGACCCTCTAGCGGACTGCGAAAGCCTCAGCTTCTGGATAGATGTATCTCCAACTAGCACCTTCTCTGGCCTCCTAATTTACCGCCCCCCAGGCCCTCCCAGCCAATTCCTCAATATTCTCCCTACCACTGTCGCTAATCTAGCGCTTGCACCAGCCAATTTCACGGTGCCAGGCGACCTTAATCTCCATCTCAATGTTCCATCTGACAAGATGGCCAATGAGCTAATTGAGAATCTCCAGGCTCTTCAGTTCAGCGAGAAAGTATCCACTCCAACTCACTGCAAAGGTCACTTACTGGACCCTGTGTTCAGCAACTGTGATGAATTAAGTGTAGGAACCCCGTCCCCCTCCCTTGGACCGATCACTTCCTAATTCCCTTAACCTGGGAAATACCCAGACTCTCTCTTCACCAAACTCCTATCCCCGTGCAAGAACGGAACTGGTCCAGCCTCCCCACTGAACAGTGGAAACACGTACTGGAAGCCACCAGTCCAGCCAGCGACCCCAATCCCATCCTAGCTATTGAGAAATTTAATCTGTGGATAGAAGGTTCACTCGATGCAGTACTTCCAATAAAACCTAAATATAAAATCATTAGGCAGAATACCGCCCCTTGGTTCTCCCCCAAACTGAGAGAGCTAAAACAATCCTGCAGAAAGATTGAAAGGAAGTGGAGGAAGGATTTCTCACACTCCTCGAAGTTAGAATATAGGGAAGCAATAAGATCCTATAAACGGGATATCAAAGCTGCCCAAGCCGCGTTCTATGAAAACAAGATCAATCTGTCTGCAAACTCCCCTAAGGAAATTTTTCGCATTGCCAAAACCCTCACCCAACTGCCAACGAAACCACCCTCACCTGAAGGTGCGCTCACATGTTGTAACAACCTAGCAGACTTTTTTCTGCAGAAAATTCAAAACATCTATCTGTCTTTTCTTTCTAGTCAAACCCCTCTAACTATGTCACCCATGCCAGAATTACAACATGGCAGCAAACCTTTACTGAGTCAATTCCCCCCCCCTTGACCTGGCTCTGCTGTCCCCAATTCTGACGGAACTGAAATCCGGCTCCCCAACAGACCCCGCCCGCCTCACATTTTCACCTCTGCCACCGAGATCATCTGTCCTGCTATCCTCGACCTTGTTAATTCCTCAATCTCATCTGGCATAGTCCCGCCGGCCTGGAAATGTTCTATGGTCAAAGCCATCCTAAAGAAAGCTAACCTTAATCAGGATGACCTCTCTAATTATCGCCCAATCTCTCTCCTCCATTGGGTGAGCAAAATTCTGGAGAAACACATTAACATCACTTTAGTGGATTTTCTAGAATCCAACGACTTACTCCACTCCTCCCAAACTGGCTTTCGTCCCAAATTTGGGACAGAGACCGCCCTCCTCGCAGCAACTGAGGAGGCTAGAATGATCCTAGATCAAGGAGGTAATGCCGCGATTATTCTCCTTGACCTCAGCGCCGCTTTCGATACTGTTGATCATAACACGATGATCCTCAGACTCAGAAGCTTAGGAGTATCCGGTATAGCACTAACCTGGCTACAATCCTTTCTGAGTGAGCGATCCTTCAAGGTCTTTGAAGGAGAAGTGTCCTCTAAGCAGTTGCCCTTAACGTGTGGGGTTCCCCAGGGCTCCTCCCTAAGCCCCACACTATTTAACATCTACATGAGACCCCTGGCTGAGATCGTCCACCCATTTGGCATCAAAACCATCACCTATGCAGATGATACCCAGCTCGTGGTGGCACTTAACCACCCCGATGGGTCATCCTGCACTCTAGGCCATTGCCTAGAGGAGGTTGCCAGATGGATGGAACTCTCATGCCTTAAACTCAACGGGGACAAAACGGAACTCATGCTCCTGGGCAACTCTCCCTCTTTCAACTCGGCTACACTCTGGCCCAACTGTCTTGGACCGGCCCCTACCCCTAAAGACCAGATAAAGAGCCTTGGTATCTGGCTAGACCGCTCCCTTACCTTCAATTACCAAGCAGCTAAGCTCGCGGCTATCTGCTTTGGGTTACTCAGACTGTTGCGAAAAATCCTGCCCCTCCTCCCTTTCCAAGCCAGAAGGATCATGGTCCAAGCCCTCATCCTCTCCCGCCTGGACTATGGTAACATTCTCTTTCTGGGAGCCCCTCAATATACCATCAATAAGCTCCAGATCATCCAAAACTGCGCCGCCCGCTTGCTTCTTCAGATCCCCCGCCGACAGTCAGCCAGACCAGCCCTGGTATCCCTGCACTGGCTGCCAATAAAGCAAAGGATCCAGTTCAAGACACTGTGCACTGCTCACAAAGTGTTCTGGAAGACAGGCCCAGCTGTTATCCAATCCCTGATTACCCCATACCAACCTACAAGAAATCTCCGCTCATCGACCGCCTTTCTCACCCAACCCCCAAAAATAATAAGAGCTAGATGTGGCGGTCGGTCTTTTGCCCACAATGCGGCCATTCTCTGGAATTCCCTCCCACTTCACATTCGAAGTGAACCTAATCTGCTATCTTTTCGGAAGTGTCTAAAAACTTACCTCTTCAGAAATGGGGTCTAACTTTCATACTCGCCCGTCTAATGGCTGTGCCGTTCTGCAGCGCTGGGAGGCCTCAGGGTAGCCATCGCACTTTATAAATTTCATTCATTCATTCATTAAGTTCGCGTTTCGTATTGTGGCAGGGGCAGAGTACACAGATTTTGCTAGGATGCTGCTTCGTAGATATACCGTTATTTTAGTCACCTGTGCACGTTCCTTGAGTTTGGTAAAGGGCCTGGAGTTTGCTGGTTAAGCTTGCGATATGCAAGGTGGATAAAGATTGTGAAGCTTATGTTTAAAGCGGTGTTCTCTGGGTTCAATGCCACAATGATTGCCTGCCTACAGGACCGGACTCCCAATCTATTCCACTCTGGCCTCAGTTTTAGTCTGCGCAAAGCCAGCAATGCTGGGCAGAGACACACAACATGCTCCAAAGACTCCACCAATTCCCCGCAGGCCCTGCACAGAAGCTCGTCTGATGGGCGACGCCAAAGTAGTAGATGTTTCAGGAAGTGCCATTCCCCCAATCTAAGTGCCTTAAACCACAGTTTTAAGTACAGGGGGTATGTGCAGGGCAGGTATGGTGGAAGAGAAGCCAGCTGATAAGAGTTGATTACTGCCCATGCATGCTTGCGTTTGGCGAGGAGTACTTTGTCGGTAGAATGGGACAACATACGGATGCGCTTCTTAATACTTGTTTTAAAAACTGTATTGCTAGGGTTAAGGTTCCAGAGATCGCTTGCTGATAATTGCTGTTCACATTCATGAAAGAACTTACTGTATGACCCACCAGAATTACTAGAGCTGATATCTGACCATAGCAGTGACTCGAGGGAACCAGCTCCGGCCTGCCTTAGCTTGCGGCACAGTTTTAAATAAGCACTTGCGCTTAGCATTTCGTAATTTAAAAGGCCCAGTTCTAGTCGGATCTGTGCTGCGGATGCGGATTTTGGCATCTGGAAGACCCTTTTATAAATCTTAGTCACATGTTGGTTTAATATTGTGCTAAGTTTGCCCAGGGAAATTTCGAAGCCATACGACAACGTGGGCCCTATTTTGGCTCTCATTATGTCCAACATTGGGGTTAAACTTGGGCCTGTCAATTTTTTTGAGAGTTTTGAGAGATTCACTTGAAGAGCCATAGCTTTCATTGAGATGTCGCTGCGATGTTTGGCAAAGGTGCCCCTAGAGTCGAAGTTAATCCCCAGGTATTTATAAGATTTTCCTACCGCGAGTCCAGAGTTGTTATACGACCAGCCACCGCCTCCATAGTACTTTCTGCCAAATACGACCACTTGAGGTTTTTTTAGGTTTACCTCTAGGTTGTTCGTAGCGGTGTAACTATGTAATTTGTTTAACAGTTGTTGCAGCCCTCCTCGAGTGAGACTGAAGAGGGCGAGGTCACCGGCATACAGAAGGTTGCTTAGCTGAACACCACCAATCTTAGGGGTATGGCTGTTTATCGCATCTAGTTCCGCTGAGAGATCGGCGATGAACAGATTAAAAAGCAGTGGAGCTAGCACACATCCCTGTTTGACTCCCCTTGTCGTCTTGATTTTTCGAGACAGATGAGAGCCAGTGCCAAGCTTGACTTGTATCCAGGTGTTGGTATGTAGTTGGACTATTGCCTCCAAGAGTTTGACCGGAATTCCCCACTTCGTTAGCTTGGCCCAAAGTGCTGCCCTTGGGACCCGGTCAAAGGCAGCTTTAAAGTCAACAAAACAACAGTAAACCACCTTGGATGAGACTTGTGCTTTATCGATGAATATTGATAGTGCCAGTAAATTAGACATGGTGCCAGAGTTTGCAATAAAACCGGTTTGATTTTTTGGGATTAGTCCTTTCAGGTCAGCCCAAGAGCTCAGTTCTTCGAGTAAAATACTCGCAAAGTACTTTGCCTTGTTGTCCAGTAAGGCTATCAACCTGTAATTATTTGTGGACGAATGGGAGCCAGACTTATAGATTGGGTGGATTATTGTACCACGCCAGGAGTCAGGTATAGTTGAACTCCTTAGTGAAAAATTGAAGAGGGTTGCTAGTTGTTTTGACCAGAGAGGGATATTTGATTTAAACAGGACCTGTGGCAGGCCGTTTGGACCTGGCGCTCCATCTGGTCTTGCTATTGATAGTATTTTAGCTAGCCTTATTTGGGTGATAGAGATTTTCTCGCATTGATGTTGCCTCGACTCTTGTGAACAGTCCTGGCACTCCATAGGGGCATCTTTAATCAGTATGGAATTATTAATTGCTGTAGGATCTGCTCCTCCATTGGCCCTAAAATGGCCAGTCAAAAATGTTGCCCATTCTGCCTCTGCAATGTTTGCACTCCCCTGGCTGGTAGTTCCGTTTATTTGCCTATTCACTAGCGCCCAGAATTTTCTTGAGTTCCGGTTTTTGCTTTCCCAGAGAAGCTTACACCAGAATTGTTCAAGATGGAGTTGTTTATCCTTTTGATATGCCCGCCTGTAGTTTTTTTGTGCGATTTTGTACTCAATCAGTAGGCCGTTAGTGTCAGGGTGCTTCCTGGTTGCCCGTAGGGCGGTGTTTCTGATCTTCTTTAGCACCATGGTTTGATTTAAAATAGGGGGCTGGGTGCTGCGAAAATCGGTATGGGAGTGCGAAGGGGATGGGAAAAGGCTTAACAAATGAGAACATCACTCATGACATGGTTACTGATGACATCACTGAAGACATCTCAAATGACATCACTAATGACATTACTGATAATATCATCCACAGAATCACTGACGCACCCATTCACACACCCATAGAAGTTTTCATGCACCCACTCCTACACCCCATCCCCTGGGGTCCAGCCTTTTTAATTTAAATTTTTACTAAACTAAAAGAGGGGGGCTGAGCAGCCCCCTCCCGAGCCGATTTCGGTCGTGGGGACCCCATCTGCCAGGGCCTGGCCTCTTTTTGAATTTTGTCAAAAACAAATAATGGGAGGGGGCGTCGCGGCCCCAGTACCAGGCCAATTTTGGACCCGGGGACCCCATGACCCGGGGCCCAGCCTCTAGTGTGGGTGCTCTGGTCTCACTCAGGGCACCCACTTTCTAGTGTTGGGGACTGCCAGGCCTATTTTAAATAGGGGATGGGGGCCACGCGGCCCCCCTCCCCGGGCAATTTTGGCCCGGGGGCCCCATCTCCCGGGGCCTGGCCTATTTTTAATTTTTTTTTAAAGTAAAAATATAATGGGAGAGGGGGCCGCGAAGCCCCTTCCTCGGCCCATTCTGGCCCCAGGGACCCCGTCCCCTGGAGCTCGGCCGCAGGTGTGGGTGCCTTGGTCCCACCCAGGGCACCCAATTTCTAGTGTTGGGGACTGTGGGAAAACCCCATCCCCTGGGGCCTGGCCTTTTTAGTTTACATTTTTTTTTAAATAAATGGGGGCCCCGGGAACCCCATCCCCCAGGGCCCAGATTTTTTTTTTAAATAAATAATTGGAGGGGGGCCACGTGGCCCTACAGCCGGGCCGATTTTGAATTTGGGGACCCCATCCACTGGGTCCTGGCCTCCAGTGTGGGTGCCCTGGTCCCACCCAGGGCACCCACTTTCTAGTGTTGGGGACCGCAAGGGGAGCCTCAAAGCCCACGTGGTCCTAGCCGGCTCTCTGCCTCCTGTGGGAGCCGGCACTTGCTTTGACACAGAGGGACCTGCAAACATGCAGCTCCCTCTCTGTCAAAGCAATTGTGCTCCGCTTTGATCAAGCGAGAGCAAACTGCTCTTGCTTGCTCAAAGTGTAGCTCAGTTTGCTGTGGCTTGGCAGGAGCGGTAAAGCTCCAGACAAGCCGTAGCAAACACCAATGTCACAAGGGTGGGAACCCCGGGACATTGCTGGAGCCAGCCCTGGTGGGGTGGTGGTTCCCAGGGCCATCTACGGCTCCACGGGGGGGGCAACGTGGCCACCTCTTTCAAGTATTTAGCCCTGGGGAGGTGGTGGTCCCTGGGGCCAGGTGTCCACAACGGACCCCCTTAATTATTCTTTTTGGTCCCCGGGGCTGTGGGGGAGCATTCTTTTTAAAATAATGTATGTGCCCCAGGGAGGTGGCAGTCCCTGGGGCAGCGGGCAAGCCGCGTGGCTCCCCCACCAATTATTACTACCCCGGTAAGGTGGCGGTCCCAGGGGCTACGAGGAAGGCCCCACGGCCTCCCCCGCATTCCTTTAAAAAAAATCTGTGTGCCCCGGGGAGGTGGCTGTCCCCGGAGCAGCGGGGAAGCCGTACGGCTCCCCCGCCAGTAGTTTACATTTACTGCCCCGGGGAGTTGGCGATTCCCGGGGCTTAGAATACCCTTACGAGGGGGGCCCTTCCCCCCCTCCTATATATTTTACACATGCCCCCAGGACCTGGCCCACCCGGGGGCCGATTGCAAGCGAAGCGCATGACCACGCATATTACATCACTCATGACATTTTCTATGACATCATTGATAATATCACTGCAACATTTGCAGTGAAATTATTGATGAGAAAATTGTGCGCGGGGGCGCAAGTTAAAGTTACTTTAAGGCACTAAGGTAACTACAGTCACTTGAGATAACTATACCTATAGCTGCTGAATTTCTATGGTTTTGCGTGTGTAAAATCTGAACCTAACTATAACGTCCCTGTAAACTTTGATTTTTCCAGTGAATTTTTAAGATTTTTTAAATTCTATTTCCTAACTAAATTTAGGATTTTGAGATGGGTAGTGGTAAAAGGTTTTAAGAATAATTTTAGGGTTTAAAGGCATGTAGTGGTAAAGGGTGGTAAGGGTATTTTAAGGACTAGGGTGGGTAGTGGTAAAAGGAGGTAAGGGTAATTTTATGGCTTAGGGGTAGTTAGTGTTAAAGGAGGGTAAGCATACTTATAGGGTATTGGGTTAGGTAGTGGTAAAGTGAGGTAAGGGAAATGTTAGGGTTATGGGGTGTGTAGTGGTAAAGGGAGGTAAGGGTGATTTTAGCATTTAGGGGTAGGTAGTGGTAAATGGTGGTAAGGGCAATTTTAGGATTTAGGTGTGGTTAGTGTTAAAAAGTAGTAAGAGTAATTTTAGTTTTTAGGGGGTTAGTATGGTTAGTGTTAAAGGGCAGCAAGGGTAATAGGGTTTAGCGATGGTAAACTAGGCAGCCATTTTGGAACTATACTTTTTATCCTTATAAGATGGCCACACATTGACACATTGAATGTAGTAGCAAAGCAGTGGGCATCCTGGAACTATAGAAGATAATGTTTCAGGGTGGCTCAATGTTCTTTTCTCTAGTTTTGAGATAGCCCTTATGTTCCAAAGGCTATATGGACAAACAGCAAGCATTGGCAAAGCAAGTCCAACTCACCCTGCCAATGCATGTGTCTTTTTTTCTTGGTAAATGTGAGGAAATCGGGTGTATTCTATTATGTAGTTGTGTGACCTCACCGTGTAATAAATAAATAAACTTACCAACTCCTTTAGGACCAGTAAGTTACGTTTGTCAAACCTTCAGCTCAGGCCTGGGTAGCTGTGGCTCTGAGCAGCAAGGCTGACACAAAGGAACAAGTGTAAAGAATTTAAACAGCACCAAAACAATTGAAGGAGAAATTCACGAGACAATGAAGAAATCCGATACCAATTCATAAAAACAGATTGCATTCTTATGTATTTTTAGACACCACAATAAAAAAGATCCAACAGAGTGTTTCAAAGATATACAATTTACATGGTATGGTAAATATGCACTTTTCACTTTACCACAAACAAGCAATGGCAAATTCAATGAATTTAACACACACATTTTTCCTTTACAGCGAGAGTCACAGATCACAACATGTTTTTTTGGCCCTGCGGGGTCCCTGTGCAACCCCCCCCCCCCCAAAAGGCCTAGTGGGTCAGGGTGTTTCTACCCTGCCACCTTTTCTTCTTTTTAAAGGTTTTTTTATGTGACTCGGTTCAACCAAGTCTTGGATGGGGATGCGGATCCTCTGCATCCCCAGTTGTATATCTTAAAAATCTTTAAATGTCTCCGCAACTACTGAACGGATTTACACCATTTAACTAAAAGGGTGCTTTCTGGACCAACAGCTACCTTTCTGACAAATTTGGTGAAATTCCATTCAGAAGTTTGGGCTGTAGCAGTTTCTAAAGTTTCCTATTGAAATTAACATGGAGAAAAAGTATTTTGGGACCCCCCTTTTTCTCAGCCCCCGCTTGAGGGATCACCCCGAAACTTTCAAGACGCCAGCTGAAGTGACTGGCAAACTATCTTTGAAACGTTTGCGAGGATTCATCAAACAACAACAAAGTTATTGGCAAATAAAAAAACACTCTTCCTATGGAAGTAGGTAATGTATATATATATATATATATATATATATATATAGTTCCAATCCTGTATGTCGGCAAAAACACAGGCGCTGACACCGTGGGAGTATATCACGGAACGATTTATTCCATTTGAAGACCAAGACGCGTTTCGGCGGCGGACCGCCTTGCTCACTACGCCAGGTAACAATTGATTACACATATATATATACACATACACTGATTGGTAAAGCACACTTAAGGCAGTTGCCATAGAAACCACTTCTGTGTAGTAGAAACAGAAAACATATTCTCTAAATGCAATAACGGTGCAACAACCAAAAAGAAAACCCTTTCCATATTTTTTTAGAAAAAGCATAAACACTGTCAATAACGAAATAGTAATTTACCTTCATATTTAACATAACACTCAAATAAATATTTATATATTTAATTACAAGTAAGTGAGTGTTTAACTTATTCACTAACAGCAAGCAAGGAGAGATAGCAAAATAACGCTAATAATAAGCTAAGCCATATATAGACAAATAAAAATTACAGCATATGATATGTAATACTGATATGTAAATGTCATTATTATATGAATCCATACCCAAAAGATTTATATCTGTGAGAATCGAGTAATGTCTCAATTGGGAAGTTTTAAATGATGTCTGCGCCTGGATGTAGTTGCGCTTTATTCAAAGACATGAGTTGATGGTGTCAGTGGGAAAACGGGATACTGCCCAAGTGGGCTTAGATCCTAAACCTATACTCCCTATAAATATAATGCAACAAGTCATAAACACTAAGGAGTAACACCCACATGGGTCAAAGTAATCAATAAAGAATAATGTCCATACAAGCTACTTCCTAGACCCGGACTGTTTATAATTATAGCACAGAAAAGGGTATTTGCTATGATATTACGCCCATGTGGGCAATATCTACTAATAGCAATTTAAAGCAAGGGGGCATCGCTCCGAGCTCGCTGTAGTAACAGAAGGGGTGTGCAAAATAACTAAAAAATTAAATTAATAAAATAAAATTAAATATAGAAAATAAAAAGTGCAAAAACCTAACGTTACAGGAGGGAAAACAGAAAAGAGCGGGACAAGCGGCATATATGAATTACAGGTGCACATTTAAGGCTTCATCAGCATTCAACCCTTGAGGAATTTTGGAGTCCAACAAAATGATATATTTGGACTCCAATCTTCTGAGTGATAGCTGTCTATTGCCCCCTCTGATGTTTTTGGGGACACTGTCTATCACAAAAAAGGAAAGTTCTTGCGATTTCCCTGCGTGGCAGATATTAATATGTCGTGCCACGGGGTATGTATGGTCATCATTAGAAATAGCTCTAAGGTGCTGCAGTATTCTCACATGCACAGGGTGTATAGTACTCCCTACATATTGCTTGGCACATGTACACTGTAAAACATACACAGCGAAATCCGTTTTGCATGTGAAACAACCACGGATTTCAAAAGGAGTTTTCCTGAAAGGCAGTGGAACAGACTTGGTGTTAATCCCATGCTTGCACGCTTTACATTTATAGCATTTGAAAAATCCCTTCTGGGGTTTCAGCCAGTTAGTACTTTTTTCAAGAGCTGGGGCACTTTTCACAAGTTCCTGGCGCATGGATTTGGCTCGTCTATATGTAATCTGTGGGAGTTTTTACTAGTTAAGCCAATAACTGGGTCACAACTGACAATACGCCAGTGTCTGTGTAGTATTATCCTAAGATTAGTGTGGTATGCATTATACCCTGTTATTAATCTTGGGGTACCATTGTGAAAACGTTTCTTACATTTGGGGTCCTTTTTACTGGAGAATAATAGATCCTCCCTGTTAGTACTCACACACTTTTTTCAGCATTGGATAATGTTTTTTCGTTATAACCTCTGCATCTAAGTCTATCAAAGAGGCATTTTTAGAGTCTCGCAGCCCCTCTTGAGTGCTACAATTACGCATCATTCTGAGGCATTCTGCATATGGTATGCTCTCCTTAAGATTAGTGGGATGGAAGCTGCTAGCATGAAGGATGGCATTTCCAGATGTAGGCTTTCTATATGTGCGGGATTGGATGTTATTGCCCTCAATGTAAATCTCTAGATCAAGAAAGTGGATAGATTTTTTACTGATAGTACATGTGAAGGTTAAATTAAGGTTGTTACTATTGATTGCTTTGACAAATTCTTCTGCATTTACCTCGGACCCTTGCCACAAGATAAAGATATCATCAATATACCTCACATACAGATTCACACTATTTGTCATAATTTCTTTATGTTCCATCATGAGTACCTGCTCCTCCCACCAGCCCATATGCAAATTAGCATAGCTGGGGGCGAAGCAAGTACCCATGGCTGTCCCCTGTATCTGTTTATAATGTAGTCTATCAAACAAAAATATATTGTTTTCAAGACACCATTCCGACATTTGGAGCAGCATCATGGTATGTTGATGTAAGCTGATCGGTCGTTTACCCAAGTAGTGTCTAAGTGCATTGAGACCATCCCTATGCCTGATACTGGTATAAAGAGTCTGTACATCAAGTGTCATTAGTACACAATTATCACTCCAATTACAATTATAGATCTTCCTCAAAAAGTCCCCAGTATCCTTTAAATAAGCCGGGAGTTCTTGTACAAAAGGCTGTAAAAAATAATCTATGTAGCTGGACGTGTGTTCAAAAAGACCCCCAATAGCAGATATGATTGGTCTGCCCGGCGGGCATACAGGATTTTTGTGAATCTTAGGGATGAGGTACAATTTCGGTATCATCGGATAATCATTTTTAAGGAAACCCAGTTCATATTTGGAGATGAGTCCCAGTCCTCGCCATTTGTACAGTTCCGCATGGAAACGTTCTTTTATTCCCAAGATAGTGGTGTTACTGATACGTGTGTAGCAATCTCTGTCTTGAAGCTGTAAAAGTGCTTCCTGGTTATATTTATCTAGGGGCCACAGAACTATATTGCCCCCTTATCAGACCATCTTACTACAATGTCTTGACGTTGTTGTAGTTTATGAATCAGTTTATCATATGCCACCCTTTGATTTAAATTGTTTTTGACATAATCAAAGCTGCTGAAAGTTGCCAATCTTTTAAGGTCCTTAATCACGTTCTCCGCAAAAATGTCCAAATTATCTTTAGGCATCATAGGTGTAAACACTGACTTAGGTCTGAATGGTGTCCTGACGCTTTGATAAATGTCTAGATCTGATCTAAGTGCAGCATCTTGTACAGATATAGGAAGTTGGTTTGTATCACATTCCAATTGTACCAGGTCTGTCAGAAGACTCATGTCTGCCACACATAGGTCTCCCACATTATCCTGCTCCTCAGGCTGGATGCACCCAAATTTGTTAGTGTAAAAATAATATTTTTGCAATTTAAGCTTCCGCATGAATTGGTAAAAATCTATACGGGTTTGAGTATAGTCAAAATTAGATTTAGTACAGAATGTCAGTCCACGTGATAAAATACATTGCTCTTCTGAAGTCAGCTCCATTGAAGAAAGATTTATAACTGTGTTTTCAGTGTCCATAGGTATTTCTACCTCCGTCTGTTCCGTCTGTAAGCTGTATTTGTCGATTTTGGCGCCTCTTTTGCCCCAGCGCCCGTCTTTGCGCCTTCTTCTGTTTGATTTAGTTTTTTGCTTATATATTCTTGCCGATTTGGCCGGGGGCGAAGACTCATTACCCGTTCTAGCCGTAAAAAACCAAATTCCTGCACTGGTGTTGGTACCGTGAGGGTCGGGTTACTGCTTGAGGCGCCTTCAAGGTCTGACTCTATTTCAGAACTGAGATCTAATTCACTTGGTGTGGCATTTTGCATTGTTCTGTCCTTAACAGAGGAAAGTTGTTGTCGGCGAATATTGTCGAACTTTCTTGAGAAAGTATAGATTCTCCCATTAAGATAATCATTCCTATCTCTCTGGAACTTAGTTGCCTTTCTCTCTTTAATCGTTTGTTCATATTTAGTTAATCTTGTCTGGATTTCGTGGACTAATTTCTTTACTTCATCTTGATTGCTCAATTTATGTAATTCATTGTTTATTTCTTCAATTTGCGCAAGCACTTTCTCTCGGTCACTGGTAGCGTACTTAATCAATATTTGTAACATACGTGCAGATGATTGTGCGTTATTATCAGCCCATTCTTGTAGCATCGCAGGGTCAGGGTTGTCATAAGTTGGTGCTGTTAGTATCCTTAGACCTCTAGGCACACGTCCCACATCTAAGTACCTTTTCAGCGATTTACACTCCCACCATTTTGACACTTCTGTTTTACGGAGTCTCTCCAAATCTTGGGTAAGTCTCCGTATGTCATTTACTGCCGGTTCAGAGCGTGCTCCTGTGTGTGCCGAGCCTGTGCTGGTACTCGTTTCGGCATCGCAGAAAATATCTAATGCCGCCTCTTCCCGCTCTCTCTCCCACTCCACGGCCATCTCTGGAATCAAATTCGAGTTCCGTGATACCCACTGCCCGTCACTCAATACACGGGACTACCTCTCCCATCAGCCACCAGTAGGACCGGCTATGCCACAACACAGAACACACTTGAAGGTCTTACCTGGGACTCAGATCGCCCTCCGGCTACCTCGAGAATCAGGAGACTCTTCTCTGTGTGGGTGTCAGGTACGCTAGTCCAAGATATCCGCTGCGGGGGCTCCGCGCTTTCTTTTCAAAGCTGCTTCCACTGTGTATACCGGCAGCGCAGAGCTCCAGATCGAGGAGGGTCAGCGTGAAGATTCCCGGATGAATCTTACATATAGTTCCAATCCTGTATGTCGGCAAAAACACAGGCGCTGACACCGTGGGAGTATATCACGGAACGATTTATTCCATTTGAAGACCAAGACGCGTTTCGGCGGCGGACCGCCTTGCTCACTACGCCAGGTAACAATTGATTACACATATATATCACACATACACTGATTGGTAAAGCACACTTAAGGCAGTTGCCATAGAAACCACTTCTGTGTAGTAGAAACAGAAAACATATTCTCTAAATGCAATAACGGTGCAACAACCAAAAAGAAAACCCTTTCCATATTTTTTTAGAAAAAGCATAAACACTGTCAATAACGAAATAGTAATTTACCTTCATATTTAACATAACACTCAAATAAATATTTATATATTTAATTACAAGTAAGTGAGTGTTTAACTTATTCACTAACAGCAAGCAAGGAGAGATAGCAAAATAACGCTAATAATAAGCTAAGCCATATATAGACAAATAAAAATTACAGCATATGATATGTAATACTGATATGTAAATGTCATTATTATATGAATCCATACCCAAAAGATTTATATCTGTGAGAATCGAGTAATGTCTCAATTGGGAAGTTTTAAATGATGTCTGCGCCTGGATGTAGTTGCGCTTTATTCAAAGACATGAGTTGATGGTGTCAGTGGGAAAACGGGATACTGCCCAAGTGGGCTTAGATCCTAAACCTATACTCCCTATAAATATAATGCAACAAGTCATAAACACTAAGGAGTAACACCCACATGGGTCAAAGTAATCAATAAAGAATAATGTCCATACAAGCTACTTCCTAGACCCGGACTGTTTATAATTATAGCACAGAAAAGGGTATTTGCTATGATATTACGCCCATGTGGGCAATATCTACTAATAGCAATTTAAAGCAAGGGGGCATCGCTCCGAGCTCGCTGTAGTAACAGAAGGGGTGTGCAAAATAACTAAAAAATTAAATTAATAAAATAAAATTAAATATAGAAAATAAAAAGTGCAAAAACCTAACGTTACAGGAGGGAAAACAGAAAAGAGCGGGACAAGCGGCATATATGAATTACAGGTGCACATTTAAGGCTTATGTGACTCGGTTCAACCAAGTCTTGGATGGGGATGCGGATCCTCTGCATCCCCAGTTGTATATCTTAAAAATCTTTAAATGTCTCCGCAACTACTGAACGGATTTACACCATTTAACTAAAAGGGTGCTTTCTGGACCAACAGCTACCTTTCTGACAAATTTGGTGAAATTCCATTCAGAAGTTTGGGCTGTAGCAGTTTCTAAAGTTTCCTATTGAAATTAACATGGAGAAAAAGTATTTTGGGACCCCCTTTTTCTCAGCCCCGCTTGAGGGATCACCTCGAAACTTTCAAGACGCCAGCTGAAGTGACTGGCAAACTATCTTTGAAACGTTTGCGAGGATTCATCAAACAACAACAAAGTTATTGGCAAATAAAAAAACACTCTTCCTATGGAAGTAGGTAATGTATATATATATATATATATATCCAACAAATCTTCTTTAATCCTCCAAAAGAAGAACGCCACACACCCAACTTGCATAGAAACAGACGCTTTATTTAATCACAACAATGGGCAGCTTAGTTCAATCCTGACGCGTTTCGGCTCATATGAGAGCCATGTTCACAGGTAAGGCTTCCAGCAAATTGCGGCGTTGACAACCTGCCTTTATACGCCCTGTAGAAACTACCAGGTGCTGACGTAGTCTCTAAGTACTGCAATTCCCATAATGCAATGAAGAAAGATGTTTATCTCTGTTTTATGAATCTCAACTTGCAATTCGTTTTCCCATTGGTATTGATAAATAATCAGGGACATTGCAGTTAATGTATTTCTTTTCAAATGTTCTTTCTACATGCTGACAATCTTCGCCCATAAAAATACGCTGCTGTTACATTGGTGAGACAATCACCAATGTAACAGCAGCTTTTCGCTCTTTCCGCTCATTTGCTCCACCTGTCTTAAAGTGACACAGGACTCCTTGGTTTGGGAATCTTTCCGAGCCTGGTTGCAGCACAGAAAACTGCAAATTAAAACCGGTACTGCATTTCTGAGGCCCACCGGAGGGCTAAAAACATTAATAATAAATTGGAAAGGTTAAAATAACCTGTCAACAACATGGGCCCCACTAATGGGGTTGAATTGACACTACAACTACCGGCATGCTGCTCACTAGGGAGCATATGTAAGAGCGGAAATGAAGGTTGAGTGTTTCCCGTCTTTGCCAGTTTTCCCCCCATGAAGAAGGAGCAGCCGCTCCGAAACGCATTGGGATTTAAATGGATTTGGAAATGTCAGCGCTGGTTTCCCAATAAAAACTACGGTTAATCGCCTTCTGTGGAGTTGCGTCCTTAAAAGCTCAGGGCATCTTTGGAATATATATATAAAAAAATGCAGGGAGACCGCCACTAACAGGCTGTTGGTGGTGGTCTCCCCGCCATCTCAACCAACTTTACCGCTCGCCACATTTGGATGGCGGGCACCTGTGTGGCGGTCGGAAAGACCGACCGCCAAAGATCCGACGGGCTCCTTGCCCGTCGGACCATCGGAGGCTGAGTAATGCCTACAATGGTGGTGGTGCCTACCTGGCACCGCCACAGGCATTACGATGTTCATTTCCTCCGGCCCTTTCATGGCGGTGAACCTGCCATTAAAAGGTTGGCGGAAAGGGACATTGAGGGCTCCATTTACCCCCTGGCCCACAGACACGGGACCTGGGGGGCACCTATGGTGCCCCCCTACATATCCCTGCACCATGTGGCAGGCACCACATGGTGCCTGTCACGTAGTGCAGGGATATGTGTGGGGTGTTTGTTTTGTACTGCGGCTTGTGCTGCAGAGCCCAGCATCCGCCTCAATACAAAACATCGGCAATGCAACCACAACGGTGGCAGTCGCATCGTAATTTGCCCTGTGGGACCACTGCCTTGTAGGCGGGCAGTCCCAAATGCAAAACGCTGGCGGACTCACTTAAGTCCGTCCGCCATTGTAATCAGGCCCTAAGTCCCCTGTCCTGAAGTTATAAAAAAAAAAGATTTATGTGGGCAGGGTAGGGATACCCTGATCCCTAGACCCCATGGGGGACACAGAATGACGTCACTGGGGCAAAAAAAGAAAAAAAAAGAAGAAATGTTGAAATCCCACAAGACTCTTGCAGGATCGGAAAAAACAAACAAAATAGTGGCTGGGCCGCGTTTATTTATTATAAGCCCTGGGGAGTCTACTACTAGAGGCGTGTTCATAAAGGGGGAGGGGGGCTGCATGCACCCCCTCCCCGAGCCATTATAGGCCCCCGGAAGCCCACCCCTGGTGCCGAACATATTTTTGATGTGGAGGGGGGATGCACAACCCCCTCCTTGAGCCTTCGGAGGCCCCGAGTAGCCCAGCCCTAGGGTTAAAATCAATAAAGAATGGGAGGCCCTGGGGAACCCACCCGGGGCTGAAATTAGCCTACATGGGGAGGGATGCCATGCAGCCCCCTTCCCCCTTCCCCCTGCCTCAAGAGACCCTGGGGAGCCCACCCCCAGAGCCAATTTATTTAAGGGAGGGGGCCACACAACTCCTCTCCTTAAGCCAATAATGGCCCCAGGGACATCATCCCCTGGGGCCAGCTCACAGTCTATGTCCGGGGAGCCGACCCCTGGGACATAGCAGTTTTCCTGTCCGCAGCGGCGCGAGCAGGGACACCTGTGTTTGCTCTCATTTGGCAGGAGTATTTTCAAAACTCCTGCCAAGCGGGAGCCAGCACCAAGTCTGCCCCCATTGTTATATCCCGCATAGAGGCCCTAATGTAGACACGTTCGTACATGCCCTAAAATGGACTTATTCATATTTACCCTAATATGGTCATATTTGTACTTGCCCAATTATGGTCATAACTGTACATGTCCTATTATAGTCATGATTCCCTATATATAAGTCCGTTTTTATATAGCGCAGCTACTCACCCTTACGGGTCTCAAGGCGCTGGGGGCCGTAGTGGAAATTAAGTGAGCTATTGCCCAGAGTCACATGGTGCTGAGCTGAGCTGCCGCCGGAGCCGGGGATCGAACCGTGAACCCTGTGCTCCGAAGTCAGCTGCCCTGGCCGCTGCACCACACCTCTCCACTATATAGGCATGATCTTTCACCTACATTGGTCCCAGCTAGTACACAACGAGCTCTGAGGGCTGAACGTTATCTATCCTGTGGTTTTGAATACAGCAGGGTTTTTCCCAAGCACAGGCCCTCACTGTACTCATTAATTATGCATGGCTTTCTAAGAATACACCACGTGCATAATATGTATGTACAAAGTTCACCCCTGACGTCTTCCTCATGTCCAATACAAACCATACTGAGGACCAAGACTCTTTAGGGTATAAATACACCACATCTTGCCCCGGTAAGACAGAGGGAACCGAGACTTCCATGCTGACACACTGACCAGAGACGCTAAGGCTCCTGCAAGCTGACAGTGGTCTGACACAACCCGGACGGGGTGTCCACCTCGAGACCAGGACGGGGTCCCAAACTCTCTCTATTCAGGTATGGGGGTTCGACTAAATCCTAGGAGGATTCTTGGCTCTTAGCTTCTAAGACCTACACACATATGCTAGGTACACTCAGGTACATCTAGTTAGGCATAGTAGGAGTACGCGCACTTGCATAATGCTTTTATATTCATGTATGTATCCATGACTATTGCAATATGGTAGAACTGTTCTATCCCTTTGCTTTTATCGTACTGCTGATAATATAGCTCTGCTTTTGTCTGCTGGTTACCACAGCATATATATTTTACACTAGAATAACAACTGTTCAATAAATACTTATTGAAACGCCCGACTGTTTATTCTGTGTAACTCTCTGAGACAAACCGAATAAGTGAGCACGAGTGACTGAGCGAAAGGTAGTACATTGTTTCCACGATTCTGAGGGAATCAGGGTTGTCATGATCTAAGGTTGCCAGAAACTAATCTCTCCCCGATAAGAGGAGACACTAGTGGCACTGCGAGCTAGCTAATGCAAAACTAGGCTAACATATACGGTGGGGGTGCACGGAGTCAGTCTGCCACCAAGCCCACAGTATATGTTATCCAAACGCGCAGGTCCTGCAGGGGTACTATAGGAGCTACACGACATGGCGCCGCCAACGTTGGTTGGGTATGTATTTAACAGTAGAATCTGAGTAGTTCAGTCGTGCTATTCTCAGAGAACCTACTCACAAAACCCCAGAGACGTCTGGAGTGGGTGGGCACAAAATCCACCGCAGCTGAGTAGTACGAGAATACTATTTATTGGCTGTTGGTTATTCAAGCTTGAAGGACATATAGTTCCTACAATTGTGCATTTTACACCTTATCTTAAAAATTCTTTAACCTCCCTTCTTCCAATTAAAAATGGTGGAAGAAACAAACACAACAGGGAGAGTTACAACAAACCTCTTCGGTTTAGAAGAAGACCCTGAAGATGCAATACAAATTGCACCAAATTTCAGAAGGGCAGTAACCATAAAACTTCTAGAACATAGCTTAAGAGCCAGGGGTGGTAATGTAATTTTCGTGATTGAGGCACACAAATCCAATAAAACAGAGGTGTTCTATTCATGGGTTACATTACCAGCAGCAAATGCAGTTACAAATGTATTTTACTACTACCTAGAAGGTGAAACACCAGCGGACTATACTCCTTTTGAGGAATTAGAGGTTCCGCTCACTTACCAGGAGCATAATTACTGGTTTAAAGGCGCCCTACCCCACGTACATGGAAGAGCAAGATTAGGCCCGCTCGGAGGAGCAGGAGCCACATGGCCCATATTAGCGGCATACACACCGCATCCTCACATTGACACAATGCCACAGCCAGACTTACTCGTACAACACAGAGATTTAATTAAAATCTACAGAAACCTCACACAATTCGTGATGAGGACTTTAACAGTTCAGCCTGCACCAGCTGCAGCACAAGACACTCCAGTCCAAGGTATAGTTAATAAAATAACTCCACGATAATGGGCAAAATGCCAGCAAAACGCGAACAAATCCCATTCTGGATAGCTCAGAAAATAACTCAGCTTGAAGCAGTATTCCCGAATACTACCACCTGTGATAAACACAGAATTCTAACAATCTGCTTGCCCATGGGTCTCACACCACAAGTAGAGGACTGCACCTCTTGGGGTTCAGTCTTTGCTGCCATATATACCAGAACACATGGTATCCCGTCAATAGCAGTAGTACCTGAAGTATTGAAACAGATACAAAATGAGTACGGAGCAAAGCCTGCCCTTAATTTAGGGATGAAGTTGCTAAACAACTTTGAACAGGTCTCAGCCATAATACTAGCTAACATTAAGGGGAAAGCAGCTTCTGTGGCGATCCGCCAACGCCTAAGGGAGTTCAGTCCAGTAGATCAACAACAGGAACTACCCAAAATAATTGAAACTGCATATGCAGAATTAGGCAGAGACAGTCTAGGTGGGAAAGCATTAAAACCACAACTGAAGGACACTACAAAGCAGACACCTACTTCTTCTAAAAAGAAGTGGGAAAATAAAAAACAACAAAAGTCTAAAGACACCAGATCTCAATCCAGAGGTAGGTCTTTTCAACAGGAGCCCTCTGAAAGGAGGTATAACCTCAGGAATAGGGATAATATTAAAAAACCTGACAGGTATCAGGATACTGATACTCGTTCCTCTCGTTCCTTTCAGGGTTCGTCAAGAAACTCCGAGAGGGAAGGACGGTCAGAACACAGACAAGAGGAGCGTACAAAGTCCAGAGACACGCAACGCGCTGCGGACTACGCACCTAAAAAAGAAGATAAGCAAAAATCAAAACCTCAGTTCAAAAAGAAGAAGGTAGCAGGTCTCAAGATTAGACATGCCCAGAATTCTGAGGACACAGCTTCTGAACGAGGAGTGGGTTCTGACAATGCTAGACAGCGCGGCAGAAGTAACGATAGCTCGCCAGAACCTGAAGGAATTTCTTGTGACAGCGGAGTTGAGTGAGTATATCACGGTGGAAACACCTGATACTCGGGTAAGTGTCCCACATAAGTTCCATGAGATAACACTCCGGATGGAGGGGGGCAAGCCCAGAAAAGTTAAAGCTCTCTTTTGGAAAAATCTGTCATCTGGTTATGACATTCTATTAGCAGAACAAGACTGGCCGCCAGCATTCGTCATGGAGTGCCTTAGGGGAGAAACTGTAATTTTTCCAGCCTTTTCCGACCTCGTTCCCATTCACCTAAAACATGCATATGCGCAGGAGTGGGCGGTGACCCTAGCTCCAGCATTATATAAAAATCATGTTGGTTGGGATGAGGATTCAACCCACCACGTGATCCCGTTAAAAGTTTCCCCAAATGCTCAAAGGCAATACCCTATAAAGCAGGAAGCTAAAAAACAGGTCAGGGAGATTCTAGACCAACTAGAATACCAGGGGATGATAGAAAATTGCACTTCACCTATGAACAATCCTTTGTTTCCCGTAATGAAACCTGACAACACATATCATTTAGTTTTGGATTACAGACATTTAAACACTTGCACAAAGACATTTGCAGTTCAAAATGCACACAGTGCCGCATTAATGAATAACATTGTACGGAAAAAATACAAAACACTTGATATCTCAAATGGATTTTTCTGCCAAAATATAGCGCCTGAAAGCAAGTATCTAACCGCATTCAGTGCGTTAGGGTCCCAACGGCAATTTTGCCGACTCCCCCAAGGGTATAAGAATAGCCCGGGGTTGTTTTCAGCAAGGGTAACAGAGTTACTCCAAAATTTGGATGAAGAAGCATTGTCCTATGTGGATGATATTTATCTGACGGACGATGACTTAAAGAGGCACTTGACCAGGGTGAGCACCATTATTATGGGATTCGCCTCTGAGGGCTATAAATTTAATTTTAAAAAAATCAAAACTTGCCCACCTCAGTGTCCTATTTTTAGGATACGAGCTGTCAAGTGAAGGGAAAAGCTTAGCAGCTCACTTTTTAGAAAAGTGTGCGCTGCTCCAACCTCCAAGATCATTAAAGAATTTACAATCAATTCTGGGATTCCTAAATTTTGGTCGAACATACATTTTGGATTACGCAGAAAGAGAAAAACCTTTCTACGACTTAATAAAACCTGATTTTTCAGTCAGACAATGGACACAGGAACACACAAATATCCTGCGTTCCCTACAGGAAGACATGATAGCTTCTAAACGTTTACAGACACGCGTAAACGCACAGAACTTAGTGATCCGAGTAATAGCGGGTACACGTATTTAACTTTTAATGAAGGCGAAACAGTACCAATCGCATACAAATCACACCTGTACACAAACGCAGAGATGCGTTTCACTTCAACAGAAAAAATTCTGACAGCAGTACAGACCGCTGTAGCAAGAGAAAGAGCTCTGGCTCAGGGAAAACGCATAATTGTCGTGACCCCAGTACCAGCTTTAGAAGCTGTTACAAAAGCTAGCATTCCAAATGCGAAAGCCTTACATCCCACATGGATACAATGGGCTAATTCTCTTACTGCAACGGATGTTGAATACAGATTTGATCCAAGTTTGAAAAAACAGGCATTCCTGCAATACGAACAAGAATATCCTCTACCAAATGAAATTTTGCCTCTAGATCAGTATGAATACATTATTTACACTGACGGTTCTGCTCAACCAGCCATAGGGAGTAAGCAAGCTTACAGCGCGGCGTGTGCGATTGTTAAAAGTCGATGCACGATGGAAAGTTCCATCCGAGTTGCACTAAAACGCAATCTCTAGGAGACTGCACGGCTCAGTTGGCAGAACTCAAAGCACTTATACTGGCACTTATAAATACGGATCACGAATTCCCCACACTTATTGTGTGTGATTCCTTTTACTGTGTACATTCGTACAATGAATATCTACATCATTGGGAACAAAACGGGTTCAAAGATGCAAAAGGTGGCACAATTAAGCTTAAAATGCTATGGGAACAGGTAGTGGAGTTGAGAAACGAACTACCAAGGGCTCACGTGATACATACACTGAGTCATCAACGTGATGGCGTTCACGTTGAAGGGAATTCATTGGCTGATGAAGCCGCAAAGGGGCTGTTCGCACAGCCGCCGTAGCTGCAGTTACTCGCTCAAAGACGAGGGTAGACGGCGAGATAATGGTAGCTGTCAATGCTTCACGCAAAGGCAGCACAGCAGTACCTAAACAATTTCCACTCAAGTACTCCTACAAGTTAGATGCACAAAACATTCCATATGCTCAGATTCCTGGAGTGGGGGATAGAGTAATACCAAATATGGATCGTAGGCTAGGCTTAATTGTGGCAGCACACGAAGGAATAGGTTCTGTACATAACGGACTTAGGGAGACTGTTGCTTTGTTAAAAGAACGCTACTGGTGGGCCGTGATGAGAAGGCTGATTAGAGACTATGTCTGGAACTGCCACATCTGCAAGCAGATGGAAGGGTCCACTGCAACACGTCCAGTACAGATACCATTGTTAGACAGCATTAGGTTGTCCGTTCGTGTACGTCCAGCTCAAGTTTCCTCAAGGTTTGGCCTCAGCGCTCGGCTGACGCTCGAACTGTTATAAAAGATTTGCGAGTCTTTATCGGCACATACGCAGTTGGCACGTTACATTCTGACCGTGGTCCGGCGTTTAGCTCTCGGGCTTACAAAGAGGCCATGGAAGGAATGGGCGTAGCATTGCGGTACTCCTCTCCGTATCATCCCGAGGGAAATTCTGTTGTGGAGAGAAAAAACCGGGACTTAAAGCAATCTTTAACAGCTAGGGTATTAGGCAAGGGCGGTAGATGGGTCGATCACCTTTATGGGGTACAGCGCGCGCTCAATAATCAGCCAAGAAGCTCTCTAGGAGGTGTCACTCCTTACGAGGTCCTATTTGGGTCAAGAATGTGGGTACCTGATCTTGATTGTGAAGGCGCAGTGGCGGATGAAAAACCATTTGATATCCATGATCGTTTGGCTGTTTTACAGGATCTAAATGAATCCAGGACACAACAAAGTAACGTGCTCCAGAAACAGGCCGCCACTGAGGAAGTCAAGGCAGTAACGGCAAGACCTATCTGGATCCCAAAAATCAGGGATCTAGTCAGAGAGAAGATTGCTGACAAGAAAGAATTTGGGCCATCCTACAGAAAGCCTGAACCGGTCCTAGCAATCCAAGGCACAAGAACTGTACTTCTGCCGCCTCTTGCCGGAAAAAAGGAGAAAAGATTTGTCTCAATCGACTTAATCAAACCACACTATGTGGCCGATACTAAACAGTAGGCCTCGTGGACTCCACAGTAGCAGACGCCCTCCTCTCGCTACAATCCAAGAAGTTCAAACAGAAAGACTCATCACGTTTGAAGAGCCACCTGTACGGAATGAAGGACTAAGCAACAATGCTATGGAACTCGTTCCACTTCAACAAGAAGAAAACCAACTTAACAACCAAGTTGCAATCAGACCTAATACAGACATCTACGTCAACATGCCTCGTCAAGAGCAAAATCAGATTTTAACAAATCCCGATGCAATTCCAACAATTGATCGAACTGCTTCTGGCTATTTCATGAACTTTGATACGTTTTCACTGGATCCAAGCGAACCGGAAACGACGCCAGCCAAAAAATCACTCCAACAGAAACTCAATGACTTTTTGCACTTTTTTAGAAAGACTTACCTGGTGTCACCTTGGATTGAACTATGGTATATCACTGGGATTTTATTTTTCATTTTCTGGCTAGGTTTAATAATAACTTTTAGTATGCTTAGTATTAATGGACGATACCTCCAACCAAGCTCTACAGCCCAAAGAGTCGATTTGATTTTAAAACCACACCAGTCTTCACATCGTGAACCAAGAGACTTGTCTTCAGTGAACATTACAGCAGTTCCTATACCGGACGGTATAGTATGGGACAAGATTGATTATGATGTATTCGGTCCGACTGAACTTTTAAAGCTAAAACATGTATTTAAAATTTCTTTAAGTGATATCATTACCTCCAGTAAATTTTCTGATGATTGGGACACTGAAACTGTAAATGCTATGATGTCTGATTTAGAAAAAACTGCAGCATTTCCGAATAATGAAATGTTAGAAGGTACTTCAGACTATGATACATTGTACTGTTACCAGCAATATGGTCATCATTTCTTGCACAAATCTATAACACCTAGAAATGTATTTGAGTACCACCAGTGGGAACACTGCCCAACACCACCAAAAGGTAGTTCACAGGCATTTGCACAGAAATTCACATACTTCTCAGGGCTTAACACATCCGACCCAAAGTCATTTTATTATAAAGTGGCGAAAATTTCAGCTCAGAGAATTATGTTAACAAACACCAAACATATTTACTCTGCATCCTTTCTGAACCAGTTGTCTAAACAGGGTTTCGACCTATGGAAAGACACAATAGATTCCAAATCGATCTGGGGTTCTAGGGACTGGCAAGTCCAGGGAATAGAAGCACTTTTTAGAGCATGCATCATTCCGCAGCAGATCTTATTTCTGAATGAAACTGTGCAACAAACATCCTGTCTTGGATTAGCCAAAGGCAAGGAAATGAACACACCGGGGTTTCCAACACCATCGCAGATGGGTGGGGGGCAGAATTCAACTACACAAGGGGTAGGATTAGATTACATTTTCCAGTACAACAGATCAGATCCTTATTGGACAGAATGGCTGGTTTGGCCCATCGACACAAACAAATGTCAACAGAGATTTATGAATACAACCAAAGGGTTTAGTATCCATAGGCCAGATCCACGCTATATACAAAGACAACACCCAGGGGTAGTGACATCCTATAGTGTTGGGAAGTTGTGCCTTGATTGGCTAGAGACCTCAACACTGACAGAAGTAAAGCACCACTTGACCTTACTGACACCTGACATGGATCTTAGGGATTTTCTATTAGGACCCAGGAAACAACGTCAGAAACGTTTCATATATGCAGGCCTTTATGCCTACTATAATGAAAACTGAAAAATATCCCAACAAGAGGCCGCAGAAAGGATACGGGAGATAGACAGTATTAACTTAGAAAAGGCATTAGCTGTAGTGGATAATGGGTTAACAACTTTGACCTCCAGGATTTACTCCTTAGGCAACATTGTGTTCTCGGCAATCGACATATTAGAACAAGATCTGGCCTTGTTACAACACGGGCAATCTCAACTACGTTCTATTATGATGTTAAGCTGGACGCTACAATCTTTGCGTGCAGGCTATGTGCCATGGCGTTTTATAAACACCACGTCTCTGTTTTCAGAATACAATCTAACTGATAAACAGACAGAAATGGCACAAAGGGGAGCCAAATATACAATGCTGCGTATTGAGAAACTGGAAAGGTTACCATTCACTGTAGCCGAATCAACATCAACAGAATGGCTAATTCATGGCCAAATCACTCTGCCGGTCACTACTTTTCAGTTCCAATATTGCCTTGAGCAAAGGCAGGCAGGCAAATATGTGAAAATGGGTAAGGGATACATCAAGGAAACTTGGGAGTTACCATATAGATACCGATGCCGGAATGGGGATCGAGAAGTGTATCTGAGTGGTACAAACTGCAAGAACGCTTTAAGCGGTTCTCTCATGTGTCAGGATATTTCTCTACACGGAGCCTGCAGTGGTTCAGTGGCGAACTTATCTTGTCACATGTCAGGGACCCCAGCAGCCATGATCACGCCGGTTTTCCAGCTGCTCTCGGATGGGAGTTACTTAATGCTAAATGATCAAGGTTGCTGTGGGATGCTTACGGGCGTTGCATATCTAGTCACTGTTAACTCCGGGGTTACTTGCTGTATGCAAGTACTGTTTCCACCACTGAACACAGTCAGGGAGGCGCCGCTATGGCCTTCGCTGAATGTTTCTTTTATACAATTTGATACTCTGAGCAGATTGAAAGCCATGCTTGTGCAGCGACCCGTGCCCTTAACCTCCGCTCGAGAAACCTATGAACTTCAAGTTGCAAGGACCTTGACCGAGATACAGGCACTCATACGTACAAACTGCCCTATTCATTTCGCAGAAATGGTGGGACGTATCTTTAATATGTCTGATACGAGCGGAATTGTACACCTATTTAAGACCATAGGATCCGGATTCTTAAACACCTTTCAGACAGTCCTCGGAGTCATCCCAAATTTTATACACTCCGTATTGGGAAGCGTATTTGGAGGATTCCCGCTTATCCTGTTCCTAATCGCAGGAATCCTGATTGTAATATTGCTGCTACGCAATGGACGGCCCACTTCCCGAGGGAATGGTGAACACACGCCTAGAGCGGAAATACCGTGAACGCATGGTACGACTTCTGGGCATTTCTTGCCTGCGAGAACTCAATGCCTCCTGGTTTCTATCATTTCGACCAGTCTGGGTAGACTGCATCTTACCTGTTCTTCGATGCCTGTTTTGCAGAGAAGAATGCATGTTGGATCTTTGTCTAACATTTCCATCAGATGCGCCTCCGGACACGGATGCAATGCTGGACCCCATAAAGGCCCATGCTCTGCGTTGTCCCCAGCGGCTTCCGATTCTGATGAACGCATTCCTGGAGAATCCACAGGTGCCGTTTGCTCCTGCTGGGTTAGGTGACTCCTCCACAGGCACCCAGGTAATAACTGCAGCACAAGCTGCCGCAGCACCGACTGTTGGCAGTGCTACATTCCATCTATGTGCGATTGACGTTCTCTGTGAGGCGTTGGATTTGTCATCTACAGCAGCTGACACCGATAATATTGAGCTTCCCAGCCAGGACGCGAATTGGCTCATCGTGTCCTGGGAAAGAATTCGGCTTCTTTACTTGTTTCAAAACAAACGATCTAAATTTGGAACATTTTCTTACATTGACACTTTCGCTTGAGAAAAGCGTGGCCTTCTCCTGCTTATTGTGATGCAACTTTTATAGAGAGACAATATTGACTTTTTTCAAGTGGCAACTAGAAAAGCTGAATTTAAGCATTTTTTTTTTTTAAGCACCTAAATTTTTAACGATTTTTTAGGACCATGTTTTTACTTGCTTTTAAAAATGTTTTTAAATTGTCCAGATTTTAAGTATGGTCATTTTTATCCAGTTCGGAAGAGGAGTGGGTGTTATATCCCGCATAGAGGCCCTAATGTAGACCCGTTCATACATGCCCTAAAATGAACGTATTCATATTTACCCTAATATGGTCATAATCGTACTTGCCCTATTATGTTCATAGCCGCATATGCCCAATTATGGTCATAACTGTACATGTCCTATTATAGTCATGATTCCTTATATAGGCATGATCTTTCACCTAAATTGGTCCCAGCTAGTACACAACGAGCTCTGAGGGCTGAACGTTATCTATCCTGTGGTTTTGAATACAGCAGGGTTTTTCCCAAACACAGGCCCTCACTGTACTCATTAATTATGCATGGATTCTAAGAATACACCACGTGCATAATATGTATGTACAAAGTTCACCCCTGACGTCTTCCTCGTGTCCAATACAAACCATACTGAGGACCGAGACTCTTTAGGGTATAAATACACCACATCTTGCCCCGGTAAGACAGAGGGAACCGAGACTTCCATGCTGACACACTGACCAGAGACGCTGAGGCTCCTGCATGCAGTCGCTCAAGCTGACAGTGGTCTGACACAATCCGAACGGGGTGTCCACCTCGAGACCAGGACGGGGTCCCACACTCTCTCTATTCAGGTATGGGGGTTCGACTAAATCCTAGGAGGATTCTTGGCTCTTAGCTTCTAAGACCTACACACATATGCTAGGTACACTCAGGTACATCTAGTTAGGCATAGTAGGAGTACGCGCACTTGCATAATGCTTTTATATTCATGTATGTATCCATGACTATTGCAATATGGTAGAGCTGTTCTATCCCTTTGCTTTTATCGTACTGCTGATAATATATCTCTGCTATTGTCTGCTGGTTACCACAGCACATATATTTTACACTAGAATAACAACTGTTCAATAAATACTTATTGAAACGCCCGACTGTTTATTCTGTGTAACTCTCTGAGACAAACCGAATAAGTGAGCACGAGTGACTGAGCGAAAGGTAGTACATTGTTTCCACGATTCTGAGGGAATCAGGGTTGTCATGATCTAAGGTTGCCAGAAACTAATCTCTCCCCGATAAGAGGAGACACTAGTGGCACTGCGAGCTAGCTAATGCAAAACTAGGCTAACATATACAGTGGGGGTGCACGGAGTCAGTCTGCCACCAAGCCCGCAGTATATGTTATCCAAACGTGCAGGTCCTGCAGGGGTACTATAGGAGCTACACGACACCATGGGCAGGAGCTTCGAAAATGCTCCAGCATGCTGGGAGCAGGCTTTACTTCTGTTTGCCTGCCTACAGTCAAGCAGGCAGGGAAACAGATGAAAATATTTGCTCCCACCCTCAGGGAGCAGCATTAGTAGCTGCTCCCAGCGGGCGGGAGGAATGCCGGCTCCCGCTGTATCCGGATGGGGCTGTGGGGGTCTTGGGGCTTCCCCCGCATCCCCCAACGACACAATGGTGAGTGACCTGGGTGGGCACCAGGGCATCCATCTTTTATTGCACCAGGCCCCGGAGACTGGAAGTTGGTCTGGGAAAAGGTGCTGCGTGCCCCATGAAAAATGCAGCCAGGCCCCAGAGCATGGAGTCTCCCGGGCTGAAATTGGCCCGGGGAGGGTAGCCGTGTGCCTCCCTCGCCCAGGGAGGGTGGTCTCACATGCACCCCTACCCCTCAAAATGTTGCTGGGCCCCAGGGGATGAGGTCCCTAGGCCAAAAGCAGCCTGGGGCGGGGGGCCCTGCTTGTCCTCCTTCCCCTCAAATTAACACCGGGCCCCAGGAGATGGGATTTCCTGGTTTTGTACGAGTGAAACCTGAGCCTAACTATAATGTCCCTATAACCTTTGCTTTTTTTCATTGAATTTCTCATTTTTTTTTAAATTCCATTTCCTAACAATAACGTCCTTGTAACATTTGCTTTTTTCAGTGAATTTCTAAGGTCTTTTAAATGATAATATCTAACCAAAACATCCTGGTAACCTTAGTTTTTTTCAATGAATTTCTATGTTTTTTTAACTAGTAGTCGCGTTTGCAGAGTTGGGAAGAAAGGGGGCGGTGCCGCCAACCAGTTCGCAGCAATCCCGCTGTTTTGGACTTACTGGAGGTAACAGAAGGGGTTGCTGGCCCCCAACGACCCTCAACATCCAAGGGGACTTCATCCACCAACTAGCAATGTGCCAGGAGGTGCGTTTGCAGAGTGGTGGAGAAAGGGGGCGTGGCCTCCGACAACCTCTCAGCAATACCGCTCTGTGGGGTTTACTGGAGGCAACAGGAGGGAAAGTTGGCCCCCAAAGACCCTCAGCAGTCAAGGGGACTTCCTCCCTTAAGCAGCAGTGCGCTAAGAGGCATGCTTGCAGAGTGGTGGAGAAAGGGGGTGTGGCCTCAGAAGACCTCTCAGCAATCCCGCAGTGTGGGACTTACTGGAGGTAACAGAAGAGGTAGCTGGCCCCCAAGGACACTCAGCATTCAAGGGGACTTCATCCCCCAAATAGTAGTGCGCCAGAAGGCTTGTTTGCAGAGTGCTGGAAAAAGGGGGCGTGGCCGCTGACCACCTCTCAGCAATCCCACTGTGGGACTCACTGGAGGTAACAGGAAGTCTTGTTGGCTCCCAAGGACCATCTGCAACCAAGGGGACTTCATCCCCCAACCAACAGTGTGCCAGGATGCGCATTTGCAGAGTGGTGAAGAATGGGGGCTGGGCCTCCGGCGACTTTCTGGTCATTTTTTTATTTTTTATGAATTTATTCTGGGCCAATTTTGGCCCCGGGGACCCCATGCCCCTGGGCCAGGCCTATTTTTAATAGGGGAGGGGGCTGTATGGCCCCTCCCCCCACCTGACCGATTTCAGCCCACGGGACCCTATCTCCAGGGGCCCGGCCTCTTTTTAAAATAAAAATAAAGTAAATAATGGGAGGGCAAGGCCTCAAGGCCCACCTCCCGGGCCCATTATGGCCCCGGGGACCCCATCCCCCAGGGCCCAGCCTCTAGTGTGGGTTCCCTGGTCCCACCCAGGGCACCCACTTTCTAGTGTTGAAGACCCCGGGGGGGAGCCTCAAGGCTCCTGCAGTCCCTGCCGTCTCCCCACCTCCTGCAGGAGCTGGCATTGCTTTGACTCAGAGGGAGCTGCTAACATGCAGCTCCCTCCCTGTCAAAGCAATTGTGCTCCATTTTAAGCAAGCAAGAGCAAAATGCTCTTGCTTGCTCAAAGTGGGGTAGTGGTATCCGTTGTTACAACGTAGTTGTTGTAACGACCGCGTTGTAATTGCATGCGGGGTGACGGCTTCGTTGTGAGGGCTGTTTACCTTCATGCAGATGCAGACAAGATAACAATGAAGAGAGACGGGAGAATGAGCACCATGCAGTAACTGTTGTGCGCCTGATGACGGAGGAGGGCAACATTAGTCTTGCAACATCGGAGTCATCACAGACTTCAAGAACATACCTTGCTTTTGGGGAAAGAGAGTGCAGGGAGACGGAATTCCTCTCTCCCGGCTCCACACTGAGGTCAACCTTGCTGAGCTACTCACGGTGGGTGGTCCCGAGCATTAAGAGGATCACTCGGGACCCCCATGGTGCTCTCTGTGCCTGGATGACCGTGTTTCCAGTGTGGGTGGTTGAGCGCTGAACTTGACCAGTTGGTTTGGCTACCTGTTGGGGCAGAGCGCCCCCTTCGCCCGGTTGCAGTGATGCAACCCTGCCCCACAACAAATGCTTCACGTTGCTGAAGCAGAGGGTGGGAGGGTATGGGTAGTTTAGGTGTCTGTTTAAGGATTTGATCCCTTGTTATGGAGAAACACCTTTCTTTATAACTACTGCACAAGAAAAATCACTGTGGCATAAACTATACATGCCGAAAAGCTGAGTGTAATATGCTATTTATTGCATAGTTGAGTGTGGGTAAAGGTCATGACTCATTATAGGTGCGTCCTCCAGTGGAGCATTATGCTGCATGATGCAGCACTGTGGTAATAAGATGACCTTTCTGCTGTAGTAATAAAAGATGGAATGTTCTTTTATTATTCCAGTTACTCAAACAGCAACTGTAGCCATGATTAGGACTCAGGGCCAGATGTACTAAGACATGGTCGCCAAATACTGTACTGGTCTCAATTTGTGACCAGTATTTTTATGACCAGTGTGGTAATTTGTGAACGACCTATGTACTAATTGGATTTTTCAAAATAGTTATATAAAATCTGACTTGACAGGTTGGATTTTAAATTACTAATAAAATGAGTCCTTGAATCATTCTTCTGGCCAGTCCCAAACTGAATTTATGCATTATAAGGTGTTATAATTTAACCCAGCGCTTTTATATGGGAGAGACAGCCTTGCAACAATGAAAAGCAATTAGAAGTTTTTCACTGCCAGGGCACCCAAAACATAAATACATATGGCCTCCTTTTCAAATACCACACACCATGCCCAAAGGGCATGTAGGGCGTACATTAGCAATGACTCATAAATATTAAAAAGGGAGGGTTAAGCCTGGTAAAAGGTATATTTTGCCAGGTTGAATTGGCAGTTTAAAAACTGCTTACTGAGGGGTCTATTAGGATGACGGTCGGAAAATCACACCGACCGCCATGGTAGCAGAAATCAACCGCCCGCCGGTACCGCGGCAAAACCGGCGGTCAGATTAGGATCAACCACCAAAAAATGCCGACCGCGGCGGAAAGAGGCAACGAAAGCCCGCCCGCAGCGGGTGGAGCCGGTGAAAAACCGTCCGCGACGGTTGGATTCGCGGTGGAAACACCCAAAACCACCGCCAGGCACGCGGAGTAACCGCCCGTGAAATTAGGATTCCCCCGATGTGACAGCGGTACGTTCCGCAGTTTCCGACCGCCGCGGTCGCAAACAGTGATGAATGGGAGAGCCGGCGGAAGGGCTGTAGCTTCGCCACCGCTGCGGACGCTCCGTGACAAAAATGGCGGTCGACAGAAAAAACCCACAACAAGGCCACCAAGTGCACACAGCAAACTAGCCCTGCCCCCAAAAACACCTAACACACCCCAATGACACACCCCCATGGCAACTTCAAAACCACAAATCCCAGGACAACCCACACAACACACCTGACAGCAATACCCCATTCTGACACACCCACATAGCTGAGTATAAAACCAGCCCCTTCCCTGACCACAATCCTTTGCAATACTCCAGAAGTGAAGGGCCAAACACCACAGCTGAAAGGAGAGGCAAATCAACACACCATCACTACACACACACACCACACACATCACCACCACCACTTCCACACCTGCACCTCTAACCCCTTTGCACATCACACACCATACACATCACCACCACCACCACCACTCACACACCTGCACCTCTAACCCCTTTGCACAACACACACCATGTCACCATAGAAAATGCCCAAATTCACTGACAGTGAGTTGACAGTCATGGTAGATGAGATAATCCGAGTAGAACCACAATTGTTTGGTAACCTGGTCCAACAGACAACATTAGCCACCAGAACGCAAATGTGGGTAAGGATAGTTGACAAGATCAATGCAGTAGGGACCACCCCACGCAACAAACAGGAAATCATGAAGCGGTGGCATGACCTGAAGAGTGTTGTCAAAAAGAAGAGGAACAAGAACCATCAGCTGGCTCAGAGGGCTGGCGGTGGCCCTCCCATTCCACCAAGAACATTCACTGCATGGGAGGAGAAGGTGCTTGCCATACTGCATCCAGAGAGTCTCACAGGAATAGCGGGGAGAGTGGAGGCTGGTAAGTACCAACAAATGTCTCTCATTACACTGCTATGTACTGTCTTGCACAACTACAAAGCGACACCTCCCAGGCCCAAATGCATTCATGTGCACCACAATACCCAACACAGCTCTCACGGATGTAACATGCACTCCATCTGAATCACCCCAAAGGCAGCCAACATTTAAAGGGTCGTATGTGACGAGGCAACCAGCACAACAACTCCCACCAGGTCTCCCTTACCCACCCCTGAGCAGGATGTAGCACTCCCCGCCCCCCCAGAAGCATGTGTCAGCCATTGTATGGTTCCCCCTCACCTAACAGGTAGTTAGCCATCTTCCCAGGGAGGGCTGTTTAGGGGTGGGAGGCCTGCACAACAACTCCCACCAGGCCCCCTGTCCCACCCCTGAGCAGGATGTAGCACTCCCCCACCCCTAGAAGCATGTGTCAGCCATTGTATGGTTCCCCCTCACCTAACAGGTAGTTAGCCATCTTCCCAGGGAGGACTGTTTAGGGGTGGGAGGCCTGCACAACAACTCCCACCAGGCCCCCTGTTCCACCCCTGAGCAGGATGGAGCACTCCACACCCACCCAGAAGCATGTGGCAGTCATTGTAAGGTTCCCCCTCACATAACATGTAGGTAGCCATCTTCCCAAGGAGGGCTGTTTGGGGGTGGGAGGCCTGCACTACAACTCCCACCAGGCACCCCTGTTCCACCCCTGAGCAGGATGTAGCACTCCCCCCACACCCAGAAGCATGTGGCAGCCATTGCATTGTTCACCTTGACCTAACAGGTAGGTAGCCATCTTCCCAGGGAGGGCTGTTTGGGGGTGTGAGGCCTGCACCACAACTCCCACCAGGCCCCCCTGTCCCACACCTGAGCAGGATGTAGCACTCCACCACACCCAGAAGCATGTGGCAGCCATCGTATAACAACAACCAAACTTACAGGTAGGTAGCCATCTTCACAGGAAGGGGTGTTTGGGGCTGGGAGGCCTGCACTACAGCTCCCACCAGGCACCCCTGTCCCACCCCTGAGCAGGAAGTAGCACTTAAACACACAGCCAGAGAGATGTGTTAGAAAGTCCACCCCAATGTGACAACAGAACAGGTAAGTAGACAGTGCATGCACACCACCATTCCTTCCCAAAAGCATGGAGCCATATGACAACACCAGCCCTCACATCCCAACAAAATTGACACAGATACAATATCAAATTACAGTGTGCAGACAGCTAAGCGTATGTAACTGTCACAGAAACAAAAGTTTGACTCACCAAATACCATGTTGAAGTGAATCAGGGCCCAGACATGTACAGCACTGAATGCTACCTGTAAGATCCATGTGGGCTGAGCTTGAAGGACCATATGAAAACAAAGCAAGCATGGTCTGTAGAACAAATAAATCAAAGCACAGGACATGACAAAGGTATGCATTAGATGACAATGGCTAGTTCATGCGCAGATGTGTCGCATGCCAGGCCTTGTAATCAGCAAAGATGCCGCACATCAAGTCGTATAGCCGCCAGTTGACAAATGACAACATGTCCTCGTAATCACAAAATTTGCACGTGGGGCATGGTATCCATTGACATGTCACACCGTTGAATATTAATGTATGTACCTCCACATCATGTCAAGATGCACCTTACTGTGCAGACATGCAATGTGAAAACTAGTAAACTGTGTGTTGCATGACCTGTAAATAAGATACATTGAACAACAAGCCTGAGGGGTGCCCGTCAATGACCATTTCCCCTCTGTCCCACAGGTGACCAAGAACTGACTGCAGAGGATGACAACACCAACCTGCAGAGCCAGCCTCCACCCCCAAAACATGGACTCACTGATGATGACTCCCTGGATTTCGAGGATGCGGAGCTTGAAGCCGGCCCATCTGGCATGCCAGGGCGCAACAGGTCCCAGGACTGCACTGTCCCCCCCACCACCACATCAGCAATAACAACAACCATGCTGACCCCTGCTGGAACGACCTGTGCGGCCTCCACCACCACCACCACAACCACCAGTGCTGCCTGCAAGACTCGCCCTGCCCCAGAGGATGACCACCCCACCCCAACAACAGAGGAGTGCAGGGAGAGTATGCGGGTGCGTGCAGTGGTGAGGCAACAGGTCCGTCACAGCAGGGCAGATGGGAGGGCAAGGAGGAGTCTGAGCCAAACGGACACTGGGACCGAAACCCTGGACAACATCACCAGAGTCATTGGGGCCTATGAACGGGCCCAGGGACAAACGGGCCAGGCTCAGGAAGATTCCCACAAGCTCCGCCTGCTGCTGAGGTCCATAGATACCCGCATGGGCCAAATCGTGGACCTCTTGGGCCAGCAAGTGGCGGTACTGAGGGCCAGGCCTGCGGCACAAACAATACCTCCACCTCCCTCCGGTGGCACGCAGGAGGACAGTTCCATATCCTCCCCTGCCGCCACGGAGAGGGGGGACTCCTCAGACCCAACTGGCCCTGCAGCAGAGGCCCCCCCCTGCCAAACGATCAAGGGGCCGTCCTATGAAATCCCTGGGAGTATCCCGTGGCAAAGCACCTGCCAAACGCCAGTCAAGGAGCCAGCCATGATGGCACCCCTCTTCACCCTGCCATAGACTTTGTAGACTGTCCTTCCCCACACTGCCATGTGAATGGCATCCGTCTGTTGGACTGGGTCACCACATCTATGTGGTGACTACTTGATGGTCTCATCTTCCATCACTGACAACTCATTGCTTCACCATTCACCTTTTTGTAAATATGCACTCCTCTGTCACATGTAGCCATTGTAAATAAACACTCCTTACACACCAATGTTGTTGTGTCTGCTCCGTGTTTTAATCACAGGATGTGCAATGTTCACCATGAGTACAATGTACCAGGAGCACGGATTGTTTGTAGGCAAGGAGAGGCTGATGGGACCTGGAAAAACACAACATAACAATATTCACTAGTCACGCGGTGGCATCACAGCCATCACACAACACCTGTCATCAAGGTACTCCAATATGTAGACATCACAATGAGCAACAGTACTGACATAGACATCCTGGAACTGTGCCAAACTACCCTGTCCAAGAAACGTTGGCAGCCAGCACTGAGTCAACAACAGGCTGCAGTCACAAAGCTCACATAGACCTTTTCACCAACAACGACATCAGCAGACAATGGGTCTGTTGTACATTGTCACTCACCTTCAAGTGAAGTAGCGGTTGATGAGCTGTTGACGCAGGTAGACATCTTCCTCCTCTCCACTATCCTCGTCACTGGACATTGGTTGGTTTGCAGGCGGGGGCCTCGGCTGCTCATCAGCGTCCAGGAGCAGGGGGATCTCCTTGCGCAAGGCCAGGTTGTGGAGCATGCAGCATGCAACTACAATCTGACACACCTTTTTGGGCGAGTACATCAATGCACCTCCGGTCCTGTCCAGGCAGCGAAAGCGTGACTTCAGGAGACCAAAAGTACGTTCCACCACACGACGTGTCCTCCCATGGGCATCATTGTAGCGGACTTCACTTGGGGTCCTGGGATTTCGCAGTGGGCTCAGCAACCAAGGACGGTTGGGATATGCAGAATCACCTAGGTGGGAGATACACAGACCAACTTTGTAATACAACTGTGGCAGAGGACAGCATGTCACACACACAGCACGCTACTTGACACTGCGTACTCACCCACAATCCATGCACGCTCCGGAAGCAGATTATCCATCAGCTGTGGCACAATGCTGTTACACATGATGTAGGAGTCATGGGCGGAGCCAGGAAATTTGGCACAGGCGTGTGAGATGATCATATCGGCCTGGCACACCACCTGCACATTGATGGAATGGAAATGTTTCCTATTCCTGTAGATGTGCTCCCGTGCCTGTGGTGGAACCAGGCCAACATGTGTACAGTCAATGGCACCAACAACATTGGGGATGTGCCCAAGTGCATAAAAATCTCCCTTCACAGCCGCCAATTCATGCCTCCTGGGGAAATGGATATATCTGTCCTTGTAGATCATCACAGCGGACAGGACATCCCGTAGCACCATACTGAACATAGGTTGTGACATCCCACCTGCGCTGGACACCGTGTGCTGGAAGATCCAGTGGCAAAAAAATGCAGGGCCGCCATCACCTTAGACGTTGGTGTGAAAGCACCCGGATATGTCCTGCGAGGCTGCAGGTGCGGCTCCAACATAGCACATAGGTCTTGGAAGGTGTCTCGATACAGCTGGAATTTCCGTATGACCTCCTCATCCTCCATGTCTGCCAGCACTGTGAAGGGACGATGCAGATTTGGTCTCCTCCTAGGTGAGATGAAAGAGGACACATGTCAACGCAATACACCAGGAGATGTGTCTGACATCTTACGTTTTGACTGACACAACGGAAACAATGACTAGCATCAGAGTACACCTTACAAAACAACTTACTTGTAGGGACACCTTCAGATACACCATACGTACACCTGTCCACTTTTCACACAGCTAGCATCTCACAATCAATATCCGACTATGTGAATGCACAAAGGGACATGGCCACATCTTGCATGGGCAGCCCAGAGAGTAGTACCAGAAGCATATGTGTGAAACTGCAACACTACTGTCTCCTACATAGCTGCTGTAACTGCCACACCTTCTTGTGTAAGTCACACAGGGCACACATCAACCACACAATGACCCAACACTGTGCGTTTATTGACAAGTATGTGCATGAGCCAGGAAAAGTAGACAGTCAAATCTGCACATTCCGTAGTGAAACATTCATCACTGTGAGTTGCTCAGCTTTCACACATTGCCATGTGTACCCATTGTAGAGTCCATCACACACTGTTCTATGTACATGCCCAGAGAAATCACAAGTGACATGTGAGTGAGTACATGCCAATGTTTCTAATCATATACAACAACATGGCATGTGCAGTCAGCAGTGGGGTAAAGGTCAAATTGGCATTGAGTGCACAATCTTGTGCCATGAATCATGTGTCTACTGTGCACTGTGGAGGACTTGCCTTTGGCCATTCACACTGCATGACGTGTCCATAAGTGCTGTCAAGGTGATCTGACACCCAAATCACGGTCACTGGCTCAAATGCATGGCACACATATCACGGTAGCTACCGCCTGGTCCCTGCGGTGTGTCACCGCCAATGCCCCAGCCACAATCGCGGTAGTGTCTGGCATATACACATGGCCAAATGGCAGTTGGCATGCTCCGCCACCCAAATCCCGGTCATTCTCAGCAAGGCATGGCACACATATCGCGGTAGCTACCACCTGGTCCCTGCGATGTGTCACCGCCAATGCCCCAGCCACAATCACGGTAGTGTCTGGCATATACACATGGCCAAATGGCGGTTGGCATGCTCCGCCACCCAAATCCCGGTCATTCTCAGCAAGGCATGGCACACATATCGCGGTAGCTACTGCCTGGCCCCTGCGGTGTGTCACCGCCATGGACCATGCCCTTACAGCCAATGGGAACCGCAATAGCGTTAGCCTAATGCAATTTTGAAAATCGCGGTAGGCGTGCTCCGCCACCGCGGAGCCGGTCATTGGATGCAATTGAAAGATGCACGACCGCGGTAGCGCCAGCCTGGCCCCTGCGGTGTGTCACCGCAATGTACCATGCCCTTACAGCCAATGGGAACCGCAATCGCGGTAGCCTAATGCTATTTTGAAAATCGCTGTAGGCGTGCTCCGCCACCGCGGAGGCGGTCATTGGATGCATTTGAAAAAGGCTGACCTGAAACACCAATTGCAGCAGCTTAGAACCTCTGGAACTACCCGAGGGGGCTATATATGTGTGGGCGAGAGCCTCACATTTCCACAGTTTTCAGAGCCTGCTGCCTGCCACCCCTCACCACCAACTGCAGCTGCTCCGGTCTCCAGAGCCTGCTGCCTGCCACCCCTCACCACCAACTGCTGCTGCTCCTGTCTCCAGAGCCTGCTGCCTGCCACCCCTCACCACCAACTGCTGCTGCTCCTGTCTCCGGAGCCTGCTGCCTGCCACCCCTCACCACCAACTGCTGCTGCTCCTGTCTCCTGGACACAGTGATGGCGAGGACTGAGAAGATCCGTGCCAGTCCCTTCACCACCGAGGAGCTGGAGGTCCTGGTGGACGAGGTGCTCACAGTATGGGAGGATATATGGTGCTCCAAATGTCATGGTAAGTGTTTCAGAGTGGAAGTGAGAGTGCAGGGGGTGCACACATGACGTTGATGTGGTGCAGTATGTGCCTGAGAGTGTGGGGTTGTGTCATGCACTGCCTAGCATGCTGTCACCAGGGGAAAGGGGTGTGTAGCCTATTTCAGACGTTTCCCTGCCTGAACATCAGAATTGGAGGGACATGTATTGTCTTGTCAGCCATACAGTGACGCAGCAAGTTGTTAATGCAGGAGTCAGGACAGTAATTGCTTGTGTGAATGGCTGTGTGGGTCCCTGATGTCCTTCACAGGCTCATCTGTGGCCTTAGCAAGGCTTTTCGTCCAGAGGGTAGTGATGGAATTGTGTCTGACTCAAAATTGGCATCATCTATAGTTCAGCACTATGCTCAGGACGTCAATACCCGAGGGTGACACTCTTGGTGGTCTTCACCTATGACATAGCAGATTGTCGTACTATTGTGCACAGCCCCTTCCATTTCCACCAGCATGTGTACAGACTGGCATGTGTAGGCACTGTTTACGCTCTCAAATTGTCCCTTCATGTAACATTTCTGATGCCCCACGTTGGACCTCAGTGTGATCACACCTGGCCTGCACAGTCACTGCCCAAGCAGACAAGGACACATCACTGAATGTACAGAGTGTCACATGTGTGTTTTTTGTCCAGGACTCTCCATCAATGAGCCATCTCAGCCCTGTAGATTGCACACAACAGGCCTTGTGAGAAGGGTGTGGGTTTGTAGGATCATGTCCCTCAATGTGACCTCCATGACACAGTGAGCCATTCACAGGGCAAGGACATTGAGGGCTGCGCAGTGTTGGACACAGTGAGTCTTCCCCTGAACATATATTGAAATGTCATGTATGTCTTGCTCACCCTCAAAATGGACAGTAGATGTGGGCAGCCTACACATAGCTTTCTGTGTTGGCATCCTGCATGTGTATGATATGGGCAGGTACTGTGTCCACCCTCATACCTGCATGCATTTGCGTATGAGTCTCCGATGCTAATGTACCATGTGAGATGCATTATCGTCTCTGCTAGACATATCTGTGAAGTTGGGATGAGTTAGTATCATGCTCCTGTACTGTGAGATAGTGGTACATAACACAGTGGCACTGATTTTTTCCCCCTCTTGTCTCCCATGCCTGCAGCTCAATGTCCACCAGTGTAAGGCTGTGTTGAGGGCCATTGGATGCAAGGTGCGGGCTCTGGGTGTCTCCAACCGATGGCGCACGCACTGTCACAAGAGGTGGGATGACATCTGCCGGCTGAGCAAGAACGTGGCGGAGATGACGCTGGGGCTGATCCCTCGGACTGGCAGGTTGGCGCGTAGGAGCATGACACCACTGATGGCCCGCATCTTAGCTGTGACACAGCCTGAGCTGGATGCACGTTTGAAGGAGCATCAGCAGCAAGCTGGGGGTGAGTATTCTGGGAAGGGTGACTTTGGTTGTGAGTGGCTGCATGTGTCCACAGACTGGGCCAGCGCTGTGCCCGGTGATGTTGGTAGTGTGATGCAGTGGCTTGTAAGTGGCCTCTGTGTTGGGTGCAGCTGTCATGCATTTTCCCTACCTGTACTTTCTCATGTCATTGGGGTAATGGCCCTTGACATTGCATTCTGAGTCGTGGCCTTCTGACATCGTCTGCATTGGGGTAGTCATGGAAATCCCATGGAAGGGAACGGCACTGTACATCATCTGAGTGTGCTTTCATTAATGTGTGCATTGCCTGACCTCAGAATTGTGAGGACAAAAAATCTGACACCAATGTGCAACTGTATTTGGGCCCCAAAGTAAGACATGGTGGATGGCATGTTCTCATGGCCATTGTGGCCTGTTATGTTGTAATCTGTATCTGTGTTGTCCCCTTCTGCTCCCTCCAGATGTGAGAGTGGCAACATGTTGGGAGGTACATCTTTGCCCCCCTCAGGGCCCTAGGTGTGCTCAGAGGTATCTGTATGTCTGGTTAAACGGAGCCACCGGCAGGCAATTTGTCTGTGTGGTCATCACATGGCTCACTTATGCCACGTTTGCTTGATGACACGCTAAATTCAAATTCAGAATTGAGGTTGCACAATGTTACTGCACCGGGTGGTGTGCAACATGGAGACATCATTATCTTGTTTAGTGCTTTGCTTGCATATGATGGTTGTGTTGATGCCAATGAACTGACCCTACATCTCTCTCTCTCATGCAGCATCTCCCATGGGCACGGAAGGACAGGGGACGGACACCAGTGGTGAGGCATCAAGCACGACTGCTACACACGAGCACAGTGACACTGATGTAACCACCGCCTCGGAGGGGGACAGGAGTCTGCTTGAGGAATCACAGCCAGAGACACCAACCTCAACGTCATCTGACGCCAGCGGTGACACATCTCTGTTGGCGGGCACAGGGAGCGGGATCTCTGCCTCCTCTTCCACCACACAGCGTCCAGCGCCCACCCTCCCACCTACTTCCACTTGTGCTGGCCGTGTTCGCACCAGTAAGAAGGGAAGAGTGTCCTTCACCCCAGGGACCACTGCCCCTGCCCCTGTCTCCCCTGCTGCCCTCAGTGTTGAGTCTGTGGACCTTTTGCGCCAGCTGTGTGTGGGCCAGACAACTCTCATCAATGCCTTCCTAGACCACGACAAAAAATTGGCACAGGTCGTTGCTTTCATGGAGGGCATTCATTCAGACGTGGGTGGGCTACACCGGACTGTCCAAGCTTTGTCCTCCGTAGTGACGACAGCCATTCAGCTTGCACAGTCACAGAGTCCAGCTCAGTCCCTTTGGCCACCCCCTTGCCAGTGGCTACATCTGACGATAGTGACCACACACCACAGAGCTCAAGGGCAAGATACAGCACACACAGCATACAGCAGCAGCAGCCCAAGTGGTCCAGGGCGCAGACACCATCCCCACAGAAAACTAAAGCCACCCCAGAGTGCAAAGGCAAAAGCCCGTCAGGCGACACCCAGGGCCATAAAGCCAAGAAGCAGGCCTCAGGCTCACATGCCTCAGAGGCATCCCCAGCCAAGGACTGTCCTGTACCTAAAGCATCTCGCAAAGACAAGCAGACCGTTTCCGTGCCCGCAGAAAAGCTGGTGCCTGCTAAGAGTACACATAAGAAGAGCTCCAAGGCTGATTCACCCATGACCTTAACTCCCATTCAGAGCCCTGTGAAGCAGGGGAAGGAGGGCACTGTAGGGGGGACACCTGGTAAACAGGGGATGGAGGGGCAAAGGCAAGGCCAGGCCAAGCGTACCGCTGGATCCAGCATGTCCCCAGAGGGAGGGCCACCGTCTGGACCTGATGCAGCTTTGGTGGTGAGTGTGCCTGTTGTGTCCGCCCCACTTACCACTAATACCAAGACAGGGAAGCCATTTAGAATCCCCAAGAAGTGGAAAGGCACCCCTCCACAATCTCCCACCCACACTGTGTCTCACGGCAGCATGACTCCACCTCCACGTGCCACAACACCACCTGGTCCAAGCAGCCCTCCGGCTTCAAAAGCCACTGATGGCTCTACCTCAGTTGGGACTCTCTCTCCCCGGTCCAGTCCTCCAAATGTCCCCAACACTCAGCCACCTCCCAGTCCGACTGACAGCCAAGTCTGAGTGGAAGTCCCCCTCACACACCTGTCTCTCCCACAGCGGTGCCTGGACTGCCAATTGTTAGCCCCCTGACTGTGTTGCTGACCATGGCAGGGTGCAGTCGCACACATTCCCTGTGCAGCTTCTCATGTACCTCATCTGCACTTTGTGCTGGGCACTGGCCTTGATATTCACTGCTGTTTGCCCCTTCCCTGTGCAGCTTCTCATGTACCTCATCTGCACCTTGGACTGGCCACTGGCCTTGATGTTCACTGCTGTTTGCCCCTTCCCTGTGCAGCTTCTCATGTACCTCATCTGCACCTTGGACTGGCCACTGGCCTTGATGTTCACTGCTGTTTGCCCCTTCCCTGTGCAGCTTCTCATGTACCTCATCTGCACTTTGTGCTGGCCACTGGCCTTGATGTTCACTGCTGTTTGCCCCTTCCCTGTGCAGCTTCTCATGTACCTCATCTGCACCTTGGACTGGCCACTGGCCTTGATGTTCACTGCTGTTTGCCCCTTCCCTGTGCAGCTTCTCATGTACCTCATCTGCACCTTGGACTGACTACTGGCCTTGATGTTCACTGCTGTTTGCCCCTTCCCTGTGCAGCTTCTCATGTACCTCATCTGCACCTTGGACTGGTCACTGGCCTTGATGTTCACTGCTGTTTGCCCCTTCCCTGTGCAGCTTCTCATGTACCTCATCTGCACCTTGGACTGGACACTGGCCTGATGTTCACTGCTGTTTGCCCCCCACTGCTGTGACTGTTTTTCGTTCTGTGCCCCCACTGTTTTTCCCCTTCCGTTCTGTGCCCCCACTGCTGTGACTGTTTTTCGTTCTGTGCCCCCACTGTTTTTCCACTGTTTTTGCCCTTCCGTTCTGTGCCCCCACTGCTGTGACTGTTTTTCGTTCTGTGCCCCCACTGTTTTTCCACTGGTTTTTCCCTTCCGTTCTGTGCCCCCACTGCTGTGACTATTTTTCGTTCTCTGCCCCCACTGTTTTTCCACTGTTCTTGCCCTTCCGTTCTGTGCCCCCACTGCTGTGACTGTTTTTCGTTCTGTGCCCCCACTGTTTTTCCACTGTTCTTGCCCTTCCGTTCTGTGCCCCCACTGCTGTGACTGTTTTTCGTTCTGTGCCCCTTTTGATTTCTGTACCCCCTCGCCCTCCTGTTTCCCGCCGCTGTGTCCCCTGCGGCCCCGCCCCCCTCGCTGACCACTCGCTGCCCCTGCCTCCCGCCTCCCAGCTGCTCCTCCCTCCCACCCCCCCATATATGGCGGCCGCTGCGCGCCGATGGGCGCCGAAGGCGCGCCTAAGGCAAGCCCGTCTGCGCCCGTCCGCGCCTGGACCGCGCCCAGCGCCAGAACCCCTGGCCCCCGCATCCGCCACGAAGACCACCTCCGATACGACGCCAGCACCCTCATCGCTCTCAACCCAGGACGGACCTCCACCTACTTCAAGGCCGCCCCGAAACGCACCCATGGTCCCTTCACCTGCCGGAACTGCAGCTTCACCTGCCTCGGAGAGCCCGAGACTCCCGCCAAGAAGGACCTCAACCATCTCCGGTGCATCCTACTAAACACCCGCTCCGCACGCAAACACGCCGTCGAGCTCTGGGACCTACTCGACACCTCATCACCGGACGTCGCCTTCCTGACAGAGACCTGGATGAACGAATCCTCTGCACCCGACATCGCCATAGCCATACCCGACGGCTACAAGATCACCCGCAGAGACCGCACCAACGGAATCGGAGGAGGAATCGCCATCGTCCACACCATCAAGGTCTCGAACAGCACCGACGACACTCTCAGCACCGCCGAACACATGCACTTCCAGATCCACACGGATCCCAACACCACCGTAAGAGGCACCCTCATCTACAGACCCCCCGGACCCCAACCCCAGTTCAGCGACTCCATCGCCGACTTCATCAGCACGCACGCCCTGACCTCCACCGACTACATCCTCCTCGGAGACCTGAACTTTCACCTGGAGAACAACAACGACAGCAACTCCTCCACCCTGATCGACAACCTCGGACTGAAACAGCTCATCACGACGCCGACCCACATCGCCGGACACACGCTCGACGCCATCTTCTCCTCAAGCTCCCACGTCTCCTTCAGCCACACCTCCGAACTTACCTGGACCGACCACCACTGCATCCACTTCACCTTCCGGAAACCCACCGCACACCACCGCACCCTACAGATCCCCCGCAGATGCTGGAGCAAAGTCACCGAAGACCAACTCCAGACAAACCTCGCACTCAGCCCACCCACCGACCCCTCCAACCCCGACGCCGCCGCCCGCAATCTCAGACGATGGATGGATGACTGTGCCAACACCTTAGCCCCGCTGAAAAACCAACCTACAAAGACACCAGCAAGAGAGCCAGCTGGTTCACCCCGGAACTCCTAGCATCCAAGCACACCTGCCGGAAACTGGAGAACAAATGGCACAGCGAGAAGACGCCGGACAGCCGCGCAGCCCACAAAGACGCCATCCGCAACCACCATCACCTCATCAGGTCCGCCAAGAGGACCTCCTTCAAAGACCGCCTCGACAATATCGCACACAACAGCAAGGAGCTCTTCAGCATCGTGAAGGAACTCTCCAACCCCAGCTCCAACGCCAACGACATCCCGCCGTCGCAAGCCCTGTGTGATTCCCTCGCCACCTTCTTCCACCGCAAGATCGCCGACATCCACGACAGCTTCGACTCCCGGACGACCCCAACAGGCCCCGGCACATCAGACCCGCCGCACCCCATGGACCACGACCCCCTGACAGCCTGGGTCAACGTGAACACCGAGGACACAATCAAGACCATGGGCACAATCCACTCCGGCTCCCCATCAGACCCTTTTCCACACCACATCTTCAACAAAGCCGGCAGCTCCATCGCACCCCACCTGCGCAACGTCATCAACCTCTCCTTCGAGACCGCGACCTTCCCAGAGAGCTGGAAACACGCCGAGATCAACGCCCTACTCAAAAAACCCAAGGCGGACCCGAGCGACCTCAAGAACTTCCGGCCCATTTCCCTGCTTCTATTCCCAGCTAAGGTCATCGAGAAGATCGTCAACAGTCAGCTCACCCGCTACCTCGAAGATAACAGCATCCTGGACCCCTCCCAGTCAGGATTCCGCAGCAACCACAGCACCGAGACCGCCCTCATCGCCGCCACAGACGACATCAGGATCCTGCTGGACAACGGCGAGACGGCGGCCCTCATCCTCCTGGACCTCTCTGCCGCCTTCGACACTGTTTGCCACCACACACTACGCACACGCCTCCACGACGCAGGGATCCGAGACAAGGCCCTGGATTGGACCACCTCCTTCCTTTCCGGCAGAACCCAGAGCGTCCACCTCCCCCCATTCCGATCCGAAGCCTCCGAGATCATCTGCGGCGTACCCCAGGGATCTTCCCTCAGCCCGACACTGTTCAACATCTACATGGCTCCACTGCCACGCATCGCCCGACAGCACGACCTCAACATAATCTCCTACGCCGACGACACTCAACTGATCCTCTCCCTCACCAAGGACCCCCTCACCGCCAAATCCAACCTCCACGAAGGAATGAAAGCCGTCGCCGACTGGATGAAGTGCAGCCGACTTAAGCTGAACACAGACAAGACGGAGATCCTCATCCTCAGCTCCAACCCATCAGCCTGGGACGACTCCTGGTGGCCCTCGTCACTAGGGGCACCCCCGACACCAACCGACCACGCACGCAACCTGGGAGTCATCCTCGACTCAACGCTCACCATGACCAAGCAAGTCAACGCAGTCTCCTCCTCCTGCTTCAACACCCTCCGCATGCTCCGCAAGATCTACAGGTGGATCCCGACAGACACGAGAAGAACAGTCACCCAGGCCCTCATCAGCAGCAGACTCGACTACGGAAACGCCCTCTACGCACGAGCCCCGACCAAGCTCATCAAACGACTGCAAAGAATCCAAAACGCCGCTGCACGCCTGATCCTCGACATTCCACGCCACAGCCACATCACCCCCCACCTGAAAAACCTGCACTGGCTCCCCGTCGACAAGAGAATCTCCTTCAAACTCCTGATCCACGCACACAAGGCACTCCACAATACCGGCCCAGCCTACCTCAACAGTCGACTCTCCTTCTACGTTCCCAACCGTCAACTCCGCTCCGCCGACCTCTCCCTGGCCACTGTCCCCCGCATCCGGAGAACCACCACCGGGGGAAGATCCTTCTCTCACCGCGCCGCCAAGATCTGGAACACCCTTCCACTCAACCTACGACAGACCCAAGACCTGCTGACCTTCAGGAGACAACTCAAGACTGGCTATTCGACCAGTAGAGGCAACACCCCCCTCCTCTCCCTCAGCGCCTTGAGACCCTCGCGGGTAAGTAGTGCGCTTTACAAATCTTGTGATTGATTGATTGTGATTCCCTGTGCAGCTTCTCATGTACCTCATCTGCACCTTGGACTGGCCACTGTCCTTGATGTTCACGGCTGTTTGCCCCTTCCCTGTGCAGCTTCTCATGTACCTCATCTGCAACTTGGACTGGCCACTGGCCTTGATGTTCACAGCTGTTTGCCCCTTCCCTGTGCAGCTTCTCATGTACCTCATCTGCACTTTGTGCTGGGCACTGGCCTTGACATTCACTGCTGTTTGCCCCTTCCCTGTGCAGCTTCTCATGTACCTCATCTGCACCTTGGACTGGCCACTGGCCTTGATGTTCACTGCTGTTTGCCCCTTCCCTATGCAGCTTCTCATGTACCTCATCTGAACCTTGGACTGGCCACTGGCCTTGATGTTCACTGCTGTTTGCCCCTTCCCTGTGCAGCTTCTCATGTAACTCATCTGCACTTTGTGCTGGCCACTGGCCTTGCTCTTGTCTACTATTGGTGCCTATCTGTGTAATATGTGAATAAAGACAGTTACTGCTGTTGTCTGTTTTGTCAGTGTCCTTGCTGAATTAAGGGTTTTCTGTGTGGGTATGGTTTACTGTGACACATGCTCTGTATGCTACTTCAACATTGCCAATGGTTTTTCTCACTTTTTAAGGGTTTTACAGGGGTGACAGGCACTTCAGTTCTTATTGACTGTGAGGCTTGGGGGTGCAATGATGGTGGTTTGTGATGGACTACTGTTATCATAATCATTCTTTTGTCAGGTTGGCTATGTTGGACACATAAAAAAAAAAAAAAAAATATTACCAGGTAAGAAAAGGGTCTGAGGGAAATGAGGAATAGAAGAATAGACCACAAAGACCGGTTCCCACCTTAACCTCACGACGTGCAAGACTGAGGAATATTAGAAAAGTCATAATTACACCCATTTAAGTATTCTAAACAGTCTGAAGCTGCTGCCGTGCAATGCTCCTTAAGATGTGTTCAAGTGGGACCAGGAAATTGTTATATCTCCAAAAAAGGACCCACCGGTGACAGCAGCAAGGGTAGGAAGCTATTCTTGCTGAAAGTGCAGAACCTTACACTGGTCAGAAAGAAGGAACGAAGACTCAAACTAGGGTCCACGGGATCTCATCATTAAGCCCCTCTGAGTCACTGCGTAACTTAAAGACCCACCGCTGTTCTTTTCTAAATAGGAATCTAGACACGTCAGTGATATGTGCTGGTATGTATGGCTGCTCAAGGATGGTCCAGACCATATCCTCTGGCTTATGTTTGAGCTCGAGGAAATGGTTGGTCAATCTAGTAGATTGTTTTCTGCACCGGATAGTGCTCTTGTGCTCCAAAATCCTCTGTTTAATCTTTCTGGTTGTCATACCGACATACTTTTTGAGACAGGGACACATTATCAAGTAGATGACTCTCTCGCTGTTGCAATTCGTGTGCTTGGTTTGTCTCCACAGTCTATGAGTCCCAATGTCTAACTCCGTGGTGTGTTTAGTTTGTGGACACACCGCACAAGTCCACACGGATAATGTCCCTGGACCGCTGGCATGTTCCAAAGTGTAGCTGGTCCCGGGGCAGTACCACCTCTAGGTCGTGTATGGACAAGACAGTCTCGCAGATTCGCGCCTCTTTTAAAAGAAAAAAGGGGGGAGGTATCTTGTCCTGTCCTACGTTTAAAATGCGCCAATGTTTACGCACAATCTTCTGAATCTGATTGGACTGTGTGCTGAAAGTATTCACACAAGTGAGTCTCGTGAGTGGGGGTTTAGGCGCCGCAGGTTCTATCAATGCTTTGCGGTTGTTATTGGAAGCTCTTTTGTAAGACTGACGTATCAATCTCTGAGGGTATTTCCTGGCCCGCAGATTCCGAGATAGCACAGTGGCATGTTTTCTGAAATCTTCAGTGGTCGAACAGTTCCTTCTGAGCCGAAGGAACTGGCCAAATGGCAGCCCTTCGCGTAGAGATTTCGGGTGGAAACTGTCAAATGTTAATAACGAGTTTCTTGCCATGGGTTTAGTGTATAGTTCACTCTCTAGACCCTTGCTGATGGAAAAATACGAAGGTCGAGAAACGGCAGACTCGTTTTACTCGAATCCATAGTGAAATTCAGAAAGTTGTTCTGTGAGTTCAACCAAACATGGAAAGTATTGAGTGTATCCGCATCTCCTCTCCATATGACGAAAATATCGTCTATATAGCGTTTCCACTCGATGATATGACCTCGAAACGGGTTGTCCTCGGTGAGTACACAATTTTGTTCGAATAGGTGTACATACAAATTCGCCAGGCTGGGGACGAAAACACTGCCCATCGAAGTACCCGATGTTTGAAGGTAAATACGGTCTTCGAATCTGAAAAAATTCTCAGTCATAGCCAGCCTGGCACATTCCATGATGAAAGGAACTGGTGAACTCGTAGCGCCTGGTGTCAGGTCCAGAAGTGCCCTGACAGCATCAAGTGTCTCTCCCTGGGGGATACAAGTATAGAGGGATTCGACGTCAAAACTAACGAGGAAATCCGTCTCAATATTAAAGTCAATCCCTGGGAGGAGTTGTAAAACGTCCTTAGTGTCTTGAAGGTAAGTGGGCATCGCTTTTACTAAAGGTCTTAAAAAGTGGTCCACGAACGTGGAAAGAGGTTCAAGGAGCGAACCCAGTCCCGAAATAATAGGTCTCCCCGGTGGGGAACCTGGGGCTTGTGCACCTTGGGTAACACATAAAAATAAGGCATCACCGGATGAGTTGTTACAAGGAAGCTGGCCTGTGGGCTGACACCCAGCCCTCTGATCTAGCTTCCTCCACCAGATCGCTGATCTCCTTCATGAGCCTTGCTGTCAGGTCTGTATTCAGCAATCGATAGGACCGCTCGTCCATCAGCTGTCTCAGGCATTCAGCCCGGTAGTCAGAGGTATCCAAGATGACAATGGCACCGCCCTTGTCGGCGGGCTTGATGGTAATGGAAGGATCTCTGGCAAGGGAGTCAAGTGCTTGTTTTTCCAAAGTAGGTAGATTCTGGTAGTGCTTCTTGGACGTCGTACTCAGCTTGGAAACTTCATGAGTTACAGCTTTTTTTAAAGTTAGTACCTGGTCTGGTACTGCATGGCTAGGAGGACTGAAGGTTGATTTGGCTCTCAAACCACTATCTGCATCTTCATCACCAGACAAGGTATCATCTCCCAGTTTGTCCTTAAAGAAAAAGTGAAGTCTTATCTTCCGGAAGAACCGGGCCAATTCACATTGGATCAGGAAGGGATCACCAATACTAGTTGGGACGAACCCCAGTCCTCTGTTGAGGACTGTTTCCTCAATTTCCGTCAAAGTATGTGTGCTCAAGTTAACCACTAGTCGCTGCTGGGTCCTGCCACTAGTGGACCTTTCTTCATGCTGCGTAGACTTCGTGGTGATGTTGGAGGGCTCCAATGTACTTGCGCTTGTTGTCCCCTTCTCCTTCCGCGGGAACTTCCCTGACCCTGTCCTAAAAAAGACTGGTTTTGAAAATACTGTGGTGGTGGATTGAAGGGTATCATTTGTGGATGAAAAGGAACATTTGGGTATTGCCAAGGTGCCGGTGGCCACCATTGGGCCTGCTGGTTACCTCTCCACTGTCTCCTGTTGTTGCCTCCCCTACCTCTGGTGCGTGGTGCAGGTTGTTCTGTGGAATCAGAATCACTGGACCAACCCTCTGACCCTGAGGATGAATAGTTCGAACCGTATCTTTTGCCTCTTCTGTTAAACTCTGGTGGTACATAGCTCTCATGAGTATAAGGGTACACCTTTTCTAATGAAAACCGGGCCAGGTCCTTCTTAAACTTTTCAATTTTGGTTAAAAGAATACTATCTTTAAATTCTTTGTTTGATTTGTTCGTTTCTTCAAGATTCTTCTTGAAGGCTACATTAGATAATGTGGTTTTGATCTGTCCCTCAAGCACCAGGATCTCAATAAGTATAGCATCAGCGATGCGTTTCGCGGTGCTGATGATAAGAATCAGCCAGTCACGAGTGCATCGCCATGCTATGAGTGTCCAATCTTTGAGAAACAGTTTATCTTGCAGGAAGAGTCTGGGAGTATTTGTGACAAGAAGACCCGTAGGCACACAATTACTGCGGAGATACTCTGTCATAATCGCGCCATGGATACTTGTGCGAGTATGTGATTTCTTAAGGACCAGGAGTTTAGACCAATCATCTCCACCACTGGCCCCCACTGTGGGAATCGAATCAATAATACTCGGAGTTGTAGTTAAAATAGTTCTAGCCATTTCTTCATCAAATGCCAGACCTGTGAATTCTGCCATGGCGGGATCTCAAAATAAACCCAAAGTAAGCAAGGAAAAAGTAATAACAAGACTAACTAGAGCGTACGTGAGCACAACAGCAGTACTGTGTGCTATCTAAAAAGACCCGCAGCCGCAGCTGCTCAAGAACAAAATATTACCAGGTAAGAAAAGGGTCTGAGGGAAATTTACAGACCTGCGCGGATAATTCCCCCTACCATATATATCAACAACATAGAATCCGCGGGTCCTTAGAAAAAATATATATATACACAGACAAGTAACCAGCGCAACCCAACAGGATAACAAAAATTAGGGAAGTCCAATTTAAGAGGACGGAATCCCAACACCCACCGAAGTGGCATGCTTCATCATTTGGGATCTCCTCTTGGCTGCAACCTGGTGCAGCCAAGGAGCTAACAACTCCTTGCTAGTGTAAAGGAGGAGCTCGCGGATGTTTTAGTATTATCCGGGGGCTAGATCTCCTAAAATCGATGGAGCATGAAACAGTGTGGTGAGAGTGCGTGATGCAGTGTATGAAATAAGTGAGTTAAAATTGACTACCAGGAGAAAAATGAATTTATTAGGTATCCCTTGGTGTCAAGGGTTAAAAGCAGAAAGAGCGCGGACTGAATAAATGTACGAGCGCGCTGGTGAAAAATGCTGAGAAGGTCTACATGTTTCAGCCAATCTTGATCACAAATTGATCATGGCTTTCTTCAGGACCTAGATGTTACTACTGCAGAACTAAGTGAGTGAAAACTATCACAAAAAAAGAAAGTTACAGAATAATTGGAACGATACAACCAACAGTATACCTGTGTGATGCTTATAGTGGACACTACAGGGATACGTGGTGAACACCTGTTGGAAAAGAGAAAAGACGAACTCAAGTATGCATACATGTTTCTTGTCTGTATTAACCCTGGGCATAATACTTCACTACGCTCACGGAACATGCAAAGTTTGTGCTACTACGCACTACACAAATTGCACGTAGCAGAGTGAAAAACTGTGCTAATTGACATATAGTAGCAGTATAATAAACACCTACAAATGCTTTGATAAAGCAATTTTCTATGCTAAAATGCATATAACCAATTCACAAAAGTGAACTTTGACAGAAAAATATCAAGCAATGAGAGAGGTGAGGATTTTGGGGTCCCCCCTAACCTAGGGGAGGACCAAGCAGATGCCTTGAACACAAAAAGCATATCATGTGAACGATTCAGTGGTGGTCCCTTCCTCCTAGGACCACCCCAAGCACAGTTATGGGCAAAAATACAATCCCAACCAAAGGCCCTGCAAAGCATTATGGGACGAGATTAGCAGTGGGCAGTGAATATTATAGTGTCCAATATCAAAATAATTCTACAAAGAGCTGCAGTTCAACTAGTCGTTACTAGATGTCCCTCACGAGTCAAATGCAAAAGCATTGAAATTATTAATACATCAAGCTGCAGTTCCACTAGTCGTTACTAGATGTCCCTCACGAGTCAAATGCAAAAGCATTGAAACCCTTTCATGAAGCTTTTGCATTTGACTCGTGAGGGACATCTAGTAACGACTAGTGGAACTGCAGCTCTTTGTAGAATTATTTTGATATTGGATACTATAATATTCACTGCCCACTGCTAATCTTGTCCCATAATGCTTTGCAGGGCCTTTGGTTGGGATTGTATATTTGCCAATAACTGTGCTTGGGGTGGTCCTAAGAGGATGGGACCACCACTGAATCGTTCAAAAGATGTGCTTTTTGTTTTCAAGGCATCTGCTTGGTTCTCTCCCTAGGTTAGGGAGGATCCCAAAATCATCACCTCTCTCACTGCTTGTTAATTTATCATTTTCACTTTTGTGAAATGACTATATGCATTTTTAGCATATAAAGACAGAGATATTTATTTTATCTTAACTTGCACTGTGCAAGATGCCTTTGGCAATTATTGTACACTGCAGTCAAGCACACAGCTATGCACTATGCAATTTGCATAGCTACGTGTAGTTCAAAATGTACTTCATGTAGCTACGTGAAGTGCAAAATGTACTTCACGTAGCTATGTGAAGTGCTACTACGCAAACTACGCCCAGGCTTAGTCTGTATATAGAAGAACATTTTCAATCAATGAAAAATGCTGCATGTCTCAGAAAAAATGAGAAAAGACAATATGTCAAAGACCTTACCTGTATTAAATCGGGAGGACTACCCACCGCTCCTGGTAACAACTCAGGGCGTGAGGCAACGCTCTGTGGACAAAAAGGAAGAAACTAGTACCACAAATATGGATAGTTCTTATTAAAAATTGGCGGACCTTAATGGCACCACCACTGTTGCTTGTTGACCAGATGAGGGTTTATCAAGATCACCAATATGGTGTAGAATATACAGGAAGTCGGAGTCAATCTGCACATCCCTAGTCAGGCAAGTATTTTAGGAGTATAGTGAAGAGTAACAAATCAAGTGCAGTCTATCAGTGAAGGTAATTCACTAAAGGTGTATGCATTTTAAAACATAGCAGTCAGACATACTCAACACTAACACCAAAGGTATTTAAACGCCACAGGCATGTTGAAAATTATGCCTAGGCTCTAGTAGGGATAGCATAATACTTAAGGGCCCATGTCAAAAACCGGTAGTATTAATACTCCAGGAGAAATACCATCTCCCTAGCATATATTTCATGTTTCGCGCTCCGCTGTCGTGCTTCAGCCGTCTCTGGTTGTCTGGTTTCTCCGCTGTGGTGCAGCTGGCTGTGTGGGGCATCCTGATTTGTACGGCGCTCGGGACGTCATTCCGCACGTTGGTAAGTCTCCATTGGCTCCCACCGCGCATTTTTCTAGCGGTTCGCGTCGCACCGCGGCGGACGGGAAATGGGCTGTGTTTGACCATACTAATATGGCGGATGTGGAGACCGCTGCTGGCGTGCGGAAAATTGCATTTTCCGCCACCGCCAGCACTGCGGTGGTGCCTCCGCCCGCCATCGTAATGGGCCCCTGAGGCTTCAGGGGCTGTATTGTCACTTTAGTGGCGGCACCATATGTGCTGCCATCCACTAGCGACATTTAACTTCCAGGCCCTGGGTAAAATTTTGTATCATATACCAGGGACATAATAGTAAGATAAATATATCAATCAGGGGTGCAGTCAATTTCGACATGTTTTAGGGGTCAGAGCACATGCACTGGGGCCTGGTGAACCGTGTCCCCGTGTGCGGAGTCAAAAAACTAGCAGCATCAGTCCTGACAATGGATCACTGACAGAATATCGACGACAGGAAAATCGAGGTACACAAATATCGTGTACAGAATATCGATGTCAACAATATCGACATCCTATCTCTACAAAGGTAAGTACAAAAATATCGAAACCAAAATATCGTTGTTTAAAATATCGTTGTTCAAAGTATCGTTTTTTTTAAATGTCTTAAAAATAATATAAAATAAATCAAATAATAAATAGAATTAATAAAAACATAGTTAGAATTACTAAAAAATGTTTAAAAATATAAATAATAAATGTAATATAAAAAACAATTAAACATACATATATAAAAATAATTATATATATATTTACTTAATAATATTGATAAATAATTATTTTATTAAATTATAAAATGTTAGAAACATAATAAAAAATATAAATACATATATATATACATACACCTGTAACAAATATAAAAATAAAATTTTATATAATAAATTAAAATATTAAAATAATTATTTAATTTTAAAGCAACCTTTTACACTACATTAACTAAAACAGTAGGGAAAATGTTGGATAGCGTAGAGGATAAAATGACTATTCCCACTCCAGGGAATACAAAATTAGGGAAAGTGTTGGATAGCGGAGGTGATAAAATTACTATTCCCACTCCAGCGAGTGCAACAGTAGGGAAAGTGTTGGATAGCGGAGGGGAATAATTTACTATTCCCACTCCAACAAGTGCAAGAGTAGGGAAAGTGTTGGATAGCGGAGGGGAATAATTTACTATTCCCAGTCCAGCAAGTGCAACAGTAGGGAAAGTGTTGGATAGCGGCGGGGAATAATTTACTATGCTCACTTTAGTCAGTGCAACAGTAGGGAAAGTGTTGGATAGCGTAGGGGATAAAATTACTATTCCCACTCCAACAAGTGCAACATTAGAGAAAGTGTTGGATAGCGGAGGGGATAAAATTACTATTCCCACTCCAGCAAGTGCAACTATACAAAAGTGTTGGATAGCGGAGGGGAATAATTTACTATTCCCACTCCAGCAAGTGCAACAGTAAGGAAAGTGTTGGATAGCGGAGGGGATAGAATTACTATTCCCACTCCAGGGAGTGCAAGAGTAGGGAAAGTGTTGGATAGCGGAGTGGAATAATTTACTATTCCCACTCCAACAAGTGCAACAGTAGGAAAAGTATTGGATAGCGGAGGGGAAAAATGTACTATTCCCACTCCAGGGAGTGCAAGAGTAGGGAAAGTGTTGGATAGCAGAGGGGAATAATTTACTATTCCCACTCCACGGAGTGCAACAGTAGGGAAAGTGTTGGATAGCGTAGGGGATAAGATTACTATTCCCACTCCAACAAGTGCAACAGTAGAGAAAGTGTTGGATAGCGGAGGAGATAAAATTACTATTCCCACTCCAGCAAGTGCAACTATACAAAAGTGTTGGATAGCAGAGGGGAATAATTTACTATCCCCACTCCAGCAAGTGCAACAGTAGGGAAAGTGTTGGATAGCTGAGGGGATAAAATTACTATTCCCACTCCAGGGAGTGCAAGAGTAGGGAAAGTGTTGGATAGCGGCGGGGGTAAAATTACTATTCCCACTCCAGGGAGTGCAACAGTAGGGAAAGTGTTGGATAGCGGAGAGGAATAATTTACTATTCCCACTCCAACAAGTGCAACAGTAGGGAAAGTGTTGGATAGCTGAGGGGATAAAATTACTATTCCCACTCCAGGGAGTGCAAGAGTAGGGAAAGTGTTGGATAGCGGCGGGGATAAAATTACTATTCCCACTCCAGTGAGTGCAACAGTAGGGAAAGTGTTGGATAGCGGAGAGGAATAATTTACTATTCCCACTCCAACAAGTGCAACAGTAGTGAAAGTGTTGGATAGCAGAGGGGAATAATTTACTATTCCCACTCCACGGAGTGCAACAGTAGGGAAAGTGTTGGATAGCGGAGGGGATAAAATTACTATTCCCACTCCAACGAGTGCAACAGTAAGGAAAGTGTTTGATATCGCAGGGGATAAAATTACTATTCCCACTCCAGGGAGTGCAACAGTAGGGAAAGTGTTGGATAGCGGAGGAGAATAATTTACTATTCCCACTCCAACAAGTGCAACAGTAGTGAAAGTGTTGGATAGCGGAGGAGAATAATTTACTATTCCAACTCCAGGGAGTGCAACAGTAGGGAAAGTGTTGGATAGCGGAGGAGAATAATTTACTATTCCCACTCCACGGAGTGCAACAGTAGGGAAAGTGTTGGATAGCGGAGGGGATAAAATTACTATTCCCACTCCACGGAGTGCAACAGTAGGGAAAGTGTTGGATAGCGGAGGGGATAAAATTACTATTCCCACTCCAACGAGTGCAACAGTAAGGAAAGTGTTTGATATCGCAGGGGATAAAATTACTATTCCCACTCCAACATTTGCAACAGTAGGGAAAGTGTTGGATAGCAGAATGGAATAATTTACTATTCCCACTCCAGCAAAATAATAAACATTAATTAACAAATACTTAAATAATAATAAATAATTTACGTCCCACCAAATCCCCCTATAAATGACACCATCAATATTGTAAAACATGACACAATTAACATAATTGCTTAACAATTAATTAATTTACTAATAACAATGAACAATCAAATTAAAAACAATCAGTAATAAATAAATTCACACTATTAAGACTATAAAATAGCAATAACTAAATATTATATAAAAAATATATTACATTTTAATTACTTGCCACACTACTCCCCTATAAATCCATAACCCGCTCCTAAAAAAATAACACAATTTACATGTTTACCAATTAATTATTAATATTTATTAACCAATTAATAATTAATTAATAATACATTATTTAACACAATTAACAATATTAAATACACGAATATTAAATAAAAAATTATTAATTAATTATTTATAATTAAATTACTTCCCACTCTGCTCCCTAATAAACCCACAACCCGCTCCTAAAAAAATAAAACAATTAACATATTTACCAATTAATAATTAATAACTAATATCCAATTAATAACTAATTAATAACAAATTATTTAACACAATTAACAAAAGAAAATAGTAAATACCTAAATATTAATTAATAGAATTATTAATTAATTAATTATAATTAAATTACTTCCCACCCTACTCCCCTATAAACCCACAACCCGCTCCTTAAAAAATAACACAATTAACATATTTACCAATTAATAATTAATAACCAATTAATAACTAACTAATAAAAAATTAATTAACACAATTAGCAATATAAATTATTAAATACAAAATATTAATTAATTAAAATTATTAATTAATTATTTATAATTAAATTACTTCCCACCCTATTCCCCTATAAACCCACAACCCGCTACAGAACTAAAATGCAAAATTTAATTTTTATTAAATTAATAACTTCCAAAAATTATTAATAAATATATTATAATTAAATTACTTCCCACCCAATTCCCCTATAAACCCACAACCCGCTACGGAACTAAAATACACAAAAATTAATTATCATAAAATTAATTATTTCTAAAAATTTCAAACATACATTACAAAAATAAGCTATACTTATACAAAATATTTCAATCACATACTTTTAACACATATACTAAAATACAGAACACTAAAATAAATTTCGATATTATTAACAATATTTTTACTAACGATATTACTAACTTCGATATTAAGTAAAATGATATTTCTTACCTGCATGTCGATATTCTGGTCGACGATATTCTTGCAGGTCGATATTGTGCCGCCATCGATATTTAAACATCGATATTCTGGTATATCGATATTTGAACATCGATATTATGGGCCCGATTCCGATTCAGGCCGGAAAACGTACCGACCAACTCGGTACGGGAATTTAGTCCGACCGACACGTACCGGCGCTGCCCGATCCGCGTAGTACGATGCAATGCATGTGAATTACGACCGACTCGTACGGAACACAAGCCGAACGTCCGAACCGCACGGGAACCAGCTATCCGGCCGGAAAACCACGCGAATCGAACCGACCGACACGCACCAGGAATGAACGCGACAGAAACGTACCTGCGAACTCCGACCCGCGCAGTACGATGCAATGCGTGTAAAACCAGACCGAGTCGCACGGAGCTCGAGCTGTACGACTGACACGCATACAAAACAGGGAGCCGAAGCAACCCAATACTCCGCGACCGACGCGTACGCCGCACATGAAACACAGCATAAACACAGCTTGAAAGACTCGGAGAAGCCCGCACGAGCCAACTGCAGCGTCCTACTCGGTCAGAAGAACGTCTCCTACATGCCTAAAAACTACAAAGGAAAAAATACGAAAAAAAGGGCCAAACAAGCAATGACAAAGTCAATAAATACAGGGGGGAAAAACATGGAACAAAGACACACCCACAACTCCACCCATATAAAGGCCACAAATCCCTACCATGATCCTTTGAAAATTCAACTGACCTGCCAGCACAGAACACCATCAGACAGCAACCACAGACACACTCACAACTCATCCATCACACAAGCCACAAACCATTAGCACCTCCCAAATAGCACCCTCACATACACCCAGCAAAACCTACACACACCCACCCTCACTTGCACACCCACACACACATCAATCCCCACCACCACCCATCACCATGCCCCCAAAGAAGAATCCAAAGTTCCTAGACAGTGAATTGGAAGTCCTGGTAGATGAAATCCTCAGGGTAGAGCCACAGTTGTTTGGTACATTGGTCCTACAGACCTCCATGTCGCAGAAAACCAAGATGTGGGAGAGGATCGTCGACAGGGTGAACGCACAATCACCATGTTTGCGCACAAAGGAAGACATCCAGAACAGGTGGTATGATGTGCGCAGGAGGGTCAAGGACCTAGTCAAGAAGGATTACGCCTTGAGTCATCGCACCGGCAGTGGCCCTCCTGCCAAACCAGTAAACCTCAGGTCCAGGGAGGAGAAGGTGCGGGCCATCCTACCACCAGAGAGTGTACATGGACTATCAAACATCCCAGAGCCTGGTGAGTACACAACCAATATACCCAATATTGTGTGACAATACACACACATCACTATCAAGGGGATAGTGAAACCATGCACCGTTAGCAAAGCCACAGTAACCAAAAGATAATCATCCCAAGATGTGTATGCTAGTCAGACAAACACAATACCTGCCATCTCATAGTGATATGTAACTGTGTCATGACATGTACAAACCGAACTACAAATAGAGCAAGGCAGTGGCACAAATCTAACCAACAAACACTATCAGACATTTTGCCACCACTAGAACACCACCTCACAGGGAAGCTCACTGAAAGGAAGGAATTCTGTGTATGATGGTGAAGTGAGTGTAGCCAATAGCATGATGGGAGTTGTAGTCACAGATATTGGTCACCCTCACAATTGGCCCATCAACACCACTCTGAACCATGCTCACATCACAGGGAGTGGAAAAGAACTGACAAGATGGCTGACACTGGGTACTGCTGTGGGGAGCACAAGGCCCTGCTGGGAACTGTGCACCAACCAACAGCAGGACACCACTGACTGACATCCTGACAACCAACTTGCACTCCCTGCAATGGAAGCACGTTTCATGGTGGGATGTCTGGCCTGGGGGAAGAGGAGGTCCGTATGCCAACCAAATACCACCAATGCTGGCCATACACACACACCACTTCCACTAACTCCAAACAACACACCTGGGACCGTGCTCCACAAGAGAGTGAGTGAAAAGCCACTTCCAAGATGTCTGACACTGGCCTCAGCTGTGGGGAGCACAAGGCCCTGCTGGGAACTGTGCACCAACAAACAACAGGACACCACTGACTGACATCCTGAGAGTTAACCTGCACCCACTGCAAGGGTGGCATGCTTCATGGTGGGATAACTGGGCTGGGGGAGAAGGAGGTCTGGATGTCACCCAAATACCACCAATGCTGGTCATGCACACACCTCAACATTCACATTGAAAAGCTTCAGGTTGGCAGGACAATGTGCTACACCAATATCAACCTCTGACTGTGACAACTTAGGACAATGCAATGTACAGGCCCGCATCCAGAGGCACAGTCACAACTGTCAGGTGTTTGAACCATTGATGCCTGTAGAAACATAACATACATTGTGTGTCTCTTCCAAAAACAGGTGATGATGGGGACACAGCAGCAGATGATGAGGAGTCCCTGTCCCAGGCTCCGGTGGCCCCTGAGCTCTCTGGTGTGGAACAGCCTCTGGCCTCCTTGGATGGCAAAGACCTACCTGGCACCTCCGGTGTGAGTCATCATGCAGCATTAGCAGGACCACCATCTGCACCCCCTGCACCCACTCCTCCAACATCTGCCAAAACACAGACCACCCCCGCCGACACGGACAGACCAAGGACACTGAATGGCAACAGCACAGGGACCCCGGCCCACCGTGAAGCAATGGACAACAACACCAGTACCAACCCCCAAGGGGGCCTAGGCTCACCTGTGCATGCCACCGCAGGTCCCGCACGTGTGGCCAGGGGTGGTGGGAGGGGTGGTAGGCAGAGGTCGCTGTTTGCAGAGGGGTCTGGACTGCATGATGACCCACAACTGGCACGCATTGCTGATGCGTACCAGAATAGCACCGGAGAGGTCAGCCAGGTAGTGGGGATCCTCAAGGACATTCAACAGCAGCAGGCTGCCCATCATGCCCGCTTGGACTCCCACATGTCCCGTGTGGAGACACACATGTCTGGCATGGAGTCCAAGTGGGACACATTGGAAGAACTGACAGCGGTGCAGAGGGACATATTGACATGCCTCCGCCAGATTAGCACCAACATGTCCACACCTCCCTGTGTGCCCACAACATCTGGTGCCGCAACAACTGCAACTGCCACAGGGAGGGAGGATGACTCTGGTGGAGAGTCCTCTGCACCACAGCGGCCTGCACGTGAGGGTCCCCCAGAAAGAAGAGGGGTCGTCCGAGGAAGGAAAACTGAGAGGCCGATGGCCATGTACATCCCCCAGGAACACAACACCTGTTCTGGAAATTCTCCTTTGTGTGCAAACTGTTCAACCTGTCGAATGCAACACAACTCTCCCACATGACATGGGGAGTTTAAGTTGGACTAATGTATCAGATGACTGTGGACTTTACTCAGGACATTTCTGCTACCAACACTTCCAACTCATCTGGGAACTTTGGATTCCAATTCCAATGTACAGCACCCACCATCCTGTGCACTATCCTCACACATGTATGTAAATAAACTCACTAATACACCATACTTGCCTCTGTTGTGATTCCAACGTTGTTTTTGTCATGGAGATGATGATCTGCTAAATGACACTGTGCATGCTAACTGCTACAGCAAGTTCAACACCTTCATGTGAGTCATGGCGACGTGACACATATGAGGGAGACACACCACTAGGGCTACACAACACATACACACCAGGGCCATCTGACTCATCGCCTACACTGATGTTGCCAGAAAATACAGTGGAATGCACAGACACCACACCTATTCAGAGTATGTGTTAACTAGCCCACAGATGCAGTAAGCAAATGTCAGTCAGATGTGTGACCACAGACAACGCACATCCCAAACTGAAGCACAGGTTTATTACACATTTGCAACATGTTGTTTACACTACAGATGCAAGGTAATCCCACGTGGCAGTGGCCACACAGTCACCAAGTGTTGAAAAAATAAAGTCCAGGGGTGTGTGGCACATCACCTGTAGGGAAACAACTGCTTCCACCCTGGAAGTTGAATCATGGTGTCGGGGGATCCGAGTTGACCAAACAACTCTGAAAGTACCCTGTGAAGGACAGACATGACACACAGTCAAAAGCACTGAAGAACAGGACAGAACTGCAATACTCATGCCCAATACATGTCACAAGATACCTACACAAAACCAAGTTAGCATGTCAACACTGTTGGGGAGTACAGACTACCTGTAAGGACACATCGCTGCACGCATCCAGTCAAGTAGCACATGGCCACACTCAAACAGCAACAGAGCACCACCAACACATATCATGCAAACTCAAATCATTGACATACCAACTCTGTATACTCACATTCAGCTGAAGAAGTTGGCGATGAGCTGTGTGCGGACATCACCCTCATCATCATCATCATCACTGGCATCGTGGCCCAGGCCAGGATCCTCCACAGGTGGCGGATGTTGGTCATCGTCATCCAGGATGAGAGGCAACTCCTTCCGCACTGCCAGGTTGTGTGGCATGCAGCAGACGATGAAAATCTTGCACACCTTTGCAGGGGCATATGGGAGGGCCCCTCCTGTCTTGTCCAGGCAGCGAAAGCGGCTCTTCAGGAGACCAAATGTCCGCTCGATCACTCTCCTGGTCCGACCATGTGCCTCATTGTAGCGCATCTGGGCTGGTGTCACAGGGTTCCTGAGGGGTGTCAGCAACCACGGCATGTTGGGGTATCCGGAGTCACCTACATACAGACAATTGCACATTAGCCTAGTTGGAAAAGAGGGTGGAATACAACATTGCAGAACACACACAATGGTACAAAGTCAGCACCCACCGACAAGCCAGGCACGCTGGTTCTGCATCTGTGACATCATCCTCGGGATGCGACTACTCCTCATTACGTAGGCATCGTGTGCAGAACCGGGGAAACGTGCACACACATGTGAGATGCTCATATCTGCAAGACATACCACCAGGGCGTTGATAGAATGGTAATGTTTCCTGTTCCTGTATGCTTGCTCATGTGCCTGTGGTGGTACCAAAGCCACATGTGTCCCATCAATGGATCCGATGACATGTGGCATCCTCCCCAGGGCATAGAAGTCACTCTTCACGTAAGTGAGTTGTTGACGTTTAGGGAAATAGATGTAGTGGTTCAAGTATCTCAACATCGCCTCCAAAACATCGCGTAGCACACGGCTGAACATGGTCTGTGACATCCCACCAGCAGACGCCACAGTGTGTTGAAAGGTACCGGTGGCAAAGAAGTGTAGGGCTGCCATCACCTTCACCTTGGGGGTCAGCGCTGCAGGGTATGGCCGGCCAGGTTGCAAATGTGGGGCCAAGCGCACCGCCAATTCCTCAATAAGCGGCCTGTTGAAGCGGTACCGTCGGATGCAGTCACGTTCAACCATGGTTGCAAGGTCAGGGAATGGTCTATGGACAGCTGGTGCCCTGCAGTGCATAGGTGAACAAAGAAAGATTGTCAGTCACCCCACATATGTGGCATTGACCATACTCAATATCACATGATACATCATTACGAGACACAAGTACTTGATGTGTGTGCCATTCTATATGGACATATATGGCACCTACATGGACAACATCTAACATCTCAGTTCAACATGTGTTGACAACAAGTTCCAGGTTGTGCTATTGGAAATCATTAGGCTGTGTCACAGTACCCATGTACTGCTGTCACGTTCCAAACACACACCACAGTGACAAGTGAGGACAGATGTGCCCCAGGCATCACAGCTCTTTGACAGGTAGATTCCCAGGGACCCTGTATTGCCACATGGACACTGGCATGACATGGCGTATCATGTACACGTCAGCAAAACAACCATGACTCCCACAGGTAGTGGCCCCTGTTGCCTCTGCAGGACAGACATGGACGTCTGTGACACACACACGCACAACATCAAAGTCGATGCACAAACAACGTGGATGTGGAGACTGTCTCCCATTGTGCACATTGAATCAGAGACATCTGAAACACAACATGCACACAGACTGTGGAGGGCCATCACAATTGTGGCAATGGGTGACCCTGTGATGTACATACCATCCCACATGGGACTCAGGGTGTATGTGACATAACACACACATACACAACCTGGAGATGTGACCATGCCAACATGCTCTGAGATGAACAGTTGCACATCACAGTGGTCATGTGCACAACACACAAAGGATTCTGTCCCCATGAACACGTGCACAGCCTGGGAGTGGCTGCCCCCAAGTGCCACACAACAAACCACATGTTGACCCCCATATACACACAGGTAATGCAGCCTTACATGCCTTAGGATACAGTGTGGACAGGCTGTGGTGTTGTAGGTGTGCCCCTGAGTCCCTGGCAAGTAATTGTGGCTGGCATACGTTCACCAGTGACAACCATGGTGACATATGCGAGTGACTTGTGCAGGGACGCGTCGTACAGCAATGGACCGATCGGTGCGCACGCATTGGCCATTGCATATGATGTGGACGGATGCGTGTCGTTTTCCGAAATACACGTTGTACAGCAATGGACCGATCGGTGCACACGCATTGGCCATTGCATATGATGTGGATGGATGCGTGTCGTTTTCCGAAATACGCGTTGTACAGCAATGGACCGATCGGTGCGCACGCATTGGCCATTGCATATGATGTGGACGGATGCGTGTCGTTTTCCGAAATACGCGCTGTACAGCAATGGACCGATCGGTGCGCATGCATTGGCTATGGACTGACATGGTAACGGACGCGTTTTCGAAGCTTTTACGAGTCGGATGCAGTGAATTCAGTTGGCCACCCACAACAATGTTGCAAATTCATGGGTGTCATGAAGTTGAACTTTTGAAGGATGCTGTGGGCGTGTATAAGTGGTGCAATTCCATGGATTGGCCAGATTCAGAAGATGCAAACGACTTGGACCTATCACTTTGGACACATGGGACAGTATCTGCCTCTGCAGCACACATATAATGCTGACTGTTCCCCTGAGAGCTCACTTGCCTGCACTACATGCTCCAGGACGACATCTACCACCACCACTGCTGCTGTCTCTGCATCCTCTGGCTACTGCAATGGCACGTACTGTGGAGAGAGCCCCAGCCTTCAGCACTGAGGAGAACCAGGCCCTGCTGGACAGCCTCCTTCCACAGTACAGCAAGCTGTATGGGAAACCAGGGGAGCAGGTGAGTGTGCTGTCCACTGCCTTACTAATTGTGCATGTTGTCTGACTAGCAAGACTTACAGTGTGTACACCAGTGGCTAGCATGCTCACTGAGTAGTTGTCACCCCCAAAGTGTGTAGTTACATGCACTGAACAGGTATAGTGCAGTAACAGTGCATTCCAACAAGGTTTTACTTCCCAGGCAATGATACCATTTAGTAACTGCTGGACAACTGTTCATAGCCATAGTATCACTACCTGTGTACATCATATGCCCCTGTGATTGAGACATGTATATCCAACTGTGTGATGCACGGATATGTTGCATGTGTAGTAATGGCCTTTTCACTTTGTCATCCTCACAGGTTGATGCCCACCAGAAGCAGGACATCTGGCTGACCATCGTCCGGGCAGTAAGATCTGTGGGGGTCTACAGGTGCAGGATCCGCAACTGCCAGAAGAGGTGGCAGGACCTTCGTGGCTGGACCCGGAGGATCGCAAGGGTCCAGCTGAAGCTGTCGCCTCCTCGCAAGAGGGGCGGACACCGGACCCTGACCCCCCACATGCTCCGGATTCTGGTGGTGGTCTTCCCTGACCTGGATGGGCAACTGAAGGCCAGACAGCAGCAAGGAGGGGGTAAGTGCTAGCCTTTTCTGTGTACTATGACTAACATGCTCTATGCACTCCTTTAGCCTGGTTCCACTTCCACAGTACAACTGTCTTGTCGTCCTGGACTCATGTCCCTCACTTGTGTCATGCCCCCTCCTCATCTGATACACAGGTGTGGCCCTTACAGTCTGTGACTTAGGTCACTTGGGTACTGTGTACTTGCAGTTACCTGTGGTTCAAGTTGGGGACAGCATCAGTTACAGGAACTTTGTTGTGGGCTGCATGGGTGGTACAATTGCTCACACAATGCCTGTGATCTGACATGTACTCTGGGTATGGCTTCACAATGTGTTCCAATTGCTGCTCTGACTCACCACATGTCTGGGGTATGTGCCACACACCCATGCTGCAGCAGAGACCAAGGGGGGAGCCTCAGAAGTATGTACATCATGTGTGTGACACATGCCTAGCCACCTGCCTAGTGTTCAGGGTAATACCATGTTGCACATGGACCAGGACTGTAATGCCTACTCCGTACATCCAAGGCACTCTGTTCTCCCACTCCCGTGTGTTAGCATACATATTGGGCATTGTGAAGAGTGCACTGAGGTGTCTGCCTCTGTGTCACCGTGGTGTGGCCTTGCTTTTTTGACTCCTGGAGTGTTTAACAATTTGGGGTGGCCAGCCATCTGAGTTGTGACTATAGGATCTGCACATTGGTTAATGCATAGGTCTCTGATCCCTTGACTGTGCACAAAGGTGTATGAAACATTGAGGTGCAGGCAGCTTTGGTTCATTCTCATCAGCCGGTGAAATGCCCATGTGTATGGATATGTGTTTGCAGTCACTCAAATGTCTCATTTGATTGACGTGGGATCATCTTAGTCCTCATGATGTGGGTGGCCAGGGGTGCACATGTGCACCTGTCAGCTACAGGGCTTGCATACCCAAAACTTCCATGATTGTGACACAGTGTAGACTGGTGTTGTGTGTATGCACTGCCCCTGTGACAGGAGACAGTTATGACTGACTTGCCAGATAGGCCTGTGCCATGACATACAACTCACAAAGGGTGATCCAGCAGTAGTGTGATATGTCCCTCAAGCACACCATTGTCGCATTGTCTATCAGGACATGAGGACATCATTGTGTCTGGTGATGGAAGCAAAACCCACATATCGACAGAGACTCTGACCGTCACTTTTCCTGACACATGTACTGAGTCAGTGGCAGGAGATGGCATGTGTTTGGAGTGACACATTTCCACATGTTCTCTTGGATGTCCAACAACTGTGTATGTGGTGCATGTGTGCACATATGATTAGTCGCATTCAACAGGCACCAGACAGATGGGTGCATGGACAGGTAGGATATGTGTGGCATGAATGACTGTCAGGCAGACAATGGGCTTCTTCAAATCAGTGTCAGCACTTATTGCAATGTCTAGCAAATGATGGCAGGGCTTGCTCTGTGATGTGCTGTACTTACTGTGGCGTGTGTGGTCAGTACAGGTGACTAATGTTGCTCTGTTTATCCTGAATCTTTACAGATACATCCACGGCCACAGGAGGAGACAGCTCCATGGACCAGGAGGAGCGGCAGAGCCAGACTGGGTCCACTGCAGGGGAGACCGAGGGACCCAGTGGCACGGAGGGTGAGGGGAGCCCAACTGAGGAGACCTCAGCTACGACCACCTTGGCTGAGGACCACAGCACTTCCAGTGAGGACTCCCTTGTGGAGGTGGGTGTCAGCAGACCAGAGCCAAAATCAAGCAAGTCTGCCCCCGCCACCACCACCATCTCCACCCTCCCATCTGCTCCCATCCCACATGTCCGTGGAGGCTCCCATGTAGGGGAGCGTGTCTCCTTCATGCCAGGCACCGCACCCCTGCCTCTGTCTCCCCTGCTGCCCTGAGTGTGGAGTCTGTGGACTTGCTTAAACAGATCCATGTAGGGAAGACATCAGTGCTGAGTGTCCTCCATGCACACACGGGTCTGTTGACACAACTGGTGTCATTCATGGAGGGCATGTCATCTGGCATGTCTGCCCTACATCGGACCAATCAGTCCATGGCCTCCTCACTGACGGCAGCAGTATCCCTCCTGCAACAGTCCCTCACCCCTCCTACCTCTGCCCCATCCACAATCCCCAGCACCCTGCCTGTCCCAAGCACACACACACCGGCACAGGCACCCACCAGCACAGACACAAGCAGCACACAGACACACAAGCCAAAATCCAGACGCACACGCACGCACAGTCAGGGGACTGATACCTCACTCACAGGGGATGGGGCCCAGGAACCCACACACGCATCCACGAGCACTGCGCAGTCCTCAGATACCTCTCCCTCCAAAACCCCTTCCCTTGCCTCACCTGCAACCCCCCCCTCCCAGAAGCTCTTCCTCTGTGAGCTTGGCCTCTTCCCCACAGATCCATCTGACCCAACGCACAGGCGGAAGAGGTGACCACCACACACAGAGGGGAGTGCCCCTCATACCCGGACACCCTCCCCCAGGCACAGGCAGACTGAGGACCCCATTCGGAAGTCCTCCCGGACCAGGAAGGGCAAGACCCCACCACCACCACCACGCAGCTCCACCACACAGTCTCTCTCCTCCATCCCCCAGGCCACCACTCCACAGGTTCCCCCGCCACACCCTGCCCCAGGTTCCCCACACACCCATACCGCATCCCCAAATGCTTAGGCCCTCCCCCTACCACTTGCTCTTCCACCCCCAAGCCAGATGCTCGGCCTGTTTGTGCCACTGGTGTGGAGACCGGGTCCCCGCCCTCTGTCCTGCCCACCTCATCTGCCCCCCCTTCCACTCCCTTGGAGTTATGCACTACAGTGGAGTCCACAACCACCCCGTCTGACTTGGGCACTGCAGTGGGGACCCAGTCCACTCCATCTGACCGGCCCACTGCAGTGGTGCCAGCACCCACACCATCTGACTTGTGCCCTACTGTGGTGCCGGCCCCCACTGAGTCAGACACCTCCACTGCAGTTGCCGGTGACACTCCTGCACCCACCACCCCTTCACTGCCTCCTTCTGGCATCCCCTGATCCTGTCCCTGCGGTGCCTGGCCTGCCCCTTGTATGCCCCTCCGAGGGGGATGTCCCCTGTCCGTACCAGTGCAGGCAAGCAATGGGTGACAAGTTGTCACATATCACCCTGTTCGGACTGGGTATGTGGACTGGCCATTGGCCTTAGTTTCTTTTGGACTTCACATTTTCCTCAACATTTGCTGAATAAAGCCTCTTTTTGTTTACTAGTGGTTTTTCTTTTGATGTACATGATGTAGATGAGTATCATCATGCATTTGCTGTTGTAATAGTGTTCAGATCAGGTAAATGAAGTGTTGCTGTGATGGTCTCCATGTGGTCCATGGGATATGTGTCCTAATCTAGTCTGGATCCATAGCATCCTTTGCTGCAGTCTGAGGGATGTAATGTTCTGCATTTGACACAGGGATGTACGTTTTGCATTTGTAAATTGACATCTGTGGCTTACACTGATGCACATCTGGTGGACTTACCACTGTTCAATGTTTCTATTTCCCTGACTGTGTTCCCATCTCCACTGGACATGCAGTTTAGCTCATCAATGTTGAAGGACTCATCTGTGTATACAGTGCAACTTGCTGGACACGTGTTTTGGGTATATGCAGATGACTGACGTGACACTCCCGTACCCAGGCTGATGTGAGCAGAGCCTTCAGTGTGTTGTGATTGTTGACTCACTGACCGAGTGTTTTGCTGACATGTTTGAGTGGTGCACAGATAAGGTTTGGCACAGCGGACCTTCCACAGGAGTGGAGTGCCCTCATGGCAGTGTGTAATCCCGTGACATTGCCTGGGCCCGTGTTGTGTGTTGTGTAAGCATGTCTGTGTGTGTTCCCTTCCCTTTTCCTACACCGGCTGTGTCCCTACGGATGTTCCTGTTAGTGATGCTTGCTGAGTTGTCCTGTGTTCATCCAGCATCTTGTACCTGGTTTCTCAGTGATGTGGGTGCATGGCAAACTAATGTTCATCAGGTTGTCATCCCTAGTTGTCTTTGTTGTCAGGGCTGGGGATGTGGGCAAACGCAGGTGAGACACAGTCAGGATTCCCCTTGGCACTTGTTGGTTACACAAGGCATGTAATTTACAGTTTGTGGTAGCTTTCAGTGATTGTGACACGTTGTGTGTTTTACTGCTGCCACTCCTCAGGGTCAGAGCTGCAATGTTGGAAGTTGTCTACGTGTGTTCTTTGTGGGTGACCTTGGCTTCTTCATTGGTGTGTGACTGTGGCCAGGATCCCATTGCTTGGGGTGGAGTTCACATCATGCCCATGTACGGCGTACTGTGCAGTGTGTCAGACATTCAGGAGTCTTGTTGACTGGCCAGGTGTGATGGGTTTCTGCACCTTAGTTCCCACAACCACCCCTGGGATTGTCATGGGTGCATGTGCAATGTCACCTGTCCATGTGAGCTTCACTGCTGCACATTGGTGGAGATCAAGGTGTGTGGTGTTGAGTGTGTGCAAATGTGAGTTGTTGCACGGCTAGACCCCTACCTCCATATTGGCCTTGGCTGACAGGCCGTGCTGATTGATTTGTGCTTGTGTAGGTGTGATGGTAGTTTGTTGCTCAGGAGACATGGCTGTGGTTCACAGTGTGAACGACATCTACCTTTGTCATCACAGTGGGATTATCATGCAGGCTAGTGTCACCACAATGTGGGGTCCCTGGGGGTAGTGCTGTGGTGGGTCTGTGTCTTGCTGTGTTAGTTGCTGTTCCTACAAGCTTGTGTGACATGTGTAATTTGGGCTCCCTCTCATCTAACAATGCCTGATTGCCCACATAGGGAATCCGATCCATGAGTTACTTTTGTATGTCACTGTATACACATCTGTGTAATTGGAATTCAGGCCTCCTCATGTGTTGTGTGGTTGCCTGGGGACACTGGCACACCCCCATCACCTGTTGTGTTTGATATGCAGTGTGAGGCTGCCTGTTTGTGTTTGTGCATCTGCACCACTGCATTGGCATATCTTTGGTGTGCCATTGCCTGTATGTTGTTTGGAGGATTTCCCATGCTGTCCCTGTGACTCCTAGGTCATCAGTCAGCAGAATAATCATGGTTCGTATGTCCCATTGCTGCCATGGTATGGTATTTGTTCACCTCACATCTACAGTCTCCCCAGGATATCTACATTTGTGTGTCCATTAGTGCAGATATGTGGGTCTGCATTATGATGGTCACTTCTGGCATTGTGTAATTGATAAATGGAGACGATGTCAGTCCCCATGGGTGATGTTTGTCTGCACATGGCCAAAGGTATGTTATATTTGCACTGCACTGTTTGCCTCACCCAATCTATGTTGCTATGGGACACAACCACTACTTTGCCACTGATGTGTTTGTTGTTCTGTGACCAGGAATCATCCATGCTGTTTGGCAGTTGCAGCTTTTTCCATGAGAACACTTACCTTTTGGTCACTGTGATGATGGGGGTTTGGACCCCATTGCCACAATGTTCAAAATGTGCTTCAGCTATGGACCCCACACTTACCTTTTGATCACTGTGATGATGGGGGTTTAGACCCCATTGCCACAATGTTCAAAATGTGCTTCAGCTATGGACCCCACACTTACCTTTTGGTCACTGTGATGATGGGGGTTTAGACCCCATTGCCACAATGTTCAAAATGTGCTTCAGCTATGGACTCCACACTTACCTTTTGGTCACTGTGATGATGGGGGTTTAGACCCCATTGCCACAATGTTCAAAATGTGCTTCAGCTATGGACCCCACACTTACCTTTTGGTCACTGTGATGATGGGGGTTTAGACCCCATTGCCACAATGTTCAAAATGTGCTTCAGCTATGGACCCCACACTTACCTTTTGGTCACTGTGATGATGGGGATTTAGACCCCATTCCCACAGTGGTCATTGTCTGCTTGCATTCTGAAGGCCACACACATTTTGGTGTGACACATGTGATAGGGGGTCACATTGTATGTTCAATGTCATGTTCAGTGTTGTAGGTATTTGACACAGACTACACACTCTTGTCATGATGTTGGGGGGATGTCTTTTGCTGACATTCCTTATGTTGGAGTATGCTGGTTGTGTCATGCATTACCCGTCCTATGAGTGGGGATGGTAGTTGTGACAGGCATCCAGCCCCCCCTGAGTAGGGGTGGTGGTAGTGGTAGGCATCCAGCACCCCATGAGTAGGGGTGGTGGTAGTGGGAGGCATCCAGGCCCCTCTGTGTAGGGGTGGTGGTAGTGGTAGGCATCCAGCACCCCCTGAGTAGGGGTGGTGGTATTGGTAGGCATCAATTCCCCTATGAGTGGGGATGGTAGTAGTGACAGGCATCCAGCACCCCATGAGTAGGGGTGGTGGTAGTGACAGGCATCCAGCCCCCCCTGAGTAGGGGTGGTGGTAGTGGTAGGCATCCAGCCCCCCCCTGAGTAGGGGTGGTGGTAGTGGTAGGCATCAATTCCCCTATGAGTGGGGATGGTAGTAGTGACAGGCATCCAGCACCCCATGAGTAGGGGTGGTGGTAGTGACAGGCATCCAGCCCCCCCTGAGTAGGGGTGGTGGTAGTGGTAGGCATCAATTCCCCTATGAGTGGGGATGGTAGTAGTGACAGGCATCCAGCACCCCATGAGTAGGGGTGGTGGTAGTGACAGGCATCCAGCCCCCCCTGAGTAGGGGTGGTGGTAGTGGTAGGCATCCAGCCCCCCATGAGTAGGGGTGGTGGTAGTGGTAGGCATCAATTCCCCTATGAGTGGGGATGGTAGTAGTGACAGGCATCCAGACCCCCATGAGTATGGGTGGTGGTAGTGACAGGCATCCAGCACCCCATGAGTAGGGGTGGTGGTAGTGACAGGCATCCAGCCCCCCCTGAGTAGGGGTGGTGGTAGTGGTAGGCATCCAGCCCCCCCTGAGTAGGGGTGGTGGTAGTGACAGGCATCCAGCACCCCCTGAGTAGGGGTGGTGGTAGTGGTAGGCATCCAGCCCCCCATGAGTAGGGGTGGTGGTAGTGGTAGGCATCCAGCCCCCCCTGAGTAGGGGTGGTGGTAGTGGTAGGCATCCAGCCCCCCATGAGATGGGGTAGTGGTAGTGACAGGCATCCAGCCCCCCCTGAGTAGGGGTGGTGGTAGTGGTAGGCATCCAGCCCCCCCTGAGTAGGGGTGGTGGTAGTGGTAGGCATCCAGCCCCCCATGAGTAGGGGTGGTGGTAGTGGTAGGCATCCAGGCCCCTATGGGTGTGTATGGCATTGGTGATAGCCATCCCGCCCCTATGGTTCTGATGTTGCTAGTGTACGTCATTTCTGCATCCCTATGTGTGTGTGACATATGTCAGGTACGTGTCGTTTGTTTGTGTAGTGGGTGTTTGACTTACCGTCTGCGCCGTACGCGTCCGTACCTGTTCCGGTAATAGATGTAGAGTATTGGTAGGACCTGCGCGATGGGATTCATGGTTGGTTCGTCTCGTTCGGGTTTCTTGTGGCTTCGACTCGTACTCGTAGCTGGCTTGTTCGTCTCGTAGCCGTGGATCGTCTTGTGGCGCGAATCGGAGCTTATGTGCGGCTCTCCCGGATGCTCTGACGTGCCAGACGTAGCGACCAGTTCGGCGCGTACGGATTGCGCATCGTACTTGTCCGGCCGGAAGATGCTGTGTTTTTGCTTCCGTGCGACTCGAATCTGCGTTTCCGGATCCAGCTCGGTCGTGGAACTGGAGATGGAATGGGTACGTACGGCTTGCTCAGAATTTTAGCAGTAATGCGCATCGTACTTGCTCGCTCGGACGACTGTTCGAATCGGTCGGGAAAAACGCGTTCGGCTCGTATTTTTTCCGGACGAATCATATTGGCAGCGCTTCCGTCCGAGATCGGAATCGACCCCTATGTCTGCATACCCCTGAAAATATGGGGACGACCAAAGAAAAAGAGGCGTTTTCCTAAAACTACTTAAAAAATAAATACAGAGTTAATCTCCATAAAGAAATTAATATCCTTAAGAGTTTGAATATTTTTTTTAATGCATATATACTCATTACATAACATATGTATTTGTAAAGCATATGTTTACCCAAGAGTATCTTGGTGCTGAATAACAGATGTTTTTTGTTACCCAACTCAATGGTACTCATTTTATTGGCCTCAGAAAGATGAAAAGCTGAGTGGACCCGCCGGGATTTGTACCTGTGACCATGAGGTCAAACACAGGCCCCTACAGTGGGTGTATTAGTCCACTAAGCCACCAGACCTGGAACATAGCACCAAAGGATGATGAGCTACATAATTACTTAGCCAGTAAAGACGATTCCAATCGCTAATTGCAAGCTTTCCCATTAGAGAAATATATTTCACTTGACAAAATAATTAAATCTGTCAGTTGATGAAAGAGAGGCAAACCCCCTGCTCTTGCATGTTTCTACACACACCGCGCTGGAACCTTTTTAAAATGTGACTTGCATTAAACCGATTCTTTATGTGAACACACATTCTTTCTCTTTCACATGAAAGAGCTCCACACCAAGGATTTAAGTGGTTTGTGGGAAGGGTTATGTTGTGATGATGTGTTATGATGAAGTACCCTGACCCTGTCATACATTGTATGGATATTACAAGTCACCTCAGAGTTCCATGACCCTATAAACGAACTCAGCCTTCAGCCTCAGTCCACCCTATGGTCACAGATCTCCTCGGTGACTTGCAATAGCCTTATAATGTACAGCAGGGGATACTTTATCTCATAAATATGTCTGGTGTCTCTCCGAAACAGTGTACGTCATCATAAGTTCTACCCGCATAAGCTAATCCTGGCAGTTCACATGATCATAGCTCTGGATACAGGGTGTTGCACTGCAGTGCAATTGTAGATGAGTCTGGGAGCCAGGCTTCCAAGTTGGGAGTGCACATGGTCTTAGCTCACAACTGTGCCCCTAGCAGTGTGCAATGAGCCCCTTCCTTTCTTGAGATCTCTATACGCCCCGGGGTTGCTCCATGATGCTCCATGATGTTAGCTTTGTTCAATGGAGTCCCACCTCAGCAATGCAAGTGGTCCAAGCTGCGTACGTATGTATTGATACCCGCTCAGGCCTCGTATGTACTTCTGGATGTGTAAGTGTACAAGGGACACTCCATGTGGTGCTACCACTCTGTCACAACATCCCTGGCCGTACACATCCTGGTATCTCTGTGCATCCCACTCCCCCCTGAATACACGTGGCCTTAGCCGTGTATGTACAAATGCTCACACTGGCACTGCATGTACTCTTAGCTGTGTATACGCACAGATGGAGGTGGGCGAGCTGCTGGAATCAGAGTCCATAATGAGCCGAGCTTCCAAGTGGCTTCTGCCTACCACCCTTGCTGTACCTTCATGCACAAATAGTTAAAAACAAAGCATGAACATTCGAGGCAACAGGGAGAGATAAATAGACCCCCATTTAGTGGCTGATTTGTGAAAAGAAAATTCAGAAAACCAGGATTAATTGTAGATTCCCCCTTACCCAAATTGTTTGATCTCAGGCAAATATTTTATTTTACTGATCTTTCTTTTTCTTCACTATCGCACATGAAGGCATTTTCAAATATGTGAGTTCAGCATAACAGCTGTATAAAAACATATTGTGTTTGATTTAATCGATTATAATGTTGCTCTATCTATAACAATCTGGTCTACAAACAGGTTTCTCATGACAACTTGCCTTTAAATTTACTAATTGCACTGTCGCCAGAGTGAATGCTATAATGTTACATGTTAAAGTCAAAGCTTCCACATGTTAAAGAAATACACTTTTTTGAACTTTGAAGCGACTTTGTCATATCTTATGTGGTTTGTTGAATGATTTACATGGTAACCATATTCATGACTCGACTCTAAGGGCCCGATTCTGATGCGGGTTGGAAAAGCTTCCCGACCGAGGGCCTGATTCTGATGCGGTTAGGAAGGCCTCCTAACGGCATTTGCTCCTTCCAAATCGGATCGGGAACGTTTCTTCCCGACCGAGGGCCCAATTCTGATGCGGTTAGGAACAAATGTTCCCATTGAAGTCAATGGGAGTTCAACCAAATCGTATCTGGAAGCATCCGGATGCATCCTACTCCGCCGGTCGGACTTTCCCGATCCGAGTGGGTCGGACACCATTTCCCAACCGATTCGGTCGGGAAGCTTTTCCAACCCGCATCAGAATCAGCCCCTTAGTGCTAAGCCAGATCCTTGGCTCAGCTATGGTTCGGCTCACCCCGTTAATTTTTTGGCTCACCCACCTCCACGTACAGGGGGCACTACACTGGTGTTTCTTGTGTAGGGTGACCAGGCATCCCAGATTTGTCTGGACAGTCCCAGTTTTTGATAATCTGTCCTGACAGATCCACTAAATTCAGCACTTGTCCCAGTTTTTCAGAGAGGGTCCCCAGAACAAGCTTTAATGTGTTGCAGTGCAGTTCAGAAACCAATCAATTAGCACTTATGATAGTCTGTGTAAAGGTTGTATTCATTTTCTGCGTCTTAGTTCCTCAGTGTCTGTGTTTGCTACATTTGCAAGCCCTATATTTTAAGCAGTGCTGGAATTTGAAAAAAATACTCTGGGAATCAATAAATTTGGGGTCAAGTGTGACAGAGAAAAAAGGGGTAGAGTCCTGAGGGGTGGAGCTTGAAAAGCAGAGTCAGTCAACTTATACCATTATTTAAGCAAAGATTTGCTGGAAAGAAATTGACAATAAGGACATATGAACAGTAAATCTATTCATGCTTACTTAATTGGTTCCAAAGAGGCTGCATTTTAAAATATCCTACAGGGTTAAGACGCCTGCTGCAGAGGTCTTTGTGGGCCCAGCAATTGTTAGGAGATTATAATAGGGGTTAGAGAACTCTAGTGGGTAACACAGTTCTTGGAAGGTTCAGTGCTGTGTCCAGTCACTGGGATGAGTAGCACTATAAAATAATTAATTAAAAAAATAGAAGGGGTGTTAGATTTGGCATCTTTTGGCGTGTTTCCCCTGACTTTTTGCTTTCTGACCTCCCGGTTGTGACCCTGTTTTTGCTGGTGTAATGATTCTGCGCACTTTCCTCACTGCTGTCCAGTGGGAAACTGCAAGTGCTCCTGTATAAAATGTGTTATGGATTGGCGTTTCCATGATTGGCCTATTTGGTTTATGTGTCAGTCCCTTGTAAAGTGCACTGCGAGTGCCGGGGCCTATAGACCAAATGCTGTTGGTGGGCTGCAGCACTGGATTGTGCCACCCACGCAAACAGCCCGTAAAATGTAACTCGGGCCTGCCATTGCAGAGCCTGTGCGCAGCCTGGGGCTGCCATGTCGACTTGGCAAGTGCGCACACTTGCAAGTCCCTAAACCCTCCCTTTTCTACATGTTAGTCACCCCTAAGGTAGGCCCAAGGTACCCCTGTGGGCAGGGTGCGTTGTATGCGAAAGGTAGGACATGCCTGGGTGTGTGTGGCATGTCCTGATAGTGAATTACAGCCTAGTTCGTTTTTCACTATTGCAAGGCTACCTGTTCCCCATAGGCCAGAACGGGCAGTTTTGATTATAACAGCTTATAATCCTAACTGACCCCGGGAACATGGTAGAAATTCGAGTTTAGTATGCCTGGACTCAGAATGATAAAATGCATCTTTTAGTGAAGTTGGTTTTAACATTCTGTGTTTGAAAATACCACTTTTAGAAAGTGGGTATTTTCTTGTCTAACCATCCAAGCCTGCCTCTGCGAGGTTGTGTATTCCTTGTCTGGAGTGTGAGTGACAGGGGCTGGGGGATGCCAGGAGACAGGGTGAGTCAGCACAGGGCTGAATAGCAAGATCTACATGTAGATGGGTGGGAGGAGTTGCACCTGGGCCCTGAATAGGACAGTACCTTCCCTCCACAATGCTGGCTCCACCTCCTGTGGTGCGTCTGATGTCCCTGGCCTACTCACTGAAAGAAGGGACGGAGACTTGTCAACAAAGTGCTCCAGAACTGGTTTGGACTAGGCAAAGGCCTCTCTGCCTTCAGAGAACAAAGGAATTTGGGATATAAATATTGGGGCCCTGACCCCATGAATTTAGATCTCGCTGGAATCAAGGAACCTGCCAAGACGAAGAGTTGGAAGAGCTGCCAGGAGGAGTACTGCCCCTTTGCTGTGTTGTTGCTTTGTTGGGTTGGCCTGCAGCTGCTGCTTCTGCCTTGGGCAGTGAAAGGACTGAACTTTCTACAAACTTGTGCTGAGTATCTCCAGGGGCCTGAAACCGAGCTGGCCTCCTGTTAAGAAGTCTCAGGGACTACAAAGACTTCACAAGCCTCTGGGAACCGCTTCTGGAACGCTGTTTCAGTTGCCACAGAGGAAGGGAACTGCAACCGACTCCGTCAACCGAATCCATCCCGGTGACCTGTTTGCACCGCAGACCGCATCGCCCCGCTTCGCATCGCAACCCTGGTCTCACCGTAGGCGACGTCCGACGCCGTCAACACCGAGCCGCTGCTTGCACCGTGACCTGTGGGCACCGCAGTTCGCATCGCTTCACTGAACCAGCCGGACCCGACCGACGCGGCCGCTGCAACTGGCTCAACAGTCGTGACCGCATCGTATTTGGGGCACCGCTCGCACGTTTGCGATGCACCGCTCCGACTCGCACCGCTGTCCGACGCCAGCTCCCGCACTCCGGCTTGGTCGCCTGCATCGCAACCTGTCAGCACCGCATCGTACACCGTTTCGCCCTGAACCGCACGCCTTGGACTCACCGACTCCGTCTGCACGACGCTCATCGAGCTGCTGCCTGCACCGCATCGAGGGACACCGCACCTTGCATCGCTCCGTCTTGCACCGCAACCGCGACGAACGCCGACCGGCTCGTACACTCCGTACCAGCCACAACGAGAAAGGTACTGTGACCGAGTCTGTTCACGACTCTGCTGGCCCGTAGCGACGCGGTCGGCTGGAACTGTTGGACTCTGTGTAATTCAGCATCGCGGTAGACCCGGACGGGGCTACCGACTCGTACGAACTTTGCTTTTGTGTTATTCCTGCAAAGAAGAAGTTACCTTATCAAGCATTCATTTTTAGGTCGAGCCTCGAGTAGCGCGCAAGCGCTGCTTAGAGGCGAAGACTTAATGTAAGCGAGTTTTCAAAGCAGTCCAAGAAACGCTCGTGCGTCGTGGCTGGCCTTTTTGAGATGGGTACGCGTGGCAAACATGTGTTTCCAATTATCGTGCCCAGACGCGGGCGCGATAAGTGGAAACACATGTCTGCCGCGCGTACTCATCCAAAGGCCAGCCACGACGCACTGAGCGTCTGGTCAGCTGAGCGTCTCGTCAGCTGAGCAGGCTGCCGCGCTCGCTCGCCCCGCTCCTCTGTGGTGCGCGCGCACCACTCGCGGGCTTGTTGTGTCTGGTTTTAATTCCGAAACCCATCGATGCTTGGCCTTAATCCAGGCACCGGTGCCAGTTGTTCGAGTCTCGGCGATGAATTTCTGATGAAAAATGCAACGGGAGGCAATGACTGCCCTTATGGCCAGATTCCTGCTGTTAAACCCACCTCCGCCCCTGTGGTCAACAACATTTGTAGTGGGCTGATCAGAAAATCATATGTTTGTGATGTTATTGCAGAAGAGTTTTTAAAGATCGATGGGGTAATGGCGGCAGCCTCTGAAAGTTGAACTTTGAATGCCCGAAAAGTGCGACCAGATCTGGAATGACATTCCATACCCTGCTGGAGCCAACCTGGTATTGAGAGGACGAGAGGATCCAAGGATGTGACAGACCCCCGAGGGGGCCTGCTGTGCCTTTCTCAGCCCAAAGACTGCTCGTTTGGACTCCGCTCGCCTCGCCTGGTATGTGTGCGGCCTCTGTGTTAATCCGCTCCGCCGGCGGATCTTGTGGAAGAGGGTGACACTGATTTACTCTGAATGTGGTGCTCATAAATACAGAGATGTAGGAAAAGCCATCACACTCGAGCCAGACCATGTTTTTTTGTGTTTATTTTGCTGGAGACCAGGGTTAAATTTGTATTGCACAATCTAATCTCTATTTAGCGTACTTATTTATCATTTTTTTTACACTTTCTTTTGTAATTTTTCTTCTGCTGGAGACTAGTTTAAGTAGAAAATGTCTTGTCGGAACTGTTTGACTGATATGTGATATCATATGGCTACTTCACATTTTCTGTTCGAGCAAGCTTTCCGCCAGATCTTGTCACTTACTATCTATTATTTTTTCACAAGGTATGCCCTTGCATTCATTTTTTACGGAAGGTACAGGCCAAGCGCATTTTTTGTAATACACATTATTTTTGCAAAACATATATACGTATCAAACAAGGGTAATGAAAAATGCAAATTTGCCCGCCCCTTCCTCAGAGTGCATTGTCTCTTTGTTATATTTAAAACACTTCTTACCTGCTACGTTCACTGACAAGTCCTGAAGTGCCAAACAGAAAGAGCAACGCAGTGCCTTCTCCATTTGGAAAATTTTATATCCCAGGACCTGAACAGCAATGTATGTGCAGAATGCAGTTGCACCAATCACTGTATGGGATGCATTATAGGCCATAGGTCCTTAAACTGAAACATTGGCGGCCATTGTAAGCTTTGGGGTGCCAGTGATGTATGGACGTGATCAGATAGTAAAGGAATATTACCTGTGAAATTTCTAGAAACCACTGAACGGGAATCACTGCTAGTGATGTGGATTTAAAAAAAAAAAAATACTTGTCTGGCCAAACTTTTCCATTAAAGATGAAGTCGAAGGGATATGTTATCCAAATGTCAGAATTGATTTCTTAATTTTTCATACCACGCTCTATATATTTCAGCTTATTGATTTGACCACAGGCAGCAATGCAGAGAATTTTCTCACCATGGAGAAATAATTTCCTCTGAACCACTATAATTTTCTGCATTTTCCTTCTCAATTGATACAGTGAAAAATGTTGAAAGCTGTACGTTTTGTAACCTTCTAGGGTGCAAACTACCTGCAAATTGTTGGTAAATCTCCGCTTAGTTATTAGTTAATGGATGTTGACAAAGTTTTACAGGTGGACTCTTAATAGAAATGATCAAAGCCTGCCTATATTACTAGAGTTGCTATAATGATAGTTCACTGCTTAATTTGTAACAAAATAAATGCCAGGGCCCTGGTCAGAAGGCCACTACAGCTTGCACCACCTATTGCCCAGGCGAGCGCGGCCAGTGACAGTAACTACACAACTACTAACCATCATAGTCCCACAAGTGTGACAGTTCAGATTATTCCAGGCCCCCAAAGCTATAAGAATGGCTTGGGAGACAGGTATTAGTTTTTTTAGTGCATATTGAAGTAATAGGCAGCTGCTGTAATGCTCATCTCTAAGCTAGAAAAACAGTGCCACCATGTGGCATACAGTCATAAGTGCCGGTATTGAGAATTAAATGTCGGGCCGAGCACCAGAAGCCACCAGCTCAAATTAAGCACTTTGATAGTTCTACCTGTTAGTTGTATTTTCCGGTGTGTGGATCCTATTTAAAATGTTAAATCCCTCCATTATTATTCAGTGAACCAGAAATGGAATTTTGTATTTGCAAATGGGTTTTGTGCACCTGAGTTAAGAAAGGACTGTTAAAATCAAATCAGATTTCTACTCAGTAGCTAATTTAATGACCTTTTCTTAGCACACCTTTAAAGTGTGCAACTAATTAATTCTCCTACTATGGCTTACTGATCTTGATTACAGTTCAGCAAGTAAACTTTTGACATTTTACAAAGCGCCCAGCTTGGATCCAGCCACGAGAAAATCTTGCAATTCCTGAGGTTCCTTCTTACTGTACGATTGGACTGGTGGCCAGTCAGCTTACAATTATGTTTGCAGAATTGTATTTACATTTTTTGTATCGAGGTTAAATAGCGGCGGAAGTGCATAATGAAAAGTATGGTCACTGTGATCCTGAGTACAGATAGGGCGGGGGTCAGTGAGTGGGGGGGTGAGAGACATGGCTAAAAAGAACCAAATATTAACTATTTTTGGTGGCCTGTCACCTACTATAATATAATGCACACACCTTAAATGAAAAATAAATGCAACTTAAATTTCACTGTGGGGAAATGCATTTTTTGGGTATGAAAGCTTGGTTGGTTAATGCGATTACTTCAGATTCCTGTGGGTGTAACAGGACGGTCACTGATTCGAATCCTGGTCGGTGCACTAGAAAAGTGGTGATGTGTATTTATAGTGCTAAGAGGTCTAAGCCTGTGGCAGAAAGCACTGTGAATGTGCCATTAGTTTAAACAAGCATTGGCATAGCCAATAGGTCTCGCCTTTGGGACCTTATAAGTGTTTAACCATGCAACAGTTAATGTTGTTGCACCAAGGATATTGTGTTCCATAACTAAATACTTATAAGGTCCCAAAAGCGAGACCTATTGGCTATGCCAATGCTTGTTAAAGTATAGTATTGTGGATTTTTGTCGTAATTGGTCTTGTCTTGAGTATATAAAAATATTGGTTATTTTTCTAAACTGGTGTGGTGTTCGTTTGTAGTGCTTACACTGTATTACTGTTGGTTACGTGCAAATGCTTTACACACTGCCTCTAGAATAAGCCTGACTGCTCGTGCCAAGCTACTAAGGGGGTGAGCAGGGGTTATTTTAGGAGTGTAACTCCCTTACCATGACTAGGAAGAAGGGTCCCTACTTGGACAAAGGTGCAAGCCCTTGCCAACTAGAGATCCCATTTCTAACATTGGTTGTCAGCGGTGAGGATAGGACTTGTGTTTGCACTTGACTTACAGTGATTGGTGTGCACTACTACCATATCGCAGACCATTACGTACCACATACTGGTTCTTTTTCGTTTGGCCTATTTTTGATCTTGCCAGTTTTCAACTCACTACTTTTGTCATGCCTGACTCAGCTGCATCATCCGTTGCATCTCTGCAAGTTATCTTTGAGGAGGATAGGTTGGAAACCTACGCCGTAAAGGAACTACGAGCAATTTGTAAAAACCTAAAAGTCCAAATTAAAGGCCTCACAAGGAAGGAGGAGCTACAGAAGGCGCTGAGGGCCTGGGTAGCAGCCAGACATGCCAGTGGGCAGCCTGGTAATCTCAGTGAGGAGGTGGAGGAGCCTATTTCCAGGGTGGATGTGCTTTTGGGTGGGGGGGAACCCGCCAGGTCAGGCAGCAGCAGTCTGTCCCCAGAGGAGCTGGAGGACAGGAGAGAGGCAAGGCAGTTTGAGCTGCAGAAGCTCAGGCTGGAGGGTGAGCGGGAGGAGAAGAGGGAGGAGAGGAGATTGGCCATGGAGGAGAATAAGATGCTCTTAGAGCATGAGAGAGAACTGAAGGAGCTAGAACTTAGGAGTAAGTCAGGCTCAGATGGTGGCAGCAATTCGTCCAGGAAGGCAGACAGGATTGTGCACATTCCCAAGAATGTAGGCAAGGTGTTCAAGAAGGGGGATGACATACAAAGGTGGTTTCAGGGTTATGAGGCAGCCATACACATGAATGGGGTCCCTGAGGAGAATTGGGGAGCAGGATTGTGGCCACTTTTCCCTGAAGAAGCCAGGGATGCTCTGATAGCTTTGGGTAAGGGGTATCACCTCACCTATGCTGACATGAAGGATGCCCTTCTCACTAAGTATGGTCTTACTCCTGAAAAGTACAGGGATCAGTTCAGGTCCAGTAAGAAGTCTGATGCCAACACTTGGTTGGAATGTGTGGATGTGTTCTGCAGGTCTCTGGATGGTTGGGTGAAGGGCAGTAGTGTAACAGATTTTCAGGGGCTCTACAACTTGATTGCATGGGAGCACTTGTCTAGTCTATGTTTTGCAGATCTGCGCCAGCACCTAGTGGATAGTAAGCTAACTGACCCCAGGAAGCTTGCTATGGAAGCGGACCGCTGGGTGAGTACCAGGGTCCACAAGAAAGCGTTTGGGGGAGACTCAGCCAAAGGTGGGCAGGGTCCCCAGCAGAAAGGTGGGGGGACAAGGGTAAAGCACAGGAGTTCTCTAAAGGGCCCCAAACTAGTACCCAGGGTAAAGGTTCCCAGCCCCCCGGTGATAAGAAAAAGGGGTCTCTACAGGAAAGCCTGTTGAGACCGGCCCCCGCAAGTGTTATGCATGTGACCAGGTAGGTCACTTTAAGGGGGACCCCAAGTGCCCGAAGGGGACACAGCCACCCACCGGTGGACAGTCCAAAGTGTTGGCTAGTGTAGCGCTTGGGGAGGAGGGGTGCCCACAGGAGGGTGGGGATCCCGCAGAAATGACCCTTGTCTCCCTAGGGGACAGTGAGATGGTCCCAGGAAACCAGGTGCCCCCTAACACAAAGAAATATAGCACCTGGGTGACCATCAATGGGAACAGGGTAGAGGCTCTCAGAGACACTGGAGCCAGTGTGACCTCAGTCCGGTGTCACCTGGTGTCTGAGAAGCAAGTAGTCCCCGGAGCATTCCACCAAGTAGTTGCTGTAGACAACTCAGAGCACCAATGTATGGTGGCGCAGGTTCCCTTTGAATGGGGGGTCTCAGGTCCCTTGAGGGTGGTTGTGAGCCCTACCATGCCTGTAGATTGTCTGCTAGGAAACGACCTGGAGCAGTCCTTATGGAAGGAGGTTGAGCTCAGGTCTCACTTGGAGATGCTTGGGTTGCCAGAGTGGGCATGCGTGTCTACTCGGTCAATGGCAGCCAGAAAGGGTGATCAAGAGGACTTGGAGCCTGGAACAGTGGCCCAAGTCCCTGCCAAGAGAAAGGGCAGGGGTGCGGGAAACCGGCCCCCGAAGTTCCCACGGACCGGGAGGAGGCGGACCTCGAGGGGACGCCCGGTGCCTACAGGGGAGCAGGTAGCCGAACTGGGAGACATCTCTGAGCTGACCCATTGGCAGCAAGAAGGGGGTCCCACCAGGGAGGAGTTCTGCAGGGAGCAGAACGAGTGCCCTACTCTGGAGGGTCTCCGGCGGCAGGCTGCAGACCAGGCAGCTGGTAATCAGTCCGGGTCACATCTGATCTACTGGGAGAGTGGTCTCCTATACAGTGAGCCTAAGGTTGCTGAGCCTGGGTCAGCCCGTGTGCTGGTGGTACCCCAGCGCTTCAGGACCTTCCTACTGGGTCTGACTCATGACGTGCCTTTGGCAGGACATTTGGGGCAGGACAAGACCTTTGACAGGCTTGTCACCCACTTCTTTGGCCCCAAATGCGAAGGCAGTCAGATGCACACTGTAGGTCTTGCCAAACTTGCCAGGCAAGTGGTAAGAGTGGGAGGAAGGTCAAAGCTCCTCTCCAACCTTTTCCTGTTGTTGGTACACCCTTTGAAAGGGTAGGGATGGATATTGTGGGGCCACTGGATCCCAAGACAGCCATGGGCAACAGGTACATGCTGGTCTTGGTGGACCATGCCACCCGGTACCCGGAGGCAATCCCTCTCAGGACAACGACGGCGCCAGTGGTGGGCCGGGCGTTAATGGGGATCTTTCCCCATGTGGGATTCCCCAGAGAGGTGGTTTCTGATAGGGGGACCAATTTCATATCCAAGTATATGACATCCCTGTGGAAGGAGTGTGGTGTAACCTACAAGTTCACCACTCCTTACCACCCACAAGGAAACGGTCTGGTGGAGAGATTCAACCAGACCTTGAAAGGCATGATCAAGGGTTTAACAGAACCCATGAGGCGTAAGTGGGACGTCCTCTTGCCATGCCTACTCTTTGCATACAGGGAGGTGCCTCAGAAGTCTCTTGGGTACAGCCCCTTTGAGCTCCTGTATGGCCACCCTGTCAGAGGACCTCTGAGTTTGGTAAAGGAAGGCTGGGAGGCAGCTCCCAGGAAAACTCCCCAGGATGTGTTTAGCTACATGCTGGCCTTTATAAGCCAAACTGCCCGCTTCAGGAAACTCGCTCAGGCGAACCTAGAAGCAAGCCAGGAAGAAATGAAGAGATGGTATGACCAGAATGCCACTTTGGTCGAATTTCAACCTGGGCAAAAAGTGTGGGTCATGGCCCCAGTGGCACCTTGTGCCTTGCAGGACAAGTGGACTGGGCCATATGAGGTGGTGGAGCGCAAAAGTGACGTCACCTACCTGGTGGATTTGCAAGCTCCAAGGAACCCTTTGAGGGTCCTTCACGTGAACCGCCTCAAGCCCCACTTCGAGAGGTCCGAAGTGAGTATGCTCTTGGCGACAGATGATGGGGTGGAAAAGGAGAGTGAGCCTCTCCCTGACCTCCTGTCTACCAAGGAGCATGATGGGTCAGTAGAAGGTGTGATCCTCTCCCCTACTCTGACTCAGGAGCAGCAGGGGGACTGTCACCAGTTGTTGGGACAGTTCGCCCCACTGTTCTCTCTGACCCCCGGTGTTACTCACTGGTGTACCCATGACGTGGACACTGGTGACAGCCCTCCTGTGAAGCACAAGATTTACAGGTTGACTGACCGGGTCAGAGCCAGCATCAAGGAGGAGGTCTCTAAGATGTTGGCGTTAGGGGTGATTGAGCCCTCCCACAGTCCTTGGGCCAGCCCAGTGGTCTTGGTCCCAAAGGCTGCTGCGCCCGGTGCCACTCCAGAACTCCGGTTTTGTGTGGACTACCGTGGGCTCAATGCCGTCACCAGGACTGACGCGCACCCCATCCCCAGAGCTGATGAGCTCATTGATCGGTTGGGAGCTGCCCGGTTCCTCAGCACGTTTGATTTGACGTCTGGGTACTGGCAGATTGCCTTAACCGATGGGGCCAAGGAGAGATCAGCGTTCTCAACCCCAGAAGGTCATTACCAATTCCGGGTGATGCCCTTTGGGTTGAAGAATGCCCCTGCCACCTTTCAGAGGTTGGTCAATCAGGTGTTGGCTGGGCTGGAGGATTTCAGTGCCGCCTACCTGGATGACATTGCTGTGTTCAGTTCCAGCTGGGAAGAACATTTACAGCACCTTGAGAAAGTGTTGAGGGCTCTGCAAGGTGCAGGCCTCACGATCAAGGCCAGTAAGTGCCAGATCGGGCAGGGTTCTGTGGTGTACTTGGGACACCAGGTAGGAAGCGGCCAGGTGGCGCCCCTACAACCCAAGATTGACACCATTCTGGCTTGGGAGCCCCCAAGACCCAGACAGAGGTGAGAGCCTTCTTAGGTCTCACCGGCTACTATAGGAGATTTGTTAAGGGCTATGGCACCATCGTTGCCCCCTTAACAGAGCTGACTTCTAAGAAGCAGCCCAGGAAAGTGATTTGGACTGAGTCCTGCCAGAAAGCTTTTGATGCCCTGAAGGCAGCCATGTGCACGGCGCCCATGCTCAAGGCACCTGACTTCTCCAAGGAATTTGTCGTGCAAACTGACGCTTCAGAGCATGGTGTGGGAGCGGTGCTCTCACAACTGAACGAAGAGGGCCTGGATCAGCCTGTAGTCTTCCTTAGCAGGAGACTACTTCCCAGGGAACAGAGGTGGAGTGCCATAGAAAGGGAAGCTTTTGCTGTGGTCTGGGCGCTGAAGAAGTTGAGACCATACCTGTTTGGGATTCACTTCCGGGTTCAGACAGACCACAGGCCCCTCAGATGGTTGATGCAAATGAGGGGTGAGAATCCAAAACTGCTGAGGTGGTCCATCTCCCTACAGGGAATGGACTTTACGGTGGAACACCGTCCTGGTACAGAACACGCCAACGCAGATGGTCTGTCCAGGTTCTTCCGCCTTAGTGAAGAGAACTCCAATGGGGTTGGGTAGTTCTCCCTACTTTCAGCTGGAGGGGACATGTGTTAGACTTGGCATCTTTTGGCGTGTTTCCCCTGACTTTTTGCTTTCTGACCTCCCGGTTGTGACCCTGTTTTTGCTGGTGTAAGGATTCTGCGCACTTTCCTCACTGCTGTCCAGTGGGAAAGTGCAAGTGCTCCTGTATAAAATGTGTTGTGGATTGGCGTTTCCATGATTGGCCTATTTGGTTTATGTGTCAGTCCCTTGTAAAGTGCACTGCGAGTGCCGGGGCCTATAGACCAAATGCTGTTGGTGGGCTGCAGCACTGGATTGTGCCACCCACGCAAACAGCCCGTAAAATGTAACTCGGGCCTACCATTGCAGAGCCTGTGCGCAGCCTGGGGCTGCCATGTCGACTTGGCAAGTGCGCACACTTGCAAGTCCCTAAACCCTCCCTTTTCTACATGTTAGTCACCCCTAAGGTAGGCCCAAGGTACCCCTGTGGGCAGGGTGCGTTGTATGCGAAAGGTAGGACATGCCTGGGTGTGTGTGGCATGTCCTGATAGTGAATTACAGCCTAGTTCGTTTTTCACTATTGCAAGGCTACCTGTTCCCCATAGGCCAGAACGGGCAGTTTTGATTATAACAGCTTATAATCCTAACTGACCCCGGGAACATGGTAGAAATTCGAGTTTAGTATGCCTGGACTCAGAATGATAAAATGCATCTTTTAGTGAAGTTGGTTTTAACATTCTGTGTTTGAAAATACCACTTTTAGAAAGTGGGTATTTTCTTGTCTAACCATCCAAGCCTGCCTCTGCGAGGTTGTGTATTCCTTGTCTGGAGTGTGAGTGACAGGGGCTGGGGGATGCCAGGAGACAGGGTGAGTCAGCACAGGGCTGAATAGCAAGATCTACATGTAGATGGGTGGGAGGAGTTGCACCTGGGCCCTGAATAGGACAGTGCCTTCCCTCCACAATGCTGGCTCCACCTCCTGTGGTGCGTCTGATGTCCCTGGCCTACTCACTGAAAGAAGGGACGGAGACTTGTCAACAAAGTGCTCCAGAACTGGTTTGGACTAGGCAAAGGCCTCTCTGCCTTCAGAGAACAAAGGAATTTGGGATATAAATATTGGGGCCCTGACCCCATGAATTTAGATCTCGCTGGAATCAAGGAACCTGCCAAGACGAAGAGCTGGAAGAGCTGCCAGGAGGAGTACTGCCCCTTTGCTGTGTTGTTGCTTTGTTGGGTTGGCCTGCAGCTGCTGCTTCTGCCTTGGGCAGTGAAAGGACTGAACTTTCTACAAACTTGTGCTGAGTATCTCCAAGGGCCTGAAACCGAGCTGGCCTCCTGTTAAGAAGTCTCAGGGACTACAAAGACTTCACAAGCCTCTGGGTACCGCTTCTGGAACGCTGTTTCAGTTGCCACAGAGGAAGGGAACTGCAACCGACTCCGTCAACCGAATCCATCCCGGTGACCTGTTTGCACCGCAGACCGCATCGCCCCGCTTCGCATCGCAACCCTGGTCTCACCGTAGGCGACGTCCGACGCCGTCAACACCGAGCCGCTGCTTGCACCGTGACCTGTGGGCACCGCAGTTCGCATCGCATCGCTTCACTGAACCAGCCGGACCCGACCGACGCGGACGCTGCAACTGGCTCAACAGTCGTGACCGCATCGCATTTGGGGCACCGCTCGCATGTTTGCGATGCACCGCTCCGACTGGCACCGCTGTCCGACGCCAGCTCCCGCACTCCGGCTTGGTCGCCTGCATCGCAACCTGTCAGCACCGCATCGTACACCGTCTCGCCCTGCACCGCACGCCTTGGACTCACCGACTCCGTCTGCACGACGCTCATCGAGCCGCTGCCTGCACCGCATCGAGGGACACCGCACCTTGCATCGCTCCGTCTTGCACCGCAGCGCGACGAACGCCGACCGGCTCGTACACTCCGTACCAGCCACAACGAGAAAGGTACTGTGACCGAGTCTGTTCACGACTCTGCTGGCCCGTAGCGACGCGGTCGGCTGGAACTGTTGGACTCTGTGTAATTCAGCATCGCGGTAGACCCGGACGGGGCTACCGACTCGTACGAACTTTGCTTTTGTGTTATTCCTGCAAAGAAGAAGTTACCTTATCAAGCATTCATTTTTAAAGTATAGTATTGTGGATTTTTGTCGTAATTGGTCTTGTCTTGAGTATATAAAAATATTGGTTATTTTTCTAAACTGGTGTGGTGTCCGTTTGTAGTGCTTACACTGTATTACTGTTGGTTATGTGCAAATGCTTTACACACTGCCTCTAGAATAAGCCTGACTGCTCGTGCCAAGCTACCAAGGGGGTGAGCAGGGGTTATTTTAGGAGTGTAACTCCCTTACCCTGACTAGGAAGAAGGGTCCCTACTTGGACAAAGGTGCAAGCCCTTGCCAACTAGAGATCCCATTTCTAACAAGGGGGCTTTTAAATCATTATTTGTGTACATACTCATACACACAGATAAATCATGCATTCTACAAGTGCATGCACATCTCTTACAAAGTCAAAAACCTGCCTTCAAGTCACTCTCTAAAGTTCTTGTGGTGTGCTGTGTGCTGTTGTTTCCCTGACATATGGGTGTTAGGCTCCAGTTGGCTCCCAACCAAGATGATAGTTAAACAAAAGAAGGTCTGATCTTGTCAATTTGTTGGCGCGCCCACCTCCAGGTGCAGGGGGTACTACACTGGTTTTTCTTGTGTAGGGGGCACAGGTGTCCCGGGTTTGTCAACACAGTCTAAGTTTTTGATCATCTGTGTCGGCAGATTCCACTCAATTCAGCACTTGTCCCTGTTTTTAGAGAGGGTCCCCAGAACGAGGGTCCCCAGAACTTTGTCCCTGTTTTTAGAGAGGGTCCCCAGAACTTTGTCCCTGTTTTTAGAGAGGGTCCCCAGAACTTTGTCCCTGTTTTTAGAGAGGGTCCCCAGAACAAGATTTTATTTGTCCATTTTAAATCAGGCCTTTGTTTTAGGCCCAATTGGAAGTAAAAGTAAGAAAGCCGCCTCACTGCCTGCAGGTTGCTGCCCTGAACAGGAGAGGGCGCTACTGAATTATGTCCCAGTCTCTGAAAGTGACAGCAGGACACGTTCAGGACATTTCTCTTTGGATCCGGCTTTAAAATAGCTGCTGGAACCCGCTCCACCCGGCTCCCCCTACTTTCCACCACTGCTCTTAAGTCATTCTGCGCACTTCGGTGGATGTGAAATTGTCGTCCTACTTGTATTTTTGTGAAATGGCCCGGTTTTTGGTTTCAAAAATCTGTTCGCCCTATTATAGCGCCGTGAGTCCCTCCCTGGTATTGGAGGGCCTGGTAGATCTGTGCTCCCTCCTCCCACCTGAGCGATGCACGTGACCTACGCAGGGCCTCTGCAGTGCACGCGCCCGTCTGTAAGAGGCGGCTGGCCCAGAGCACGTGCGGATAGCTGGTGCTTGTAGGGATTGGAAAGCGTTAGAAGCTTTAGATCGGACACCAGGCGCTTTCTTAGAGCTCATGGGAGAGCCCAAAAGCACTCAGAAGAAGGGCGCGTGCTCGCTGATCTAAGCATTCTCTCTACAGTGATGGGACATTCCTCACAGAAGCAGCACTTACAGGCTACCTTTACAGCCGAGCAACCAGCCCAACCGGAGTCTCAGGCCTGCGGAACCGGCGACGCATATATAGCACACAATACATACGGTACTGGCTCATAGCGCTGTAAACGCTAAGTAGTCTTGTACGAGTTCTCAGATGTAGGCGCATTAACACACTCAGATATTTGTACATCTTGATCTGTGGTTAGACAAAGCTCAATTCTGCAGATGCAATAACCTGCAGAAGCTGGGATTAGGGTGACCAACCGTCCGTAAATTTCACGGACCGTCCGTAATTTGGACCTCACGTCCGTTGTCCGTGAGGATCCTTTTTACGGACGCCTTTTGTCCGTAATTTTGGGCATTGCAAGGAACAGCACTGTTCCCTGCATGAAGCCTCAACTCCCTGATGGGGCCGCCTCGCACTCTTCCTGGGAGCACAAGAGCAGCCCCACCCCGCCCTTTGTCATTCTGTATGCGGCTGATGATTGCCACATACAGAATGACAATGGGCCAGTCTGGGCTGCAAAGCATGTAGTGGGCCTCCCCCAGCCTCTGTTTGGGCATGGCATTCTGTCAGACGGAAGAAATGTGCAAAAACGCCAATGCTGCTACATGAGAATCCAGTTCAAGAAAAGAAGCTGGTGAAAGAAGTTAAAAAGAAGGGGCTAGAGTTCTTTCACAGTCTCGTCATTTCAGAACTGATGCAGTTTCAATATTATATTCAAGGAAGCCATGATTGCTACTTTTTTATTTTATGCAACTAACAACCATTGACAAAGTCAATAGTTCTGACTTGTTGCAGGTTATAACGTTACTTGTTGTGTTATATATCTGGATACAATGACAGAAGAGGCAAAATACCAGTCGGGCGGTATACTATAGTAAGCACAGATTTTTAGCTTAGGTGTTTTAAGCCACGCCCTTAATTACATCGAACACCCCCTTTGGAGAGACCCCCCGTTTTTTCATCCCACTTAAAGCCCTGGAAACAACACCATGTCACAATCACCTCATGGCCTGGCACTGTGCATCATGCATGACTCATGACTCAGATTGCCTATGTGAAAAGGCATAGTGAACCCTACCCCCACCCCACCCCTTGCTTTAGGACCACAGCAAGGGTGAAATTCTTGATGGGCCTCTTCTGTCTGCAACTCTGCAGACAAAGGCTCAGCTCATAATTAATATGAAAAGGTGGGTGAGTGAGTAAGTGAAGGGATGGGTGGATGGCTGGATAGATTAGTGAAAGGGTGAATAAATGAATGAAAGGGAGAATGGATGGATAATGAGAGAAAGGATGGATGGATGAGTGAGTGGAAGGATGGATGGATGAGAGAAAAGGTAAAAAGATGGATGTATGGGTGGAAAGGTAGATGGATGGGTAAAAGGGTGGATGGATGAGTGAAATGATGGATGGATTGATGAATTGATAAGTGAAAGGGTGAATGGATGGACGGATGAGTGAAAGGGTGGATGTAAGGATGGATGAGTGAGTGAAAGGGAGGGTAGATGGACAAAAGGATGGATAGATGAGTGAAGGAGTGAAAGGGTGGATGGATGAGTGATGGGGTCAATGGATGGATTCATGAGTGGAAGGGTAGATGAATGGGTGGAAGGAAGGATGGCTAAGTGAAAGAGTCGATGGAGAGAGAAAGGGAGGATGGATGGATGACTAAAAGGGTGAATGGGTGGAAGGATGAGTGACTGGGTGGATGGATGAGTAAGTGAAAGGATGGCTGGATGGGAAAAAGGCTAAAAGGCTGGATGGATGAGTGAATGGTTGGATGGGTGGAAGAGTGGATGGATGGATGAGTGTACCGATGGATAGGGTGAAAGGGTGGATGGATGGATGGATAATGGATGGATGAGTGAAAGGGTGGATGGAGGGATGGATGAGTGAAATGATGGATGGAAAGATACATGATGGATAGGTTTGCAAATGGTTGAATATGTTTGGATATGGATGGGCTTAATTATATTCTATTGTGCGACCTCCTCTGATGTGTCTGTAAAACTTACCTTTTGTCCCGAAGTTTTGTCCTGAATTTTGACCTCCTGTCCTGAATTTTTGTCCTGAATTTTGACCCTTTGTCCTGAATTTTTACACTCACCGTCCTGAATTTGCAGCCATGTCAGTTGGTCACCCTAGCTGGGATTCGAACCTGTGAGCTTCAGGTGACACCTGCCTCTGCGTCTCTGTGACAAGAACTCAGCCCAAGATCATGGGTACTCACAAACTTTCTCTCGGGGGCCAAATTTACAGTGTGGTTTGTGGCCGAGGGCCGCACCGGTGGGGGGGGGGCCTGTGGGGGATGGGGGCGGGGCTAGAGCAAAAAAAACAAGCATTTGCAATGCAATAGGTCTCGCATTTGCGAAATTTTAAGCAATTGGCATCGTAAACGACAATGCCATTTATTTATATGTTTTCAAAACCAACACATACATAAAAGGTTTGACATTTACAATGCTAGTAGCTCAAAGTCTCGCAAATGCGAGAACTATTGCATTGCAAATGCTTGCTGTTGCTCGGGTCTTACTTTCAGCGTTGGTCAGAAGCAGGGGGACTCTAGTTCATTTCAATCACAGCTATTTAGCATTCACAGTTGCGCATTTGCCGAAAGAGCTGTGCAGGTCTCAAAACGTTTCACATTTCTCACACTTGCAGGAATGGATTAACGTGAATTGCGGCGACCGTGACCTTATTCTCAGCCCATGAAATCTCTTGAACTATATAATGAGATCAGGAAGGAGTGGGTTAGGCCTCAGAACAGAAGATTACCGAAGAGGGGCTCGCTTTTCGCGCGCGTTATTTGTTGCCCTTCAGAGGCGAACTTTCTGTCTCCCGTGTAACCCGTTTCAATTGTGCTCGTGCCAAGCCCACATAATAATAAAACAAGCTGTCGCCATTGCGGCGGAAGCGCTGCTCCAGGGCATCGGCGGCTGACCTGCTGCACTGCCGGAGGACTTGGCTGCACACGCGGGACACAGCGGTGAGTGTGCGGCGGCGTGTGCAGGCTGCGGGTGTGAGGGCGGACCGTGTTACGAGACTGCCTGAAGGTCCTGTGTTGCGCTGATGCCGTGCGCGAGCAAAATCTCCAGTCAGGGTGGGCGGGGCCTAAGGGAGACAGGGCGGACACCAACCCCGCTTCCAAAGAAGCCGGACACAAAACCAACGACAATAGATCTCGCCAAGGCTAAGCAGCGCATGCGCGCTGCAACGCAGGCGAGACCTAAAAAACTGTGACCATGAGGTTGAACACAGGCCCCTGCAGCGGACGCCTTCGTCCACTGAGCCACCAGACCCGGCATACACACATCTCTCTCTCTCTCTCTGTCTCCTTCCCTCTCTCTATCTCTCCCTCCCTCTCTCTCTGTCTCCCTCTGTCTCCCTCACTCTGTCTGTCTCCCTCTCTCTCTCTGTCTCCCTCCCTCTCTCTCTCTGTCTCCCTCCCTCTCTCTCTCTCTCTGTCTCCCTCCCTCTCTCTCTCTCTGTCTCCCTCTCTCTGTCTCCCTCCCTCTCTCTCTCTCCGTCTCCCTCTCTCTGTCTCCCTCCCTCTATCTGTCTCCCTCCCTCTGTCTCCCTCTGTCTGTCGCCCTCCTCCCTCTGTCTCCCTCTCTGTCTCTGTCTGTCTCTGCCTCTATCTGTCTGTCCCTGTCTCTGCCTCTATCTGTCTCTGTCTGTCCCTGTCTCTGTCTGTCTCTATCTCTGTCTGTCTCTATCTCTATCTCTGTCTGTCTCTGCCTCTGTCTCTGTCTGTCTCTGCCTCTAGCTCTGTCTGTCTCTGCCTCTATCTGTCTCTGCCTTTATCTGTCCCTGCCTCTATCTGTCCCTGCCTCTCTCTCTCTCTCTCTCTCTCTGTCTCTACCTCTATCTGTCTCTGCCTCTATCTGTCTCTGCCTCTATCTGTCTCTGCCTCTGTCAGTCTGTCCCTGTCGCTTCCTCTATCTAGCTCTGTCTGCCCCTGTCTCTATCTGTCTCTGCCTCTATCTGTCTCTGTCTCTATATGTCTCTATCTGTCTCTGTCTCTGTCTCTATCTGTCTCTGCCTCTATCTGTCTCTGCCTCTATCTGTCTCTGTCTCTATTTGTCAGTCTGTCCCTGTCTCTGTCTGTCTCTGTCTATCTCTGTCTCTATCTCTATCTGTCTCTGTCTGTTTCTGTCTCTGTGCCTCGGGCAGTGCACACGTACTGTGTCTACACGTCCCCGTCACCAGCCCAGAGACAGCCCCCCCCCCCATCTCCCCCCTTTCCCTGTGTAATGTAAAAGCCAGCTCGTTTTCTCTCTGAATTTGCTGCTTCGCGGGGTTTGTGTCCCACCACTGGGCCTGGGGTCACATCTGTCGCTGGCTTTAATTCTGACTCTCACCCCGAGCTGTCAGATCAAAGCCCCCCTTTGGCGCCAGTCACCCGTCACCCGTCCGTGTAGGTATGCATGCATCAATTATATATAGCGCCAACCTGGCGGCGACCAGGCCTGAGCTCCCTGGCCTTGGCTCAGCCCTCTGACTACAGGCTGGTGGGAAACATCACATCACAGGCTCTTAACGCACACCTCACCCGGCTCTCACTCCCTGCTGCCCTCTGTCACCTCACCCGGCTCTCACTCCCTGCTGCCCTCTGCCACCTCACCCGGCTCTCACTCCCTGCTGCCCTCCGTCACCTCACCCGGCTCTCACTCCCTGCTGCCCTCCGTCACCTCACCCGGCTCTCACTCCCTGCTGCCATCCGTCACCTCACCCGGCTCTCACACCCTGCTGTCCTCTGTCACCCTCTGTCACCTCACCCCGCGTGTGTGGCAGCCCGGTCTGAGACAACTTTCCGGGACGACACACAGCCGCACCCGAGTTTTTCACAGGTCTTTAAAAGACCATTTACTTGTTAATGAGGCTTTGTTGAATTTCACCTCTTCTTAGCGCCCCTGCATCTCCACTCTGACTATCCCTGGAATCTCCCGGCCCCCATAGAGCAGAGTCTCTCGGAGTCCACGCTGCTGCAACCGGCGGTGTTTGCTGACACTCTTTAAAAAAAAAAAAAAAACACAGGTACGATGTCTGCAAGGTCCGCGGGCCGCCAAGGAATGCTTGCCGGGCCGCTGGCGGCCCGCGGGCCGTACTATGAGTACCCGTGGCCCAAGTGAACCTCTCACTGCCTAAGTAGAGATCAGATTCCACGTGAATCTTCTCTTTCTTGTCTCAGGCAGTAGAACTTGTCTGTGGTCCTTACTTCATGAACAGTTTATGGCAGCGCCCCCTTTCTATGGTGGGCGGCACTGCTCTCCGTGGTGTACATCATATGACCTCTGGAGCTCAAGGCGCAGTCACCTTGCCCAAGCCCTGCCACCTGATGACCCAGGCAGTGTCTATGGTGCTGGCATGAGGTAAGCAGAGGTTCTATCAGTGAGATAAGCAGAGGTTACACCAGCATCAGTCAAGGAGCAGGCGGTGGAGTCACAATGTGCGCGTCTCAGTGGATCCTCCGGAGCTCAAGGCGCAGTCACCTTGCCCAAGCCCTGCCACCTGATGCCCAGGCAGTGTCTATGGTGCTGGCATGAGGTAAGCAGAGGTTCTACCAGTGAGGTAAGCGGAGGTTCTACCAGTGAGGTAAGCAGAGGTTACCCCAGCATCAGTCAAGGAAGTCACAATGTGCGCATCTCAGTGGATCCTGTGGCTTGGGTTCATCCTCGGGCCCAAAAACAAAACCCACGACTGACGCAAGCCAGGCGCCCACCCTGGCCATGTCGCTCAATACTTGGACCTTGTTGCGGGTCTCTTGGTCAGTGTGGATCTCCTGAGGCCCTCCTGGTCCTTCTTCTGGAGGGCCGAGGGCTCAGGTCCATTCTTCCTTCGAGCCGTGCGGCTTCTTTGCACTCAGTTCTGTAACTGAACTTATCTGACATGTTCCTCACTATCCTGAACCTCTCACACTTCTGGATCCATGGGACTCCCCCTTGTGGGTCAGTTCAGGTCCTGCCCCGATGCACCAGGGGGTGCCCTCAGCTCCTCCACAGCTCTCCCCTTCTCAGCAGCACCCTCCTTGTGGAAGATGCAGAAGTGTCCCTCCTGAGCAGCTGGTCACCACGCTCCTTCGAAGCATGGCGTTGACCACCTATGCTGGCAGTCTTTGATGAAGACCCCAGGTTTCAGGATCTGGCCGTGGGTGCTTTTTAAGTTGCCCACTTTTAGACTAAAAAGAGTGGGAGGTAAATCTTTCTCGTTCGTAGCAGAAAAATCATAGAATGACCTTCTATCGCTACACATGATTAAAGATGAAGCTTAATTAAAACAATTTTTTAAATCTTGGTTCTTTACTTCTTTGTAGTGGTTTTTGACTAATCAATTTACCTTGCTCTCTACTTCTACTGCCGGGATGCCCTTTTGGGCAGCTGTTTGCGCTCTATAAATGAATTTATTTATTCATTCATTCAAGTGAAGTTTCCAGTGAATACCCCAACCCCGGAGCAC